>NC_051168.1:73272806-73872806 GCF_013339725.1 Rhipicephalus microplus
TACGCGGTTTTTCACTAACTCTCATCTATACTGCTAGAATCTTTCTGCTTATTTGTTACTATCTATCTATCTATCTATCTATCTATCTATCTATCTATCTATCTATCTATCTATCTATCTATCTATCTATCTATCTATCTATCTATCTATCTATCTATCTATCTATCTATCTATCTATCTATCTATCTATCTGTCTGTCTGTCTGTCTGTCTGTCTGTCTGTCTGTCTGTCTGTCTGTCTGTCTGTCTGTCTGTCTGTCTGTCTGTCTGTCTGTCCGTCCGTCCGTCCGTCCGTCCGTCCGTCCGTCCGTCTGTCCTTGCAACAGTGGTTGCTATGGAATTGACGCGAGTGCATTGGGAGCGGTTGCCTACGGGTCAAATGAAGAAAAAAATAGCATTCGTCCAGTGGTTTATCGGAGCAAAAAACCAATGCAGAACCGACACTGCCTCCTTGTCTTCAATTCTGTACTTACGTAGGATGGCTATTGGGGTGGGTGCCTTGGCAGGTAATACAGCGTAATTGCTGCCCTAGACGAAAAAAAAAATCAAAGAAAAAGAGCGGGAGCTGTGGAGACATATTGCTCATTTTCCGCTCGATTTGGCGCCTTTCTTCCACGAAGATATCGCTTGTCTTTCGAAATCTCCGGGGACCGGCTTCGGGGTTTATCGCCGCTTCTGCGCGGTCCGTTACCTTCGAGACCTCGCGATGTTCGATCAATTCGTTCGGTGTTGTGTCGAAATTCCTGCACGAGGCCTCATTCTCGAGAGAAGACCCCATGGACAATTCTAACGTTAACTTCACGCAAGGTTTGCTCCCGTCGTCATTTAAGACTGGAAGAAGCGTCGCGAGGCTGATAGAAGTAATCAGAAAGAAAAAAAGACAATTGGGCGTTGATGCGAAATCAAGTATAGCAGTAGTCGCTACATCGGTGTGTTCCGTTGCTCTGGTGAGGGGCATTCCAAAATTAAGTTTTTTCTTCGAGGGAAAAATACGGCTAAAGAACGAAATTAAATAGTTTTCGAAGGCATATAGATAGAAGGTAAATGTTCTTTAACTTGTAATGTCCCGGTAGGTTTTTGTAAGTAGATATTTTTCTTGTTTGATAGGTGCAGTTGCTTTCATGATGATACCCCCGCAATTTGAGGTCGTTGGGGCTATGAATTACCTTAATTACTTATTTACTACAAACACTGCTCAACTGGGGCTGATTTTGGTTGATATGGGCCAAATCATACGTAATAGTGGCTAATTTCGCCTATTATTCACGAGGTCTTGACTAATACAGGTTATTATCGACTAATGTTAGCTAGTTGTTGCTGATTAATGGCGCAGGTTGACTAGAGTTTTCTAATTGATGTGTGAGTTCAGCTAAGGGGTGGCTAATGTCGGCAGTGTTAGGTATTCTGAAGACGATGGTCTTTCTTGGGGACCTTCGATGCAAAAATTTTGGCCTGTATGTCTGTGCATTTGTCTGTTTGTCCATCTTTAACGGTTCTGGGTAGTCAACAGCACCACCCGATACTCCGAACGGCCCACCCCATCCGCAGCGCCCAACAATGTTGCTCAAGATTTAGCGTTCATACTTGTGCGATTGTCAATTAAAAAAGCAATAATTGCGCATATCTGAGGCACCATAACAACACGTGTATATTCTGTACGTGCGTCTTTTACTGGAAAACACATACATAAGTAATTCTAAGGACCGTAGCTTTTATCACGCTGCGCTGACCATGAAACGCTTGCACGAAAAGGCGAGCGTTTCCAAAGCTTAGTTAAGACGAGACGGTGGTGACACCTACCCGTCGCCTTGCGTTCTACACCTTATCATCTCTGAGACGGGTGCGCACGCTCGTCTTAGAGCCACGCGCTTTGTTTTCCAAGAAAAGCGCCAGATAGCGCTCATGTCTCACGTGTGGCGTGACTTGACACGCTCGTTCGCATCCGCTGCACGCTCTAGGCACTCTAACGCAGTGCCTCCAGAATACCATTCACAGATTTTCTTGCACAGAACATCAAATAAATGTTTGTTCTCTCTCTCCTCACGCAAGACTATCATCTTTCGACGACATTTGCAGATTAACATGCAAATACGGGGCCAATTTTTAAACCGAATAATGGGTAATGTCAGCTGGTGTTGGCGAATAGTTGGAAAAGAGGGCCATTGCTAGCCTGAATGTAGGATTTTGACTGGCTGAGTACTGACTTTAGACAGTCATGGCTAAAAGGCAACAAATATGGGCTATTTGAAGCCCAATATTGACTAATGTAGGCTGAATAGTGGCTAACGTTGTTTTGTGTAGGCAATATATGGGCTAGTATTGCCGAAGTTACATCTAAGATTGGCTATTGATAAAGAAATCAGAGCCAATGTCGGCTACTGTGAGCCGAGTTATGACAAATGTTCACTATTTCTTGTCATGACTGCAACGTTATCTTCATTCGACGTCGGTCACATAACTAATATTTTTGCTCTCACACCTACATGAAAAGGGGTTTGAATTCATTCAATCTGGCCTTTTTTTTCGTCCTTCATTTTCTTCACGCCGAATTCCTTGAATTGTCTATATGTAGGTGCAGATGTTTTCAGTAACTGTTCTTGTTTCGGTAGACTGGTTTCACAACCCGTCACCTCCTTCTCAAGGGTCTCGTTCCCTTTCATCACCTGAATATCCCTCCAATTTTTTCCCTGCCTCCCGCGAATAAGCAGACCGAAAATAACGAAGATAAAGTAGCACATGTCGAGAACGGTGAATGCCTATAGAGTCGGATTCATAGTGCCCCGAGAATGCTTGTTTTGGTGCTTTTGCAGTTGACAGCATCGTGTGAAGCTCGTCTGTTGGCTTCACAGCCGCCATTTTGTCCCCCTCGCTGCTATTTTTTTTTTACGCTGTGCACGATTTCACTGTATCGCTTAGCTACGATGTTTTTGTTTTGTTGTGGGTGTTCGCACCCTTTCTGTAGTTCCAGTCTGCCGGTGCGTTTCACGTTGTGTCGAGTTTGTGCTCTTCTTTTCTTCGCAACGCTGTTTCCGAATGGTGGGTGGCGGCCGTAAACTTTCGGAGTAAGTCCGAGTGTGAGAGAAGTAGGGAAACAAACTGCCCGGATGTTTCAAATGAACGGCCGCTGCATATTCGCGTGGGATTACCGAGGCAAAGAGAAGAGAGAGGCGTTGGTGTACCTTTTTTTTGTCTGCTTTCTATATGCACCAACATGCCTACACACTTTCTTTCTTTCTTTCTTTCTTTCTTTCTTTCTTTCTTTCTTTCTTTCTTTCTTTCTTTTTTTCCTTTTTTCTTTCCTTCCTTCCTTTCTTCCTTCCTTCCTTCCTTCCCGCGCGACCTGGTTTGGGGTGATGTCGAGTCTATCAGGAATAGACAACAGAAGTCCACGCACTTTTTTTTTCAATAATTCCGTGCAGCGAAGGAAAAGGTATGTGCACCGTGCCAGCCATTCGTAGCGGAGAAACTAGGAAGAGGACATTTTTTACTGGCCGCTATACACGCTGCGCCGACGGCGCCAATGTGTTGAGTGTATCACTCAAGAATCAGCAACGCGTATTGTGTGATGTCGCCAGATTGGGTGCGGTACTGCAAAAGCTGTTTAAGCCGTGACGCCAATCGGAGCAAAGAGAATCAAGTGAGCGCGTATCTCTGATCGTCCACCGCACGTCCCTCCGCTGCCCAATGAGCACGACGCGTAAGGTTTAGTAAGGTGCAATGGATGATCGTCCCTCCTTCCCTCTGTCTAATCCGTAGGATTCACAGAACAAACACTGCTTTCCTATAGGCTGACGCACGTTTAACGTAGCCTTGGCCGTAGGGTAAGAAAGTCGTGAGGCATTTGGATCTAGAGTCAAAAGGCAGCGAGTGGGCACTGGGTGGCAGGAAAGTTATGCTGCGCCTGCTGACGTCATCCGTGTATAGTCGAGTGGGCTGCAGAAAACCGTCAAGTGGAGGACGTGGCGCAACGCGAGCCGTGGGATTTCTCTAGTTGTGCAAGCTGGAGATTTTTTTTTCTGGTACGCTTACTTTTTGACGTTGTCAAGCACCCGTAACTTAAGATGACTGGTCGGTGTTAGCGGCTGCCCCACATTTTTTTTTTTTCAAACGTTTCCGATGCTGCTGCCTGTGGCACTTTAAACGTTAAGAGGTCAGATATCTATTGATAAAATCGAATAAACAAGATTGGTAGACTGTTTAAAGAAATAACCACTTTCATTATCGCTTAGACTGACCGATGCTTCCAGTAGAAAAATTTAGCGTTATTATGGAGCTCCTTAGAGGTTCGATAAGAGTTGGTGACGGTTAATGCGTAACTTTGCTGATTCCGTAAAAGCGTCAACAAACACGATGTTCTTCGAAGAGTCTGCAAAGTAGCCAACGTTGTTAGAGGCTGAAAAAAAAAAAAACACCGGCGTGATAAACGGCTCGTTAATTTTATTTTACCGTCGCTATACCTACATGTTTGCTATACCGGGCAGAGAAAGACGAGAGCTATTTTTTTTAAACAGATTACCTAGACAATTTACCTATACCATCTAAACATAGTAGGTAACTTTGCGGAATTCTCGGAATTTTTTTGTTTTATTTTTGCTTCAACATTCGTAGGAGCAATGCAGTGAACAAACGCGACGAACAGTACTCTTATACATTCCAGAACGCTGCAGCGAAGTAATGCGGGACGCATTGCTTACGCAAACACATTTCGCGCTGATTCCTACCGTGCTCTCAGACGGTAATTGGCTCGGCGCGTTGCCTAACGTCTTCTGCATTGCGGTTCTCAAATACACTGTAAGAAACAGTGCAAGGCAGTCCGGGAAAGATTTAGCTCAAGGGGTTGCGGGAAGGGTGCTAGGGGTGGGAAACTGCCGCTAGGGGCTTAGGCAGTGGTAGGGCCTAGTGATTTCTTCTTATCTACCGCCAGCACTCGTTCGTTCTGACCGCGCTGAGTTATCGACCCTACCCGCTGTACCGTTTGTCTTTGCCCCTGCTCACAGCGTCCACGTACGATGGCTGCTATCTCCTACCGTCTTTAGGCCGCGCCTCGAAATCCGCCGACGCATCACGAGAACGTACCACCTCCTGAGCGTTCTATGAACTGTGTTGTTTTAAATGAGCGCGGCTTCTGGTAGGACTAACCGGATGAGGTAAATTTAGCCTGAAAGTGACACAACATACGCCTGTGCGTGCATGCCCGCATGGACAGACACACGCACGCACGCACGCATACATACATACATACACACATACATACATACATACATACATACATACATACATACATACATACATACATACATACATACATACATACATACATACATACATACATGCATGCATGCATAACATACATACATACATACATACATACATACATACATACATACATGCATGCATGCATGCATGCATGCATGCATGCATGCATACATACATACATACATACATACATACATACATGATTGCGATCTTATTTTTAGGGGCGAAGCTCCTTAAGGCGTGGGCTGTGCGTCCCCTGTATGTAGCCACATCTCGTTTAGTTCTCGCAGTGTTCACTAGATGGCGGTACTTGTAGCTGATCATGAAAAGATACAAGATGTTATAAAATAGACGGCGGTACTACCTATTTATTATTTATTTATTTGCAAATACTGCAGGCCCTGTTCGGGCCCAAGCAGGAGTGGGTAACAAATTTCAGTGACAAAACAGAATATAAAAATATAAGAAAATACAATACTTGGTACAAAAATAAGGAAATTCCCAACATCAGGGAAAATATAAATAATACATAGCAATAACGGCATTCATACCGAAATACAAAAATATACTTGTAGTTGATGATAGAAGATGCGAGATGTTATAAAATAGGAATGATGTCACATATGGTGCATGTCATTGGTGGAAGACAATCGTTCGATTTAGTGCGGTGACGTACGCTAGGGGGAGCCTTGTAATAAAATCGTGTGGGCAAAATGTACGCAGGATTCATGGTTTACCAGGTTTTAAGCAACACACCAGGTTTTAAGCAACACATCCGTGCAGAAGAGGCAGGGACGGCACGCAGCTCTCGCTTAGTAGAGCACCTAGTACTCTAAATCATTAAGTACTTTTTCTAAACGCCGCAATACTTTACATTATGAAACAAAAACCTTGTTTGTACTAAGCCTTTACTGCTTATTTGAGTTTAATAATCTCGAAGTGCATAAATGTCCCGTCCTTGCTGTACAATTTTTGCATTCTACGTCACTGCATACACAAATAAGTTATTTTTGCTGTGCATAACAGCTTGCACTGCACGGACGCATGATCATCGTTGTCTATCTTGCTGTGTGCACATACGTTATGTAAGATATATGTGGAAATAAAATTCTCTTAAACTAACAACACGCGCGGATAGCACGTGGGACTGCTTTCAGCTCTCCCATAGTGCAGTACCAAGCACTGTAAATTGTTAACCACTTCTCAACACACTAGTTGTTCTAAACACAGGCGTTGTCTTCATAGCGATAAATACACTCCATTGTTAGGCCTACGGGATGGCTTGACGCACTCCCATAGTAGAGTACCTCGTACTCTAAATAGTTGACTTCTTTTTTTTTTAACACAGAAAGGTCTATTTGGTCGATGCGGCCTCATCAAGGGTCAGGCCCAAGCTATGGCTTTCAGCTCTCCTTTAGTAAAGTACCGAGTACTTTAAGTCGTTAACCACTTTTTATAAACACAGCTCTGGTCTTGCCCTCAGCAATTGCGAGCTGATCTTTTACCTTTTCCTAAATCCGCCTCTCTCAGGAGGTCGTAGGGTGCTTGAATTTCTCCCAATTTAGCTGAAAAATAAAACTCCGTAGTATGTAGCCAGAGAGAACGGCAAATACCAAGGAGGTTTTAAAAAATCACACCATATTCACGGAGTGCATGATTATGAGTGAGGCGAAGCATCAATCAGTCCGTCCGTGCCTCCGTCTGTCCGTTCGTTCTTGCTTCCGTTCATCCGTGCGTCCGTTTGTGTGACCATCCGTCCGTCCGGTCGTGCGTCCGCTCGTCCGTTGGTCCGCGCCTCCGTCCGTCTGTCCGTGCTTCCATCCGTCCGTGCGTCCAATAATCGCCCGACCGTCCGTGCGTCCATCAATTCATGTGTCTGTCCATACGTCCGTCCATCTAGTGAACACTCCAAGTACTGTCACCTCGCATCTTTTCGTCATATAGTCATCATATATAAGTAGCGCCATCCAGCGGACATTCCAAGCACTATACGAGAGGTGCCATGGCCCATAGAGTTTCCTGAAATTAACTAGAGGGCACTCGTGGGCTGCAAACGTTTAGGGTGCCTTGATGCGCGCGCCCCCGCTCAGTGTGCTTCCACCTTTTGTACTGATTCCTCCGCCATTGTAGTGCCAGCAGCATCTTGGCCAAGCTGTAGAGATCATGTGCCGCTTCCTTCGGCATGTTTTGCCTGCATGTTGAGTTTCTCAGGGCTACAACCATTCGAGTCAAGCTAGTGAGCACTATGCGCCACAGCAAAACTTTTATGCAGCGGGAGTGATAGTGGTGGCCGCCGCGGATGTCTTCACTCTGAGTGGAAGAGCGGGCATCGAGGCACTCTAACAAACGTTAGGCGACCACGGGAATGATGAGTAGTACACACGTTTGCCTAGTCTTCGTACTTGCGGGTTACGCATCGTACTTGCGGCTTTGTTTATTGCTGGTTTTGGTTTCGTTTTGAAGAAAAGAACGAACCCTTTTCAATTCTGTGACCCGATTCGAAGTGGTAAGCCTAAAAGAATAGGATGTTGAAGCGCAACCGCTGAAAATTTGTAGATTTTTGTATCGTGAGTAAACAGCTACAAGCCACATGAACACACACGGAGCCAGAAACAGGGCAGAAGTACGAAGATTAGACAAATTCGTGTACTACCCATCATTTTCTTGCTCGCTGAAGCGCCGTGCGTTGCACCTCTCATAGACCCTTGCGCCAGAGTTCTCTCTAGTGTATATTAGGAACTCAATGGCACGGCACCAGAAAAATGCGCGCTGGCGGCCTTCACTCGCAAAACAATGACCCCTTATGCCATCTCAATCTGCGGGCGACCCATTTCTTACCCCAGACCCACTGGTTTCTGGGCATCATTACTGATAGGGACTTCTGTTGGAGTCCGCATGTCCGCTATTTCTCAATTGTTCAAGTTCCTGGCAGGAAAGACGTGGAGGATGTCAGTAGGCTCAATGATGGAACTCTACAGAGCCCTGTTTTTCGGTTTCCTGAGATATAGCTTACCCGTGTTGAGCAATACCTGCAGACCAGTATTCGTGTTCTACAGGCAGTATAAGCCCAAGCACTGAGAGTGTGCCTTGGTCTGCCCAGATGCACGTCAACAGAGGCAACAACTGCAATTGCTGGTGACTATCCGATACAAACTCACATTGCTGTACAAGTCCTGAGAACGCACATCAGTCACTTTGAACGTGCTCCCTGTCATCACCTTGCACTATTGCCTACAGAGAGGCGCCAAGCGTCGTTCGCTAAAATGATTGTGAAGTACAAGGAACTTCCCTCGGGCTTCACTCCTGCATCTAAACCATCGATACCCCCTTGGTGTCTTATTCGACCCACAGTGCATCTTAGTGTACCAGGGATCCGGAGGAAATCTGAGCTTTCATCGCCTGTGCTGAAACAACTGTCTCTTCTTTTGCAGGAGAAATATTCAGACAGTGTACATATATATATATTACCGATGGCTCCATGAACCACCACTGTTCGTCAGGGGCAGTAGTTGTCCCAGCAAGAGGTGTTACCATCATCTTTAGGATTGAGCACTCCATGGCATCTAGAGCAGTGGCACTAGCTGCTTTGCGTGCTGCACTTTGTGTGATCAATCGGGAACCACCGCAACAATGGTCGCTTTTCAGCGACTCAAGGGCTGCCCTACAATATATGCTCTCAGCACTGCGTCGCGGGCCTTTCGAACAGCTTGTTTTCGAAATTCGATGCCTTCTCCTTACTTCACACGCGAAAGGGCATCATGTGACGTTTCAATGGCTGCCAAGTCACTGCGGCGTCATAGGGAACGAACATGCCGATAGTGGCGCGCGGGCAGCTCTTGAAGGAACTCGAGAAGAAGCCATACCACTTTCGAGGATTGATGCTGCCAGTAATCTTCGACGACTTGCGCGTTAAATCAGGCTTTCACTGTGGTGCCCACCAAGCAACGAGACGAATCGTCAACACCAACCGTCCTCTTTGAAGGCTCTCCGCATGCCCACTGGGCTCGACCGAAGAGAAGCCACCCTTCTTCATCGCTTATGGCTAGGAGTGTCATTTACAAAATCGTATTCATTAGTCATATGAATAACCGGCAACGCTCTCTGCGATGCCTGTCATTGCGAAGAGACGCTACACCACATCCTGTGTGACTGTCCATTGTATGAAATCCAGAGACAGTCACTGGCGTCCGCTTTTGCGCGCATCGACAACAGCCAAATGTCTGTGGACACAATTATTTCAAGTGCCTGAGAGAAGGCAATGCAACAGAAGGCGACAAAAGCTCTGGTGACATTCCTACATGACACGGACTTGAACGAGCGGCTGTAACAGCAATGTCACACACCACGAAAGACAAGACTGGACTATGGCTGAGTGTGCGCGCGTGTGCTGCCGAACGTGCTGTGTTTATCTCTCTTCCCTCTCTCCTGTCTATCTTTCATCTCCCCCATCCCTCTCCATGCGCAGGGTAGCAAACCGGCTGCCTATAGGCTGGTTAACCTCCCTGCCGTTCTTTTCTTCCTCAGATAGTGCTCAAAGTGCGTGCCTCTGTTACTAGTCTTTTAAAAATAAGCATCAAATTCAAGGCAAACTTTATAGGAGATTAAGCCACCGATACTTGGCTCTGTAGGGTAGTTCATAAGAAACGACTAACCCATCATTTAGGATTAATGTGCGCGGGTTTCCTCCTTAATTTTAAAGAGTGTGCGCGTGCCGCTTTTCTAGTCTGGTCGTGGAGGTGGCTACCTACTACTACTACGACGACCACCACTACTACTACTACTACTACTACTACTACTACCACATATATCGCGGACGCACGATCACCACCGCTCCTTTCCCCCCTTGAGATAAATCAATTTTTTTTTCCTCCGATGGCACAAGGAGCTTCGCCCTTAAAAATTACTGGAGTGGAAACTCCTGCAAGGCTTTTCCAGCAATAGTGAAGCCCGCTTTTGCCCTCCAAAGATCTCAGAATCATGCTCATTTCTGGTGGTGCCCATTATACATCTAGCGGCTTTCACCGATTCGTTCAAAGGCTCCAGAAATATGAATTAAAAGATAGTTGTTTCTCGTGAAATGACCAACAGAGCCGTGTATCGGTGACTTCGTCTCCAAATAATTTCGCCTTGAATTCGCGGCTTACTCTAGTAACAGAAAGACGCGCTTTGAGCTCTAGCTGACCAGAAAAGGTTTCCACGATAAACTCGGTTAGCGTGGGAGGAAAACGCTCCTTCTTAATTGCCGAACGCCAACAGGTTATCATTTAGTAACATGGCTACTGCAGCCGCTATGTGGCCGTGGGTAGGGCTGCACTCGTGCGTGATAATTCCCACACCAGTATTTTTTTTTAACCTTCTGGGGCTATACTACGCAACTTGCTTTAGAGACGCTTGACCTATAGCACCAATGACAGTGGGGCTCGAACCGGGATCCGCTGGGTGCCAGCCTAGTATTCTATCACTGGGCTACACCGGTGCTTGTGACTAGTTGTCAAACTTGCCTTAGGCAGGCTTGATGTTGAGAAAGCAATCGTGTTATTACGGCTTGTAAAGCGTTTTAAAATAGCGAAAAAACAACCATTCATCGCACAATGCGAATAGCGTAACGAGTGGGCCGTCCAATGCTCTAACCCATTACGAAAGCTTCTTCTTGTTCTCCTATTAACTGTGACGCATGCCCACTTGAGCCATAATTCCTCATCGTCGACAGCCACTGCATGAACAATTGGCACAAAATTTCTTGTAAGCGTTTAGCGGATATCACGCTTCCCAGAATGACGAAAAATGGCATAGCGAATGCCGGCCTACTTCCAAAAGTTATTAATAATGCCCTAGTCGGGCGAAGAATCCGTTCACCAACCAATCAAGTGTGCTTACAGTAGTTGCCAAATGAGTGTTTCTGAAAGACTCTGAAAGCATAGAGTTTCCTAATATACAGTAGAGGTAACTTTGACGCTAGTGTCTATGGAAGTTGCAACGCACGGCGCTTCAGCGAGCACGGGAATGATAGATAGAGTACACACATTTGTCTAATCTTCGTGCTTTTGGCCTGCTAGTCGCAAGGTTAGACTATAATACCCGTGACACACGGGCAAAAGTAAAGTACTTTGAAGTAAACCCCTTTTGTCGCCTAAGGGGACCATTTGCAGAAAGGAGTGGAGCTGGTGACACACGGCACCGGACTACTGCTTTAGGCGGTGCCTCAGAAGAACGCTGCAGAAAAAATGGCGCTGTTTGTGGAAGCAGCAAGATTGGAAATATTAAAAAAATCTGCGCATGTACATCACAGTCGGCGACGCCGGAGCATAAAACCGTTTTTTTTTTATTGTCTGGTGGCTTATAATGCGCATACCTGTAATTTTTTTTTCGCTTTTTTGCGTTTTTAGCAGCAACTTAAGTTCGTCTGGCAACTATGAACAGTCGGTGTTTTGCTGTTTTTGTTTTTTGTAGTGCTTTTTACATGGCTGCGTCCAGTTGGGTCAGTGACGGCGTGCCACGTTTCATTGTGGTCCTGCGATGTCTCAGTGCAGAGACAGAGATAAAGCAACAGTTGAGGTGGGCCTGACTCTTGTCGCCCTCGGCTCCATCGAAGATGAGCTAAACGCTGCGAAGGCAAGAGTGATGAGCCTCAAACAAAGACTTGTTATGAACAGCTTCATTTTGACTGCTTCCGCACTGTCCCCCCGAGCCACCAACCGCGAAAGGTGGGCCTATGTGCGCAACGAACGCTGGTTCGAAGACACATTGCCGTTATTGGGCGACGGCCACTTTAAGCAGTGTTTTCAAGTGAGCCCGACACAGCAACTGCCGCTGCCAACCCTAACATAATCGCGCTAGTGACGTAATGCAGGCGTTTGAGAGTATGGACAGACTATAGGCCTTCACTTTTGAACAAATCGCACTGCTGCTGAAAATGAAAACATTTTCTCAGCGCAAAAAAATACTGACAGGGCACCGCAGTGTTGCGACATGTTTTCTTTTATTGATAAATTATGCACACTGTATGCGAGAGTACTCCCTTCCTGCCAGAAAAGTAGATGCGGGATCTGCTTTTGCGAAAAGGATCTTTGCCGGAAAGGTGTTACTCCTTCGTCGTGTGTCACTGTGCCCGAACGCCTTTCCGAAAGATGTGCCCTTATCTAAAGGACTTCAGGGTGCCCGTGTGTCAGGGGCATAAGCAGCTTCGCCCCTAAAAGGTCGGAAAACGGAGATAAAGATAGAGCAACAGAAATACACAGAAGGATACAGACAAACAGATGAAGAGAAAAACTGGCGAAAAGTGAGCCTTGCATAGTATAGAATGGGTTGGGAAAGAAAACTGCGGGAGAAGGAGGAGGGAAAAGATAATAATGATTTCTCCAGCTCCTCCTCTCTTTCACTCTTTTGATCATTCATGCGTAGCCCTCCCCAATATCTTTCAACCCTCACTACTTCACAAGTTTCGGTGAACGCTTCGTGAATATGTGTCAGGTAATAATGACTTTTTATCATTTTGCGTCTATTTCGTTTGAGTGAGTGCTTACCGCTATACTACACTGGAGTCGTTAGTCCTCGAAGCGGAGCCCCGCCGCGGTGGTCTAGTGGCTAAGGTACTCGGCTGCTGACCCGCAGGGCGCGGGTTCGAATCCCGGCTGCGGCGGCTGCATTTCCGATGGAGGCGGAAATGTTGTAGGCCCGTGTGTTCAGATTTGGGTGCACGTTAAAGAACCCCAGGTGGTCTAAATTTCCGGAGCCCTCCACTACGGCGTCTCTCATAATCAAATGGTGGTTTTGGGACGTTAAACCCAACATATCAATCATCAATAAATCCTCGAAGGGGCGGGTGCATACATATATAAACCCCTGTAGAAGTACTTGGAAGTTCGAAACGCACGGGATACGCAAAAATAACTATAGACAGGAAGAGCGCTTACTACAAACTAAACTTTGTTTTTAGAAAAAGGCCAGGTTGCGTCCTCGTACTACAAGAGACAACGACAACATCGAAACGCATGTGTGAAATCACAAATACCCGATGAACAGCTATCACCTAAAAGGTGAAAACCACACAGAAACACAAAGAAACAAGTTCAGTCAAAAGACCAAAATCGCGACAAGCGTGCCTGTTGCGGCCGCTGGTCTATTTCCGACTCCAAAGGCTTGTCGCGATGAAGGAATAGACCAGTGGGGTTGACGCGCATGATTGGCGTAATCTCGGCTTATTTTTTTGTCTCCTCATTTTAAGCATCTTGTCTTTTGCCTCGACCAGCGGGGAGGCGCTGCAAAGAAACATCGCTTGCTGCCTATTCCTTAGTGACGAACAAAGCAATGCGTGCCTACGGAACAGCTTATCATATGAGAACATAAAACAACTCTAAATAGTTACTATTAGTGCGATAGCAATTATATCTACTCTCGCTGAGTTTTAGCTGACGCCGTGGCCGTCGCCCTTTTTGCGCGTATAAAGTCCAAATTTATAACAGGGTCCCACCCACCTTACTTTCTAACGCGGAAGAGGCACGAAAGCGGGAGCGATGTACACTGCGCGAAGCACAGATCAAACGAGCCGGCCCATCTCCGTCGCTCGGAGGGCGCATGCGATAACATCACCCCACTCGGGAGGCATGTACTAGTAGACGTGAGAAACGCCCCGTTTCTTTTGCACATGCATGAAACGACATGAAAAGGGGGGGGGGGGGGGGGTGCTCGAGCAGCAAGTTTGAACTCGAATTGTTTGAGGGTGTTCGTGATCGCTGCTACGTCGCATGCTGTCTCGGCAGCCTTCAGCGGGCGGCTTGTATACCTTTCTACGTGCTGCGCTCTCAATGCGAAGAGACTGTGCGGAAAGAACATCTCTCCCTGGAGCGGCCGTATTTTCTAACACCAGCGTTTTCTAGAGTTAAGCGAGAACGAATCCAAAAGAGTTAGCTCCCAGTCTGACTTCGTATGCCATCACCATTTGTTGCTATCGTACTTACTGCGTTCAAGCTTGCGGCCAAAAGGCTTTCTTTATAACACAGCTCTTAAGCGTCGAATTTCCAGAGGAAGGAAAATATAGGAAAAAAAAATACAAGAGCTTTATTCAGTGCTCGTCTGTGCATTATCCGGCGTAGGCGGTACCCACCAGTCGTCTAATCACGGGATTAAACGTCTAGGCCTCTGGCTAGCTTCCACTTTCCGCGCAACAAGCTTTCCCTTTCTATATCATTCCCTTATTTATGTACGTATCGTTCCAGGTGTCGTTCTCTTCTCGAGTCGTCGTTATCTCCTACACGCACACCCTTATCTCCTCTGCATCCTCTTAACTGTCGTCTCCACACAACAACGCTGCTGATTGCGGATTCGTGCCTGCAAAAAATTGCGCAAGAGCGACGTTTCCTTCGACCCAAGAAAAAAAGCTTTCTCGGGCGTATACCGTATACAGTCGAGTAAAGGCAACACTCTCGTACATGCTTCTGTGTACAGGAGTACACGTGTACGCATTTGGGAAAGCATAATTCACACTGTTCCTTACGTGGTCACCTGAACTCACTAGAAGGCAGTAGTCTTGTTATGCTTCTCAGTAGATGCTAGAATCTTGCGCCAACTCCTTCTGAAAGCTTTGTGCGCCGCGGTGGAGCACTGGTTGCGGTGCTTAGGTACGTTCTCGGCTGCGGCGGTCGAATTTCGATGGAGGCGCAATCTATGCCATTGCCCAGCCTACCAGTCCGAACGGCGTATTATGGAAGCCAAGCTCTGTCAGCTGGATTCACGGCCGCTTGCAGAAGAGAAGATCCTGGGACCTTGGCCGACGGTTTCTCATACGCGCAAAGCCACGAAAGCCCTCTTGTACTTCTTAAAGGACCACCAGACTTCACGACCGCTTGTGAAAGAACAGTGTGAGACCGTGCTGTCTAGTCTCGAGCTGACTATTCATCCTTCTCTTCTTACTTACTTTATCTTCTTTTCTATCTCTTTTCTTTCTATTATTCTCCCTTTCCCCGTCCTCATGTGTAGGGTAGCCAACCGAGCCAAGCTTGGTTAACCTCCCTGCCTTTCTTCTCTATTTACCCCCCCCCCCCCCCCCCCCTCTCTCTCGATGGAGGCGAAATGCTAGCGTACTGACGCGTACTGCACGATGCCAGTGCATGTCAAATAACATCAGATCATCAAACGTTTCAGGAGCGCACCACAGCGGTGCCCCTCATAATGACACATCGCCGTTCCGGGATGTAAAATTCCAGATATTGTTATTATTAGCTTCATATGAACTTGCGCAACAATTTTCGCAGCCTATGCGATATTTTACATAGTTTAGTCTGACGTGAATGAATAAATTGTATCACGTACTTTTCTCTATATTGCGTTGTATTTGCGATATATATATATATATATATATATATATATATATATATATATAATATATATATATATATATATATATATATATATATATATATATATAATGTCAATGTGTATGATGGTCTATGCACGATGTATATTGATATTTGAAAACCCTTTTTCACACAGTTATAATAGGTGTGTTCAATTAATCACTTGTGAAATTCTTTTTGAATTAGTACTTACTGTTAATGTTTTATATTGTGTTTGGGTGGTATGTACCTGTACATATTTCCGCACTACTTCCGTGTGTACGTACAGGTCACCAGGTCATTTGCTAAGTCGTTCTCGCGGCTTTCAGCCTTGGCAAATTTCCAGTTTTCGTCTGGTATATAGAAAATTTGAATGAATGAAATTAAATTCGGAAACTCATTGCACTGAACGTGATGTCGCGCCGCGTCCAGAATCGAAAGCATGCCTACTTTCGACTCCTCACCTTGTTTTGCACGGCCTCCGTGATCAGCTCACCTTTGACCACAACAAAGGTTTTGCATGTTGACCTCACTGTCCTGTCATGCCGTGACTTCATGAAGATGGCATTGGTGGTTTGTGACGTCTTGGTGACGTCAGCATGTGACGTAATAGTTTGATCATGAAGAAACGTAGGTTTTCAATGACAAGCCATGCTGT
Source organism: Rhipicephalus microplus (assembly GCF_013339725.1). Classification (NCBI taxonomy): domain Eukaryota; kingdom Metazoa; phylum Arthropoda; class Arachnida; order Ixodida; family Ixodidae; genus Rhipicephalus; species Rhipicephalus microplus. Next base: position 73,289,051 of record NC_051168.1, read on the forward strand.
GGAATCAGGTGTCCGATTGTGGGTAGAGCAGACTGGTTTTACTGTGAGCAACTGCGGTCGTTGCGGCAGCTAGTAGAGCTGATCTCAACTACAGGTTTATTTCTACAAGTTTTTTTTTTTTTTTGGCAGCGGGATTAAGTGCAGTCAATCCAAGAAATACACAGGGGCAGACGAAAGCTTAGGTGCGAGCACCGCCATTAGACTTATAAATCAAGGAAGAGGGTTGTTTCTAATTTTCCTCACCTAATGTGTGTCATAGTTTGTTGATTAAGTTTATCTGAAGGCAAATTAACCTAAGTTTCTTATTATACTTCGTTTATGGTTTTAAAGTAGTCTTAAGATTCTACATCCTTTCGCTTGCGTTTATTACAGTGTTAGACAAAAATAGGTGTTTTTTAAGCTAGCCCTCAAAACTTTTAAATCCTCACTTATCCCCCGACTAAGGCTTGGCGTTCTAAGGGCCCAAACAGGGTGTTATCCGGGTAAATGCTGTCACTCGTAGGGATCGCTGAAATGAAAAAGAAAAAAAGAAGGTGTTCTGTGGCTCCTACACGAGTGTATATGGTAGACCAAGTCGGTGGTGTCTGTGAGCTTTGGAAATGTAGTAGGCCTAGCCGGTCTGTAAACACGCCAACCGAGCGCAGATGAGAGAGATTAGTACCGTCCTTAATCTCGTGTCTCTTTGTTGTCGTGTTGTCTCCCCTGGGAGATTCTCTGTGAGATTACGCAGCACTTATAGGCTCGGTGAAGATCTACAGGCGAATCGTCATTACGGAGTGCTCGAACCGGAAGAGTTCCGGTTTGGTTTTGTCGCACGAGAAGAAAAAGAAACGATAATCGTGGACACATGCTGGTTTGTAGCTGGAAAAGAAACGTCATCCTAGTCGGTTCTCCTTCTCCACTGTCCAGTATGTGCCGGAGATCGTTTTAGCAAATAGGCGTTTCCCGGTTAACGATCTAAAACCATGTCATCTTTTCAGAAGTGTTTCGACCAAAAAAGAAGTATTTCTACCTTCGATTTTGTAGCCTCTTGTTATATCTGTTATGTTTGCTTCTATTTTCTGTTAGGCCACATTTGTGTTGCTGTTTTATTTTTGTTTTTGGTGTATGACATTTATATTGTACTTGTTTGTTACGCGATTTTCCGTATTGAACAAAAGAAGCAATTTGAAAGGCTTGTTTTTTTTTGTTTTCATGGACACAACTTTAATGAAAACAAACAGTAATGCGGCCAACGAAGGTAGAGATGAAGGTATTTGAGTTCTGGTAAATTTATTGTTGCATTTATGTATCGTCACAACCTGAAAGGAAGTAAACTGGAGGAAAATAGAACTTCCCGCTGGCCGAAACCGAAACTGCATCTTATGGATAACGTGCCCGATGCTCCAGGAATCGAGCTTCGGCTGTGGTCATCCCCTCATCCACTTTACAAAGACGAGGGGTGACCTATATGTTATGTGCATGCATTGTAAGGGTTACATTGAAAAAACCTTGAGCATGGGGATGGAGCGAATGATTGGACAACTAATGTTGTCTTCTTCAAGGCAGGATACGGCACAGTTGCTCTTTTTCAAAAAGCGCGAGAACCACTTGTCGAAACATGGTCTCTAGCGACACAGCCCCATTCTAGAATTTTTTATCAATTTACGGACATCCATGTTTACTGACACATCTAGCTTGATTGACATTCCTTGCATATGCGTACTTAGAACGAAGCGTTCATCCATTTTTCTTCCTACTGTCCTCTGTAATGATTCCGCTGGCTTTATAAACTGCGGGATAAACAAAAAATTCAAGTTCCTAGGTGTATCGAAAAACGGGATGTAGCGGAAACGATGGGTGCGAACTGTGTTCTAATTACCAGGCTTTTCTTTCTTCCTTCCTTTCGCATTCTCCACGACCGCATAACGTTTTCTACAATCAACAAAAAGCGTGAGTCTTGAAAAAAATTTGAGATAACCACCACGCCTCAATCCTGCGACCATCGTTGAAGGAAGAGGAAACGGAACCTTTTTTGACAACAAATTACACTTCCTCTTACTAAGGGGGCTCCCCTTTCCTTCCTTTATCTTCGCCGGAGCAACTGTTCTCTCTGGATTTAAAGGAACAGAGGAAAAAAGATAAAAGTAAAGAAAGAAAAGAGAAGGAAGGAAGGAGTTTAGTATGGAAGGACAGATATCACAGGAAACGAATGAGAGAGCTCCATATAGAAACGTAATACCTTTTTCATCTCATATTTGGTTTTTCATCTCTCTCTGCTTCGAAAGTCGTCTGATTTGCTCACATGGTTTCGTATTCTCGCAAGCTTCGCCTGAGTGCATTGTGAATGCCGTATAGTCTACCGCACCTCCATCGCCGGGATCTCTCACAAGGATGAAGGTCGTCGGCAAGGGCTTCGGCTTCTTTCTTTCTTTCTTTCTTTCTGTTTCTTTCTTTCTTTCTTTCTTTCTTTCTTTTTTTCTTTCTTTCTTTCTTTCTTTCCGTTTTTGTTGCTGATTTTTTTTAGGCTAAGCTGGCTTTGAGTAGGCGCCATTAGGAGAAGAGATCGCATACCGTCTTCCTGAAGCTTACTTCGTCGAACTCTGATGTCCTCGAAGTTCTTCTTTTTTTGTTCGTATGTATGTCAACGCGTAAAGTTTTGGAGCACAGCATTTTAGGCAGTGTCCCTCGCCGCGCATAGGTCCCGGTCCATCGGGGGCGAGTCCTAAATGGAGATTGATTTCGCGGCATCTGTTCTTTGCATCTACGTCATTTGTTTAGGAAGTAACCTCTTCCTTAGTTTCGTTTCTATTTGCGCCTCTCAGCAAATGACAGCGTGGTATAATGAATCTTCGCTGAAAGACGAGGAGTTTTGAGGAAAAGAGGGGATGTCGAATAATGCCAACGAATACTGGCTCTCCCAACAACGAACCTCGATTGTCCACTGGGCATTCGTGTTGTCGACTGACCATTGATGTTCCGTCTGAACGAATGTTAGTTTTAGCGTGCGTGTTGTGCTTGTGTGTGTGTAGGTGCGTTGTTTGCGTTGACGGTCTTTTACGTGATAAGACCCAGTAGGCGCACGTGGTAGTGTTTGAGAAGAATGGCTGAGTTTGGGACAATGACATATCTTTAAAAGCTTTTGTCTCGACGTCTAGAAGCTAGGCGTTGTATTGATGTTTTATTTTCGCCTCCACATTCAATTTCTAGCTATTTTCTTGAGTTTCGGCGTATTTCGGGTTGTTTGGCAATTTCAAACTTGGAAATGGGAATGGAAGCGACATCCTAAACCAGAACAACTTCTTAGTTTGACACACATCCTTGTTGTTGTTTTTTTTTTTTCGTAACTCTTGGCGTGAAAAGATTTTCTTTTCTCCCATAACTGAATGGAGAATCGAGATTTTGTTTCTTTTTTTTCCGAAAACAAAGGGAAGCCTTTCAGTGAGACTACAACTTTTCTCTTTTAAAGCAGAATTGAACGGCTCTTTTTACAGCCTACGGGAATTTGTTCTTTCGGTTTGTTTTTTATTGAAGACACTCACCGCTCCTGTAACGCTTTACGGTCGTTTTTCAAAGTTTTACGGTTTGTTTACACAAAGCTTTACGACTTCTACATCTTTATGACCGGTTTTTGATGTTTTTTTTCTTGAGGTGCCCTTTGATCGGATTTCTGTTTTACGAGCTGTTCTTGGCTTAACAGCAGCTTTTGCTAGTAACATTGCTCATTGATTGTGGTTAATTATGGTAATTGTAGTAGTGTTAGCGTATGCTTTTTTTCCCGAATTTCAGTGTGGCTAAATACTGCGAGGATGTCTGTGTTTTTTTTTTGGTTTTGCATTATTCTGACGTAGTTATAATTTTGCGGTGTTTGGAATTCTTCTAGGTCGCATCATCCGGTTGAATTGGTGACTTCGTGATTTCGTATGGCCTTAAAAGCCATTAGCGACTTCTCACCACCGAAATAGTAATATAAATGGTAACTGATAACGTATCAAAAATTCCAGGCGGCCTTCGTCGAATACTTTCGGCTGGTCCTCAATAAGACTACCGTTGATTGATATGTGGAGTTTTAACGTCCCAAAACCACTATATGATTATGAGAGACGCCGTAGTGGAGGGCTCCGGAAATTTGGACCACCTGGGGTTCTTTAACGTGCACCCAAATTGGAGCACACGGGCCTACAACATTTCCGCCTCCATCGGAAATGCAGCCGCCGCAGCCGGGTCAATAAGACTACCGTAAAAGTGTATCATGTTCTTCTGTAAATGTCAATAAATTGGTAATTCTAAATTAAATCGCGTATGATGCTCTAATAGCTCATCTTTCGCCAAAGTCTTGACTATTTCTGTGCTTTGTACATTTAATATGGGTGTGTCACAGTCTAAAATATTCAAGCACCTAATATAGCTTTATTTGTGAAGTAATGATGTACGGCGCCTAACGACACGACACTCGTTTAGGAAGCAGTTAACACTTTTTTCAGAGCGATAGTTGTACTCTGCCAGGTACACATTGTGTGAATCAGACCTTGGAACTCTCACAAGGTCACGTTAGAGAGTGTTCTTCGTCCACGTCGTCTTTAGGGTATCTCATGAGTGAGTAAAGTGTAAACACACGTGGTTCAACTGCGCGTGTGCTTTGTCCATGTCTTCTTTGCGCCGCATGCTTGAGCAGCACGCAGTAAAGCGGTGATCGCTGGCATCGCGTGTCTTCGAAACGCCGGCCCACGAGCTTCACGTAAATATTATTTGCGTTGAAAAAACGCTTGACGCCCTCATCTAAACAAAAAAAAATGGCAGCATATCCACGTGGTGAATGATGGAGAGTGGAGCGAAGCATCCGTCCGTCCATTCGTTCTTGCTTCCGTTCGTCCATGCGTCCGTCCGTGTGACCGTCCGTGCCTCCATCCGCCCGTCCGTGCGTGCGTCTGTTCGTGCGTCCATGCGTCCATCCGTCCGTGCAGCTATCCGTGCGTCCGTCCATGCTGTCTGTCTGTGTGTCCGTTCGTCCATCTAGTCAATATTCCAAGTACCACTATCTCGCATCTTTTCATCATATATGCGTCCATCTGTGTGACCGTCCGTGCGTCTGTTAGTGTGTCCGCACGTCCATCCGTGCGTCCGTCCCTGCGTTCGTCTATGCGTCCATCCGTCCGTGCAGCTATCCGTGCGTCCGTCCATGCATCTGTCTGTGTGTCCGTTCGTCCATCTAGTCGACACTCCGAGTACCACCATCTCGCATCTTTTCCTCATATATTCCGCATATAGTAGTACCGCCATCCAGCGGACATTCCAAAGACTAAACGAGAGGTGGCACACGCACACTTTCTTACGGCTTGCGCTTCGTGTATTCGTCCCACCTTTAACCACCTCGAGTTTATAGTATATACTAGTTCACTGTATTCATGGCACTGTGGCCCAACGCTCGCTAAACCTTTCTAAAACCAAGGTTACGCCCAGCGAGTATAACGTAGCAACCCTTTCTTGTCAGATAGGGCTTACTGTACATGCCAATGGCTGCTAATGGGGAATGAAAAACAGGAGACTTCGGCTTTTAGTTAACGCGCACGCTGTGAACTTTTATTGTTCAACAATGCCCAGGAGAAATCTCCTACCGGCGCCACCTTGCAGGTCAGAGCGTAAGACATGTTACGTACTACGACGAGGGATGAACGGGTGCCGCTTTAAGGAGCTTCGCCCCTAAAAAGGCAAGATTATTCGAGAAATCAAGTGATGTCGTGCTTATTGCAGTGCTGACTGTGCTCTAATGTAGTCTAGTTCTGGGCATAACACAGTCCTATTGGGTGTGTTCCGATACCCACCGTGTACGATTAAATATACAGCTAAGTGGACAGCGGCCATCTTAAGCCCCCAATCCGATTCTCACGTAGCCTGCAAAATGAACAGCTTCGAAAAGACGGTATCGCAGACAAAAACAATGCAGGTTATTTTGCTGTTCAAACAATATGATGGCTCAGTGTAATGCTGGGATTTCGCCGGAATGGCCGTCTGCTCTCAAGCAGACGCTTTTTCAGATGCTCAGTGTGAGTAACGTTAAATTTTGGGAGATGTAAACACGAAAGAAAAAAAAAACAGTTGTGTTTATTTAAGCTTTTTCTTCTTGACGTGAGGTGGCACCACGTCGCGTATACGCCATCCAGGCGCGTTCCGTTTCTCCGACTATACGTGGGCTCGGCGGTGTCTTTTAAGCTGTCAGCGTAGACTGGCTACGCTGATGTCTAGATTTGGAACACGGCCAATGTCTCTATCCCGTAAGCCATGGTGTATTCCTAAAACTGGATCCAAATCCAAAGCCAATGTCGTTCTTCTGTAGGCATCGAAGTAGTTTTAAATCATGCGTCTGATGCACCTTGACTAACGTCAGACTCGCTACCATTAACCCCGAGGAACAGTGGTGGTGGTGGTGGTGGTGGTGGTGGTGGTGGTGTTACAGCAGGCGGGGTTAGCCTATCTACGCCGATGACATCTGCCTTTGGATCTCAGGGTACCAGCACAAACGTTTGGCCCGGATAGCACAGAGCGCTATTTCAATCATTGAGCGTCACTTGTTGACACTTGGCCTATCTTTATCAGCGGAAAAATCGGCCTTCATGCTCTTCCCGGGAGCGCGACGAAAGTCAACACGTCTGTCGCTGAATATTCGAGGCCACTCAATTCGTTGTGCAACAAGTGTCCGTTTCCTGGGCATTACCATCGACAACAAGCTATTATGGCGACGTGCGGTTGATGGTATAGTCACTGCATCAGTGCAAAGGATCAACGCTCTTCGTCGCATGGCAGGGGTCCGTTGGGGCAACAATCCTACGTCCATGCTTAAATTGAATGATGCGCTTATAACGAGCCGCATTCTTTATCAGCTGCCCCTGATGTCAACATCACCAAGCCAGTTCGAACGCCTAGAGGCAGTGCACAGAAAGGGTCTTCGCTTGGCGATGGGAGTCCCTCAGGCGGCTTCAAACACGAAGGTCACCAATGAAGCCGAGTCTCTTCCGCTCCGCCTTTTGGCGTCTCAGGCCTTATTGACGCAGCTGTCAAGACTGGGCGAGTCCTTCGCAGGCACGGCGCTTCTCCGGCGGCTAAGAGCAAGAACTGGCTCACATTTCAACGCGGCACTAAACACATTTCGATATTTAGGCTTGAAACTGCCTAAACGGCGCCCTATGGACCCGCCATGGTCTTTTGTTGATGTTACGTGTAACCTCAGCGTACCCAATCTACCAGCGAAGCGCACCATTCCAGCCGCGAAAGCAAAATTTCTTGTGCTGGACCACTTGAGCACCATGTACCGCAGCCACCTACAAGTGTACACCGACGGATCAGTGTGCACACAAACGGATAGCTGCGCAGCGGCTTTCTGCATACCCTGCCTTGGCATGTCATGGTCGGGCCGCTTGGATCGCGTGGTTTCGTCCACAACGGTAGAAAGCGCTGCAATCACGGCGGCTTTGCGAAAATTGCGATCTTTTTCTGCACGAGATGTTGTAGTGCTGACGGACTCCAAATCGGCGCTACAAAGACTGCATCGTGGCCTACCTCAAGAAAAGTTCACCAGGCAATCTCCGGCACTAATCAAACACCTAAATGGCAAGAGTTTTAATATAAAGTTCCAGTGGATCCCATCCCACGTGGGCATTGAGGGCAATGAAAAGGCTGATGCCCTTGCATGCGAAGCACGTACATCTATTCCAAAAGTAAGAACTCCCAAGACTCACCAGAACAACAAAGATGTGATACGCAATAATTTCAAGGCGATATACAAGTTTCCACACCAAGCATGTGTAATTCATGGACTTTCTCGTGAACAAGAGACGCTGTTGTACCGCATAAGAACCGGCTCTGCATACACCCCGGCCTGGTCATTCAAGACTGGGAGATACGCTTCCCCGTTCTGTGCCTTCTGTGGTGACATCGGGGATATTGAACATTTCATTTGGCTTTGCCCACAGTTTGATGTGCAAAGAGCAGCGATGATCCGCACCTTGCGAAAAGGCTGTCATAGGCACCGGACAGTTGATGACGTCATCTTTCCTGAAGGACCCGCAGCAACTAGGATTAACGTGCAACGAATTTTGTTAGTCTTCCTGCGAGACACTGGGCTGTCTGACACGTGGTGACATTTTCCGAATTCAGGAGATGCTCAGGCGGAACAATTGCCGGCCCGAGGAACAGTGTAGCATGGGCAATCCAGTGATTTTTTTGAAGATCGCGCGCTTGCTAGGTTGATGACGCTTTCTATAATATGGCGCGCGTATCAACTGGATGCTTGAGAAGCGGCTCTCGGTATTTTATTCAAATGATTGCAATAATATTTCGTTTTTTTTTTCTGTAGTGGATGTTGCTTTAGGCTTTATTAGCTTACTTAGTGTTGCTAGCCTTGCTTCAGGCCCTTTTTGACCACCGGGTGACCATGTGACTCGATATACTTGACTCACGACGAGCTGGGCCCCTAAAGTGCCGTGCATTTGAAAGCGCACTAGCATTCGTGTCCGCAAGCGTGAACAGTGGGTGTCTCAGCGTGTGGCAATGCTCAAGATCAACTGGTAAAATCTTTTTGGTTTGATTACGCAGCTCAAGAGCACAAAGCGGGGATTATCTCGTCTGAAGGTGCTAATCTTACTTCGTACGTCCTTCCAGTGTATTCATGTGTCGCTCTAATTATCTCACAATTTTGAAGAAACTGTGAATTTTAGACGGAAAGCATCTTATGCCGCGTGCTTGTGTCCCTTGTCCTGCGTCGTCTACACCCTCTCCCCCCCGCCATAGCGAATGTGCGTTCCCTCCCCCTATCTCTCCTCCTACGTGCCCCCCTCTCTTGCCCCACAACGGCAATGCAGGCGCGTCTACTAGCTTATGCTCGCGCTCGCTCCCCTCTCTTTCTCTTTTCTAGGCATCTTTTTCCGTGGCCTTTACACCCCACTTGTGTATGCAAGTTCCCTCGACTTTGCCTCCTCTCCTACGCTCCCTACTTCTCACGCCACGCAACGCGGACGCAGGCAGCGTCTGCTACCGTGTTTCTTGCTCTAGAGAGAGAAGTCAACGTTTATTTTGAAACAGTGCCCCGAGCAATGCCCGGTGTCACCCTGAGGTGGGAGGGCTTCTTAGTCCAGGAACCCTCTGGCTTCTACTGCCCTCTTGGTCCTGGCGACGAGTTGTTGTTGCTCTTCCGAAAAAAAAAAAAAACCGACCGCTGGCGCCGCACAACTGTTCTCTGTGGATCTTGATGTGGATCTTGATGTGGAACTGTGGATCTTGATTTCGATCGTAGTGCCTATGGGATATTTCTCGTGTGCGTTGTTGAACAAAAAATTTCGCAGTGTGCGCGTTAACTAAATGGGGACTGCGTGTCATTGTGTCCAATCGGAGTCATCTGTCTCTCAGTGTCCATAAACAGCGATTTGCGTGTTCCAGTAGAAAACACGAACGAACAAACAAACGAATGGACGGCCGGGCAGACGGGAGCTTGGGATATTAGAGGCGTTCGCCCTAAAACTTCACGAATTAACGTTCAATAGGGTCCTGTTGAATCAATCCTTTTGGTTTGCCTGTAAAGCGTGCTTCACTTTTGGTTTGATGGTCTAAAGAAAAAACAGAGTGTCTTGTTTGCAGGCATCATTGTTTTATATTTTGTCTAAAGCGAGCTTGACTACAGATGGTTGTTTTTTGTTTTTTTGCGAAAGTCGGTTGGCATTTTTTGTTTCATTATTTGTTAGGGCATCATTCGCTGTATATGTCAACATTGCAATATTGTGTGTAAAGGCCCATAGCCGTAAATGTTTTTCGGAAAGGGTGGGGGGCTTCGGGTTGAACACTGTGGCGATTTGAAAATAACGCATTTTTATTACTTCATTTTTCGCTAAAACGCCCCCCTCCCCCAAATCAGAGTTTTAAGAGGGGCGGGTCTTAAGCCTCCCTCTCCCCGGACTTCGTGCCTGGACACTACGTACTACGGCGTTCTCGTGGCTATAGTTCTCTACAGAAGGTTTGGGCTTGATTACCCATAAAGGAATATTCCAGGGTAGCCGAAAGTAACGAAGTTGACGAGCCGCGGGTCATGCGACAGAATTGACGTAAATAACGAAACTAGCTCTCGCTTTCGTTCCTTAGTATGGCTATGTATAGTTATAGATTTTTGTTGCATGTGTGGTAGCAGATTGTTTCGCCATCTCAGGACAACTAGCTTACGCAAAAAAGGTCATTGCTTTGCACGTATGGGCCCTATTTTCGATCATTATGCGAGAGCCCATTATTTACATTCATTAAGAGATGCGAATATGTTTTTACTGCATTGTTCTACCAAACGTTTGAATTAGACTCTTATAAGGGCCCACTTTGCGTCCATTATGTCAAGCCTTCTTTCATAAAAAAAAAAAAACGCGTCTTTGTGAGCTTATTTTTTTCTTCTCTTCTTAGTTTTATACATAGTGCACTCATTTGTCAATGAATACCGGCTAATATGCGATATTTTCAGCGATAAATGAGATTTCGTGTAGCCTTTTTTTTTTCATTCTTCGATCGAACGTTCACTTTAGTCTGTTGCAAATCTGCATGTTAAAGATCAAAGAGATTGATTTCGGGTAATTTAGCAGACCTAATTTCTGCCTTCATTACGTCTCTAGTTTATCCCCCCATAATCTGACTTTTTTTGTTACCTTACGGCTTCATTAAGCCTCACTTTATTTTTTATTTTTCTTAAGCCGTGCATGTGGATGACCATTACGGTGCGGCTGAAATAATTTTAACGTGATATTTGATATCATGAAATATGAAACTCTCTCTCTCTCTCTCTCACACACACACACACACACACACACACAAATTTTTATACGTTTTTGGTTTATTTGCACGGCTGCATTCGATGTGGGCTTGAAAGAGCCCAGAGAAAAGCTGCAGCGATTAGCGACGAATTTTCAGCGTTGGTTTCGTTCACGTACTGTCGTTTGAAAGGCAGCCTCGATTTGGACTGAGCGGTGGAGTTCGGTGCATGACAGTTCAGCTTATCTTTCTCGTGCGACTTAATACGGCTCCGTAGAGGATAGTAGGCCTCCCTCCTCCCTGCTCCTCTCTTCCCATTCGTTCTTAGGGAACAGGAAATGTTTACGTTTGTTTGCTTATAGTTTTCTTGTTAAGCTTGTCTGGAGTGTGTATTGGAACGTTGCGAGTAGCGCGATCGGCTGGTACAAGAACTTTATTGCTCTGGTGAAAGGCGTAAAGGGGTATCACGGCATTCAAAGTAATAATAAAATTTAATAATAACAAATAATAATAATAATAATAATAATAATAATAATAATAATAATAATAATAATAATAATAATAATAATAATAATAATAATAATAATAATAATAATAATAATAAAATTAATATAACTGTACGTTATTATTACAATTATTATTATTATTATTATTATTATTATTATTATTAATAACATGAGAATGACTGAGCATCGATTTAAGACCTCGTCAGTAATAAGCGTACGCGCGTTAAAATGTGGTGTTGCCGCCCAGTGAGCCATATCTAGGTTCAATCACGCTCGACTCATACAAATCTCAAAACATGATATCTAACATGTCAACTAAAAGTTGAAGTTTTCAGTGACAACCGCTAAGTCACGTGCAGTTTTCTTTTCTCGACGTTACAGTGTGATCTTTATGATTGAAAGTGGCGGGTCAAGCGCCTACTTTGTAAAAAAGAAAGAAAAAAGAAAGAGGCAAAGTAAATCACGTGGGCAGTCAATTCATTCGGTGGGTTGAACGCAGAGGTCCTGAGCCTGATCCACATGCCGTCGATCAGTGGGACGCTATTTAAGTCGGCCTGCCCTCTAATAATCGTGTTTGTGCAGTAATAAAAAAAACAGCCCTCAGTTCAGCGCTCTTGTCTCGTATGGAGTCTGTTCCTTGTTTCTTTTTGTTTACTGTTTAGGTATCGCTCGTTTACTATTAGTTTAGTTTTTTTCGTGTGTCTGGCATGCTGATCAGTTAGAGCTGGGAGCCTAAGTTGGTTCAGATCGAAGTACCTCAGTCTGATCTTCGTTCTGGTATAAGCGCTTACGGGTCATGCACCAATGGTGGTCTGAATAGCTCGTGTTTCGCTGCTTCAAATCTCTTTGTTGGTTTATTGAATGTACGGAAAAGCGAATCAGGGTAAGAAGTGCAGGAGAGGTTGAGAGGGTGAGGTTAAGAGAACGTAGTTAAGAGCTTGAAGACGGGAGTGGAGGGTTGTTAGTGGATTGGCAACACTGATATGAGAAGCAGTACGAAAAAAAAAAAAAAACAGAGCTTGTTTGCGTAATCCTTTAAGGTTCTCGTCTTGAGACGAATGCACCGCCCTGTGTTCTGTTTGAGGAACTTTCGCATGGAGGCTCGCTTCTTGGGCGGCATTGACGGAGCCAGGTCTTGCGGGTTTCATCTTTGAAGTACAGCTTCTAGAGATGAAAAAAAAAAGAGAGAGAGAACGCAAAGAGAAAGTCTCGTTTTCTCTTTCTCGGGAGAGCTTGTTAACGTTTCCTGAGCCGTTTAACGTCCTTAGCGTCTCTCTTATGCGGATCCGTTTCAAGCCGCTGCTTCAAAACGCAAAGCGGCTTCTCTTCGACACGATCTTCTCTCTTTCTTCCTTCTTTATGCGTCTTTCATAGCCGGAGTGCTGTGCTTTTTCATCTGACGGTGGCGAATTTTCGCTTTGCCATTCCGGTAGGAGACGTCTGAGCTCGTAAGGCCGGTTATATCGCCATTTTTTTTTTCGTATCTAGTTCTAGACGGGCTACGTATTGTATGTTCCGGTTGACTTCTCGCAGTTTCTTTAGACTGCTGCTTGTGTCGCCGTTTGGTTTCACGTGGTTGGGGTCCTACTTTGCTGATGCATTTTATCTCTTTTAACTTTATATGCGTTCATGTTTCACCTTTAGGGGCGCAAACGCTCTTTCAGAATTTAGGAATAGCGAAGTGCCTCTACTCTTTAGTGCAACAGCCTATGGTTATTTGATATTTAAATCTGATTTCGGTTTACCTGGCGCTAAGACTCGTTATCCGTGACGCTCGATAATGAAGGGTTTTCTGGCGCGATTGTGCGTCGCTTTTAATGCTTTTAAATTTTGTGGAAAGAGAAATATATTGCCGGTGAATCACATGACAGATCGGATGGAAACGAGCTAGCATTATCTGTACCAAGGTTTGGGTAACCAACAACACGACTAAAGATTGCCACGTGGCCTGCTACCAGGGCCTGCTGCGCACTTCACGACTAAGGTACTTCATTGATTGATTGATTTGTGGGGTTTAACGTCCCAAAACCACCATATGATTATGAGAGACGCCGTAGTGCAGGGCTCCGGAAATTTCGACCACCTGGGGTTCTTTAACGTGCACCCAAATCTGAGCACACGGGCCTACAAAATTTCGGCCTCCATCAAAAATGCAGCCGCCACAGCCGGGATTCGATCCCGCGACCTGCGGCTCAGCAGCCGAGTACCTTAGTCACTAGACCACTGCGGCGGGGCACTAAGGTACTTCAGTATTTACGTCAGAGGACGACTCCTGATGGCATTGGCCCTCTTGTGGCTACGTAACCTTCTTTTTTCACAAGACCTCTTTTAACTTTGCTGGACCCACGGGCCTCTGACGTCACCCGCTTCTCATTCTCTTCTGACGTATTTTCTACACTCTCTCTTTTGGAAGTTTAGTGACGTAAGCTGCCGGGCTTGCTGTTCGCACAAGCGTTTTTAATGCTGCTACATATTAAAAACGCTTGACAATGCAGTTATGGGATTGATAGTCAATGTCGAGTATGTTTCTGTTATATAAGTAGCTAGCTCGCACTGGCACACATCGGCCAATGGTTAGCCGGCATCAGTTAACGCTATCGTGTAATAACAAACTTTATTCATGATCTAGTCAACGCTATAGGTAACACTTGCGTATAGTTATGGAATATTTAGGCAATGCTAGCTAGTTGAATGCTTGTAAAATTGGTTAGTTGGAAACTTTCAGTAATCAGACACAACCTTTTACATGACCTGGGTTGAAGCGACCCGTGACGGTGCCGTCCTAAGAAAATTGAAGCTTCGAGCCTTGAGCATGCTATTTTGAGCCCAAAACCGCGAAATTAGTATCAATATGCTTTTCGACCCAGCACCAAGTTTTAAAGAGCCGGGTGCTCTGCTGTCACAGATATCGCGTGATATAATTTAATATTAACGAGCGCTATTTCGCTTTTACGCGCCGAGCCCGAAACAAGTCGGGCGTTAAGACGCAGCGTCGCAACCCGACGCTCGAGTGACTCCGTTTTCTCTGCATCGTTGCCTTCCTTGCGTCTCCTCACGAAAAAGAGATTGACTCAACGCGAGCCGAAACCAGCCGTCGCCGGCGACGAATGCCTATTGTTTTGTGCGCCGATGCGTGACTCTGCTTCCGTCTACACCTGCCTGTTATTGCAGCGAGGCAGGCATGTAGCAGAGCGAGAGAGAGAGAAAAAAAGAAAGAGTGTGAGTCAAACAAGGAATGGAGGGGAAACTCCTTGCCTCCGAAACGCGCGCTGTTTTCCAAGCCAGTTAACTTTAGCCAAGTTCAGACGAGACGAGCCGAGCCGACCATGGGCGTTCGTTTCAGAACGCGCACGTGCTCAATGCCTTCCCCTTTTTTTTCCTTTGCTATGCGCTCACCTGCCGTCGCTCACATTTTTTATTTTCATTATATGTTATTCCGGTTTCTCATTTTGCGTCTTCTTGTATCGTTTCTCTTCTGTCCTCGGCGCGCTTCTCGTTTTTTGTGTACGATCGTTTCATCACCTGGCATCTTGGAATCAACCGTCCGTGTACCCCCCCCCCCCCTCCTTTTTTTTGCGTTGCGAACTTGTTCCCTTCGTTTGTGTTACTTTAGTTCATGTTTTGTTCCCGCTGATGGTGATTCGACTCTGTTCCGTGTCGGCAGCGTTCACTTCGCATCAACGCTTTTTCTCCGCCCCCACCGCCCGTTACTTTTCGTCTGTTCGCTCTAGCGAATTGCATCGACGGCTCCCGTCTGTTTTCGTCTTTAGGCCTAGGTTTTTGTTTATTTTCACGTATACCTGCTGGCATTTGGTGACGCGTTTGTCCAGATTCACGTGTAGGGGCTTGTAGGTTTACATTTGAATACGTATATACACATCTGGCGCTGTGCCCTTAGGTTACTGTGCAATGCCTGCTTTAGCCCTGTGCTCTAATTATTGTGTGCTCTTGTTTCCTTTCTATACAGGACTACCGTGTGTTCCACTTGAGGCTCCTTTTCCGTCGTTATCTTTATATATACGGAAATATATCTGCCTACCGTTTTTTTTATCGTCCGATTCGTCTACATTTCCATCCATCTGCACGTAAGCACCGATTTATTCAGGAAATATATAAAAGTGCGCGTCACTTTTGACTTGCTCTGCATTCCTATTCCAGGTCTTCTACGCTTCACTTCTTTCGTCTGCTCGCGTTTCTTGTATGTTCAGGCCTTCTGGCGAGAGAAACGTCGTCTGCTTTAGAACGTTTGTTATATCGCTTCCCTGAAGACACACGTCTCCGATCGTCTCAACGTTTCAGGAGCTTCTGCTCAGGTGTATGTGTACTCTTAGTTCATTTTCTTCATGGACCTTTGTGGAACTCTTGAGACGTATCCTTGCGTTGTCCTCGTTTTCTTATACTTGCTTTATTATTTGGATTTTCAATTGCCCGCACCAGAATAGTCGGGCACAACGACCGGAAGTCGTCTGCTTCGCCCGAGTGCTTCGTGTCTTTTTGCTCGGCTTCTTTTTTTATCGTCTGCTCAGGAACTTAAATTTCCTGCGTCTGTTCTACTGTGAGCCTCTCTCGTAGTCATCTGAATGCTTTAGATCGTTTCAGGGTGATCGAAACACAAATTTACGAACAAAAATTAGGTAAAAATGAGGCAGAAATAATTCAGGTTATAGTCTGCGTACGCAAGAGAACACCGTTGAATTAAAATTTAAGAGATGATAACATCGTTGTGGACTGTAACCAATGGCCGGCTCCTGCAGTCATGTACCCAACTCTAGCAAACATTATTAAAAGGGCCGTGCTACACTTGCTCAAGTAATCGTCTAATAGCTTCATAAAAAGAACTAATTGCCTCATTAATCGAGCTCCGCTAACATATTTCTTTGAGAATCAGTCAAACTCGAACGAAGTTAGAGAAATTCGGCGCACGCTTCAAGAGCGTTTTTTCTCCCTTCACCCTAGCAAGCCTGCTCAAAGCTATGCAGGGAGTGGTTGACAACAGAGAAAAAAAAAAGATCCGTCCCATCCTCAGCGCTTGTAGTGATCTTGAACACTTTCTTTCCTTGTTTTATTTGAAGGTGCGCCTTACATTCATGGAAATCATGAGAGAGAGCGCGTAGGCATGTGGTGGCATCTTGCTGTGGTCGCGGTAAATAGGCAGATCACGTTACTCAAATCAGCCAGCGGCTGGGGGCTTCGGGTCTATGGCGCGTTCATTTGGGTTCATGTCATCATTTGTCGAGAGAAGAAGGAACGTTTTCTAGCCGAGTTTCTCAAATAATAAGGAACTCTGGGTCTCGTGCTGCGCTAAAGTATGCGACTCGCGTGTTCTCGTGAGCCCCAACTTCCGATCGGCAGCGTTTCCTGACCACGCTCAAAAAGTGTAGCATGGCCCCTTTGAAGCGAAATCCGTAGATAAGGGCCAAACCTCATAAGCGCGAAAATGCACGCGACAGCGACGAGCGACGCTATGAGCGACGAAACAGGGCGTTCGCGCGACGTGTCGCGTGCTCGTTTTCGCGCGATCGCTCGGTTCTCCAGATTTGGAAACCGTCGCTCATCGCCCAGAAGTGCTGGGCTCAAGCAGCCAATAGCGTAATACCGGAAAAGACAAAAACTACATAGGTGCACGTGACCCTGCCCGAGTCACGTATGCGCAACAAGAAATAACGCAATGTTTATTACGCATGTGCATATAAAAAAGTGCTGCAAGGCAATAATAAACACTTTCAGTTTCATGACACAACAATATATCTTATTTTTAAATTGCATACCGCTCGCTAAGCGGTTTTCTTGGTGCGAGTAGACGGCCTCATGCCAGCATCAGTGGAATTCGCTCGCCGAAGCCGTCGCGTGAATGAGGTTTGCCTGCGCTAGCGACTGATCGCGCGAAGACGATCTACGTCGCGTCGCTCGTCGTTGTCGCGTGCATTTTCGCGCTTATGAGGTTTGGCCCTAACTCGCCGAACGCGAACGTTAAATGTTGAAACACGAGTGATGGCAAAAAATATCACGTGATGACGTCAAAAAGACGTGTTCATGCGAGGATGTCATAGTGAGGGCTTCTCTATAACGCCAATGTGATGGGATGACGTATCTCTGACGTCATCATATCACATCGTCGCGTGGTGAGAGGTGGGTCGATCGGCGGAGGCAGCGTGAAACCAGGTGAGGTGCTCAGAGCTTTGAAACTCGTGCGATCTCGGAGGCTGTGGAAAGCCACGTTTGATGCGGAAGGTTTTGAGAAGAAGGCACATGAGGTCCAGCACATTGAATGAGAAGAATAATAACGTTGTTTTAGCCTTAAAGTTATCTTAGGTGAATGAATAAGGGGCTCAGCGTGTTCCTAATGATGCAGTATGTGAACTTTACCTTACTGTAGTCATCATATTAGCGATATTTTTGAAAACCTTAACCGTTATGTCGTCAATAGCATGCTTGTTATTGCGGAAAACGAGAAGACTAGCGCTCACCGTACGCGAATTTTCAAGTGGAAAGGGAGGACTAGTTGTTACATGAGGCTATTCACTCACGTGCAAATATATAAAAGGTAAAGACTGACTGCGCAACGATTAGTGGACAGTGTATGTATACTCCTGGGCAGCTCTTCTTGGCAATGTAGGGAAAGCTACGTGGGCGGAGCTACTGCACATGCATCCCTCCACGAAATAGTACGGTTCGCCTCGCGCTTCGAATGGCAGCCGCGAAGGAATAAGGATTACACCATCTCCCACTAAAGGGAACCATGAGTAGCATGCGAAGAAGCGCGTCTTGCAGTTCCGTTCATCAAGGGCACCTTGCCCTATGTTTACGCGTCCGTACAAGGGGAGCACACCATAAATTCACAGTTTTTTTTCCCGGTGTGGTTATTTGTCCCGAACTCTTCTTGGAGCACGTCACGCTGGAGCACGTGTGTTCATCGCGCGTCTGCAGAATCTCGTTCTCCAACGCCATCACGTGACTGTTGGGAGAATGTAAGGGGGAGAGGCCACAGCAATTTGGGGAACACGCTAGCGCGCTAATACGTTCTGATAGTGCTTGGACCATCTGTTACGAATGCGAAGTAAGGGTGGTCACGTCGCGCACCGGATTGAACTCCGCCATAAGCTGTTTCGCACCTTATAACATTGCGTACCATGTGCTACGTCGGCTTAGACAGCCATTCGAGGGTGAAATTTGTCACAAGCTCCTTGGCTGAGTCTGTGGCATTGCTGGAAAGCGACGAGCACTCACCTAAAGTCGTAGACTCCATCCCTTCATGGCTGAGCTTCAGGCTACGTCAGGCTTCGTTCTGCATTTGTTCCACGTGTCAACGCTACTAGGGCTGTATCCTTAGGCCACCTGGACCATATTACGACCAGCATGGGGAAGTGCAGAACACAGAAGACGAGGAAGCGCAAGTTTGCTGGAAATCGCTATACGACGACGAGGCTGCCTACTGACACAGACGCCGGTATTTCGGCGACCGCGAAGAAGCTTGGGGACATAAACAAGGCGTACCAGGCTCCACTAGAGAATTCTGCGCTCCAAGGGAACAGGATGATGGACATTAATATTCTTTCTTCAGTGTTTTCATCGCTGGCGTGTTCCGAATGCATGAACACAACACTGAAGCTCTAGGAACGCTCTCACGTACCGAGGGATATGCTCGGCTTGTGCGGTCGTGTGTACCGACTGTGGGTTCAAGCGCCCATTTCACACGTCGAGAAAGGTGGGTCGTGCCAATGAGAACAATTTACGTCTGGTTAACGCGATGCGCCAGTTAGGAAAAGGGCACGCTGGTGTGAAAACTTTTTCCAAAGTGATGAACATGCTTGCTCCTCCACGTCACTCCGCCTACGACAAATTGTCATCTCGGCTTTCTGCAGCGGCAGGAGAAGTGGCGTCGAAGTCGATGACTGATGCTGCCGTGGAGGTTCGTCGTGTTGTGGGGAGTGCCGAGTGTGGTGTTTCAGGTGATGGCACGTGGCAGAAGCGTGGCAATTCATCTTTGAACGGTTGTGTGTCTGTGATTTCTGTTGACACGGGAAAGGGTATTGATGTTAAGGCCCTTTCTTGTTTGTGTAAGTCTTGTAAAACCAAAAACAAGTTGAGGCAAGATAGTGCTTCGC
The DNA here is from genome assembly GCF_013339725.1 of Rhipicephalus microplus. Classification (NCBI taxonomy): domain Eukaryota; kingdom Metazoa; phylum Arthropoda; class Arachnida; order Ixodida; family Ixodidae; genus Rhipicephalus; species Rhipicephalus microplus. Next base: position 73,308,414 of record NC_051168.1, read on the forward strand.
ACCAGGAATGGAAGGCAAACCGCACTTCCTGTCAAGCAAACCATGAAGGAAGTGCTGGCAGTATGGAGACGGTTGGTCTATACCGAATATTTGAAAGGTGGAAAGGCAAAAGAGATTTGAAGTACCTGCAGTACTACGGCGATGGTGATTCCAAGAGCTATGCTTCTGTCAAAGACATGTATGGAAAGGACAGTGTGCAGCAACTGGAATGTATTGGGCATGTCCAGAAGCGCGTTTGCTGCCGCCTCAGGAAACTGAAGAAGACAGTGCGTGGACTCGGTTGTAAGGGAAAGCTCACTGATCCCCTCGTTGACCGCCTGCAAAACTACTATGGCATCGCCATAAGGGCTAATCTGGGGAACCTTTCTGCAATGGAAAAGGCTACCCTTGCCAGTCTTTTTCATTGCAGCTCTACCGAAAAGCAGCCGAGACATGGCCTGTGTCCACTTGGACCGAAAAGCTGGTGCGGATACCAAAGGGTCGAAGCACTCGGCCAAGGGAAATATGTACACAAAGGAGGACTTCCAAATGATGTGCTCAGCAAAGTTACAACTGTATACAGTGATCTGTGCTCTGATGAACTTCTAATGAAGTGCCTTCATGGAAAGACTCAAAATGCTAATGAGTGTTTTATTTGTCTAATATTGCAGCGGGCACCAAAAGAGGTCTACGTAAGCTTGCCGACAGTAATGTTTGCCCTGCATGACGCTGTGGCACACTTTCATAATGGCAATGTAAGCACCCTAGATATCCTGAGGCAAGCTGGCATAGAACAAGCGTAACACACGACGAAAGCTTGCATCGCCAAGGATCACCTTCGCATGCAGAATGCTAAACGCAAGTCAGTGGATGGGACAAAACAGGCCAGGAAGAAAAGACGAGCAGCCACCCGAACAAAAGAAGACAATAATGCTTCCGCAGAAGGGCCCAGCTATGAATATGGTGCATTTTAGGTCTGCATGCGAAGATTGTGACCCTTTTTACAAGCTCGGGAATATTTGTTTACGTTTTTCTGAAAATAACAATATTCTCCAAATGTAGCGACGCAAACTTTCATAACGTATTTCTCAGCGCATACTTTGAACTGAAATTTTGCACAATGATTTAGCACATATATATCTGTGCAGTGAATTAGAATAAAAAAAAATCCATCGAATATTTTTCAGTTCACAGCTGAATTCAACAGGTTCAGACTAAATTGGCTCTTTTTTCCGTTTTTCGTTTTTTTAACATTACTTCCTTGATATTCACCGCATAATATTTATTCTAGTTCACTGCATAGCTCCAGCCATTAGTTACACAAATGTCAAAGCTTTACTGAATAAAGCCACCCATTAGTCACTTATCACAGCTCGCGTGGCTAGCACTTTTAATGCAATTTTTGACAAAGATTACGTCCCAATAAATAAATATTCAATATTTTGCACTGTAAATAGCTGGGTAAATTAAATAAGACATGCTGGTTTTGAGGAAAAAGTTAGTTCAACGCTGCCTGCCCTTAAAATTTTTTTTTTGTTTTTGAGTGGCCTACCACCTTGCCGCCGATGCGCGCGCAAGGTCCGAGCTGAAGCCGCCGCCAAGCCACGCAACACAGAGGGAGACAGTCGGTCCAGTCGCCGACTGTCTTTAAGCGGGTAGACTTAACTAGAAGGAGGTTATCTGATATGTGGCTAAAGTCAAGGCACGAGTGAAAATTAAACTCTTCACTGCAAAGTACGAATCCTCAAACTCGCTTTTAAGGGGGAAAAAAATATAGTTTTTGGTTCATTAGGTATTACGGCTTGGTGGCGCTAGTTACCGCCCGATATAAAGGGTACAGCCATATCCATCCATCCAGCCGGGCCTAGTATGCCCAATGGGGCGCGCGTCGAGTACGAGTGACGAAAGGTCCGCGCTTGTGCCACAGCACGTTAGTTTCTGGCGCTGGAGTTCGGATATTCTTACATGATCTGTGACAAACTGTGGCTCGACTCTGCGTTGTCTACACCGAGAAAATGCCTAGCATCTCCAAAACAAAGCCACGTTGAGCCCTTAAGAATGGACAGCTTCGCTGTTTCTTAAGCTTTTCATGGCTGTCGTACACTTATTCTTTTTTTTTTCTAACGTGTAGTAGGTTAACGAGCTCTTGGAATCGTGTCCAAATGCCGCGCAGTGAGTGAAGCTGTCACCTGGGATTAAGACGTCCGTTAACAGAAAACCCAGGCTGCGCCGTTTCCGCAGCAGGCGCAATACGTGCGTTCAAAATAGCCAAGCCGCCGCCGCAGAACCGTGGTCATAGTTACCGCCGCAGTTTCTTACACTGTGGTTCAGGGTCAGTGATTTGAAGGAATTCAGGGTGGCAAGCATTGCGCGCCTTCCGGATCCCTTTGTCACTCTCTCTTGGTTGCCGCTGCTTCGGCGAAGCGCGTAGGGTTCCCGTCCTGCAGCACGACTAGCTTTGGATTAACCCAAGAAGGATTAGAGATATTTTTTAATCCTCCTTTGATCTACCAGCTTCGCTGTACCAAGCTTCGGGCAACATACTGCGAACTTTTTGCATCTCAGGGGCGAAGCTCTTTAAGGTCGAGGCTTGTCCGTTGGCGTTGTGCGCCGTAACCGCCGCCGCTGACGATGAGGATGACGATGATGTTGATGACGACGAAGAACGAGTGCTTCGTAGACCACACAGTCTCTTTCTGCCATCACGGCAGAACACATGGAAGGCACCCACTACACGCCAAGGCGATGACGCTGATAACGACGACGACGACGACGACGACGACGACGACGACGACGACGAAGAAGAAGAAGAAGAAGAAGAAGAAGAAGAAGAAGAAGAAGAAGAAGAAGAAGAAGAAGAAGAAGAAGAAGAAGAAGAAGAAGAAGAAGAAGAAGAAAGAAGAAGAAAGAAGAAGAAAGAACTAATTCACAACTTAACACAACGAGCCAGTTATCCCCAACAAACATTGTGTATAAATAAATGTACACCGCACGGCACTCATTTACATCCGCGAGTGGTCAAGGTCACGGGTGATTCACGGTAAGACCAAACGATCTCACTGCTTCGCCCACTTATCATTATTCACTTCGTGGATATGCCGTGGTTTCTTAATCGTGTATTTTTTTTATTTGCAGCATACCTGGCGAAAACTCGACATTGTTCTCTCTGAGAGCAACTTGCGAAGACTGCTCTACATTATAGAGCACTGTTTTGTTTTGGTGTTCTAGTGTTCTTGCGAAAGTACTTATTCGGAAAGTCGACTTCAGTGAAAATGAGAGGGGATGATAGGCTCTAGACTTGCAAATAATGAAACTGCAGTTATACAATTACCTTTTTTGCTAATGAGTAAGACGTCCGTTTAAAAAATAAAAACCCTCTTGCGCCGTCGCCATAGCAACCAAAACAGATGCGCGCCACCATAAGCAAACACTTCAAATTATGAAGTTTGAGAAACTTAGTCGTTATATATCAAGCTTTTCTGACTACATTGTATCAACTCCATTTAGCTTGTGACATAAAAAAATGAACCAATACATTAAACAACAAAGATGACTTAACCGGTGGGCCAAATCTGAAGTGGGGAAAGTTGAACAGTATTAGTTGTTATCGTCGTATATGCCCTGGTAAAGGAAGTGAATATAAGCTATTGGATGAATGGAGAGCTTTTTTAATGTTTTTTAAAACCAATTTTATCGTTTTTTTTTTAGATGTAACAGAAATAGTTACAATATGTGGCGTAATGTAACTGTTAGGGGAGTGCAAAGTTTGAGAATTTCTAGTAATTAATAGTACAGCGTTCTGTGTGATTCGGTACTCCATATTCGTTGTAGCGAATATTTTTTTATATTTTTAGAACAGTCAGCAATGAAGAAAATAGCTCGAGTGAAAGAGATGCTAAAACAGGGAGAGATTTTTTTTTGTAATTTTTATCCTTGAAATACCGAGATCCTCGCAGCCAATGTGCTGGACTATAAGTGCTACATTAGTCACATGACATAGGTGTCTTTCATTAAAAATTTGTTATCGCCAAAGAGACATTATCGCCAACCTATTAACTTCACCATAACATTCATTATGATTGTAACTCATGGGAGGAGGGAGGGATAAAAATTGCTTACTCTTTTAGCATGAATATTATTTGAAAGCTGCTGACAAAGTACCGCCTTCAATACTGCACTGACTGCTGTGTTTGAGCCGGCAGTCGCAATATATTTCGAAGGCTTAAGTTGCTGTTGTATGCAAAGTTGGTTCAGTTTAAGTGAATGGGGTATGTTTTGTCGTTGCGAGGTAGTGTCACGTTCGTTTATTAAAGCTTGTGAATACTTGTTGCAGAATATTTGGGACGTTGTTTCCTGATCAGTCTGGGGCTGCATTTGAACTGGTTGCCTTACAATGCGAAATATATTGGAACAGTATTCGATTTGTACTCGTATTCGATTCGGTGTCATCACCATTCTATTCGTATTTGATTCAGTTATAAAATTCATTATTCGCAAAGTCGTACTAGCCAGGCTTTAAGGTTTTCGGAAAATTAATTAGTAACATGGTCTATTTGCCTTGTCCAAGTATCGTTGCCGTCTCTTCTACAACCCGATATGCTCAGGCCCCGCTCATTTCCTTTGAACGTGCCGCCTCTGCCCTCCGCGCGAATTTATATTACACACACACAGAGAGAAACTCCGATTGACGTATCACAGAAGTCGGAGCGAAATCGATTAAGCCCGTGGTGGGGTCGCGTTTTGGTACGAACCTCCCCTCCTCCGCCACATTTTTTTTTCCCCGATCGGCAGTCGCGGTCTTTCGATGCGAGCCTAATTCTATAATTGAATTTTCCTCGCCGGCCAAAGCCGCGGCACCCTCCACTAATTCGTGTCGTCGCATTGCGCAGCTTATTAAAGAGAACAGCCGGGTAAGCGTTTCGGCCGAGTACGTGCCGACGGTGGCGTGGCGGTCGATATGTATGTATCTGTGCCTTGATGACTCGCTTAATTGCAGGCTCTCCCTGCCTCTTTCAGACTCGCAACTCTTTTCTCCATCTTTCTCTCACATATTTACATTTATTTTCTTGCTTTTCATCATCTTTTACTGACTCACTCGCACTCGCTGATTCACTATTTCACGAACATTCCCTGGCATTCATTCTTTCTTTCTCTCTCACCCTCTTTTGTTGGGATATTTCTATACTCTTCATCTCTCTTTCTTTATCTGTCTATTTTTTCTGTTCACTCAAGAGCTGCACACACTGTGCAGCAGGAAGAGAGTCTGATCGAAAGAAGGGGATAAAAAAAATTGGCCCGTATCTGCATGTTTCACTGCAAATGGCGTCGAAAGACGATAGTCTTTCGTGTGGAGAGAGTGAACGAAACGTTTATTTGATGTTCTGTGCCAGAGAAGTCGTTGAATTTTATTCAGGAAGCGCTGCGTTAGAGATTCTCAATCCGTGCAGCGAAGGTGAACAAGCACATCGAGGCACGTTGGAGACGAGCGCCATCTGGCAGTTATCCTCGAAAACGAAGGAAGGCATGCCCTCCTACGGAGAAAGATGCGCGCATCACCCGTCTCGGAAGCGATAAGGAGTGGAACTCAAAGCGATGGACAGGGGCCACCACCGTGTCGTCTTGGCAAAGCGTTGGAAACACTTGCCTTTTTGAGCATCGCGTTGCACTGTCAGCGCAGCGTGGTAAAGGCTACCGTCATTAGAAGTACTTGTGCGTGCCTTCTCTTGTATAAAGGTACACATACAAAACGTCGACGTTTTGATTATGGGGCCTCAGATGTGCGCAATAATTGTTTCTTAATTTACAATCGCACAAGTATGAACGCTGAAGCTTGAGGAATATTGGTAGGCGCTGCGGATGGGGTTGGCCGTATGAGTTATTAGACAGTTATAGATTAGCGTTAGCGTGATGGCGTAGGTTAAGAGAATGGCGGAACCGTGCAGCAAGCGTTCGTTGTGGGCAGCCTCTTATACTTAAGCAGGATTAGCGTTTACGTGGTTAACGTGCCCCAGCTGGAATGGTGGCGCCACCTATTAGATGGTTAACAAGTTAAACAGTGAAAATGAAAAGAAAACGCGAATGTTTGCCAATGCCACCCCGCGAAGCATTGTTAGAAGTTTATTTTTGTGATAATAAAAGTAAATAAATATGAACCACGTACAAAACGCGAAAACATCTACGTTGCCGATTTGTTTACATTGATCTTGTAGTTAGGCCTAGGCGCGTTCGAAATGGGAAGCTGTCTCAAAAACTACGCCAACTTATCAGTAATACTCGGTCATCGAAGCTAACTGAAGGCAAGCGAAGCCACTTTGAACAGTCGTTTGCTTCGAACAAGGTGAATCTTTCAACAACTACGCCAAAATCACTTCGAAGCGGGCGTCCGAGAGCGCCGCCATGTTTACGTACACTACGTGCACCTACGCCACCGGGCTTACCGCGCTTACCGTACGCGCGGTATCTGAAAAATACCGCGCGTACGGTAAGCGGTACGCGTAACGTACGTATCTGCGCATGCGCACTTCGATTCGGGTATCACGGTACGCCCGGTATCACGGTGAGCCCGGTATACTATAACTCTATTGTTTGGTGCCGTTTAGGGTATCGTTACTGCGGACAAATAGAAAAATGTACAGACAGACAGACAGACAGACAGACAGACAGACAGACAGACAGACAGACAGACAGACAGACAGACAGACAGACAGACAGACAGACAGACAGACAGACAGACAGACAGACAGACCAAAATGTTGGCGTCGAAAGTCCCCAAGAAAGATTATCGTATTTAAAACGTGGGTTTCTTGTTCTTTGTAGCGTCTCCCATGATAAAGGCTCGTTCACACCGAAGGCGGGGCGGCCAATCTGGCCAATGCGGCAAAGTGAAAAGCGAGTCAAATATTCTCTGCAGGCGTCGAAAGCGGCCGGAAAACAAGGCGGAAAATGGGATCGTTCTCGGAGAAATTTTTTTCGCCGCCCGCCAGGCTCGCAGCTTTGCCGCTGGTATATTTTTGGGTAGAAGCAGCGCCACGTGTTAGCTTCTGCGCATGACACGTGCGCATAAGCGCGGCGATCCAAAGGAGGCGTGCGGTCTGAACAGGTGCACGTCTTGCGGCTCCGAAATGCCCACTTTGCCGCGTCTTCGGTGTGAACGGGCCTTGATAGTTATCATAAAAACTAACGGCTGTGAATGGGGCTCCTGTACATGTGAATGCATGTGGGCACAACGAAACGCCAGGACGTGTCAGGTCTGAGTTAATTTAGAGAGTAATTCTGGTGTTTGCGCCATTGTAGTCGGTACAGGCCAATAAACTGGACTGTACCGAGTATACTGGCCGAAGCATGAGCATTTCGCGCATCCACGCATCCGTCCGTCTATCCGTCCATCTAAAGACATGCAAGCGCGCGTGTGGGCATGAAGATGTGCACAAGACCCACTTGAATTACGATTCGATGCGTTTCTTAAACACGACATGCAGTTCTTATCCAGCGTCCATCGGGATCGAGGACAGGAATCATCTTCACAGCCGAGCTGAACGAACTATACCCGCTGCAGTAACTTCCCTTTTGACTGAAGTTGATACTTTATGGACGGTTCACACTATTAGCCCGTTTCAGCCAGAAAGGGGCCGCGGAGACTTCAGGTTTAATTGGGTAATCATATTACGGCTCTAGCGATTGAAAGCCGGTGTGTGTGTGTGCTTGGGTGATTCGTGGTCCTAACTTAATCAATTGCACGTACGATGATTGGGCCTGTGTGCATGGACCCAATATCGCCTTCTTCTTTCGTTCGTGCTATAATGAAGGTTCCTTTGACCAACGTTAACTGGCAGAGAAGGCATTACTTCTAGAATGAAAAACACGGGGTGAAATGCGTGGTCTGGTTTGGTAACAACATAAAATCGGAGAGAACCAAATCACTATCCCTAGGACTAGTTGATTGCATTCATCTTTTGTCGAACGAGGGAACAGGAACCATTGCACTCGCATTTGAGTTCGGGTTGAGAAAACAAGCTAGTCAGGAATGGCCTATCTTTAGTGATAACTGTCTAGGCGAAAAGCCAGACAAACATCTCCAGCTCTTTGATAATGTAATTCTCGCTCTATCTTTCTGCTTTCGCAGTTTTGTCTCATTTCCGTGAGGTGTCGTGATGGTCATGCGCCTCATTCGATTGATGGCTCACATTTCACTCGTTGCACTGAACTTGCCCTAAATATAGTATTTGAGGGATTCTCTGTGGCGTTCCCATTCTGCAGTTGCTTTTATAGGAGTTATGTCGCAATATAAAGAACGCTAGGAGAAGCGGTAAAGTTCACATGGAATCGCGAACGTAAGTAGCGGGAACAGCATAATGCTCTTCAACAAAAGGTGTCGCCCGGTGCCTTCCGTGAGTGACGTGAACGAAAGTGTCACGTTAAAGAATATAAAAAAAAATCTGTAAAATAATGGGCTGATAACTTGAGTGTTCTGACGGTGGTGCAAGAAAGGGCGGTCCGTTACTAATGAAAAAAAGAAAAACCCTCTACATCGATCAGAGGTGGTGTCGGCCTTGTTGGACGGCTCATCCTATCCTCCGATACGTCCGTCGGCTTAACTCAGTGATGGGCGACTTTGCGACAGAGCTCTCGTGTTTTTTTGTTTTTTTTTAAGCCGCTTAGAAAGAGCCGTCCGCCCTGTCTGACGAGGAGCAATTACCCGCCGCTGCGATGGAGTGCTCGCGAGAAAAGAAATTTGAGTGGCCCACCGCCGCACTTGACTCCGCATTTGACGTGATCGGTCATCCCTGCAGAGGACAGAGACAGGACTGTTTTTAGGGACTGATTACGCTTTTCAAGGACTTCATATATACTTACTTTAATTTAGGTCTTACGCCGAGCTTGGTTATTATCTTTTACCTAGTACCACGTTTACTGTTAATCTTTCTTTACTTTCATGAAAACTTATAACTATAGTGCCCGTCTCCTGCGCACGGGGTGGTGTCTGTGCGGTGATATTGGTGTCATCGAGCTTTTTGTTTTCTCCTGGTTTTTCTTGTTTGGACACATACTTGTTTGTATATCTGCCCTGCTTTCTGTACTATTTTACATACGGCTTTGGTTAGAAGAGTGGAGTTGCCATTGACTGATTAGGTAAAAAAAAGGGGGGGGATGACCGGCGCTTGCATTAATCTGTGGCACTGTGAAACAGTGAAACCGAATGATTCTGAAGATTATTATGGTGTTGCTTCAAGGTTGTTTACAAGCCTTAGCCATATGATGAAGGTTGTTGCTTAGGTTGCTTCTAAGTCGTTGCTAGCAACAAAAGCCTTGGGGACGCTGGGTTGTTTCTACGTTTATTCTAGGCGCGGAAAGGTTCGAGTTGAAGCAAAGACAGTCTCAGTGACGATACGGATCTCCAAACTTCAGAGGTAGAGACTCGCGCTCAGATCAATCGTTCGCTCGAGTCTCTTAGATTGACGTGCTTGTCGTTGTTGGGGTAGATCCCTCCATCGCTTTTGAGGCCTTCTCATAGCCGCCCTTGCCTTTCCAGATCCCTATATCAGGAGTTATCAAAGGTCTTTTTCTATTTCATTTTATTTATTTACACTGTCAATCTCATTGGGGGTCGTTACAGTAAGGGCATATTTGACTCATCGCAACATAAAGATACAAATAGAAAGATTCAATTGCACGGAAAGGAGATATAAGTATTTAACAAAGTAAATAAGGAACCTAATAGTACATTACAATAAACCATATTACGAAAAAATAAAAAGGTAGTTGAAGAGACATACAAAAAAAAGGAAAAATGAAGTGAGAATGCAATGATGTAAAAGAGAAAATAAAATGAAGTGACAAGGTAAATAAAAGGATGTGATATGCGTAGGACGAACAGAATTGGGTGTACAGTACCATAGCGAATATATATATATATATATATATATATATATATATATATATATATATATATATATATATATATATATATATATATATATATATATATATATAGTTAAAAAAATCAAGCACGTAGGAAAAATTGTTTTGTAAAGGACTGACGTTTCGGCCGCGGGACCGGCCTTCGTCGGAGGTATTTCATCACTGGCTAAACGCAGTGATATCGTGATAAAGCCAGCCGACAAAGGTGGTGCCGTTGTTATAATGAATAAAACGGATTATATAAGCGAAGCCCATAGACAGCTTAACGATCCGGTTTTTTATAAGCACCTAGAATATGATCCCACTGAAGAGTTTAAAGCAGTTGTCCAAGATACCGTCAACGATCTCGTAAAAGCTAATCAATTAGGCGACAAGGCAGTACGATGGAGGCGGAAATGTTGTAGGCCCGTGTGCTCAGATTTGGGTGCACGTTAAAGAACCCCAGGTGGTCTAAATTTCCGGAGCCCTCCACTACGGCGTCTCTCATAATCATAGAGTGGTTTTGGGACGTTAAACCCCACATATCAATCAATCAAGGCAGTACGCTCCCTCGTCCCGCTCAGTCCCGTCCCTGGCAGGTTCTACTTGCTGCCCAAAATACATAAAGAAAACTGTCCTGGACGCCCCATTGTTTCGGGCATTGGCACTGTTACGGAGCAACTTTCCCGCTACGTTGACGTAATAATCAGTAGCCTTCCATGTAAATTCTCGTCCTATCTCAAAGACACAAATAATTTTTTGTTGGACATTGATGAACTCGTGACACCAGATGATTCCGTGCTCGTGACATTAGATGTGGTTTCACTGTATACCAATATACCCCATAGCGATGGCATCCAGGCAGCAATTCAAGCGTAGGAAGAATTATCTGATGAAAAGCCCATTGGAAGTGATACATTAGCTACCTTACTGAAATTAATCTTACAGCTTAATAATTTTGAATTTGATGGTTCCCACTACCTTCAAGTAAGTGGAACATCAATGGGCACTCGCATTGGACCTAATTACGCTAGCCTTTTCATGTCTGTTCTGGAAAATGATTTTATGAGAAACCGCGCGTTAAAGCCTCTTTATTATAGGCGATTTATAGATGACATTTTTTTTTATTTGGCCCCATAGTGAAAATGAACTTTTATCTTTTATAGCTGATTTCAACACTGTTCACCAATCTATTTCGTTTTCGCATGAATACTCTCGTTCTACCGTTAACTTTCTGGACGTCGCAGTTTGCATCTCTGACAACAAACTAACCACTAGGCGTTACAGGAAACCTACAGACAGGCACCGTTATCTTCACTTCAAAAGTTCACATGTTAAACATTGGAAAACCAGTATACCGTACAGTCAGGCGCTCCGCTTTAAGAGAATTTGCTCTGAGCAGTCAGACTTTTATGCAAACTGCGTAGAACTCCGCGAATCTTTGATCCAGCAGGAATACCCACCCCGCATTGTTGAGGATGCCGTCAAAAGAGCCGATGCGCTGAATCGCAAGGATTTGTTCAGCGCTAAAAAGCAACCATCCGTTCAGGCACAAAGTAATCTAGTTCTAACACACTCAGCATCGGTGCCAAACGTTTCCTCAATTCTCAAAAAACATTTCAACATACTAGCGCAGAGTGCTCATCTTAAAGTAATCTTTCCATTGCCACCTCGGGTAGTCTTCAGACGGTCCCGCAATCTGCATGACATCCTAACTTCATCTAAAACAAGGGTTCCCGATAATGTTAGTTGTCGACCTTGCAAAAAACCACGATGCAAGGTTTGCGCGCATATGACGACGTCACACATTGCTAAAAGCACTGCTTCTGATTTCTCCTATAAAATTAAAGGAAATTTTACGTGTGACACTTACAATTGCATCTATTTGCTCGAATGTTCCGCCTGCAAATTACAGTACATTGGACAAACCGAAACGCCCTTCAGATATCGCTTTAACAACCACAAATGTCATGCTGCCACCATTCCTAACCTTCCGCTATCAAAACACGTGCACATTCCGGGCCACTCATTTGATAGTATTACAGCTACAATCCTTCAATCGGGTTTCCGTTCCCACCACGAAAGAGAACTTCGAGAATCGTATTTAATCTATAAGTTTAAAGCCGTCACTTGTGGTATGAGTGAAAGCGCTGGCAAACTTTCATTTTTACCCATTTAGCTTCCTAAACACCCTTGACTACCACCGCTATTATTGCCACTATGCTTTCACGCAGATAGATTAGTTCCCTGTTTCAGCTTTATTGTCGGATCATGACAAGATGTTATACCCGCGTTTATGTTTATCGATAACTTGCTCGCAGTTGTACCTATGACGTGTATTGATGTTTGTGCCAGTGATACACACGTTATGTGGCTTCATAATTTTTTACTCATTGTTAATGATTTTTTATTCGTTTCGTCTTCGCACGCTTGTAATCTCATTTTTTTCTTGTCTTATCACGCGCACTATTTCCCATGTGCTTTTAACAACCGCTTGTCAGCCATTAACAGCGCTATGATACGTTACTGGCCTTTTTATATTGCGTTACCGTCGCATGTTCACATCACTCCGACGAAGGCCGGTCCCGCGGCTGAAACGTCAGTCCTTTACAAAACAATTTTTCCTACGTGCTTGATTTATTTGATTTTTTTAACTATATATATATATATATATATATATATATATATATATATATAAAAGTAGTGACGACGACACAACTATATCATCACTGGACAGAATTTAGTTGATTTTCTAGCAATGATAAGAAGGATAACGTAGCACTTGTTCTTACACTAGGATCATTAGAGGAAAAAATGAATCCTTATGAGTTTTTGTAGGAATGACGTGTTCATGATGTAATAATAATGCATGTTTGAGCTTACTCCGCGGTATCCAAGGAATCTGCAGGCCCCTTCTCGGGGTTCCGCGAGCCACTAGTAAATTTTTGCTGGTCCTGCACTTGCCCACTCAACTCATTCAGATGGTGATCCCGAGGTGTGATCCATCTAGGAAACCTCTGTTATTAGCGCTTCGAGCGTCAATAATCTCATCTAAGTGCGCAACAGAAACGCGCCATCTGCACAATAAATCCCGCCAGCAGTTTGCAGTCAGCCAGACTACGAAAATGGGACGCGCAGTGGCCTAAAGGAGCTCTGACATCAAATTTCAAGATGTGCCCATCATTCGATCAGTTGATATGCATAGGTCATCTTAGCCAAATTTCAATGGCGTCCGTCGCGTCGAAGTTATTTTATTTCAACGTCAAACAGCGTAGAAAAGCTGAAGAGAGAGATAGACTTTATTAATTTCCGGCAGATTGCTGGGATGGGCTCCCACCTAGGGGCTAACGGAGAGACCGTGTCTCCCGGCAGCTTCCTTGGCCTGCTGGATCGCCCAAAGTTGTTTGTCCAGGCCCGAACTGAGCAGCGCAGTCCGCCAACGCGCCCGAAGGTCTTCATTGGAGGCCGCGACCCCAGAATTTCTGACTAATGCTGGACATTCCCATAGGATATGGTCGAGAGTGGCTCTGGTGGTACAGTACTGGCATAGATTAGAACTATAGACGTCAGGATATATGTGGTGCATGATGACAGGGTTCGTGTTTGTGCGTGTTTGTAGCTGTCGCCACTGAACGGACTGGGCCCGATTTAGCTTGGAGTGAGGCGGAGGGTACTCCCGCCTTTGCAGTCGATAGTGTTGAATTATGTCATTAAATTTAGTGAGCCGATCGTCCCATTCCCACACCGGCGCAGAAAGGTCCGTTTGGGTGGCCGCTTCGTCTGACGTGACTCGGAACGTAAGACCTCGAGCCACGTTGTGCGCCACTTCATTCGGATTGGCCTCCGCGTTACCTAGTGGTGTGTGGGCAGGGAACCACAAGATGTGTACGTATTTGTCCGCCTCGTGAATTTTGCCTGTATTAAGAATCCGCAATGCCTCGGGGGAGATTCTGCCGCTGGCGTAGTTTCGAACGGCTGTCTGCGAGTCGCTGATTACGCATGAGGCGTTAGTGTGGGCTATGGCCATCGCGATAGCCACTTCCTCTGCCGTTTCTACGTTTCGTGTAATGATTGGCGCGCTGCTTTTGCATTGTTGTGTGTGGTCTACGACAGCAGCCACGAAGTGGTGACGTTCCTGGTAGCGTGCTGCGTCGACAAAGACTGCCTCATGGTTGCGCCCAAACATGTTTGACATGGTCCTGGCTCTACTGACACGTCTGCCCTTGTTGTGTTCAAGGTGCATGTTTCTTGGTATGGGTGGTACTGTTAGCTTAGCACGGATAGTGCGTGGTATGTCCTGTTTGTCTCCGTGTTGAGTGTGGTAAGTAATACCGAGATTACATAGAATCTGGCGGCCTGGCTTAGTCGTGGCTAAACGCTCGAATTGGGAGATTTGTTGCGCCTCAATAAGTTCCTCAAGGGTATTGTGTAAACCAAGTTGAAGGAGTAGTTCGGTGCTGGTGTTTCGAGGCAAACCTAGCGCTTGTTTGTAAATTTTTCTAATTAGGCTGTTGAGTTTTGACTTTTCCGCGGTGAACCATCGGTGGTACGCCGCCGTATAGGTGATGTGAGTTAGAACAAACGCTTGGATCAAACGGATGATGCTGGCCTCTTTCATGCCTTTGTGTTTATTGGTAATGCGCCTAATGAGGCGCATTGTGTTAGACACTCTGGCTTCAATGTTGCGAACTGTCTCTCCGTTGGTACCCTTACTTTCTATGATCAAACCTAGCACTCTGATTTTGTCCTCGGTTGGTATGGCGTGACCATCGCTTGTAGTGAGTTTTATATCAGCGTGTGCCTGCGCTTGGGGATGTTGTTTGGATGGCCGACCTCTAAGTGTAGGGCGATATAGCAGTAGCTCAGATTTCTCCGCCGAGCAGGACAGTCCAGTTCCTTGTAAATACCGTTCGACTGTGTCGATCCCCTCCTGTAATCTCTGTTCAATGGAACCGTCACTGCCGTCGCACACCCAGAGGGTGATGTCGTCGGCGTAAATGGTGTGATGAAGTCCTTGGATGGTTTGAAGTTTTGAAGGAAGACCAATGAGGGTGAGATTAAACAACATGGGAGATATCACGGAACCCTGCTGGGTGCCCGCACTTCCTATGGTTATTTCGGACGACCTGAGTGCTCCCACAGTGATCGTGGCTGTTCTGCCCGTACGAAATTCCCTAATATAGTTGTACGTGCGAAGCCCCAAGTTTAGGGTATTGACCTGATTTAGAATGGCGCTATGCGTGACAGAGTCAAAAGCCTTCTTCCGATCAATACCAAGTATGGCCTTAGTGGAGCGTCCCGTACTGTCTATGATGTGATGCTTAAGCTGCAACATGGCATCCTGCGTTGAAAGATGCCTGCGGAAGCCAATCATGGTGTGTGGGAAAAAATCATTGTCTTCAAGGTAATTTGTCAGTCTAGCCAGGAAAGCGTGTTCCATCAATTTGCCTATGCAAGATGTTAAGGAGATGGGCCTAAGATTGTCAGTATTCAGTGGTTTGCCTGGTTTCGGAATCAGAATCACCTTGGCCGTTTTCCAATGCGGGGGTAAGATTCCGGTGTTCCAGCAGTTATTAATATAATCTGTGATGTGCGTGATCGACTCATCGTCCAAATTGCGTATCATCTTATTCGTGATGTTATCCGGACCTGGTGCAGATTTGGTGTTAAGTTTTTGTAGGGTGGCACGGATATCCGCTTCGGTGAATTCTTCGTCTAGAGTAGTGTTGATCTGGCCCGTATAATCTGGATGCTGCTGAGTGGGAGCCTGAGAGATATATTTGAGCTCTACCTCCCTAAGAAACTCCTCGTCGGTGCCCTTGTAAGCATGTATTAGTTTGTTGATGGTTTGTCGTTGGGCGGTTTTGCTGTCTTCTGGGTCGAGCAGGAACCGTAGAAAATGCCAAGTTTTACTAAGACTTAGCTGCCTGTCCATCGCATCGCAGGTTTCATCCCAGTGTTGCCGGCTTAGCTGTGTTGCATACATCTCTATCTCTGTGTTGAGGAGTGCTATGCGTTTCCTGAGGTTTCTGTTGTGTTTCTGTGTCTTCCACCTCTTTTGGAGCGATTGCTTTGCCTCCCACATGTGCAGGAGCCGGCTATCGATCTCTTCGAGGTGTGCCTCGGGAGGTACGATTCGGGTGGCATTATTAATATGCTGTTTAAGCGTGTGTATCCAGTCGTCTATGTCGCTGATGGGTTGGACCTGGTTCTCACGTGATTTGCGGAACTGGGTCCAGCCTACCAACTTTAGCACTTTTCCCGTGGGTTTACGTGGGCCACCTTGAACATGTACCTCGATGATGTAGTGGTCGCTACCCAGGTCCTCTAGGGTATTTTTCCAGGTGGCTGCTGATGTGTTTCTCGTGAACGTCAGATCAGGCGTTGTGTCTTTACTGGAGCTAGTACCCGCACGTGTGGGTGTGCTAGGGTTGGTGATGAGAGTTAATCCCTCTTGCTGCGAGTCAAACCAGAGGGCCCTACCTTTAGAAAACACATAAGAGTATCCCCAGGCAGTGTGTGGTGCGTTGAAGTCTCCCGCTATTAAGATGGGATTTTGGCCAGCGATGTTGAGGGCGCGTTTAAAGAGTGTGAGAAATCTGTGCTTCTTTTGTTTAGGGTTACTGTATATGTTTAGTATAAAAAGACTTTCCTGTGTCTTGCGTTGCGGAACGAGTTCAATAAATATATTGTCTATATTGGTAATTTCCGTGTCGTGTTGCGTGAACGTAAGGTTTCGTCTAACTAGGGTGGTAAGGACAGTCGTCTCCTCGTTGGCATGTCCGATCGAGCGGTAGCCTGCCAATTTAGCAAGACAATGTGTCTCCTGCAATAAAATGATGTCAGGCTTAACTTTCCCCTTAAGGTATTGGTTAAGATTTGCTTGCTTATTCGCGTAGCTTCTACAATTCCATTGCCAAATTGTGTAGGCGTGATTTCTAGCTATGATGAGATGCAGGGGGTAGGAATGTCGCCGGCTGTATCACACTGAATGCCGACGAGGAAGGTTGCTTTACATTCGCTGTGGGGTCCAGTCCGCTAGGTGGCAGAGGGGTGATTCTAGCCTCCACAGCGATGAGTCGCTGTTGTAGGTGTTCGTTTTGTTGCTGGGTAATTTTAGCTATAGTCTCTACGCGGTCAGTAAGGGCTGAGATCAGTCGGGATGCGTTGCTCATCCACTCATTTAATTCTTTGACTGATTGCTGAACTTCCTTCAGGACTTTATTCTCGGGCGTCACGCGTGCGGGTTTGTATTCATTGGCCTGGGTTTCGGCTCTGCGCTTGGGAGGTGGTGGTGTTTTACCTTCCTCCATTTTTTTACTGGGTGTAACAGCTGAGAGCGGTGGTACTACTGGTGGAGCATGTTTTGTTTTTTTATAGTGGTGTAACTCCTCCTTGAGGGTCCTGTTTTCCTCTCCTAAAGCTGTCATTTTCTGGTTACATTGTGCTAACATCTGCTTTAGCTGTGCTATTTCAGCCTCTAATTTATCAAGTTTGCCTTGAGAAGCGGCCTCCTCAGACCCCGAGCGCGCCCCCTTGACTACGTCTACCCAGCCCACCTTGAAGGTTGCGCCAGGTCCAGGTGTATGGCTCCGAGATGTTGACTGCGACCGGGAGCGGGGCCGGGAGCGGGGCCGGGGGGCGAGACCACGACCGAGACCGCGACCGAGATCTCGACCAGGCTTTCTTTCCGGGCTTCCGGGTAGGGGTAGTGTCCCGCTGCTCGAGGCTGTTGTCGACAGGCGTTGGCTTCGTCGGGTAGTCTTCATATTGTTGTTGTTGTCGCTCCCATCGCCGGCGTTTCACCAGGTACGGCGTCTTGTAACGTGCCCTGCACGCCTTCTCGGCCGTCTGGTGGTCGCCGCCGCATAGTTGACAAGTGGGCTGGCATTGGTGATCTTGCGGGGGGTTGGTCGTACCACAGCCACGGCACACGTGGTCTTTCGGGTTTGGGCATACATCTGCGCGGTGCCCCAGGCGACCGCATTGGTAACACGTCTCTATCTGTTTGCGGTAAAGGGAGCACTTCAACATTGCCCCACCGTATCGAACGTATGTTGGCACGCGAAGACCAGCGAACAGTACGATCACCGTCGTTGTGTTGCTGAGGCGTTTTGCAGCGATGGCTGTAGGGTTCTTTGTTGTAATCACATTAGCTGTAATATCTCGGGCAGTATCTTCCAACGGGATATCACGTATCACGCCTTTTGACGTACCGTCTGGTGCTGCTTCATATGCGCTGGTATCGTACGTCTTGTTGCCGACCACAATGCGAGAGATTTTCTGGTATCTATCAGCATGCGCCTCGATGGGTGTGCTCACAACGATGATATTTTGCTAGAAATTTGGGCATATTGTGTCCTCATCTTGGGCGTCTCTCGGAATTTCAGCGGCGTGGTAAATGCTAGTCGCCATTCGGGCGGCTCCATGATCGGTGAGTCGAAGGCCGCCTTTAGGTCGGATGATGATCTTGTAGTCACCTCGGGGCAGTGGAGGCATCCGGCTTAATCTTGTTATTTGACTCAGGCATTGCTCACGCCGTTTCCTGCTGTTATTCCCTCGTTGAGAATCCGCACCGGGTTCTAGTGATTGCCCGCGGGTCGACTTCTTTGATCCTACGGTGCTCCATCCTGTACTTTCTTCGAATTCTTCACGAGAAATGGGTTCTCCCTCCACAGTGACCTCCATTTCTTCTCAAAAAGTCGGACGCGTCAAACGCGCCGACCGGCGTTTCTTGGTGCCCGCAGAGCTAGGCCGGCCTAGGCAGCAGCGTCTCTGGCAGCTGAGCTGCCGGTGGCTTGGCAGGCGTTAGGCCTATCTCTCTCGCTAGCGTGGTTGACAAAAATGCGTCGGTAAAGGTGTCAAAATTCAAGTCCCCACCTGGAACTTGTTGCCGGGCGATTCCTAATGACAAGCTGAATACGCGGGTACCAAAGTCTTGTGGGCTTCTAGGTGACTTCCACTGCAAAACATTCGTTGAAACCGGAGCCGACACGACGCGCGTCCACTCGCTCCGACGAGAGCAGCGTAGCATCAAGCTGAAGAGAAAAAAAAAACTAAAAATAGACTGCCCTGCGACATCGACACTAGTGCGACGTTTTCGGTGTTATACATTCCACAAATACCATCCTGAGTGACGATACGCTAATAAAGATGACGTCGATGATCTCTGAGTGTGCTTGGAGCCGACTCCCAGCCATGCTCTCACTAGTGGCTCTCCTTGCTGTGTTGAAGCGTGCGTGTGATTCGTCGTGTCGCATCGACTGATTTGCCTTGTGCTCCATTCCGTGTGAGTACGATCGTTCAGAGCGACAATGCGTGCCAGAATGTCGGGGAACCGCTGCGCAGTGAAAACCTGCACGCCGAGGCGCGAAAAAAAGCGGAAAGTGCGTGACGTTTCATGCCTTTCCAAATCACGAACCTCAACGCAGCCAGTGGGTTGACCTCGTACGTGCAGTTGGACAGAGGAAATGGACGCCTGTCAAGAACAGCCGCATTGGCTCCCTTCACTTTGCGGTGAGCTGCTACAGGGTAAATCCTGTGTTGGCTAACCAGTAGGGTTTCACTTACAGCTCGAGGCTTTAGTACTAGGCCACTTCTCGATTCCGTGGCCATTCCTACCGTGTGTCCTGCTGCAGCTGCTACCGTGTGCCCTGCTGCAGCTGAAAGCAGCGATTCACTCGCCAAACGTCCGCGACATGATTTTTTTCTTCTCTTAAAATATTTTGAGTGCTGTTTTATTTGTTGAATCTATTGTTTCGATTGAAAACTATGTAGTCAAATTATTATGTGTACCTCCCCTACGTAATGCCTCACGGCGATGTAGGTGAAATGTAAATAAATAAATAAATAAATAAATAATGAGGTGCGTAGTTGGCGCTCCTAAGCTCCGACAGTATGGTTGGGACTGATAAATACATTGCATTTAACTCGGAGCTTGTAAAGCAAGGATCGTCGCGAATCGCGGCGATACCCAATTCCAGATCGCTGTCATCGTGACTTGCCGATGTTGACCGCGACGACGGCGAGGACGATGATGTTGGTGACCTGTAGGCATGTCTACGCCTTTAGAGACACAGCTGGACTGACTGTACGTGCGCTCCTAGCAGACGAAAGGCCAATTTGACGTCACCACTTTTCGTGGTAGTGGCATCAGCTGTGCAGCGGCCTCGTCGTGGCCGCGAGGTAGCGTGGCCAGCACTACAATTCGGTGGGCTTTCCACCCATTTTGAACCGCGTTTGATAGTGAATATATTATCAATATTACAGATACTCATTCGTCACTTAGGTGCGTTTTAGGTCGCAAATCGCTACTAGAGGGTCGATAGTTACACGTTGACGCCAAAATCTTGACATGAGTTAATTTTATGTCAGTGCTCCTTTAAATCTCGGGGGCCTTATATTACCAACGTGCGCATTTCGGCTATTTGAAGATAGGTGCCGCTGCGCCTATAGGCTCTGCTCCTCTGCTGCGTTCTTTTGTCCACCACCGCCGTTGGCCCCGCACGCGCTGTCCTTAAGCCCTGTAGACACGATTGTGGGTAGTTCAACATGAGCAAGAAGGCCAAATATTGCGCTTACTCGAAAGTTTTTTGCAGCACAAATTTTTAATTTCAGTTCAGTGAAAGAAAAAATCTTTAAAAGCTCGCGGGGAGAGGGGGGGTTTAGGTACTTAATGTAGCTTAGTAGGGTTCTTTGGCTCAAACATGCTTGAAAGCCCCTGCACTATATTATTCTCTCCTACGTACTCGGCGCCTTCGGCTAACCGCTGTACCGAGTTTGACCAGCTTGGCGCAAGCCAAGAACGAACGAAGAAATATTGCCGTTTCCACCGGGGTTGTCACAGCTAGATTTGCACGCAAGTTCTTGGGCTGGAGTTTGCACGTTTTTACAAGGTGTGTGGCAGGCTGTGGCTTGACTCTGTCTATGCCAAGGGAAGATCTAGCATTAGCCGAGAAGGCCACGTTGAGTCCCCAATATAGACCAGCTTCGCTGTTTTCGAAAGCTTTGCACGGCTAGTGTAAACGCCTTCATTATTATTTTCTTACTGCAACGCTTTTTTTACGTCTATGACCCCAACTTGAGAGGCACCGCACGTTTCGCGTGAACATCTGTTTGCTCTTTGAATCGTTTGTATACGCTGTTTAAGCTGCTCGCCTTTCTTGCTCGCCTTGTCGACGTCGTAGTGTTTACTACGACGTCGACAAGGACGATCAAGAAAGAAATAGCCGAAAAAACGGGTGGTATTGTGATGAACACGTTTTTTGCATACCTGAATAATGCGTGTGAGATTCGCGTGAACGTTTGAACGATCTCCAAAGAACGAAACGATTTTCTACTGATTAGTGAAGTACAATTTCACAATTGTGAATAGACCATTTTTACCCGGACACGGCGCTCTGTAAAAGAGAAAATACCAGAAAAGAAAAAAAATGACCACAGTTTCCCGAGTGGGAACACTGGTTAGCATGCGGAGCATATATGTTGAACTGCGATAAGTGTGGTTTGTAATTTGCGACATGCGTGTGTGTTATGAGTGAACACGCACGCACGTATGCTGCGAAAGACGATGTTTATTGATGAGATGCTTTGGGTATTTTGAGCAAGATGGCTTTATGGTCCGTAAAGTGAAGGGTGAGTGGGTCTGTTTGCAGCGGTCGAAGGTCGAATTTTGCAGAGACGTGGTCGATGCAGGTCCCGCGAACCGTGGTCGGATGATGTTTGCCGTCGTGCGTTGCTCGTTTCAGCGAGTGCCGCGACTCCATGTAGTCGCCCACCCAATCGTCCTTGATGACGTCGACATTGAAGTCGCCAACTACCACGAAGGGTCGTCCTTGCGGTCGTTGTTTCAGGTATCCTTCCACGGCTTCGTCGACGTACTTCTCCACGGCGGCACGCGATAGGTTGGGCGCGAGGTACATCGTCATGACGTCGACTCCGCAGACGCTAGCGACGCAGTGCTCGCCGTTGGCGCGTTGTTGAGCGCCGGGCCGCAGTTGGAGGTCTTCGATGGAGTCGACTGGGTCACGCTTGACGTAAATGCCCACGCCGCCCGCAGGTCGTAGGAACCCGTGCGTGCACGCGGCCGGAGCGTATCCCGCAACGTCGACGTCATCGGTGGCGTTCCACGTCTCGGTGAAGCAAAGCACGTTAGCTTGGCCGCTCGTTGCTGCATGTGCTCTTGTACGAGTTCCGACCCGAGGAGGTCGTCGTCCGCGGGGTTGTACTCCCTGCGCGTCAGTAAGTGTGTTTGCCGATTCGTTAGCATACATTTTCACCAGCGACATCGAACCTGGAGCGACCGCACAAACCAACCGACGAAGGGAGGCGCGCCCCCACACTCGGTTATTTATAGCGAGCTTCGGCCCCGGCCTGCGCATGCGCGCGTTAGCATATTGCTGGTGCACGTAAAACTAAAGGTCGCGCGGCGCGCGGATGGGAGAAGCGAGCGCAGCGCGCGCTGTGTTGAGAGGAGGAAGGGATGCACAGATGGCTGGCCGAGGGGGAGGGGAGGCAGCGGACGGCGACGGCGCATGACTAGTGCCTAGCATAACATGCTCCGCATGTAAACAAAAGGTGTAGACGGCACCTTCAGATTCCTTATACAAACGCGGACACGTTATAGATATTGAAGGTGTCTACTGTGCCCTACGTAGTTGCTGATAGGTAAAAATGAAATACATTGCCATCTGCGGGTGTTATTGACCTAGTATACAAAGCTTCAGAAAATATCATTGAGCCAATGTTGCGGAAACTTTTGACGTCACGCTGGGAGATTTCGGCGTGATATCTGAAAATAAACTTCGACCTTCGTTTTCTCCTCTAATAATCAACTCAGAATAGTGAAACATATGGAATGAGAGTTCTCGGAGTGGAGTTTGTCGATATAAGACAACTAGTTGTTTTTGTTTAGTGTTCCTACAAAACGTGAAATGAAAGAATTTAGGCTATTTATACGCCGCCTTACCGAAGGCCGCTCGACTACAATGTTCCTCCTCTACTTACACGCATCAAATGACCCCCCCCCCCTCTTCCACGTACCTAAAAAAAAGAACGTTCCTCGGTCATGAATAGCAATAGGGGAGAATATACATGTACTGCAGACGCCCTTTTTTTCGTGCCTGAGTCGACGTATACATTAACTGGAAGCGAACGAAAAGCATACTAATTCACCTTTGCTCCGGCTGTTCCAGAACGTCACAGTTCTAAATTCTCGTTTCACTTTTTTCTTGGCGTTTCTTTTTCTTTGTTTTTCTGCAAGTGTTCGCTTAAAGTTTGCTAGTATTTTTTTCGTCTTCCGGAACCCCGTTTCTCTCCTCGCAATTTCGGTGCAGTGCGCCGCTAGCTCTATTCGGCACGGGGTTTCATGGAAAAGGTTGGCTGGAGTGACCGTGGCGTTAGAGTTTATGCATGTTGCTAGTTTGTGTCGCGAGTTGTGGACAGTTTTCAGTCTGTTTCTGTAACTACTAATAGGATGCTTGCGAACTGTTTCACGCCATTGTCTTTATACGGGTGCAAGAAATGAGTCTCCAAAATCGGCTCTTCGTGAAGAATAATTATTTTGCTGTAAGTGATATCGAATTTCATGAAGTATCTGTTCTCAAAAAAACCTTCCAAACATATGCAATGGGCTGAGTATTGTGGGAATACACTCACACGTGGCATTATACGCTCAGTATATTTTTGTGGTCTGTGTGCTATATGAATTTTGCACCTTCGCTAGCAAACAGGGTCAATAATCTTTGTTCCCAACGTTCGCAAGGCGTTTCGAGCCAAGTCTGAACATTTTCATGCTCAAACAAACACATCTACAGTGTATATCGGTAAAAGCGTTCACGAAAACCCAGAGTGTGCTAGACAAGGCAGTCAATATCTATAGACTTTCTACCGGGCCTATTCCCAGAACTAATATATAAAAAAAACATGGGATTGGACATGGGACATTTAGGTACATTATAATTTGAATTCATTATATGGAAATTTTCAATACCATATCATTCGAGATAGTTGAGCCAGCCAAGGAAAGGACACAATGTTAACACAAAATTTTACCATGCTGGTTGCAACAATTCATCATTTTAGGTAGCGCGAAATATTACCGATAAAAGAGGTGCTTGTGGCTTGTTCTCATCGCATCAGTCCTTGGTAAAGTTTGGTGCTACATAGAATAAAGAATCTGCACTTAATGTTGTAGTCCGTCATCAGTGAATGACTTTGACTCGTATGAAGGCTGCGAAAAAGTATTAAAGTAGAGCCAAGTCGGGATTTCAATTACATTGAAACGTCTTCAACTTGTCTACTAAATACATTTTCCGGATTGTTGCAGAAAACATCACTAAAACAAAAATAGTTTTGCTTCCTAGGATCGCTCATTGAAACCACAGTTGGTGAGGGGCTTGTGGGGTTTGAGGCTCCGGTTATAGGCCGAAACCCCCCAAGAGAAGGGGCGGAGATTTACGGAGAACTGTGTTTACTTGTCCAAGCCTCGGCCGCAACTGCCTTGTGACACGAGCCACCCGCGATCGTCATTGTCCTCTTCTGCGCGCGCTTACCTCCGAGTGCCCCATAAGCTTTAGCTTCCACCGTGCTGCACCTTATTTAATTCGGCGTAGATGCGGCCCTCGTACGAGTGCCAGGTGGTCCTGACGTGTGTCTTCTTTTGTACGTCGGAGCGCGCCGGAAAAGTTGAGTGCAAAGCAAAACAGGAAGGTACCGCACGCGGCCCTAGGCCTTCGTGCAGTCGATCAAACACGCATATACTTTCTGCGTGATTTCCATCCTGAAGACAGGGCAGAATAAATTGTGAAGAGTAAGAAGGGAAAGAGGGGGCCATAGTAAAGCGCTTTGAGCTGTGCTTTTATACGGGAAGGTGCGAAGGCTGCCCATGTGTCTCGTGCGAAACGTGGACTAAAGCGTGGACTAAAGAGAAAGCCATATCAATCTTAGATTT
The DNA here is from genome assembly GCF_013339725.1 of Rhipicephalus microplus. Classification (NCBI taxonomy): domain Eukaryota; kingdom Metazoa; phylum Arthropoda; class Arachnida; order Ixodida; family Ixodidae; genus Rhipicephalus; species Rhipicephalus microplus. The sequence continues at coordinate 73,333,240 of NC_051168.1, forward strand.
ACACTCTATCAAGAGTGGGACTTCGTTTGAAGGGACAAGCGTCCAGCCATGCTGCGCTTACGTGAATAAATATGGTACCTTATGCATTTGTCAAGACTACTTGAAAGTATCCTTTTTCTTCTTCTGAGTAGAGTCGCACCTTTCTAAAACCTCTACACTGTCTGTAAGATTGGAGACACCTCACCTGGTTCTGCACCACATCCGTGATCGCACTGCTATTGACCAAGCTACAGTCACGTTTGATGACTTCATCGTGTGATGTGACGTCATAGTGAATTCATGATGTCGTCGCAGCTGCTTACATTTTGTAATGTCATTGGTGGAGAATATGGCGACGTCATCCAAATGTCATTTTTTGTTTTCACTCATCCCCGACGCTGATAGTCGCATTTCGTGTTTGTGAGTCGTCTAAGAATTTCGCGTTAATCACTCCCACGTTGCCTTATGCGTTTGCTAAGACGACTCGGAGGCAAAAGCCACCTCTTAGGGGCGAAGGTCCTTAAGGTCGAGCCATGCGCCCTGTCCGTTGGTGTTACACGCTATAGATATCCATACGGGTACCATATAGATACCCATATCGCATGGATATCCATATGAATATCCATATGAACATGTGAACAAGGTATGCGCGTTGTGATTAGTAAACAACTTTGAGTATACTGTACACACGTGTTGCTACGTCTTTGCATGATCGAGTGGGAAATATACGGGGGTTGATTATCCTCCAGAGCTTCGCCCACTCGTCATAATTTACTTCGTGGATATGCTGTGATTTTTCTGTGGTCAGTCGACTATATTACTCCACTTTTCGTATTTGATGAAGTATCGGTTTCGCCTTAAATTTTTGATGTGTTGAAATCGAGGTAGTCAGTTTGTAATTTCACATTCGCTTCACATAATACGGCGTGAGATATATCGAACTATTTGTTATAGGCACAATGTTCTACACAAAGTTATGAGCATGGATTCTGCATAACAGAGTGCTCAGTTAGTTGTTGGTAGGTATTCACGTTACAAAGACGGGGCGTACAAATACGGACGCGAGAGGCAAATCGAGAAGCTGTTCGCGGTGTCTTGATTTGCCGCTTGCGTCCATATTCGCTCGCCCTGCGTTTTTTTTAACATGAAGTCATGAAATGTTCAGGCACTCGGTAAATCATGCTGTCCAACGAGCGAAGACCTGCTTTAGCGATGTCCTGGCTTCTAGCGATATACTTGCGAATCTCGGTCTCTTTCGAATTTCCAACGAAAGTCGTGTTCCGAAGAGGAACGAGTATTTATTATCGTTTCGAGTATTTATACAGTTTCGAGTATTCAATTATCGAAGAAAATGCAGAGGTGGTGAACATTCGCTACCAACTGTGTCTCCTTGCCTTTACAGGTTTGTTTCCTCGAAGACGGACCCCAATTTTTTCGCTACTACGTCATCGCTATAGACCCCTTTAGCAGTGGTAACAATTACACTTCATTTCTTGACTGTTGCACGGTTATACAAAAGGGGGCGTCAATGCCTCGGAATGCATCTGGGGGGCGGGAAGGGGGGTCACAACAGCCCAGAGACGATTCTGGCGGCGCACACAAAGCCTTTTTCGACAAGGTGCATAATAAGCTCAGAGCTTCCGCGACGGCGAAGCACAGGCTCCGCCTCTAGCACTTGCAGTGCTAGTCCTGCAGCTGGCTCTTTTGCTGAACTTCGTTTTACCTCCTTGCGTAGCACTCACTTGTCCTCCTTTGATCCGTGCCATATTCCCTCGGTCGTCTCCCAGGAGATGCACTCTCTTAACGGAAAAATCCGGCACTTCGCGCACACTTTCACCGTTACTCCGCGACGCGGCAAAGTAATTGGCTGCATTTCTTAACAGTCACCTCGAAGGGGCAGCGTCTCTGTATTCACCAGCCAGGTCGGAAAACACCTGTGTTCATGGAGCCACTGACTCCCCTATCAGTTCTGTTTCGTCTTGCTCTTCATTTGTTCCCTTTATTTCCGTTTGCTGCTCTCTTATGTGTGACATATGCGATCATTTCCTATCTATTACTATCCTATCTATCTAGCTATTATCTATCTATCTAGTCTATCTATCTATCTATCTATCTATCTATCTAGCTATCTATCTATCTATCTATCTATCTATCTATCTATCTATCTATCTACTATCTAATCTATCTATCCTATCTATCTATCTATCTATCTATCTATCTATCTATCTAATCTACTATCTATCTATCTACATCTATCTATCTATCTATCTATCTATCTATCTATCTATCTATCTATCTATCTATCTATCATCTATCTATCTATCTATCTATCTATCTATCTATCTATCTATCTATCTATCTATTCTATCTATCATCTATCTATCTATCTATCTATCTATCTATCTATCTATCTATCTATCTATCTATCTATCTACTATCTATCTATCTATCTATCTATCTATCTATCTATCTATCTATCTATCTATCTATCTATCTATCTATCTATCTAGCTATCTATCTATCTATCTATCTATCTATCTATCTATCTATCTATCTATCTATCTATCTATCTATCTATCTCTATCTATCTATCTATCTATCTATCTATCTATCTATCTATCTATCTATCTATCTATCTAATCTATCTATCTATCTATCTATCTATCTATCTATCTATCTATCTATCTATCTATCTATCTATCTATCTATCTATCTATCTATCTATCTATCTATCTATCTATCTATCTATCTATCTATCTATCTATCTATCTATCTATCTATCTATCTATCTATCTATCTATCTATCTATCTATCTATCTATCTATCTATCTATCTATCTATCTATCTATCTATCTATCTATCTATCTATCTATCTATCTATCTATCTATCTATCTATCTATCTATCTATCTGCCTGCCTGCCTGCCTGCCTGCCTGCCTGCCTGCCTGCCTGCCTGCCTGCCTGCCTGCCTGCCTGCCTGCCTGCCTGCCTGCCTGCCTGCCTGCCTGCCTGCCCGTCCGTCCGTCCGTCCGTCCCCTTTTCTGTTCATATCTATTGGCTCTTGCCTCTCTGGCGACTCACTCATTCTATTTGACCTCTTCTTTCACTTTTTCTATTTCTAATACGTCTCTCTCACCTTCTATCAATGTATCACCTCTTTATCTTTATCTCTCCATATTACGTACACATAACTTTGTATCCACTCAGCATTCTTATACGCACGTCTTTCTTCCTCAATTTATCTATTAACCCTTTTTATCACTATCCATGCTCTATATCATCTTTCTGTAAGGGACACTCTCGACGGATAATGCGTTAGTGCAGGCCCTCGTCGTTCTGCACGTTCTTTGAAGAGGGCTCCTTAGCGTCATCAACATTCAGTGGGACGGTGGCCGCTCTTTTCGCTCTCCCTTTGCTTGCATCGCTCGCTGCTCCGCTCTTTGATGTCCTTCCTCTATGGGTTTTTAGGCGAGCCAGCGCCCGACGTCCGTGGTGATAGCTGGCCGGCTGCCGTGACAAAGAGAATACATTATTTCGCCGGTGGATGCACTCTACTCAGCGTATAAACACACCGATCGGCAAGACTCGGGATGAACCTTTTAATGTGACGTATTCGAGGAATCCAAAGTGCAGGGGCGTTTTCGGAAGCAGTGTTCGAGCTGTTTTAACGATGTACCTGAGCTGAAACTTGTAATAAAACGATCGAGATGTTGCCTGCGACATGATGTTGCACGTGCGAGCTATTATTAAAGAACGAGAGTTTTGACTTGTTGGTATTCCGTCATGACACCTATAGTGAACTCAGTGTTCCGGTCTCTTTGTATGGCATAAGTGTTAAAAAGAACCGTGTTCCTTGCATCGCCTTCGCAATCGCTAGCCTGTCTTATTTCCTCGGCCGATACCAAAATTGTGCCGCAAAGAAAGCCCATGTGTGGGCGTGGTCCGGCTCTTACATCCTTGCATGCGGCACCACGAAACACGGCGAGGTGATGCCGTTTAAAGGCCCCGCCTGTGGTATCATCGCGCCATCTTTCGGGATCTGGTTAAGCCACTGCCACGTAGAAGAACCTCGGCCATATGCGTGCTGCCGACCCTAAATGGTGTTTATATATAGCTGGCTATTAGTGCGCTAGAAGATGTATGCGTGGTGGCCGAGCGGCTGAGTGAATTGCGCTACAGAGCGAGGGTTTGCAAGATCGAATCCCCGGTCCCATTCGAGCCTTTCAATAAAAAAAAATATCTCCTTCCCTTCAGCTTCCTCGAATTTATTTATTTATAATACCTCAAGGGCCCCAGTCAAGGGGTGTTACATGAGGAGGTAGACATTCACAAACAGATGATTTGTTCGATGGCTTCTTTGAAATTGGCGATACTGGAGTGGTGCACGATGTCAGCAGGAAGATCGTTCCATTCTGTTGATGTTTGCACAAAAAATGAAGAGTGATGAGCAGTGGTATGCGCACGGGGTGGATAAACCGCTTTCGAATGGCTGATACGGCATCAAAGACGATGGGCTGGAACGATAACATGGTTTAGGTGCAATGCATGATAAAATGTGTGAAACAAACACAGTCTTGAAATTTTGCGGCGTGAAGCTAAGTTAACCATGTTAGCTTGAGATTTTAGTTTGGTGACGCTGCTAAGATAGGAATAGTCAGAATAAATGAATCTGGCTGCACGATTTTGGATAGTTTCAAGCCTTTTAATAAGAGTTATTTGATGGGGATCCCAGATGGCACATGCGTATTCTAGCTTCGGGTGGACTAGTGTTAGATAGGTTAAAAGTTTAACATAAGGTGAGGCTAGACGTAAGTTTCTTCGGAGATAGCCAATTTTCTCACACTCATGCGCACGCACGCAAGCGCAGAGAGGTGGCCAACACAGAGTTAGGCTCCCCAGTTCTCACATATCAAGAACTCGCACAACATTACATACGCCAACGACAGCGATAGCAACTCCCACCAGAGTACTTCACACGAGAGGAGGCTATCGCACGTCGCCGGCTGCAGACCCCAACTTTCTGGAATCTCCAGTTCATGCTCAAGATATACCAGGCTTGGTGTACTGACGCCCGTCCAGGATGGTGGTGCAGTCTTCACAAACTTTCACGACACTGTAGAGTGCTCTGCTGTCTACGTTTCCTCCATCAAATCGGCCCTTTGGTCCACCCGTACCGCAAAGAAGTGGGAAGGCAGATTTCGCGGCAGCACCCCCGAGATCCGTCGGGCGCTCGTTCCGCGAGTCCGTTATGTCGCAGAGTTTTACACAGGTGTCCCGAAATCGGGAACCTCGTTGCTTGTTTCGCATATAAATAAAAAAAAAAGTTTTCATCACAACGCACGCACGCAGACACATAAACACTTCATTCTCATTCGCTGGCAACATGAATCCGCGTATGAATCCCAGTCGATAGACGCCAAAGAACAGCACAAAAAGAAAGACGAAACCTACAAGATAACGACAGCTTCATCGGCGGCTTTACTGCTTTTGAAGGCGCCCGCGTGCGTTCGGTTGATTTGCCCGCGAGGCCTTTTGTCCCCCACAGCGCGACAAAGGCCGGGGAAGCTAATGAAGCCGAATGCGAAAGCGGACACCACCGACCTTCGCCCGAAGGGCGTTGCGTTTGTGTGTAGATATTTCTATACATTCGGGCGGTGACCGGAATTCCAGCGGAACAACACGGGCAGGACCCTCGCTCAGCGATCAACACGCGCCTGCAGCGGCTTCGGCTTCGGCTCGGCTTTTGTTTGCACCTCCCACGGCCCGTGCCGCTGTTCTCTTGTTCGTGCTCGTCGTCCTTTCCGCATTTAGCGTCGCAGTTACGCCGCGCTGTACCTCTTCACCGCCGGGGCTTCATAAAGCGACTGCCGTCCCTATCGGAGACCCCTCCGTCCACCTCTGTGGGTGGAGGGTCTCCATCGTTGTCCCCTTTACTTTGTCCCCGTAGTGGTGGAAAGCCCGGCATTGTCCTTCTCTTGTCCCTGTACACAAAGAAACATTCACTAAAGAGCTCCCTCAGACCTGAATAAAAAAATAAAAAAAACAGACTCCCGTGCTGTCGGTCTTTGAAATCGTGCGTGCGCATTAGCCGCACTCCCTCTCCTCTTCTGTTACACCTCTCTCCTTCTCTTCTCTTTCGTCCGTTTCAGTAGTCTCGGATAGCTGTCGGGACCTGCAAATTGTATTATTCTCGTCTGAAAGGGTGAAACGGCGTTAATGACCGTAAACTACAGAAAGGTATAAACTAATCTGCTGACTGAGAAGTGTCATTCTTAATTCAGGGTACATATGAATTTGAAATGTCGACCGCATAAATAAGTTAGAGAGAAAATATAGCGTGCGTGTGTGTGTGTTTGTGTGTGTGTGTGTGTGTGTGTGTGTGTGTGTGTATGTGTGCGTGCGTGCGTGGGTCGGAGGAGAGTGGCGACACAAGTACATGCACACCCTGGAAAAACTTTGTCCGAATTTCTTCCATTGGTAGTTTTCGGTCGTCCGATTAACTATAAAGGGTCATTTAAATGTCCTTCTTTTTGCGGCTTGGCGGAATTGTATGGTGATTACCACGGAATCGCCGCTAAATGCTGAGCTCATCGTGCCTACACGCAACGGTTACGACGAAGCGTTGGGTAGAACTATAGGCACGCTCATATATTTAAACAAATGAAAAAAGCACAGCATGTCGAATACTCTTACTATGACCTTAGCGGCAATACCCTCTCCATGCTTTCTCTTTGCTGCTAACGTAGGGAATCTCGATTTTTTCACGGAATTAGTGCGCTACTGAAGTCTCAGCGTCTTTCACTTTTTCGCCTTTGTTCAACTCCCCAAGCGAGAGAGAGAGAGAGAGAGAGAGAGAGAGAAATACTTTATTGTCCATTGTTAGGTTGGTGTTCGACGCCAAATGAGATCGTCTTGCTTGTTGGTTGTCATGCTGGACGAATAGTCGGCGCTGGCTAAAGCTCCTCTCGCTGCAAATGCTATAGATGCTATTATCGCGATAACGATCCCTGCCTGGAGCATTGTTAGCGTATTTCAATAGAGCAAGTGCGCTATCCGACCGCGGAGACGTTTTGGAATCGACTGAAAGCTATCGGGGTGACCTTTCGAGTGGCTATATCGTGTGTATAACACACAAGCACTGTACGGTGCTTTTTGTGTTCTGCACTCGTCCTTGGTTTTCAATCGTCGAGATGGAGTCGTACCAATGAATCGGCATTCAAGCCCTTTTAAACGGCGATCGCGCGTAGGGTGTCTGTATTCTAGTGTATTCTCTTGGTTGCTGCTCGTCAATGTAAGTCGGCAGTAAAAGGTCAAGCTCACTCAAGAAATGAATTTTGGGTTTCGGGCTCACTCGTACTCAAACTCGTAATTTCTTTCCTTAACCAAACTCACTCGAACTCAGATTTTTTTTTTAAATACTACTCAACCTATCTGACTCGGACTCAGATTCGCGGGCCGATTTGATAGTAATAATATCTGGGTTCTTTCGTCTCAATACCACGATTTCGTTATGATAGACGGCGCAGTGAATTCGGTTAGTAACAACTTTATTGCTAGTCCGGCAGAGCTCTCGCTGAGCGGGCTTTAGGTGTGCCGCGTCAGGACGTCAGGGCCTTGGCTGACCGCCGCCTCGTGGGTTCGCTAGACGGTCCAGAGTGTGTCGCCGTGGCTGGGGCTGCACAAGGCAGCGCCACACCGCGGCGGAAGGGTTCCGTATTTAGCATTTTGCGCTTGTTTGACACAATCCCAGAGCATTTGAGTTAACGTGGGGACCTCAGTGCGGCATATCTTGCATATATTCGTCGAATATATGTTGTGGTATAGTTTGGTAAACACTGAGGAGTTGGGGGCACGTGTGCATCTGCATCTGCCGTAGGAACGCCACCTGCATCCTGTTCAGCTTCTCTCTGGGTAGAGGTAAGGTTCGGTGGGCCAGGGAGAAAGCCTTGGTAATTTTCTTATAGGTCGTCGAATGGTCTTTTGTGTTTCTCCATAGAGGACGACTACCTAGGTTCCTTTAAAGGGACAGCTTTTAGCTCTCCCATAGTAGAGTACCAAGTGCTGTAAATCGTTAACCGCTTCTTCTGAACACACCTAAATCAAAGGCTTCGCGTATTTTCGCATTCATCGAAAATGCGGCTGCGGCGGCCGCGGCTCGATCCCGCGGCCTTCGGGTCACCAGTCGAGTCATGTCTGAAAGCCGACGTGCTTTACCGCTTCGTAGGATTTACCTTACTGCGGACGACAGTTCTCGTTGCTATCAGTTTACAGCGTGAATTAATTGTACCTTCACTTTTTCATTTTCTGGCTGCAAGTTCACCCAAAGGAGCAGTTTCGTCTTCTTTAGATCGAGTACCATTTTCTTCATCGTCACCACCTTCACCATCATGAGCACGTAACAGTATAATTTTGAGGAAAAGCATAGTGCTGAACTCCGGCCCAAATCCTGGAGGCCATGCTTCAGTAGTGCTGCTGTTGCAAATAACGCGGAATGCCGATTATGACGCCACTGTGTCCGCTCAGAATATCAAGAAGACGTGAAACCAGAGACTGTTTTTTTTTTCTTTTTTTTAGTTAAAAAGAGCTGTTTGCGTTTACATTGAGAACTCTCGCATTGCTTTCCGAAATCAGCTGGGATCAAAATGTCCTACACACTCCAAAATCATTTGTAAGTGTATCAGCTTTCTTTTCATGGATACCTAAATGAAAGAACATAGGTGCTATTCCATTTCGACCTTATCGAAATGAGGCCGCTGTGGGCAGGATTCGAATCCGTGTTCTCGAGCTTAGAAGCGCCACACCTTACGGGATACAGTTGACTTTGATGGGTAGTCCGTACTGAATATTGTGCAAAAATGTCAATTCTTGAGTTAAGGGTCGTACTTAGCCCGCGTACTAACACGACCTGTATGCGTGTGACGCCGTGAACGGCCGGTTTCCAACATTGAGACACTGGTGTTATTGAAATATTTTTGAGTTACTGTTGTGTTTTTTTTGTATCTCCTATATTTGTCGCGCATAGTGTGCGTCGCTTCATGCATCATCTTCCCAGTGTCTTACCCATGTGTTACCACGTGTTACACGCGTTACACATAGCAACACGTGGTCAGATGTGTTACACGGTCGCATATGTTACAGTGTATCTAGCTTGCCATCTGCATGGTGTTTGAGAGCTGGCCAACTCTTAAGCAGCTCAGGCTGCAGCTTGCAGAAAAGCGCGCGTGACCGCAGAAAAGATGTCCGGCTTTCCAGGCAATGGCAGAAAGCACTGTGGCGAAGATGACTAGGCAGCAAAGATGCATTGAAGGAGGAGAAACACGTTCTCGTGACAGTGCGTCGGGCCGAGCGCAAGCGTAACGAATGCCACGGCTGACAGCGTCGAGCGGGACTTCTTGGCCGTGGCGGTGAGTGTGATGCCGTGGAGTGGCACTGCGAAACGAAACAAAGACAGAAACGAATGAATGAATGGAGGCAATGAAGGATGGAAAGAAGAGACGATGGAATGAAGGAAGAAGAAGGAAGCAAGAGAGAAAAGTTGTAAAAAAGAAGGATCAATGAATAAACGAATAAATAAATAAATAGAAGAAAAGGAAAGTAGTAAGGAAGAGGGAGAAGAAGGAAGGATGACTGCATATAGTGTGGACGGATGGAAGAAAGGAAGCTAGGTAGTAAGGAAGAAGGCAAGGATGAAAGTGAGAAAGAAACAATTAAAGGAAACAATGAATGGATGGATGGAAGGGAAAAGGGAAGAAAAAAAGAAGAAACACATAAATTAAGGTTGGATGCATGGACGGATGGATCAAAAGAAGGAAGCTAGTAAGGAAGAACGTTATAATGCAAGTGAGGTAGGAAAAAAAGAAAGAACGAAGGAAGGATGAATGTACAGATGAATGAATGGATGAACGGATGAAACAATGTTACGTAGGTAATAGGAGAGAGTGTCGGGAAGAAAAAAAGGTGGGAAGAAATGAAAGAGGGATGAATGAATACATGGATTCATGTATCGATGGATGAAAGGAAGGAAGAAACGAAGGAAGATAGAGAGGTAGAGATTGCGGAACATACTATGAATGGAGGGATAGACGGGATGGAACGAAAAGAAGAGAAAGGAAAGCAAGAAGGATAGAAGAGAAAGAAAGAATGGAGGCGGAAAGGGAAGAAACGAGAACGGAAATTGGGAGAAATGTTTTCGCTTCCGAAAGCTTTGAGCAATCAGCTATACAAAAGAAACCTTCGATTATTAAAGGATAGTTATGTCTCCGATGTGGGAAGCACATTAACCTCTTCCTAAGCGTTTAAACAGAGAATACTTATTCAAAGAATGCTGCGCGTAGGCCGATCAATGGGAACATCGGCAGGAATCCTGTGTCTGCTATACAGATAAGGTGTTTGCCTCGTAAACGAGAAGCCAGTCCTTTGGTTACGCAGTCTAATGCAGGAGGTAAGTAGTAAAGTAAAAATTATACGAGAAGCCAGTCCTTTGGTTACGCAGTCTAATGCAGGAGGTAAGTAGTAAAGTAAAAATTATGCGAAAACAGATGCACAGCTTACCGATAGCGTATTTTGTTTAGAAACGAGTCAGTTGATTCAATGAGCGACCAACCAATCAATAAATGACCGAATCAATCTCTTTCGCTGTAAATCAAGGCTTGACGTTCAATCAATCAAATTGGCGAAGAAAAGGCAACCCTGTAAATGCGATTTCTTTCAGCCAGTTTAGTCGGATGATTTGTTAATACCAAGCAATCTCGCATTATTGACGGTTGTGTAGGAATGCACTTTGCCACCTAAGGGGTCGAAAAGCTTTTTTTCAAATACCCTCGCTTTCAAAGTGAACGCTTGATCCGTCTTATACGGCCTGCTTCAAGAAGGTGGCGTTGTCACTTCACTTATTTCACAACGCCATCGTTCTGGTTCGTGTAAGCCAACGTGAAAGAGCTGTAGTCTGATGCAATCGCGTGGGCGAAAGGTTCAAGGTCGTGCTTTGTCCCAACTTTAGACGCAATCCTTTTTCTCGCCAATTGTGCAGACGTGACCATTTTTCACGAAATACCAGTTGCTAGCAATACGGTGCCCTCTTGGGCGTCTAATGGCTCAAAGACGAAGAAGAACGGTTCAGCCTAAATCTGCAGCAGACGTTAGGCTACTTGGTCTGAAACCGCTCGCCTTATTGCCAAGTGTGGGGGCCACTTTTGTGTTCGCGCAGACAAATCGAAATAAGCGCGACAGTTTATATAAAGGAAGATGACTGAAGTAATAAAAGTGAGAATGCCAGTGAAATAAACAAAATCAGGAATACGGAGTGAAACCAAATAACCTCGTTTATGAATTTCACTTCCTTGATATGACATGCGATATGGGGTTGTGCATTCGCAGTTTACGTGGCAACATTTTAACTAATACCGTTGTTTGGATGTTTAGCGCCTGGATTCTGCACCCTCCACCGCATCTTCTTCCACATCGACAACAGCAACTCTTTGTCTGGGCATGCTCTAACTTTCCTTAGTTCTTTGTCACATCTAGACTGTGCATCTCTGCGCGCAGGGTAGCACCTTGCTTTTATGTCTCGTGCGTCGCTTAGCCGGCTAGAACGGCTGACGCGACATCGGACACCTCGTCAGAGGTGGCCTCTTTTTACCGCGCCTACGCTGTACGTGTTGCCGGGGCCAGGCGGGAGATGTCGCGTTAGCATCCTCTCACGCTCTGTGCCCCCGCTCTCGTAGATCGTCGTGCAAGCTGTTTCTCCGTGTTCTCCTGTCGATGTAGTTTTTTTAGCATTATTTGTAGCGCGCGCATGCATCAGCCGGCGTCGTCCTTTTCTCGGCCTTTCGCGTGGCAGGCCCGTATGGTGTGATGCAAGGCGTAACCTCTTACCTTTTGTTACTTCTTGGCTTTCCTCGTGTAGCCGTTCCCACTCGTTACACACGTCACCGGGGGCCGGTTATACGGGCGCGCGTACCGTAGTTTTTCGCAGTAAACCCGGCGCTGAGAACGCCCTCCTAGTTGCTTGGAAACAGGCGCGCGTAAATATGCGAACGCTCCGTAAAACATGTGTACGAATGGATGCGATCGTCAGTTGTTTTTTTCGTAGTCCTTGTTAAGTTACGCGCTCCCATTTCCAAGTAACAGTAATTCAATAGCCCAGTCCGCTATTCTGTCCGGCTTGGGTTTAGCTCTTCCAGAACAACCTACCACGGTGATCCCTCTCACGTTTACTTCCGGGGATGCAGTTGTACTTAAGATCACGAAGTCCTAGTGAGAGACTGCCCCTCGTGGCCAAGATCGTAGGCGCAAAGCGTCAACGACAATAACTTGTCGTGTTTCACTTGCAAAAACCCTGATGTTAATATGTCGCAAAGCGTAGCAGATAGTTTTCGAAATTTCTACCAGCTGGCGCTCTGTAACATTCACTGACATCGCGTAGTCCACGGCCTTCTATCATTTCACCTCCATCGAAATTATAATGATTGATGTGGTTTACCGTTCCCAAACCGAAATACATGATCATGGAAGACGCCATACGGAAGTATATTATCAAACAATAAATGAGAGACGCCGTAGGGAAGGACTCCAAAAATTTCGACCATGTGGTCTCCTTAAATGCAACCACCACAGTCGTGATCGAACTCTCGTCTTCAAGGTGAGCAGCCGAGCAGCGTAACCATAACTCCACGGTGTCGGCGAACGCTCCACGCTAGTGTTTCTCCTGTAGTCCTACGCCGAAGTTCACCTTGACTGTATTTGAACGTCATGTTCATCGAGGGAGGCGTTTAATGGTTTCGTACCGCGGGGAGTGTAGCTATAACGAAGCAGACACGGGAAATCCACTTGCGCACCGTCACGTGCTTGTGCGGACAGTAGCGCGGAAAAGACGGCACTCATCTTTTGTCCTTCTACATATTTCGGTATAAAATCCTGGTGTAAGCACAGCGGCAGCGTTGTGCTTCTCTTCTCCTATAAACCTACTTTTAATTTGGTCTCGTTGAAGCAACGTTTTTCTATTTATGCTCTGTAGAAACTGTCGCTTGAAAGGGGGGTTATCCAATTAGGTTAGGAGCCCAGACTGGTACATTCTGGCAGGTTTCGTGGCAATTCTCGTAAATCTGCCTCGATGTGCGACGGCTCTGTTGGTCTTCTTATTCACTGTCTCATTGCATAACATGCTTTGTTTTTTGTTTTGTTCAATATTCAGAGCATGCTTTTCTGATTTGCAGTGCTCTTCCTCCGAGTGGATGCGTCTCTTGTTTGCGAGGGGCCTTTTGAGGAATTTATAGTGTTTTATGGCAACTAACTGGGCGATAAGTAAACCTAAAGCATCGTATTCTGATATTTTACATAGAAGAGGTTGTTGACAAAGGATTTCATTGTGCATTTCATCGTAGCTCAACGCGAGCAAGTTTGTTTCTCCTCAGTGTGATGCTTTGTGTGGCGAAGCACTCTTTACTAGTCAAGCTCTTTTTTTTTTTGTCAAGGGTTGATGTCAACATCAGCAGCTAAAGTCATAATTATTGGAGATTAAGAAGCTATACTATACACGTAAAATGTGTTGCTGCCATTATACGTTGCCGTCAAGAATTCTACTTCTGGGTCACTGCATTACTTGAAACTTTCACGAAAACACACAGGATGTCCTGCTGAATACCACGCATACACATTTGACTAGTCACAAGCGCACCGATTTCGACATCGAGCTTGAAAAACTTCGGGCAATGTGCCGTCGTGCAGAATGAAGGTACCGACGGATAAAGTGCATGGATGATTTGAGGCTGGCTAGACGCATTCAAAAGAAAATGCAGCGGCACATGGATAAACTGGCTAGGTGACTTTGGACATTCCTTCGCGAGTCGTTGGATCCATGAAAGCCCCTATTACTGATATGGCGAACTGTCCGGGGTCTTAGCACAACCTTGGGTGAGCGACACCCGTTTACATTTCTGGCACTTCACCTTCGATGCAGAGAGATTGACGTCGCAGAATCTTTCTGTAGAAGAATTGCCGGTGATTCCAATTTCACAGTATCCAGAACGGGAATATTTGAAAACCCACCGCCCTCACGTGATCCCCGTATGGAATGCCAGTTTTCTATGGATGAGCTAGAGGCGGCACTGGCTCTGTGCAGACGTTCTTCAGCACCCGGACCTGACGGCATTACCTATCGTGCCCTTTGTAATCTTGGAGACGAAGCTCGAAAGGCACTCTTACGCCTATACAACAACTCCTGGCAGACTGGTACGGTTCCCCAGGCATGGAAGTCAAGTCGCCTCATTCCACTTCTAAAGGCTGGTAAATCTCCTTTGGATATTGCCTCATACCGTCCTATCGCACTTGCCAGTTGTGTGGGGAAAACGATGGAACGAATGATTCTAACATGAGTGGAGTGGTATTTAGAGCACTACGAAATCTATCCAGTATCCATGACCGGATTCAGACGTGGCCATTCGTCAATCGACAACGTTGTTGATCTGGTGACATATGTTCAACACCAGAAAGCCTGTAAGAGACTATGCGCTGCCCTGTTTCTAGACGTTAAGGGGGCTTACGACAATGTCACCCATGAAGCCATCCTTAGTGCTTTGGAAACAGTAGGTCTTGGTGGCAAGATATATATGTGGGTGTACAGCTACTTACAGCTGAGATCATTTTACGCGATGACAGCAAATGGCCCAACACCTTATTATTACAGCAGCCGAGGAGTTCTTCAGGGAGGAGTGGTAAGCCATACACTTTTCAACCTAACTCTCATTGGTCTAGTCGAGCAGCTACCTAGCACTGTAGAACTTTCTGTCTATGCTGATGACATCCTCATTTGGACATCAGGTGTGACAAGGCCTCAGCTTCGCACCCGCCTTCAGAAGGCTGCTACAACGACGTCATGCTACCTTCGTTAACAAGGCCTCGAGGTGTCCTGCGGAAATTGTGCAGTGGTAGCGTTCACGCAGAAACCAATGTCTGCTTACAGCATATCAATTATGAAGAATACATATCGTTCAGCAGAAGCCACAGGTTCTTGGGAGTCATAATAGATAGAAACTTGTCGTGGACTCCACACGTGAACTATGTGAAGAAGTGGCTGATCGCAACATGCCACATGTTCAAATTCCTCGCAGGAAAGAATTGGGGAGTGCCCATACCATCCATGCTACAACTGTACAGAGTGCTGTTTATCGGATTCCTACGGTACAGCTTCCCTGCAATATCTAACACCGGCAAGACCAACCTGCGCGCAATTCAGACCATTCAAGCCCAAGCACTTAAGATATGCCTTGGATTACCCCGCAGTGCTTCAACGGCTGAAACCATTGCCATCGCTCAAGATCACTCGATAAAGACGCATATTATTACCGAGACAATCCGCCTGCACCTCAGGCATTATGCCAGGACCCCTTCTCACCACCTGGCGAGCCTAGCTGCTGAAAGGCCCCGCACGACATACGGCACTATTGTCTACAAGCATCGTTCATCGTTTGCTGAGACATACGCACTTGCATCAAAGCCACTGCTTCTTCCTTGAAGCTTGAGCCCGCCGCGAGTTCACTTAACGATTCCAGCAATGAGGAGAAAATCGGACTTACCGACACAAGCCCTGAAACAACTGAGTCTATTCCTACTGGAACAAAACTACAGTAACCACGTGCACATTCACACGGATGACTCTACTACGCCGTCTAGTTCAGGTGGAGGAGTGGTTATACCATCACAAGGGTAACTCGGTGTTTTAAGACTTCACATGTGACAACGTCAACGATGGCAGAACTCGAGGCTCTGCGCGATGCACTGGAACTCATCAATTCAGAAGAAAGACCAGGTAAATGGGCTGTGTTTTCTGACTCAAAACCAGCGTTACAGTGCCTGATAAGTTCTTCGACGCGGATGCCACGACCAGTTGACCTACCGAACCGTGAAACTTCACCACCTTTTAATACAAAAAGGCCATGACATCGTCTTTCAGTGGTTACCTGGGCATTGTGGTATAGGCGGCAATGATTCTGCAGATCATGTTGCTCGCACGTCACATAAAGAAGCGAACAGCGTTCCGATTCCGCTTTCAAGAGTGGATGCGGCGAGGCAGATTCGTCAACTGGCCCGCAGTCTCACACTGACTGAGTGGAACGCACCAAGCATACGACGTACAAGACTGCACGAGCTCGACACTTCACTACAACTCCGGCCTCCACCCGGCCTACATCGACGTGCAGCTTCGCTTCTCTATCGCCTTTTGCTGGTAGTTGCTTTCACGAAAGCTTATACCACGTTAATCGGAATTACTGGCAGTGCGGCGTGCGATGTTTGCGGCACAGACGAAAATATCGAACACCTGCTGTGCCATTGTCCTCGATTTGCCTCAGAGAGACAAGTACTTGCCAACGCAATGCGGCGACTGGATGATCGGGCTCTTTCTGTGATGCAGGTGCTATTACAGCAACGTCCACGTGCCTCGACGGCCCACAAGGCAGTGAAAGCCCTGCTGTGTTTCCTGAGAAAGACAGGCTTGTGTGAACGCCTCTGACATGCGGTAGAGTTCTACACGCTGCAGTGAAACTACTGTCAGTCTCTCCCCCGCCCTTTTTTTCTTTTCCCTCTCTTCCCTTCTTTCTTGTCTTTCTTGTCCCCTTCCCTAATCCCCCCAGTGTAGGGTAGCCAACCGGATGTCTTTCTGGTTAACCTCCCCGCCTTCTCCCTTTTGTTGCTTCCTCCTCCTCCTTTCACGAAAACAAAAAAGGGCCCTATAGAGGCATTATGCTGGTCGTGTAGTCGCAAAATCTACAGGCTGGTAACAAAACCTAGCATCAGTTAGCAAGCCTTGCAACACGTGGCAAAATACAGCATCAACTTCGCCCAGTCAGGACTAGCTAGCGAATCGCCTGCTTTGCTGCGACTGAGTCATGCTAGACTTCGTGCAAGGTGTCTACATTTCTTTTTCCCCTTTCAGACCATCTCTTCGATAGAAGCGTGATGAGGCATAATAATAATATCTGGGGTTTACCATTTCAAAAAAAAAAAGCCCTACGATTATCAAAGGACGTAGTGAAGGTTCCGGAAATTTCGGCCATCTGGTGTTCCTTGACGTGTGCTGACAACGCACAGCAGGCGGGCCTATAACATTCCACCTCCATCAAAGTGATCAAGCCCGCTACTTTTGTGTCGGCAGCCGATCACCGTAAGCACTGTTCCACTGCGGCGGGCAGCATTATGAAGCAGAACTCTTCTGTAGTACAAGTTGTGCAGACGTTAGCTTTGTACCCTATATACATAATATATTTCTCCAAAGGTTGCCAAACTCGTTCTGCAGTCGTCAAATTTCATTGCAGGATTCGGTTCCCTGTTCAAAGTGCGCTCTTTTTCGACAATGTCCCAAGGGACAGCAAAATAATAGAGAGAAAATAAAGGGCGGGGGTTAAACAGGACTGAGCGTGGTAGGCTACTCTGCACTGGGAAAGTGAGGAGGGAGGAAGAAAATAAGAGTAGAGGAGAGAATGTCGCAACTTTGCAGCAAAGCGAAGCAATGAACGCGATAGCAACAAATTGGAAGGTCACGCGAACAATGCAAGCAGATCGAAACGTGGCACGTGTTTTTCACGAACAAATGACGCACGAAACGTAATCACAGGTACAGATGAACGCGATTAACTTATGATAAACAGTACGGAACCAGCAAAACTTGCATAGCCGTTGGATACCTTGCTGTGTTACAAGAAGCTTTCTCGGTGGATATGTTTACTCGTGCGCATGTTGTCAAGTGCAGCTTCGCGACTGTGGCAGAGAGGATTGCACTAAATCAGTTTCACTGTGAAGGTGAAGCGATGAATGCGATAGCGACAAATAGCAATGCTATACGAAGTGAAGGTGGCAGTCAACTCATTCAGATCCGATCTCTCGTAACTCTACAAAACGCTGGTGTAAGAGAACACTGGCCGCTTCAGGTACACATTCTTGGCGTCGTTTTTTTCAGTGTTGATAGCGCAGCCCGTAGAAGCTCCCGCCTGCTGTTAGGGGCACAAGGCTGCAGGCTAATCGTTGCTGCGATAGCGCGGCAATCATAAGCGCTCCCCCCCCCCCCTACTTATTCGCTCACGAGATAATGCGCGTGCAGACCGTGGCCGGGAAACGCGGTTGGCACTGAAGGGAAAGCTACGGAGGTGGGGCTTCTGCACACGTAGCACCACGCGAAGTAGTTCGTTTCGGACGTGCGTCTTGTAACGCCATGAAAAGTGACGGGCGCGCACCACCAGCGTTTCATTCAGACGCAGATGCCGTTTAGCGTTTTAGGCGCACGTAAAAAAGGTGGGACTCTCTCGCGCGTTCAGGAACGTGAAGTCACAATGAATAAATTAAAACAAATATACGACTACTTTAATGGTTGGAGCTGCTTCTTGTCTCAAATAGCTCTACGTAGAAAATAAGGGGGAACTTTTATATTTCAAGGTGAAAATACGGGCGCCTGTTGGGAAACTACGTCCAGTGGCGTTACGATGACCGCGATTTGGCCCTGTAGCCTACGCTCCAATAAAGCTGTCGCAGAGTGTAGCGCGTATATATATATATATATATATATATATATATATATATATATATATATATATATATATATATATATATATATTAATGAGTTCTAACAGACAATAATGCCAAGGAAAGTATAGGGGAAGATATTAGACCAAATTGTAATGCCAATATGAAGAAAAGTGGGTGAAAAGATAACTTGCCGTGGGCAGGATCCGAACCTTCGACCTTCGAATGACGCGTTCGATGCTTTACCACTGAGCTACCACGACAGCTATCCCTCATGCACCGAAAATCTTGTCAATGGGGATGCCATGGTAAAACCAACGCTCACGAGAGAGAGAGAGAAATAAGTAAAAGGAAGAGACAGGGCGGTTAACCTAGACGAACTGGTTTGCTACCCTGTACGGGGGTGGGGAAAAGGGTCGGACAGAGGATAGAAATAGAGAGATTAAAAATAAATTAGAAAAAAAAACCACATGCGCACACATTCAGGGAGTTCCGATCACAGTCGTTGACAGGCCGGTTGAACGCAAGAAGCGCAGGAGCGCCTTCACAGCCTTCTTCTGCGACATAAAGTCCTGTCGGCAGCGCAGGATTCTTTCTTCCGAAAGAGGCTGGTTGTCCAGTTCATCTAGTGCATTGCAGAGTGACTGTCTCTGTGAGCGGTATTGTGGGCATTCACACAGAATGTGCCAAGTTGTTTCATCACTGCCACAATGGTCGCATGCAGCAGTGTCAGCCATTCCTATGCGGAACGCGTACGCATTGGTAAATGCGACGCCCAACCATAATCTGCACGGCATAGTAGCGTCTCGTCGACGTAATTCCGGAGGAATTCGAAGACTAAGAGTTGGGTCCAAAGTACCTAACCGTGCATGGATGAAATGTGACTCGTTCCATTGTGACGAGGTGCGCTTGCGAGCAAGCATGCGGAGTTTCCGTGCAGCGTCAGTTTTGGAAAGCGGAATTGATATTTCATCGCTTTCAGTATGGGCAGAACGGGCAGCTCGATCGGCCCGTTCATTGTCAATTATTCCACAATGACTTGGGAGCCATTGAAAGGCTATTTCATGTCCTTCCTCAATGAGTTGGTGAGTCTTTTCTGCAATCTCAAATACCAGCTGTTCGTACGGGCCGTGGCGTAAAGGTGATAGAAGGGATTACAGTGCCGCCTTTGAGTCACTGAAAATTGCCCATTTTTGTGGCTGTTGCCGGTCGTTGTTGCATTGCAATGCGGCACGAAGAGCTGTGAGCTCTGCTCCCGTTGATGTCGTAAGGTGGGAGGTCTTGAATTTTCTTGTCGTGTCTTTTATCGGTATAACAAATGATGCCGTTGAACTCTTCTGTAAAACAGAGCCGTCGGTGTATACGTGTATACAGCTTTGATACGTCTCGTATAACAAGAGCAATGCAAGCTGTCTAAGAGCAGGTGACGACATATCTGATTTTTTTCTGGAAGCCAGGTATAGTTAGCCTGATGTTAGCCTGAGTCAGGCACCAGGGAGGAGTCGAAGGCCTGGCGGCGGGTGTGAAGCATGTTGGCAAAGAATCGCGATATGTGGTGACCGTTTGGCAAAATGACGAACGTGGTCTGTCTGCTGGTAAAGAGGCTAGGTGGTGGCAGGGTGTCCGAGCAATATGCCTTATATGTGTCCTGAGTGCCTCAACGTCGATATGTGTCGTGATGAGGTGGTCACCGGCGATAGCTATAGTAGCCATTGTCGACGCACTACGAGGCAAGCCGAGGCAAATCCGGAGTGCCTGGGACTGAACACTCTGTAGTGTTCGAAGGCTTGTTTTGCTTGCATTGGTCAGTGCCGGTAAACTGTACCGCAGAAAACCGAGAAAAAGTACTCTGTACAGCTGTAGCATTGCACTGGGAGACATTCCCCAAGTCTTCCCTGCAAAGAACTTCAGTATATTACAGATGTCCATTAACCGTTTCTTTATGTACGAAACGTGTTCGCTCCATGATAGATTCCTGTCAATTATGACGCCCAAAAACTTGTGCGATCGAACGTATGGTACAGTTTAACCATTGATGCTTATAGTGTACTTATCCATAGGCTTTCGTGTAAAAGCTACGAGGGCGCATTTCTCGGAAGAAATTTCCAAGCCGCGATTTCGTAGGTAGCGTGATGTTTCAGTGGCAGCTTTTTGAATTCTCCCTCATAACTGCAGGCGTGTTACAGCCGATGCCCAAACGCAGATATCATCTGCGTACATTGATAGCCTGACCGTGCTTGGCAGATGCTCAGCGAGAGCAATTAACGTAAGATTGAACAGCCCAGGGCTGAGTACGCCACCCTGGGGGACGCCACGGTGGCTGTAATGTAGAGAGGTTGGACCGTCTTCAGTGCTGACAAAGAAGGATCGCATTGACAAATAACTACGTATCCAGCGATACATCCGACCACCTACTCCTATATCTTCGAGAGCGGTGAGAACAGCTTCATGCGTAACGTTGTCATACGCCCTTTAACGTTAGGACAAGATGCGCAGAGGACGCTTACGGCCTTTCTCGTGTTGGACGTTAAAGTGACCAGGTCGACTACGTTGTCAATCGATGCCGACCACGCCGAAAACCTGCCATGGCATCTCGGTAGATGTGTTACACTCAAGAACCACTCCAGGCGTCCCAGGATCATCCTCTCCATAACTTGCCTACACAACTAGCCAATGCGATCGGACGATAAGATGAGAGCTCCAACGGTGACTTGTCTGGTTTCAGAAGTGGAACTAGGCGACTTGTCTGCCAGCTTGTCGGGAGCGTTCCATCTTGCCAGGATTTGTGTACAACTCCAAAGGAGGATTCTCGCGCGTTTCCCCGATTGAAAAAGGCATATCCATGCAGGAATCCAGGGTTTGCGGACAGTTAGTCGAGGGTAATAGGCCATTGGGCACTGCGAGTGGCCCAGATACTCTGGCACAGAAGTCTTCTGCCACGCCCATGCCGCGTCTCTGTTCAGAAAGTGTGAGAGCCCTGAATGCTGACCACTGAGTGAGTTTTGTGCGGAGGCCTCGTACCGTCTTCCACAATTGGGATAAAGGTTTTCGTGGGTCAAGTGACTCACAAAAAACAGTCCAACGTTGTGGGTGTCTCTTAGACTAAATGAGAGGTTTATTGGTGCGTACAGCTATAGGATATGGTGTGAAATAAATTTTATTCTGGTTACTGGCGGATAGGTGTGAGAGGGGCAGGTGATTCTGCCTAAATACCAGGTATTTTATGATAGAACTAATGTGATGAAGCTCGCGCAGTTGGATGCATGCACCGGAGAAAGGAACCTTGCAACAATCCTCTAATACGGTGTTCATTATAGCCTTCTACGTATAATATAATGACGGTAAACCCTAGAATAATAAGGGAGGAGCGCGTTAGGTGCCCGAGCTGTCGTATGTTGTGGTCACTTGACGTAACGCAGGCATACCTACCTATTAGAATAGGTGAAAAAGAGTAAGCAAGTGAGATATAAGGAAAGTGAACCAGGAAAGGAGAAAAAACAAAGAATATTAGACATAGAAACAAATAGAGAGAAATAGATGAAGGTACATAAATATACAGAAAAAAGTATATGAAAAATGGCAGAGAGGACAATAAAAGAGAAAACTCAAGAAAGAAAGAATGAAAGAGAGAAAAGCAAGGGAAAGCAAAGAAGGCTGTCCAGCTGCACACGCTTTTTTTTCAGTCTTGGCATCACTCGCGTTTTATTTTGGAAAAGAAAAACACGTAGTCTTTGTTTATTTTGTCGTAAATATCTATGTTCATGTAATCGAAGTCCGTCTTGTCATCATCGTTATTGTATGTCTAAGAAGAAAATGTTGTTCCCCAGATGAACAAGGCCTATGAGAAATTCTATCGGGCCCTGGTGCGGCGTGCGTCCACCACAAGCTAGTGCTGCTCTGCGCTCCCCGATTGAAAAAGGCATATCCATGTGGGAGCCAGTGTTTGTGGACAGTTAGTCGAGGGCAATAGGCTATTTGGCACTGCGAGTGGCCCAGATACTCTGGCACAGAAGTCTTCTGCCACGTCAATGCTGCGTCTCTGTTCAGAAAGTGCGAGAGCTCTGAATGGTGACCACTGAGTGGGTTTTGTGCGGAGACCTCGTACCGTCTTCCACAATTGGGATAAAGGTTTTCGTGGGTCAAGTGACTCACAAAAAACAGTCCAACGTTGTGACTCGAGTTTAATTATCTGGCGCTGAATCTTCTTTTGTATACGTCGAGCAATCCGTAAGTCTTCTATTGCCTCCATGCGTCGGTATCTTCGTTCAGCACGCCGTCGGATTGCTCGAAGTCGTTCTAGCTCGATGTCAAATTCCGTTACTCTGGGAGAGCTGGTGAGGGTACACGTAGTATCGTGTACTGTGCTTTTAATTATCTCTTCTATGTCGAGGAATATGTTTGCTTCACACTGCTCTTCCATGCGAGACTGGAATTTCAACCAGTCCACTTTCTGAACACTATCGCGTACCTTAGCATGGAACAATCCTTCGATTTTGACGTAAGTGGGAATGTGGTCACTTCCATGCTTTTCTATGTCTGGAAACCACTCAGCATGCCTGACGAGACCTCGTGAGACAAAGGCCAGGTCAAGGCAGCTGCTATACTTTGAACCACGTAGGAACGTTGGACTGCCATCATTTAGCAAGAAAAGTTGGTTGTCGGAGGCGAAGGACACCAACTTGCTCCCTTTAACATTGGTCTTCGAACTTCCCCAGATTGTATGATGGGCGTTGAAGTCGCCAATTATAATGCATGGGTGAGAAGTTGCTGACAGGATACCTTGTAGCCTTGTATGGTCGAAACGGCCTGACGGAGAGAAGTAGGCACCCACAACCGTGATGGTAAGTCTCCTTTTCACTGTTATACTTATATATTGATTGTCGTCATGGGGTGACACCGGATGATGGATGTAGGTGAGGTGGCGGCGAATAAACATCAGAACTTTGCTATTGTCCGCAGTTGTAGACGACATGAATGACTCATAACCAGAAAGTCTGATTTCTTTATGTAAATTTGGCTCGCAGATGACAATGATGGGGAACTTATTGGTGTACAGGAACCGACGTAAATCGGCGATGCGTGACCTCAGTCCCCGGGCATTCCATTGAATAATCGCTGCCTTTCGGACCTCTTCTCTGAAAGACAGTGGCTGGTGAGCCATTATTTACTCAAGCGCTGCGAGTACTGGACTCAAAGCGTCCAGTAATTGCAATGCACTTCTTGCTGACGGTGTGTGCGTGTTGCTTAACAACAAGCGAATGGCGTTAATTAAGGGACGCAAAAGAGCTCTCACTTGCTGATCTGTGTTCCGCAAGTCCTCCATTGCAGCAGCTTGCTCTGAAAAAGACGGCTTCTGCGGCAGCTCTTCTGAGCGTTGTGTACGCGTAAGTGGAGGCCACTCTTCTGTAGAGACTTGCCTGCCCCTTTGCTCTTTTCCAACGTCTGTGTTTGCTCTGCTGGAAACTGCAGCTGGCGATCTTTCCTGATGCGTCGACTTATTGCCTGAAGTTGGCGCTGTCCGACGTGAAGACCTTCGACGGCGACGTCGTCTTCGCCGGATTTTCTCAGCAGCTTCTTTGTGGGTTGAGCTGTCTCGTACCATTTGCTTCAGAATAGAAAATTCTTTCTTTATGTGCGGACATTCTTTACTAAGAAGCCTTGTGAGCACCCTGACAGTTAGGACACTTCAGTGTGGTAGCGCTACAGTTGTCTTCCGCGTGTGGTTCGGCGCACCGGGGGCACGCTGCGGAGCTCCTGCAAACACCCTTTACATGGCCGATCTTCTGACAATTGAAGCATTGCACGGGTTTAGGAATAAACGGTCGAACTTGTTGACGAAAGTGGCCAACCTTCACGTATGCGGGAAGACAGTCACCTTTGAACGTTACTCTCACACAGCGTGTGTTACCAAGCCGTCCAACACTGACAATCACGTTGTCTTGACTCGCTGGTTTTATAAGTATTGGAAGGTCTGCGTTTGGGATATCCGTGTTAATGTCGTAAATGACTCCTGATGTGGTCGCACCATCGGCTGGTATGATGGACCTAACTGCAATGTTTCCCAGTTGTGTTACTTGTTGCAGCGTGCTCAGCGCACTCGGGTGCACCACATCGACAGCCAGGATGTTTCTTCTTGTATTAAGCCGTATTTCTTTAATCTCCTTCGGCACAGTGTTTTCGAAATAGAGCGAAAGCGCTTGCCTGTTCAGAGCACGCAGGCTTTCGGTAGCGTTCTTTGGCACGAACAGGATGGAATGGGGCCATCACTGGGGCGCCGTTTTCACGGTGGCTGTACTTGACACCGGCGATGGATTGATGATCCGTCGCTTGGCCTTGCGGTGCAGGACAGGTGTAAAGCCGTCGTCGGAGGACTCGTCGCAGGATGCGGAGTACAGCTCAGTGTCATCGCTCTCACTGGAAGTGTTTCCTCGCTTCCTCGAGGTAGTGGCCGCGGTCGAACCGGAGTCGGACGTCACCTCGTAAGGTTGTACATCCATTACCGCAACGTACGGGGCAATACACCCCACAACTGCAGCGAAAAGTCCAGAAAAGCACTGAGACGAGCGAGATGTGTTCTACAAAGAATCACTTCGTCTTCCTCCAACCCCAACGCTCACGAAGTTCGTAGAAAAGTTATTAGGCTGCCAGCAGCTGCATTGTCTAGCGGACGATGCAGTTGAGTTACTGACACCGGATGAGTTGGGGATTCAGGTCGCAGCGATAATTTCTTGTGAATTTCGTCATGTGACGCCTCGCTGGGATTTATGCTTGCAAATGTGCG
Organism: Rhipicephalus microplus; assembly: GCF_013339725.1. Taxonomy (NCBI): domain Eukaryota; kingdom Metazoa; phylum Arthropoda; class Arachnida; order Ixodida; family Ixodidae; genus Rhipicephalus; species Rhipicephalus microplus. The sequence goes on from NC_051168.1 coordinate 73,358,510, forward strand.
CGTTTCGCCACGTCATTGCAGATCGCTGCTCTTTCGGTGGTGGAAGCGACGAGTCTCCCGTATCTGAATGTAATGCATAAAACATGTGGCCCACGTTTGTACGCGAAGCTAAACCTTATGCGGCTGCAGGCTGGCCGGCGCTGTATCTTTCGAGCTTCTGCTCTTGACTGAAACAAAGCGATATTCTCAGCCAGTGCGAGTTCAAGGGTGCGAAAGCCACAAGCGAAGTCCCATGGAAACAAATTCTAGAGGTCGCAGCGCTGCCAAAGGGCATGCATAATCTATAAGCTCTTTTTTTTTTTGTTGGGTGTCCTTTGGGATCTTGTGTGGCCATCACGGATGGACGGTATAAAATGATGCAGTATTGTTGAGTGTCGTGTAAGGAAACAAATTTGTAAACGTCTCTTGGGATGATTGGGCATTTACATCGGCATAAGGTAGACTTGCATGCGCGGAACAAATAGAGAATGCTGGCAGCCGTCTCATTTCCCATTTCCCGACGAGCGAGACGATTCTTGATCGGAGGGTGATAACAAGAGGTTTCGCAGTGCTTGCAGAGTCCGCCCACATTTGACCTAGTGACAGTTTCATGTGATGGCGTCATGATTACACCACCAACTTTGAACACCTGTGACGTCAGTGCGGCGTCTCGAGTGAGGTCATCATGTGATGAACTTTCTGCACAACTCGTGATGACGCAATCATTCACCTTTCGCGTTCGATGAAGTATCCAAGTATTCTGCCTTAATAAACGCCGCTTTCGAAACATGTTGCCGTGCAGTTATAAGCAGTCGCACGAAGCTTACATAACAAAATATAATCTTATCCAGTTTATCAGGTTGCGGCTACTCCAAAGCCGCGCGAATTTCTAGAGCCGAGCTCTGTGCGAACCTACACAGTGTCAGCATAACACGCTATAGCGCAATCGAATATGTGTTCAATGACATGCTTTGGCCTCAAATAACATACGACAAGCTTAAGCTTGTGCCGCTTGTGCTCCTCGTTAAGTGTTCCTTTACTTTGTGTGTGTGTGTGTGTGTGTGTGTGTGTGTGTGTGTGTGTGTGTGCGCGTGCGTGCGTGCGTGTGTGTGCGCGTGCGTGCGTGCGTGTGTGTGTGTGTGTGTGTGTGTGTTATTTGCGGCCAAAGCATGTCATTAAGCAGCAACTAGGCCAACATTCGGTATTGTTACAAAACGTGTTCGCCCAAGGTTCTTGAATTGGATATATCTGAAGCTCGCGAACGTATGAATCAGCTTATGCTTAAAAACAAACCTGCGGTCTTCTCTCCTGCGCTACTACTGCAGTTTTAAAATTCAAGCTATATCGACATCTCTACCGAGGTGCCATTGCAGCACTAGCCTTAGCAGTGTTGCACGCTTTTGTCTGTTCAGTGACCTGACCCTAAGGCCTGAGCCTTGAGGCCACGTCGGCCGATGCGCCGCGCGCGTCCATCCATTTCTCAACGGTCACCGCTTGCATTATGAACGCCCAGCGATGGCGGCGCCATCGAAAGGCCGCAGGGTCTGCCGTTTAGGTGCAGCTAAAAAACGATTGCGCTTGCCCAAATATGTACATTGTATGTGTGCGCGCCGAAAGAAGCATTATACGAAAGAACAAACGCATTCGTTTGAGTTCGTTGTTTTCCTTTCTCATTTGCTACGTGCGGCGCCACTCTTCAATATAGAATATTCAGTGGCTGTCCAACGCACTCACATAAGAGAAGCTCGAGAGAGAGAAAAATTGTGTAGGGGATGGTGGAGGTGCCTAGGGCAGGCGCACTGAGAGAATGAAATGACTGCGTCGTTTGAGTTTCGTAATGGGGTTTGTTGACTTCGACATGCGTTCGTCCCCACCTGAGTCTGCGCAGTTCAGCTTTATAAGTGGCACTAACCTGTTTCTTTTATTCTTTATCAGTTCTCTTATGTCGTATGTTGCGCATCAGTTCGGTGCTATGGCGTTCTTCTGCACTAGGTTGTATTTTGATGTTTATAGTTTTTCGTGGCCCTCTGTCGTGATACACCCGTCTTTCTAAGAGTTCTGTACAGCTTATTTAGATGCCCAACTCAGTCCGGCCTTATGCTGACCTAGCTGGATCGTTCAATTCCAATCGCCTGTGTTTCTGATCCGTATTTCCCCATTTTCTTATGCTTAGCTGAACTTTTTTTTCTAATCTTTCATCTATTCATTTCTACTTTCCTAAACGGAAGATTATTCAGTTTAGTTGACATTATTCGCACTTTTCTTTCGGTTACTCCCGGTGCACTTGTTCTCAGCTTGGGTCTAATAGTGTTCTCGTCAGTTCATCATGATTGCTATGATTAATATTGTGCTATACATATATAGACCTAACAGACAATAATGTCAAAGAAAGTATAGGGGTTGTTATATGACGTAATTGTAAAGTAACTATGAAGAAAGAAAAGTGTATAAAAAGGTAACTTGCCGGGAGCAGAGATGGAACCTGCGACCTTCGAATAACGCAGTTTCGAAGGTCACAGATTCGGTCCCTGCTCAGGGGAAGTTATCTTTCCATCCACTTTGCTTTCTTCGGATTTACATCGAAATTACGTCATGCCCAGCCGCGGTGGTCTAGTGGCCAAAGTACTCGGCTGCTAACGCGCAGGTCGCGGGATCGAATCCCGGCTGTCGCGGCGCTATTTTCGATCGACGTCGAAATTCTGTAGGCCTGTGTGTTAAGACTTGGGTGCACGTTAAAAAACCACAGGTGGTCAAAATTTCTGGAGCCCTCCACTGTGGCGTCTCTAATATTCATATGGTGATTTTGGGACGCTAAACCCAACACATCATTATTACATTTACGTCATATAACAACCCCTATACTTTCCTTGGCATGATTGTCTGTTAAAGATCATTGAAATTGTGTCTAACAAGGGAACGAGCCCCATTAAATTGTGTCTAACAAAGGAAACCAGCCCCATTAAATTGTGTCTAACAAAGGAAACCAGCCCCATTAAATTGTATCCAACAAAGGGAACGACGAGGTGGAAATGTTGTGGGCCCGTGTGCTCAGATTTGGGTGCACGTTAAAAAACCCCAGGTGGTCGAAATTCCCGGAGCCCTACACTACGACGTCTCTCATAATCATATGGTGGTTTTGGGACGTTGAACCCCACATATCAATCATCAACAAAGGAAACGACGATTACGAACGCAACCTAGAATCCGAAGTGGTCGCTGTAAGTCGAACTGTTCAGTGGGCGAAGCTGAGCCCAGCACAACGGGCGAATCAGAGTGCAAAGCGACTGCGGCGGTGTACAGTCGTCCGTGGTCGAAAAACTTACCGGCGATGAAATGTGTCAGCTTCCGTACAGGCGCCGCAGTACGTTCTGGTGATATCACTGGTACCCATACGCTATCTGCTTGGTGATCGTGAAAGCGGTTCCCGTAAAGTAAAAAAAAAAAGAAAAGCAAGAGCGCGTGTATTGCAGGAATGTCAGCGTGCATGCACGGTAGCGTATTTGCACTTAGTTGTTACATTTATCTTTTGACAGGTCTTGGCGTGGCTTTCAGAAACCTGATTTTTATATCTTTTATAACGGCGTGATAACAATATCTAGGGTATGACGCCCCGAAGCCACGATACGACTGTGGTGTACGGCCTAGTAGAATTCTCCGTAAATATTTACTATTTCGTGTTCTTTAATGCTCACTGACATCGCAAAGTACATAGGTTTCTAGCACTTCGCCTCCTTCGAAAGACGACCTCCGCGTCTGGGATCGATATCTTCGGGTGAAAAGCTGAGTGCCGCAACTGCTTACACCACCGTGGCAAAGCTTTTGGCCTTCTTTACGTATTTCACCTTTTTTTTTATTTTTTGAAAGACAATTATTTCCTACTGCCAAATATTGTAGCTTTTCTGCTGCTGCTGCTGCTGCTGCTGCGGCTGCTGCTGCTGCTGCTGCTGCTAAGTAAATCGCAGTTCAACTGATTAGGCTTACTGGACTTCGTGAAGCCCCCCCCCCCTTTTTTTTTTTTCTGACTCTCGCCGTTTTTTATCCTCCAGGTGTGTGAGCTGCACGTGTCCGGCTACAAGTTTTCGGTGCTGAACAACGCTTTCGTGGTGCACCAGGGTCTGAAGACGGCCGCCTCCTTCCACCGGAACAAGGACGCCGACCAGGAGCGGAACCGAGTCCTCTTCCGCCAGTTCAAGCTCGAGCTCAAGGAAAATACCCGGACTCATCCAGGCGGTGCTACTGATCGTCGTCGCCACCGCCGGTACTACAACCTGTGTACACCGGGGGTTTACTACCCTGTGTAGAAACTCCCTAGTCTGCCTCCCGAAATCGTTCAGGTAAGGCACGACTGCTGCGTCGGCTCTTGCGTTGCTTCCAGATCAAGGTCTGGCTCTTCCACGATAACCCCGGCTCATGCACCCTTCCGCGTAACGGTAAAATTGTGGAATGTCCCTTACTTTAATCTCGGAGGCTTTGCTTCTAGCAACGCTAGTTGTCCCTGCCTCTGCCATAACACTATCAGAACGGCAGAGCGCCGCACAGGAAAATAAAAAAAAAGTGCATTAGAGCTTCAAATCTGTTCACATTCCTTCCAGAAATGCGGTGCGCCTGCCATCCAACCAAGAGAGTCGTACCAAATGGCTTTTATTGTATTTCCAAACATTATTTCGCTGCTAGTGCAAACACTGTGCATAATATTAAAGGTATGCGGTCCCTGCTTAGTCTTACGTTTGGTGAGTTGTGATACCGGCACCTTTGTTGAAGTTCGCCTAAAAATTTGAGTTCTTGTACCAGGGGCACTAGGCCACGTCTGTGTAGGACAATTTCCTACCTAGAATGAGCGAAAAGGGCTTGACGGCAAGGAAATCGTCAAATGCGATACCTCCGTGGGTGTAAGGGCGTACGCCGTAACGTGGCAGTGGATGATGAGGAGGAAGAATAAACTTTATTGTAGGAAACCAGCACGTTTAGGTGGCCGGGCCTAGGTCTCCCATGCATTTTAATTTTAAACTCTAAAAAAGGAGCCTACTGGTTTAGCGAGATCAGAATGCACGTGCGCTACACGCTAAACGTCCCAGAGCGTTTAACGTGAATCCGCTACTAGAGGTAAAGTTTTAGCTGGTCGGGCATGCCAGAATTGCTGGAAATACTGGGTACAAGTTTCGTGTGCTCTGGCCATAGTCAAATCACCAATTCTCCAGGCTTACCGATTGGCAGTGGCCACTTTCTGAATGACGGAGAACATAGATTACGCGTCTGCTTTTTTTTTATCTTCTTTATCTTGCGCCCCTTTACATGCGTGGACTGTTTATACCTTGTTTTAAAAGATAACACGATGTGATGAAAGCAAATACAACGTTAAGTAAACCAGCCAGAGAGGTCTTAGTGTGTTCCATTTTTGGACACTTATGGCGAGCGCATCTTCTACATCGCGGCGACTAACAGCTATACGCGGTTGTTAATGACGTATTTTTGGCGTACGTACGGTCGACAGAGAATAGGCAATTTTAGTTGGGTTTTACGCACTAATCTTAATTATGCAGCACGGTACGTCGCCGTACGCTGCAAGCGGAGCACTCAACAACACTTCAATTTTTTCCGTATCGACCGTATCGGGTTGCGTTTCGTTCAATGAGACATGCACCCGCTGAATAGACATGTTACGTGCTACGCAAGCACTCTTCTCTGCCTTAGTCATGCAGCTTACGTAGTTTGTTTCGTGCGACCAACTAAATGTGTCTAATAAAATAAACGCGATCGACTGCATGGGGAAGAAAAGGTGGATTTCGCCTTTTGGTCATCCCAGGCGAACGAGTAAGAGACAGTGTCATGTCTTTCGCGTCTCGTTCACATTGAACCACCCGCATTTCGACGTGCCTATTTCGCTGACAAGGTCGGACAGCGTCGCTTTCAGCGGACTGACACGCGTGCCGTGAGGTTTGTTAAGCTAATGGTCCCAAGCGCCTGTCCACTTCTAATCTACTGCATCCCCATTTCTTACATGGTCCTGAGCATGACCCCCTTCCCGAATTCTAGTGGGAGACGCTGATGGGGTGCTCCGTAAAATAAATGGCAATGAAGAAACACCTCGTCCGGGCTTTCCCTACGGGCAGGCGGACTGCTCCGCTCTCTGCTGTGCTCTTCCATCATTTTCGAGACGGGCACGCTCTCAATCATTGAGGGCCCCGTAGCGAGACTGTGTCCCCCCCCCCCCCCCCCCCCCTATTGCTGTGTGTCTATCTAATGCGCCTGTCGGGTCTCCAACTCTTTGCCGTCTATTTTGCCGAAAGCTCGCGAGATTCGTGTAGCGTTGTACACGTGGGGGGCATGTCACCACGTATCTTCTTTTCTGGCCGTCTGTCTCCTACACTTATATATAAACTGTATATAAGGGAAAGAAGTGTGTACTTAAGGGCTCGTTTTTCCGTGTTTCTGAATGAGGAGAACATAGATTACACGTTTGCCTTTCTTTATCTTCTTTACCTTGCGCCCATCGACAGTGCGTGCACTGTGTATACCTTGTTTCAATACACGAAAAAAAAAACGAGCCCTTACGTACACACTTCTTTGCCTTTACTCATTAACGAGGGTCTCGTACTGTCAGACTTGGTGCCTTAAGTCGTATATCAGGCACTATTGGTCAGCTACCAGCTCGTAATAAGTTGACGTGCTACGTGACGCCTAACAGGCTCATAAAGAGTGTGCCACACTCGCCGCCATTGCTATTGATGGCGCTGACTGACACTCCCACGTTTAAATTCACATATATACCCAATGAAGTGGCTGGGAGGATAGCCGCCGTGGTAGCTCAGGGGTAGAGCGTCGAGCGTGTTATTCGAAGGTCGCAGGTTTGGTTCCTGCACCCGGCAAGTTATCTTTTCACCCACTTTTCTTTCTTCACATTTACGTTACAATTCGGTGTAATTACTTCCCCTATACTTCCCTTGGCATTATTGTCTGTTAGATCTCATATATATTCAGATTCGGGTGCACGTTAATGAACCACAGGTGGTGAAAATTTCCGGAGCCCTCCACTACGGCGTGTCTCACAATTATATGGCGGTTTTGGGACGTTAAACCACACATATCAATATATATATATATATATATATATATATATATATATATATATATGTGTGTGGTGTGTGTGTGTGTGCGTGTGTGTGTGTGTGTGTGTGTTTAGCTTCATTCATCCTGCTCAGGTGATCCTATGTGTTTATGTATGTCGATACGTTCAAAGGAGGAAATGACCGTGCTGTGTGCTTTTTTCGTTGCGCCTGTAGTAGTCTCGCCGGTCGTGTATACCGAAGAAATGATGAAGCTTGGAAGTACACAGCATCACACGGGAAGTGTGATGCGAGTTTGTATGCTACATAGACACCACTTGCTTGTTTGCGATTGCTCATTTTGACTTGACTTCCTCATTTCGATAGGGTGAAACCGATTAATTTCCTTTTTGGGTTTTTTGGTGCTATCCATCTTCTTGGGACCACTGCTTTTGCGAGGTATGCACAAGGCACGTACATACATACATACATACATACATACATACATACATACATACATACGTACATACATACGTACATACATACATACATACATACGTACATACGTACACGCATGCGTACGTACATACATACATACATACATACATACGTACGTACATACATACGTACATACGTACATACATACATACGTACATACGTACACGCATGCGTACGTACATACATACATACATACGTACATACGTACATACATACATATGTACATACGTACATACATACGTACATACGTACATACATGCGTACGTACATACGTACACGCATGCGTACGTACATACATACATACATACATACATACATACATACGTACATACATATATACATACGTACATACGTACATACATACGTACATACATACGTACATACATACATACATACATACGTACATACGTACACGCATGCGTACGTACATACATACATACATACATACGTACATACATACATACGTACATACGTACACGCATGCGTACGCACATACATACATACATACATACATACATACATACAAACATATATACATACGTACATACGTACATACATACGTACATACGTACATACATACGTACATACGTACATACATGCACGCATGCGTACGTACGTACATGCATGCGTGCGTGCGTGCGTGCATGCGTGGATACATGCATACGTGCGTGCGTGCATGCGTGGATACATGCATACGTACGTGCGTGCGTGCGTGCGTGCGTGCGTGCATGCATACGTACGTGCGTGCGTGCGTGCGTGCATACATGCGTGCATGCGTGCGTGCGTGCGTGCATACATGCGTTCATGCGTGTGTGCGTGCGTGCATACATACATACATGCGTGCGTACATACGTGCATACATACGTACGTACGTGCATACATACGTACGTACGTGCATACATACGTACGTACGTGCATACATACGTGCGTGCATACATACATACGTACATACATGCGTGCATACATACATACGTGCATAAATACGTGCATACATACATACATACATACGTGCATACATACATACATACATACGTGCATACATACATACATACATACATACATACATACATACATACATACATACATACGTGCATACTTACATACGTGCATACATACATACATACACGCCCCGCCGCGGTGGTCTAGTGGCTAAGGTACTCAGCTGCTGACCCGCAGGTCGCGGGATCGAATCCCGGCTGCATTTCCGATGGAGGCGGAAATGTTGTAGGCCTGTGTGCTCAGATTTGGGTGCACGTTAAAGTACCCCAGGTGGTCTAAATTTCCAAAGCCCTCCACTACGGCGTCTCTCATAATCATATGGTGGTACGTACATGCACCGTAAGTACGTACGTACATACATACATACATATATACGTACATACATATATACGTACATATATACGTACATACATTCTCCGCGGGATTTTTGTATTCGTTTATTCTTCCTATTGCCTTCGTTTTGTCAGCTCACGTGACGTGTCGTGGCACAAAAAAAAGGGAACCCTTCATCTCGCTGCCTCATCGGTGAAGTGTCCGGCCGAGAGCTTTATAGAGTGCGCGGAGTGCCTCTCATCATCTAAATGGGCTCCTCGCCGTGCGTTTCGGTGGTTTTTAACTTTTTGCGAGTTTATTTTGACAGGCGTGCTCTCTGGCACGTTCGTACGCGCGAATGAAAAACGACACTGACAGCGCTGGAAACGCGCGAGATTTTTTTGTTTGTTTTTACTGTTTTCTTCGCGCTTTAATTTTTGTTAGGGTAGGGCTGATTCATTCTCGGCCTTTTGTAGTGCTGGGCTTTCGGACAGTCAGGCCTAACTCGTTCGTACGTTGGCGAAACCCAGCAAAAACAAAACAAGACAAAGAGAAATGAATGTATGTGGAGAACAAGATGGTTACGACGTTTCTCCACGTTGGAGAGTCGATTAGTTCAAATATACGAAAATATAAAAGAGAACAAAAAAGAACCGAACGTTGTGCCGCCTGTCCTGCCTGTCTGTTACTTGCCACGGTGCCGGGAATAATTCGAACGAAATTCGCTGTCCCTGTACCCCCTGGGTATTCTCCTTGACAAGGATATATATAGCGTATTCGCGCTGTTTTGCGTGCTGTGACTGGGTGCCTTACGGCGCTTTTAGGCCGATGAGTATTCCTTTGTGGAGGGATTTTCAAATTTTTGCACGGGGCAATTTCTTTGCTAGTTTATTTCGTGTCATACTTTTCATCTGTTCGCGATGTGAGAGCCGTCTTGAAGTGACCATGTATTGCAGCAGTTGATGCACATTGATGTAGGCGTCGTGCAGTCCGCATTTTTTATTTATTTTTATTTTTGCTGTGTGGTACCCTCTCATTTTGTTATGGGTAGGAACAATCGGCATTGTCAAAACAAAAGCCGCAGAGATCGGACTGTGTTTCGAGACTTTATCGCTACGGGAAGGGAGCATGACTATTGGCATCGCAATCAAAATGAATTCGCGTTTCCGATGCTGCTGTTCCGTGCATGTCACCAGCACTTGCACTATTACCAGTGATGATGCCATGTCCGTGGATCTTGTATTGAGCCAAAGATGTCCGTTAGATGGTGGATAGGGGTGATGGGGGTGAGAAGGGCAGTGTTCACACAACGCCGACTAAAATTTCAAAGCCGAAAGGCTGCCGCAGTGACGTCAGAGGTTGGGGGCCCCGTTGCCCAACTGAGCATGCTCAGTAAGACTTTTTTTTCACATCTTTTATTCGGCCCAATCAAGCCGCAGCAGCTGCGAGAGCGGGAGCGTTGGTTCTCTTAAAACGTGAACGAAACGCAGGCTCTCCGCCGCGTTCGCGGCGTAACTGGGCTCCCCACCCTCTGACGTCACTGCGGCAGCCTTTCGGCTTTGAAATTTAGTCGGCGTTGGTTCACACCTCGATACGAAGGGCTAGCTACGTGGCACTCTCGCGAGATCTCGAATGAAGGAGCAGCCAGAATGCGAGGTGGCACAGAACGTAAAAACCGTGGATCCAACGATTTGGTCGGACTTGGATGCTAGTGGCCGTTACCACGGGAGCTACCTCACTATGGTGCTAAGACATACTCGAATGCTGTTTCATTACCCGTATGATGCGTCTCGTTGAGCGAAACGCATCCCGGTACGGTCGATACGGCAAACTAAATGTGTCGAGTGCTTCGCTTACAGCGTACGCAACGTATCACGTGCTGCGCATAAAGTTTCCTATATATACACTAGAGGTAACTGTGGCGCTAGTACACTGGGAGGTGCAACGCACGGCGCTTCAGCGAGCATAGGAATTATGGGTAGTACACGGATTTGTCTCATCTTCGTACTTCTGGCTCCGTTTCGTTTAGCGTGGCTTGGAGCTGTTTTGTTACGAAACGAAAATCGGCAAATGTTCAGCAGTTGCGCTTCATCGCCTTTATCGTTCAAGTTTACCATTTCAAATCGGGTCACGAGGCTCAAAAGAATTTGTACTTTCCGTTGAAGCAAAAACCGAAACAGCTATAAACGAAGCCACGAGTGCGATTAGAGGCGCGCGCAAGTATGAAGACTAGGCAGATCCGTGTACTGCCCATTATTCCAATCGTCGCTGACCGATCACAGCGCCAGAGCTCCCTCTAGTATTTATTAGAAAACTATATGGTACTGCGTACGTAGGATTGCTGCGTACGCCTATCTAAAAGTGCCTTCTGCCATATATGGCTACCCATATATAGATAAGGGTGAGGAAGAGGACGGAAAGTTGAGGAGGAATACAATTAAGGGAGTATGCAGCCATCACCTCGACGTCCTTTGGCATCACGTAGGCGAAACAAAGTATAGCAAGGTTAGGCGAAGGAGAAGTGCGAGTGGTAAGGAAAAGTGGGAAGGGGGAGGGTAAAGTGTAGCATTGCTGTGCATGACGTCACGTATGCAAAACCGTGTGTATTGCTACTACCATATATGTTTGGGGTTTATCGGCAGAATGCTATAGGATGGCGAGCCCGTGCAGAACTTGCCTTCAGTGGGCACTTAACTAGTCTTCGTGGTAGTGTAGTACCGTACAAAGGTCGTACCTGCATTCCGTTTATCTATACAGCTTACATACAGCGTCTTTACGTAAACTTCACTTCGCAGATTCCGTTATATGCCGTTAGATCCGCGTAGTATTATTTCTCTGCTGTTGTTGACTCGCTCAGAACGGTGAGAATCGTTATCCAGTTGAGCCGGCTTCTCCGCAGCGGCCTGAAATCTTCGCACCCTTTCTTATCGTCTGCTCAGTCTGTCTGGATCGCCTGCGCTCTCGACCCAAAGCCTTCGTTCGGTGCCTCTAACGGTGTACGTGCGTTTCAGCTTTGAGTCCCGAGTCGTCTTCTGTGCGTTCGCGATAACAAGTCCAGCTAGCAACTTTTCGCTTGCGTTGATTGACGTTATCTTCGGCTGGCACACCCCGTCCGGGTAATGGAGGGTATAAACGGAGACCCCTGCTTCCGTCCCCTCGGTTCTCTGGATCCTTCAAGAACAAAGGCCTTCATTCTCGTCTCGGCATATGTATGGAATAGGGCGCGCGGAATGAAAGTTCCCCAAGTTCGCTGCGGATAAGGTGTCGCCGGTTTTCGGAACAAGCGCTGCATCGCTTTTGGCGTCTCTGTCGCGTGTGCGATATCCTTACTGTCGCATTTCGAATAAGATGGCACGACAAGCTGTATCTGACCATGGCGTTTCCAGTTCTAAGATCGAAAAATAGCTTCTTGTACGTTCTCTGCTTTTGTCGTTCTGTTTGTGAACGGCCGTTGATCTGTCTGTTTGCAGTTTGTCTGCACGTGTGTTTGTCGCCGATTCATCGTCTGTTTGTTGAGTGTGTTCCGTCTGGTTTGTTGCCTGCTTTTCAGAAGCAGTGTCTTCGTTCGTCTGCTTCGTTTCTGCATATTAGTATTCGTATTTCTACGAATATTCGAGTTGTTTTCGATAATGCGTCAAGTTTCCTTTTAGGCTTTTCTCTGATGTGAACAGCCACGAAAAGTTGTTCTTGAAGCATCGCACAAAGCGCAAAGTCTTACGCTAAAATGTCGTTCATTCTACGACTCTATCTCCTGCCTGCAATTTATGTATGTTATTATCGCATGGATGCATACTAGCATTCGGCTAGAGATACAGATGTTTGCTAACATGTTTTTCTTACTGTACGTTGTTTATTCATAGTAAAGTTTTAAGTTCAAAGTCAAGGAATACCGGAACTGTGCGGGGCACCTTGATACTTTACCAGGCACAGCCGGGGAATCTTTACCGTTATCGCAATCCCAGATGGTCTTCCTTGCGGCTACTTTTCATTTTCTCGTTCTTCTTACTGTTAAACAAAAACAGATAAAAGTTTCTCTGGTGACCTTTCTGATAGACTGAAACTTTTATATCCGTCTTTACGGGTCCTACCTGTCCGTCTTGTCTGTTGATCTCACCTGGAAGGATAGATAAACATACACCATTTCAAACTGAAAATACATACGGCAGTAGAAAAGTTCGAAAGAAAATAGGAGAAATAGGAGTGAGATGGATCCAAATCTGGTTCATGTGTTTGTTTAGTGTTCTTTGCTTCCAGGTGCGCCATTTTGTTTTCTCTCGCTTCTTCTTGGGCAAGCCGTGATGGAGGCTCCATCGCTGTGGTGGCTTTTAAGGTTCCTCTTTAAGACCCGGAAATTACTTGCCCGGTCCTTCCCATCACTTCGCTTCTCTCGCAAACGTAGATTATGACGCCGGGTTTCTATCCTGCGCGCAACCTGTTGGGCAACTTATTTTAACCTTCTTGTTCCTTTATTGTATCTATCTCGTTTCCTTGAACTGTATGCTATTGCTTCATTGTATGTTTCCTTGGTTCGTTTGTTATCGTTACCTGCACTTCACGTTTTCTGAAAGCTAGCCACCTGGTTGAAGGTATTTTTTTAATGTTCTTTGTTCGTATGTTCTCACTGTGCCTTCGGCTCACTTGTTTACTTACTTTGTCATTCGCTGTTTTGTTTCTTAAGGTACAAGCTTTAGCTGCCTTATCAAACTCGAAAATTCGGCGTTGGCGTGGGTGTGAACGCAAGCGACGGACAAAGCCATCACAACCTGATGACGAAGCATATCTCTGTCATCACAACGTGATGACAGAGATCTGCTTCGTCATCACCTCATCTGCTTCTTCATCACAACGTGATGACGAAGCAGATATGTGTGACTCTACAGGGCGCCACGTAACGTTCCGCCTCCTGATTACGCCATCTCGTGGCATCGTTTGGTCGAACTTTTGTCGATTACGGAGCCTGTTAGAAACATGGAGTGGTGTGAAAAGCTTCCAATGCCTCCGATTTTGGAGGCAATACGAAACAGTGTTATATACAGAAAGCTTTTTTGTAATTTTTTTGGTGGGGGAGGGCTGATCAGTACGTTTGCTAAAAAAATATAGGTTACATTTTACACGAAACGCCTATTTCATTGTGCTTCGTAGATTCATTGTTGTCATTTCATGTTGTAATTGCCCAGCACTTCAAGGGGCCAGGTTGTCGTATGCTGCCGCATAGTGTCGCTTCAAGCTATGGCACATTGTCGTCGCTAGCATAACGCAGTTAAAACCACGCGTAAAGCTAGAAAAAAAAAGTGGAAAGTGAAGGAAAAATTAAGATCGAAATTAAAGAAAGAAGAAACTGAAGGAGAAGAAAGAGTAGAGGAAAGTAGATGAAAATCGAAGAGAAATAAAGAAGGCTGCCCTGCTTTTGCACTACCTTCGTGTTTAGCACCACTAACGCCAAACTGCCTCAATGTTTTGTTTTGTTTTTCCTTCTACCGTACGTCTCTTTTTTCCATCGCATCAAAGACACAGAATTTTCTGCATTAAAGCTGTTCCAATGGCAGCTGCAGGAGTTGTAGAGTGGGGGAGGGGGGTATGGCGGATGCAACTTTACCTCTGGCCTCCTATACTAACACAGGGGTGCGTTTGTGAGTCTATTATACTCCTGAAAATTTTAGTCGCCATCTATTTTAAATTTTTTTCGGCCACTTTCCTATCTCCTTATCTTATCAGCCTCCCATTTTAAAACCCGAAATCGAATAAACCGGAAAAAAAAACTTCATTTTGAGATATTTTTCTTCTTCCCGTTTACTTTTTTCAACGTATAAAATGGAACCCCGGTCACAGGTGAATGTGAAATATGAAGTCTGTGTTCCTGTCCTTGTGTTCCTTTGTACGTCTTCCAAACACTTTCTACGTCAACTGTTTTATTTTTTCGGTATTGCGTTTTTTACATACCAAACTGAAAGGACACGGGGTATACCTTTGAAGCGCTTTGTTTTTGTTTTCGAAAATTGAAGCTGGGACGATTCAATTTCCTGTTGGAATGGTTGCCGCTTACTTCCAACGCCGTACTTTCGTTATTGTTTTTTTTTTTGTTATGTGTAGGTTGCATTGTGCGTACGCGTTTGTGTTGTTGTGTAGAGCCGAACAACAGCAGCAAAGTAGAGAGATTCAATCACGCTCTTGCGATGCCAGTTTTTGTGATAGATTTTAGAGGTTGATTTTATGACGGATAGCTAAAAAATACAAATTTAGACCTCTTACGCTGGGGTCTTTTGGTGCATTACCTTTAGGTTAAACTTGGAATCGATTTGGGAGGGCGACCGCATTGGTTCGTCGATGCATATTTGAGATCGGTCCACGGAAGCTCGGAAGTATCTTTGTGGGTAATGAATGGACCGAACCTTTGCATGTTTTACGAACGGAGGTGCGCCGCGTATCATATGCTCTTACATTTCTTACAAATGTAGGGTTCGTTTGATTCTGCGCGGCTGAGAATAAATGTCCGGACTTTGATTTTAAACTAGTCTCCACAACCTGCCGGCGGTGCACAACTTCGTCAACGTAACAGCCGATGTTTGTGTAATTTATGCTTTTGTTTATCGCTGTCTTTTTGCGTTGGAAAAGGCATCGTAAAGACATCTTGGGTTTCTCGAAGCCCGCCTGACAACTGGAAAACCTGTTTTAGCCTTGTGCGGCCTTAATAATTTTTGCTGTGAAATAGAGAAATATAAACTAAGCAAAGACAATCTTCTCGATGCATTTGACTTCGCCTTGAAGCTACGAAGGAACGTATTTGATTGGTGTTTCGCAGAAGCAAGGTTAAAGGTGTATGCTGTATTGAACAAGAAAGGGTCTTTGTTCCTTTGTAAATAACTCAAGTAACCTTAAAAATATATCGGTATCTTTGCAGATATTCTTGGAATTTCATATTTTTTATGTCCGCGGTGTTCTCGAATGGGTTCGCTTATCGAAATGTTGTTGTTGTTTCACAATAATCATGCCTCCTGTTCAACCCAGATGGTATGAAGTTGTTGTCCCAAAAAAAAGCGCAGGTTTCGGAATCGATTCTCGGATAAGGACAATTCCCTTTCCTTAGAACACGATTCTTGTTTCTGTAAGTACGTGCAGATTTTCCTGCCCGGTTCGTACGATCGTACTATACGCTGGTTTACTTTTCTGTCTGTTTCATTAGATTTCTTCGCTGCCGTGCAGATTTCAACGGAATTAATTTTCCAGTGCGGCTCTAATGATCACTACAGCTATATGCAAGAGCATTTGGTTTCTGTTTACGGTGATATTAATTATTTGGAGCACTCTCGATAGGTTGTCGCCGTCGCCGTCATGTTCCATATAAAGACTACATCGATGAAATTCCCCCGCGCACGTCGTCTGTGGGTGGGTGGGGGGGGGGGGGGGACGTACGCGGCTGAATTATATAGAGATAAAACTCGCCGGCCCAGCTCCGTCGAATGGAAGGTGCATGCAATATCAACCCGTGTGCGAGGCCTGCCGTCTATTGTTGCACAAGTAGAAAGGAAACTCCCCACGTGTATTGAAGGAGCATGAAGAGATGCCGGTGGAGAGGTAGGGCTCTGTCCCTCGAGTGGCAACTACGAACTTCGACTACACAGGCGTGGTCGCAATTGCTGGCGCGCGTCCTACCTCTGCAGGCATCGGTAAACGTTCCGTACACCCTTCTTCCCGCTGTGGTCTCAATGCGGAAAAACTACACGAAAAATACTGCTTCTCACCCTGGAGCAGCTGTATTCTATTATACCCTCATACTGGGACCCCGCCGCGGTGGTCTAGTGGTTAAGGTACTCGACTGCTGACCCGCAGGTCACGGGTTCAAATCCCGGCTGCGGCGGCTGCGTTTCCGATGGAGCCGGAAATGTTGTAGGCCCGTGTGCTCAGATTTGGGCGCACGTTAAAGAACCCCAGGTGGTCGAAATTTCCGGAGCCCTCCACTACGGCGTCTCTCATAATCATACGGTGCTTTTGGGACGTTAAACCCCACAAATCAATCAATACCCGCATTCTGTAGTTACACGAGGTTGAACCAAAAGTCAGCCTTCTGCCATCCTTACTTCGAACAACATCACAATTTGCCTGTTATCGCATTCATTGCTTCGCCCTTTTTGTTTTGGCGTACTCGGATTACTAGGCTTATTTAGTTTCACCGTAGCGCCGGTCCTGAAATAAACCTTCAAAGATTTACTCGAAACGTTACCTAAAAAAATTAACCAGCGTTTCACCTGAACAAAACGGCTGCGGTCCTGCCGGTACGTATGTTCCGATTGGAACAACTGGACTCTCTTCCGTTTCCGCTGGCATAATAAAAATTGATTGGTGACGAGGAAATTGAATCAATGTCGCCGTGTTATGACAGTTGTCGTGGACTCGCCCTAGCCCAGCCCTGGATAGCGAGTAGTCCATACTTGTTTTTCTTTTGCCTTTCAGCTTTTTTTGTCATCTTTGCCCTAAACGACGAACTGGCCTTCGCCTGTCTGCGATAACCTGCCAAGTTGTATGAATGCGATGCCGACAGAACAGTCGAGGCAAGTTCGCTCACCCTGTGCTGAGTAAATGTGACGTGACATTCAGATACTTGTATATTTGCAATGACTTATCCAGATTTTTTTATTGTCTGCTTTGATAAAAGGGGTATCTCTGGAGAACTTCAGCGCCGTTAGAGTTGCCGTACACCCGACGTGTCAATTGTTGGCCTCCGAACGTGTATCTATCTATCTATCTATCTATCTATCTATCTATCTATCTATCTATCTATCTATCGATCTATCTATCTATCTATCTATCTATCTATCTATCTATCTATCTATCATATATATATTATATATATATATATATATATATATATATATATAATATTATCTATATATATATATATATATATATATATATATATAATATGCTATTGTGTGTGGTTTTGTGTTCGACCAATTCTACGCGAACCACTGCAATTAGGTGCCTCGTTCAGTTCACAGAGGGCGTTGCGGTAGTGCGTGTGTTACTTTTTTATGCATCTGCACCCAAAGGTCGGCGGATGTCATTCCGGCCGCAATTTAATGGAGGCGGAATGCTTAGAAGCCCGTGTGTACTCAGTAATCTCTGTGCACGTTAAAGAACAACAGAAGGTCCAAATTTCCTGAGCCCTTTCACTTCACAATCCAGTCATGCTTTCGTGCGCATCAAACTTCAGGAATGATTGTTATTATTAATGTTTGTTTCTATGCACGCGTAGGTGCTTGATGCTTTCGAGTATACCAACACCCACTGATCCACACTGAAAATTCCCACTCTATACTGCTGTCCCACGCTGGGCCATATAGTGGCTCTCGGTTTCAATTGAATCTTCCATGAATTGCAGTTTTTTGCGGTGGTGGCAGCGGCAGTGTTCAATAAATACCCGGTGGCCTTGAGTGTACAGACATGTGTGTGCAGTTTATAGGCCTTCCAAGGTGCGCTGGTCACACGTGTTACTTGTATGTGCCGTTTTCCAACAATTAATTACTACTCAATCGTGGTGTAGTCGACTGCTTCTGATTAAAAAACTGATATTTTATCACAATCACTTGTCATATTGCGTAGCCGTATTCCATTCTCTCCTTTCACTGTTTAATTTTATTGCTTCACGTACCATCGTTGCCGGTAGTAAGAAAATTGTTGCGCTGCCAGGCACATGGGTGAAGGTGTGATAGGCGACGTCGAGGAAGGAAAACGTTAGAAACGAGCATTGCACACTGCAACATTATTAAGGAAGGAAAGGGAAATAAGGAAAGGAAAGAAAGTCTAGCCGCACACAGCCCGAAGTTAGTTTGCACACCATTTTCCCACCAGACGAAGCGCTGCTAATTTTCTTTAATGTAGGTGACAGCCTTCGATGCCTATCCAAACGCGAAAATTAACCGCCGGCGTCCTGCGTCATCAGGCGGGAGACACATGAGTTATGCAGGAACGTCACCATCACGTGATGAGTCGTAATTTCGTCACAGATTTTCAGAAATGCGGGACGTCACATTATGATACGTGGTGACGTCATTGCATGACATCAACTTGATTGAAGGTGCACCTATCACGGTGTTGGTGTGAAACCGGGTGACGGGTCTCTGATCTTTGAGTCAGTACGAAATCGTGTTAGGTGCAGAAGGCATTGGAATCGATACATACAGTGGGAAAGAAAAGAAGCTGGCTTTCGCCTTCTAGCTGCCTAAGAGCGAATGCATAATACAGGGATTCCTATAGGTACATTATAGTGTAGAAACCTGGAGGATTAGAAATAGGGTTCAACTTAAGTTGAGGACAGCGCAGCGAGAAATGGAAAGCAAAACGATAGGTGTAACCTTAAGGGACAAGAAGAAAGCAGTGTGTGTCAGGAAACAAACGGGTGTTAAGGACGTCGTAGTCGGAATCAAGCAGAAGATATAGTCGTGGGCAGGGCACGCAGGGCGAAGGCAAGATAACCGCTGGTCATTAAGGATCACAAATGGATTCCAAAGAAATCAGTCAGGTGAAGGGGAGAGAAAATTAGGTGGGCAGACGAGATTAGGAAGTTTGCGGTTATAAAATGACACTAGTAAGCACAGGAAAGACTTCATTGGTGGAACATGGGAGATGCCTTTGTCCTACAGTGGGCGTAGTCAGGCTGCTGCTGATGATGATAAATGGACTTGGGGCAACTATGGTGCTAATGTGTTTATGGAAGCTGCTAAGCGCGGCGCTTCAGCGAGCGTTAATATGATGGGTAGTACACGGATTTGTCTAATCTATGTTCTTACGGCTCCGTTTGGCTATGTGTAGCCTTGAGCCGTTTTGTCGCAAGACGACAATCGACGAACGTTCACTTCACCACCTTGACCTTACATGGCTCACCGATCGAAACCGGCTGACGAAGTTAACGATAGTCCTTCCTTTTATTTGAAACACAGCTAAAACGCAGCAATAAACAAAGCGACAAGTGCTTTCGAAGCCGCAAACATAAAGGCTAGGGAAGTTTGTGTACTACCCATCATTCTCATGGTGGCTGAATGGCCACAGCGCCAGAGTCCCTCTAGCCAACACACTTTCCCCAATAAGTACGCACACACTTCCTTTGGACACCTCCCCCGAAGCTGCAGAGGAAGCTGCGATTGCCTTGGCAATTGTTAACAATGAAGCATGGTACGTTCAAGTTTATCCGATTTCAAAACCGCCGTTCTAAATTTCGCGTGAGGCCAAGTGCATGTCCCTGCTTTTTTTTTTTTTTGCATACTCGACTCGCCCGCTGCATTCCTGCTGCGTCACGTGGAGTTGATCATGGTGCCCGCGCACACTGGGAATCTTGGAAACGAGGCCGCCAACCTCTTAGCCCGAGGTTCTCTAAACCGGGCACACTGGTGGCCTCCGATCCCGGATTGACGAAGGAGCACGCGCACGCTTTCAACAAGCTGACTGAGCCTATAGGGCAGAGTGTCAGCTCTATCCTCCACCGCACGGGTTCCTCAGCAACAGACAGGCCACCATCTGGCGCCAGCTACAGACTTGCACTCTTCCATCTCTCATTCTATCGCACTATCACCCCTTTTTCCTAACAGCAGCCTGTACTCTCTGCCCTGAATATCATGCTTCTGCTATACACATCATTCCTCACTGCCCGTCGGACCCCCCCCCCCCCCCCCCACGGGCTTTAGAACGTCCTGGGAGGACTGGGAAGACCTGGGAGGACTGGGAGAACGTCCTGGGAAGACCTGGGAGGACTGGGAGACCCTACTGCGTTCAGAGGACCCGTTTGAGCAGAAAATAGCTGCCTACCGGGCTGCCAGCGTCATGGTGCAGCACCATACGACGCTTGAGTGCCACGGGATTTCGCGGGGGCCAATGAGCCTGCGTGCTCCACTCTCCTCCTCCTCCTCCTCTAGTTACCTTAAGCAAACCCAATGACATGATGGACCCCATGAGTGAGTTTTTTTGTTCATCCTTTTCTTTTCTTACTTCTTTCATCGCTCCTTCTTTTCTCGTTTTCAATTAGCGAGGCGCATTACGGCTTGCATCGTGTAGGTTCCGTCATTTGCCGAAGAGGGCGCCCATTACCGCTCGTAAAAACCTTTTCGCGTCACCTCGTGCTCTTCGATTCTGCTTATCTGTCTATGGTTAGTTCTTGACCCGTCGCGCTCCCGGCGGCGCTACTTTGTAGCTCAATCTTTTCTCTGTCATCCCTGTTCGCGAAGGGCCAATTAAAAGGCAATCGCATAAATTACCGTGCTCACGCATTCGCGACGAAAGGAGCTGGGCCGTAGCAGTCGACGCGACGAGACTGCTTGAACCACTCGCCTGTCACGTTGCGACAGCTCCTCGAGAAGAGCCGTCCGGCGCCATTACGTTTTGATAGTTTGCTGCTGTGTTTTCTTTTGGCGGGGGGCTTGTGTTTTGCGTTTATTCTTGGTATATCGGGCTTTCTCTTCCGTCTCTTTCTTTTTTCTTCCGTTCTTTTTCTAATTTGGTCTTCCTTCTGGCAATTGCTGCCGCCAATGCCGAAGTCGTTGTATATGCCGTGATATCTCGGGCGAGTGTCCCCCACTCGAGCAAGTGCCCTCCTTTTTTTTTTTTTCGAGGCATATACAGTATGCGTCAGTGACAAAGCAAGAACCCTCCACCATCTCCTACATCCATTTTCACTGTTTCATTCACTGCTTTCAAAATAATGAATGCATGCGGGTTCAATAACGTAGTTAACTAGAACGATGGGTGTGAATTTATTCTTAATGGTTCCTCCTCCGCCAGCTTGAATATTTCTTCGTGACCGAGCAAGGGTCTTTACGTGGTGCTGATCCTTCTATGCGTTTTCTTTGTGTTTAGGTCAAATGTTCAACAGTTTAGAGTACGATGTGGGAGAGCTTTAAAAGGTGTCCCGATAAAATGGCAAATGTAGCACAAAGTCGAGGAGATCAGCGCTTGTGTGCTTAGAAAAAGTGATTAACGATTTAGAGTAATCGCTCTACTACGAGAGAGCTGAAAGCCGTGCCGTGGGCCTCGCACTTGATGATGCCGCCTCGACAAAGATTACTTAATCGTAATCATGCGGACTCATTAACATAAATTGTCACAGCGTATTCTGCTTGGAGGACATCTGTTTAGACAATGTGGTTGACGACTCAGAGCATTGTGTGCTCTAATATGGGAGAGTGCTGAGATTTCCCTAATATGATGCCGATTTTTTATCTATCGGAATAAAAGTATTCGACCATTTAGAGTACGATGTAGTCTACATGGGAGAGTTCCAAGCTGTCCTGTACAGATTCAGGCTAGGCTACTACGCCAGTGTGCACAATGATCATAATAACATTCCACAGCTGTCATTAAAATATGCCTTATGCAAGTACATTCTGCTTGAGTCACTCCGATTAGCCGCAGTGCTCGATCTTGTTATACATCGCAGTTCAAGCTGGCTATCCAGGCAGCTTTATTTGTAACCTACGCATGAGAAGTGCCGAGAGAAAATAAATTGAGTTTTCATGAAATCCTTTAAGCAAATGACTATAGTGATGATACAGATAAGGGGAACGAAATCTTGTGTCCAATGTAGCGCTAAGGTAGTTGTTGTATTGATCCTCGCCTAGTTCGAAATCGAGTTCGAAACTCCGGCTCTATGCTAACGTGTCTAGCCGACGCGTTCTTATAAATGTATCAATTGTGGTTGGTTTCTTTTTTTATTTTGAAAGTCTGCCTCTAGGCATAATACTTTTCAAAATACACATACCAGTTTTTTTCATGTATGACGTCTAATAGAGTGATGGTGTGGTCCAAAAGCCAGCGGTCAGTCGGGTAATCGGCCAGGCCCGAGACCTGTTGCACGGAAGTGACGGCGACGACTTAATTGTAGACCTGTGCAGGCCCACAGTAAGTGTAAGGCAGTTACATCTTGCATTGGGGCGTCACAAAATGAGCGCGATGTGCCATACGGGCCTCGGTACTTTTGCGCCCTAAGGGTGGTCACGGATGGGGTAAGCACAACCCCAACACGAAGCCTGCGCAACGTAACCTCCTCTCGGCGGGTTAAACCACATTGGTACCTGCTTTCTTTCTGTCGATCTTGCTTTGTTCACCTTTTTTCTGCTTATCATCTGACTTGAAACTTCATTTTTAGATAAAGGTATTTAACGAGATAGGCCCGTACGCGAAATGCCGGCTTCTTTCTCTCTCACACGATATAGCTGTCCTCGTAAGTTTGTCAACAATCGAAAAATTACTCGAAGGGACACACTAATGGATATTCACGTACCTATTCCAAGTACTGCAATGTAGGGTGTCCACGCAGCAGAACAAGTATCACGCAACGTAAACGTTCACACATCCGAAAGGTCAACACGTGGCCAAAGAGTTCACCAGCATTTTCTCCCAGCAGACCGTGTACACTTTTCTTACTCGCATATCGCATTTCTTTATATTCTTTTCACTCATATAAATGTCCTCACGCCTTTATTTTTAGCTTTTTTTTTTCATTTGTTTCACGATGCTACTTTCTCGCTTTTTTTTTCTTTTCCTGGCCTTTCTCTTTCATGGCATCGTTCGGTGTTTAACGACTCGACTCGCTGACGTGGTCTCGGTTTCCGCAAACCAATCCCAGCGAATTACGGTGTCTGCGTTTCGAATAGCAAATCGTACCGAAGAGTAATTTAACAAAAAAATAATAACAGCAGCGCGGCCCTCTGTGCCGTCGTCGCGATGCAAATTGACTGCTCGAGCGCTCCGTGCGCTCGGCTTTTTAATGCTCCGCCATGGTTTTCTCGGTGTCGCTTTTTCCCGCTTCCAAATGTAATTTTATTTTGGTTCACCCGTTCGCCATCACGTCCCTAATTTTCTTTTGCACACTTTGCACTCTGTGTTTTCTTTAGTAATATTGCTCGAAGAGATCGTATGCCGTGATCCTTGATCCATTTTACTAAGAAGACTAAGAAGCGAAAGAAGTCTTACTCATCTGAGCCTCCCCTCTATCAACGTTAGAAAGCTTTCTGTGCTTAGCGTTGTTTTTCATTGATTGATTTATATGTGGGGTTTAACGTCCCAAAACCGCCATATGATTTATGAGAGACGCCGTATAGTGGAGGGCTCCGAAAATTTCGACTACCTGGGGTTCTTTAACGTGCACGCAAATTTGAGCGCACGGGCCTACAGCAGTTTTCGTCTCCATAGAAAATGCAGTCGCCGGAGCCGGGTTTCGATCCCGCGACCTGCAGGTCAGCAGCCGAGTACCTTAGCCACTGGACTGCCGCGGCGGGGCTTTGTTTTTCATATCCTTTGAGATCTGAGGCACTGCAAGCTCTTTACAGCGTACATGGTTTGGCATAGCCTCTGCGATCGGCTCGTTTTTGACCGCGAAATGACATCGTACGTCGACCTCATCACGCATGATGTCAGATACTGCGTTCCCATGACGCCACAATGAAGGCACAAGGTTGCGTCATTGGCGGCGTCCTGCCATACTAGGTTGTGTGAATTTTTATTCGCCGATTGCGCACTCACATTCGTTTTAGTTTCACGGGACTTTCGACCTTTTTTTATTGGTACAATAGTTTGTCGGATCGCTCGTGTCGACGTCTACGCGCCGCCGACAATGTCTCGTGAGGTTTCGTTAAGTCTCGCGAAATCTCAGCCGGTCTGTCAAAGCATCGTCTACAAAGCATCGTCAAAGCATCAAAGCATCGTCACATCAAAGCATCGTACAAGCATCAAAGCATCGTCAAAGCATCCAAAGCTTCCCGACTCATTGGACATAGGACTTGCACCTTAAAGATAATTCAAACCAAGAAAAACACCGCCGCGATGCAAACTGACTGCGTGAGCCCTCCGTGTGCTCGGTTCGGCAATTCTCGGACATGGTTGGTTCCGTGTCGTGTTTGACGTTTCTAAACGCGTTTCTTTTTCTTTTCGTGGTTGGGTTTTCTGTTTTCCATCAAATGCTTACTTCCTTCTCGGATAATTTCAAGCCTCCACACTTTCCTTAGTAGTTTTCCAATGTGCTCATTTCTCGGAAGGATCATAGCCTGTCCCTGCAGGAGCCATTCTCACATATACTGCCTTCGTTGAAGTGGATTCTGTGTTACTTGGGATTCGAAAGACATTAGCCGTTCCCGAGAATCGTGGAGACGCATTACACAGCTAGAAGAAAGATGTAAATACGAGGTAGCAGAAAAGCGTTGACTTCAGACCTGAAGATTTGGAAACGGCCAAAAGAAATTGGGAAAAATGAATTCGGCGAGTGTGGCCGAAAAGGTGTCAACGGAGCCGTGACAGCGAGGATATCATGTGTCGCTCTAGTGTCCCAGATGATGACTTGTAGGTAGCGATTCTAAATACAGCTCTGCGTGCTGGATTCACAGTGAATATCTTCCGTATGCCAATTTATCAGGCAATACCCATAAAAGCCTTGCATAAAGCTAAAAACAAATATCGTGAAAAAAAGCAAGGGAGAAGCTAACAGGACAAGTTTGGTTTGTTATTGTGAAGCGATTATTAGTCAAGAAAGACTTGTTCTTGGGTGAGTTGGTGCAGGAGTTTATGAAAAATAATAATTCGGACGCAAAGCTAAAAAAACATGAAAAAGGCAGAGGTAAGGCACGAAGGAACTCCTGTCTCTTCCTTTTGATGTTTTTAGTTTGTGCCAGAATTAGTATGTTCTTAAGTCAACCCTTATTCAGGAGTATAATGCTGGTCACATCGCCTTGCAGTGCGACGAAAGTGAGGCTCGGGGGGGGGGGGGGAGAGTGCAGGGCCGTGTCTGCAGGGGCCTGGCGTAAAGCAGGAAAGACAGTGTGACAGTGCTTTGCCGAGCGGGGCAAAAGTAAAGCTCGATTTAAGGAAGGGTTGGTGCGCCGAAAGGGGTCGGAGTGAGCCTCGGTGGAAAGGGTGTGGCTGAGGCCGAGATTGATTGATGGATATGTAAGATTCAACGTACCAAAAGCACCATGTATAAGACCACCTGGGGTTTTTTGAAGTGCACCCAAATGTGAGCACTCGGGCCTACAGCATTCTCGCCTGCACCGGAAATGCAGCCGCCGCAGCCGGGATTAGATCTCGCGCCCTGCGGTTGAGCAGCCGAGTACTTTAGCCACTAGACCACTGTGGCGGGGCGGCTGAGGCCAAGAAGAGTGTGGCTGAGGCCAAGAAGAGTGTGGCTGAGGCCAAGAAGAGTGTGGCTGAGGCCAAGGGAAGTGTGGCTGAGGCTAGGAGGGTTGTAGATGAGGCTCTGCGGAAAGCTCGTCAGAACCGAGCTGCTGGCAAGAGGTAGTTCAGGATAGTGGCTTGGTAGTGTGTGCAGAAGGGGTTTGGTTTTTCGGGGGTTTGTTCATCTAGAATGGCAATGACTTCTCGTACTATTAAGAAAGCCGGGCGAAGGGTGTCCTCGACTTTGCTGTTTCTACAGTGTTCACAAAGTGCTGCTGGCTTGGAACCTTTAGATGCGAAGCAGCTTTTTGACTAGCCTATATGACGCTGTCCCTCTCTACGAACGCGCCGCGCACCGCATGTGTTGGCGCGGTGCCAAGTAGGTCATGCCTCTGCTCCGCAACGACGTCACGCTCCCCTCGCCGCGTGTGCTGACGTCCCCTTTTCCCTCGCCTCCCGCGTGGTTTCCGCGGCGCCCACAGCTTCCTCCTCGTCCGTTCGCCCGTAACACCTGCCGTGATCACCGCTCGCTACACCTCTGACTCGTCGGTTCACGCGCAATAAGCCTAACTCACATTTAACGTACGCGTTGAAACATGTCTCTGCGTGCCACCTACAAGACCTACGGCAGCCATCCCTTCAAACGAATCCTCCAGTGCTCACCACAGCACCCGCGTTAGCGCCCTTCAGCCCGTGTTGCCACCCATGTGCAACAAACACTTCGGCTTCGGGAAGATGTTACGTGTTTTTTTTTTCTTTACAACGAGAGCTGTTATGAGATCGCCCCGCCGCGGCGATCTAGTGGCTAAGGTACTCGGCTACTAGTCCACCAGGTCGCGGAATCGAATCCCGGTTTCGGTGGCATTTCCAATAGAGGCGGAAACGCTGTAGACCCGTGTGCTCAGATTTGGGTGAACGTTAAAAAACCTCAGGTGATCGAAATTTCCGGAGCCCTTCACTATGGTGTCTCTCATAATCATATGGTGGTTTTAGGACGTTAAACACCACATATAAATCAATCGTCAAGCTGTTACGAGATCGCAACTCGTGTCACATGCGGCGCCGTAGTCCGCCGGCGCCGGTGTCCGTTACCACTATCGCACGAAATAATAAAAAAAACGCATTAAGTGAAAAACACCAAGGACAGAGTGGAGCCCAGTATTGTACAACTCAGCCACGCCGGTCCTTGGGACTTATTCGCTAACTTGCGTTAGGTAGGCTTGATGTCGGGAAAGAAATCGCATAATTTTAAACGTTCCAGAAGAGCAAATTAACAAACAGCCGTCACATTTCCGAATAGCGTAACGATTGTGTCGTTCAATGCTACAACCTCTTATCAAAGCTTGTTTTTGATCACCTATTAACTGTGGCGCTTACCCACTTCTGGTATAGTTTCTTGTCGTCGTCAGCCACTGCATGAACGATTGGCACGAAATTCCTTGCATGTGTTTAGCGGATACTACGCTTCTCAGAAGAATGATGAAGGGTAGTATAGCGAATGCCGGCATATTACTGAGCAATTATGAATATAATGCCATAGTGGGTACCCAGCAAGTGTGCTTGCAGCAGTTACCCAGTGAGTGTTTTGAAAGGGCTCTCAGTTCCATTATCCTAACATGTCCTCATAATTATATACGTATAAAATCAGAATATTGCTCTGCTCTAAGAATAAATTCGTTTATGTAAATATTTGTATGCAATATGTTAAGCACCACACTTTCATAGGCTATCGGTAATCTTTTTCTGTTATACCTCCAATATTCCAAATCTGAACAGTAATTTTTCAATCCACTCGATTCTTGGCCAATCCCGCATATTGGGTATGTGCCACTATCAATAGGTGAACAACAACAACAGCTCTGAAAGGCTGCTTTTCTAGCTTTTGCTGTGACTGTGCGGCGCCTTCCGTGCAGGCGTGGCGCTTTTTGCGGCGGTGTTTCGTCCACATCGGTAATGTATTAAGTACCCTTAGTGACCCGCAGGGCGCGGGTTCGAATCCCGGCTGCGGCGGTTGCATTTCCGATGGAGGCGGAAATGTTGTAGGCCCGTGTGCTCAGATTTGGGTGCACGTTAAAGAACCCCAGGTGGTCTAAATTTCCGGAGCCCTCCACTACGGCGTCTCTCATAATCATAAGGTGGTTTTGGGACGTTAAACCCCACATATCAATCAATATCAAGTACCCTTAGTGACAGCCCTCTTCGCGCATGGCCACCCAAGGTCCAGGACGGAACAGTAAAAGTCCTTCAACAGTTCCTTGGAGACACTGAAACAGCAAGCGTTGCCAACCCTTCCGCAAGCAGCACTGATGTAATGGCGAAGCACGGTCAAGTCGAACTAACGTTTTTGTGTTGCTGGTTGCACTTAGACTGCTTTACACTGGTGTAGCTCTTTAAAAAGCTGTTTCTTTCTTTTATGAATTACTTGCTGGGAGGAGCTTGACGTAAAGAATACTACGACTACTCCATTTCGTTGTGTTGGGTGGCATAAAAAGTATTGAGGTAAATAAAATAAAGGTAATTAAATACCTAATTTTTGCTAAATATATAAACTAGCAAAAAGACAGATCGTTTAAAAGAAATAACTTGGATATATATGCAAGTTCACTGTCGAGAGTTATACGTCTCCCCTAAAATGTCCTAAATTGTTACCCTAAACACGCTTTATACTGTGGCAATAACAATACAGTGTGGGTGGGAATATTTCCACTCACACCCCCGCTGCTTTATGGCCACAGTTTAGGGCATGTCACATTATGCATAACTGCGCACGACTTCATTTCACAGTCTTAGAAGACACAGAAGTTGTCTAGTGCTGAGTCCGCTACGAAGTCTTGGTTCGCTGTACTGGAGCAGTGGTTATAGTGCTCGGATGCCGACCTGAAGGTCGAGGGTTCGCCCCGGTGGCGGCAGTCACATTTCGATGGAGGGGGAAATGACAGAAGCCTGCGTAATATGTGATCTGGGTTCACGTTGGTGGCACCGGATGCACCTGATGGTGGAAATTTCCGGAACCTTTCACGGTGTCTCGCCCATATATACCGTGGTTTTAGGACGCAAAACAGAAGATAGATGTGTGTTAGCGTGTTTTGAAACTTGTTCCGTGCAGGCACACGTCCTATATAAGACCAGTCCCCGTGTGCTCTGATTTGGGTGCACGTTAAAGAACCCCAGTTGGTCGAAATTTTCAGAGACCTCCACTATGGCGTCTCTCATGATCACATGGTGGTTTTGGGACGTTAAACCCCACATATCAATTATGTGGGACCAGTACGTGGAGCTTCTTTATTATTGGCTCGACATTTCATTGCCCGACTGCTACGTTACCTTGCACGAGCAGTTGAAGCTTAATCCATTGTCGAATAACCCCTTCTGTGTTATACTGCAAGCTAAAAGTTTGCACCTTTCGACCGAGCGCATCGAAGAGCATTGTATAGTCAGGCCAAACTCCCCGAATGAGTTTTGCCATGATTAGCGTTTAAGAAGCGCGCGCTCCGCAGCACTACACGTGCCGTCTGTCCTTTCTTTCATTAAGGCACTATAGGCGTACGCCGGCACAGCTGCCAACTTCATTTGCATACGATGAACGCGAATTCTTCTCAAGAAGAAGCTTCGTCAGAGCCGAAACGAGGCGGCGAAGGGGAAATGTTAATGAATATGTTAATGAGATTTTCCGCCTTGTTCCCGCGGCTTCCTGAATACTTGCGAAGCGAATGCCGTCGCTTTTCTGCACTCGCAGCTTTGAAAGTACATTTAGTGTAGTTTATTGTCGCTCTCGCATAAATTACGTGACGTCCGGACCACATGCACGCGATGTGCTGATTTTACTTTTATTGTCTGGGCTACAACTCTCGCAGTCTCTAGATTGTGTGACATTGTTTTTTTCTTTCGTATTTTCTTTCGTGTGTAGTCGTTTACGAATTGAACTCAGTTTCAATCGAGCGACTGCGTTTCTGTACGTTCGAACTGAGCTCACCAAAGGCGGCATCTGCAGCGGGAGCGAACTTGGAATTGATATCGAAACTGTCCGCGCTAACCACGTTGTTTTGTATGACCTCCGTGATCGAAGACATATCGAGCTTTTTGCACTTTGTACGTGGTTTCGCATAGCCTCCGTGATCGGCTCACTTGTGGCCGCGTGGCGGTGCCAAGTGATTACGTCATCATGTGACGTCATATTAGCGTCACGAGAACGTCTGCAATTTTGGTGATTGACAACGTCGTGACGACGTCATATGGTGATGTCGTCGTGTACAGGTTTTTTTATCACTTGGACCGAGGCTGACGGTGAATGCTAGTGTTTGTTGAGACATCTAAAGATATAGCATCGGCACATTGTTGCTTGATAGTACATTTTCTTGACATCTGTTTGGTCACCCGACATACCAGGAACGTAGAGACAGAATAAATCGACACGAAAATGAATGCGACTGTCTTGTACGACTTCTGTCATGAGACCTGTTATACTGTGAAGACGTCAACCTCACTCCATTCAAGAAAAAGTTCAGTCCACTTAAAAAGGCCTGCTGATATATACTTTGATGATGATAACTCCATATTTTGCTTCATTTATTGCACCTTAAATGCTCTGAGGCCTTACTAAGGGTGGCGTAAAAATATTGAGCCGGTCGATTTATCGATCTACCAGTCGATGAGCTCATGAATAACCCTCCCAAGTCGCTCGTTCAACAAATGAACCAGTTGATCAGCCCTGTTATCGTTGCCACCTGCGAGGGCACCTTACTTGGTGTTCACGATAAGTCATTCGCGAATACATTGGTAGGACAATCCTCTTGTTTAGTTGCCAAGAGCCAACATGCTTACGTGTTTCCGGTACCGTTTTCATTTCCTCTCCAGGTCCTTCTTTCGTGTATTATTCATCCTGTTAGTTCACCGCGTCCGTGCATCCGTGACTAGAGCTCGAGACGTATGTACTCGCGCATCTATGGCACCGCTGAATAATACACGAAATGGTGGCCGGAGCGTCCATCGTCTATATATATATATATATATATATATATATATATATATATATATATATATATATATATATATATATATATCTATATATATCAAAGAGAGAGAATCGCGCAAAGGTGCACTGGTGGGATTCAATTATTAACGAGTCCCACATTGCGTTGGGTGCGCACTTACATCAATGACCTAGCCGGTCACAAAACTTTACTGGACACGATGCAGGCACACAAAAATAAGAGTACAAGAGAGAGAGAGAGAGAGAAATAAATAGAAGGAAGAGACACGGAGGTTAACCTAGACGAACTGGTTTGCTACCCTGTACGGGGGTGGGGAAAAGGGTCGGAAAGAGGATAGATATAGAGAGATATAAAATAAATTAGAAAAAAAACCACATGCGCACACATTCAGGGAGTTCCGATCACAGTCGTTTGGACAGGCCGGTTGAACGCAAGAAGCGCAGGAGCGCCTTCACAGCCTTCTTCTGCGACATAAAGTCCTGTCGGCAGCGCAGGATTCTTTCTTCCGAAAGAGGCTGGTTGTTCAGTTCATCTAGTGCATCGCAGAGTGACTGTCTCGGCGAGCAGTATTGTGGGCATTCACACAGAATGTGCCCAGTTGTTTCATCACTGCCACAATGGTCGCATGCAGCAGTGTCAGCCATTCCTATGCGGAACGCGTACGCATTGGTAAATGCGACGCCCAACCATAATCTGCACAGCATAGTAGCGTCTCGTTGGCGTAATTCCGGAGGAATTCGAAGACTGAGAGTTGGTTCTAAAGTACCTAACCGTGCATGGATGAAATGTGACTCGTTCTATTGTGACGTGGTGCGCTTGCGAAGAAGCATGCGGAGTTTCCGTGCAGCGTCAGTTCTGCAAAGCGGAATTGATATTTCATCGCTATCAGTATGGGCAGAACGGGCAGCTCGATTGGCCCGTTCATTGCCAATTATTCCACAATGACTTGGAAGCCATTGAAAGGCTATTTAATGTCCTTTCTCAATGAATTAGTGAGTCTTTTCTGCAATCTCAAATACCAGCTGTTCGTACGGGCCGTGGCGTAAAGGTGATAGAAGGGATTGCAGTCCGCCTTTGAGTTCTTGAAAGTTGTCCATTTTTGTGGCTGTTGATCGCTGATGAATTGCAATGCGGCACGAAGAGCTGTGAGCTCTGCTCCCGCTGATGTCGTAAGGTGGGTGGCCTTGAATTTTCTTGTCGTGTCTTTTATCGCTATAACAAATGATGCCGTTGAACTCTTCTGTAAAACAGAGCTGTCGGTGTATACGTCTATACAGCCTTGATACATCTCGTATAACAAGAGCAGAACAAGCTGTCTAAGAGCTGGTGACGACATATCTGCTTTTTTTCTGGATGCCAGGTATAGTTAGCCTGATGTTAGCCTGAGTCAGGCACCAGGGAGGAGTCGAAGGCCTGGCGGCGGGCGTGAAGCATGTTGGCAAAGAATCGCGATATGTGGTGACCGTTTGGCAAAATGGCGAACGTGGTCTGTCTGCTGGTAAAGAGGCTAGGTGGTGGCAGGGTGCCCGAGCAATATGCCTTATATGTGTCCTGAGTGCCTCAACGTCGATATGTGTCGTGATGAGGTAATCACCAGCGATAGCTATAGTAGCCATTGTCGACGCACTACCGAGGCAAGCCGAGGAGAATCCGGAGTGCCTAAGACTGAACACTCTGTAGCGTTCGAAGGCTTGTTTTGCTTGCATTGGTCAATGCCGGTAAACTGTACCGAAGGAAACCGACAAAAAGTACTCTGTACAGCTGTAGCATTGCACTGGGAGACATTCCCCAAGTCTTCCCTGCAAAGAACTTCAGTATATTACAGATGTCCATAATTGTTTCTTCATGTACGAAACGTGATCGCTCCATGATAGATTCCTGTCAATTATGACAAGAGGTAGCGTAATGTTTCAGTGGCAGCTTTTTGAATTCTTCCTCGTAACTAAAGGCATAAGAGTACAAAATTACGTGCGAATGAATGGCCTCGAGTGGTGCAAGTTTAGCAGTAGTAAAGGAGGAGTAGGTTAATGACAGTTTCGTTTCAAGGGTTCAAAGGTTTCTTCGATTTTCCCGCACGAGTAAAATGCTAGGATCTCCTTGGCCAGATACCATACAACTAAATAATAGAAAGTTACGCAACCGTAGGAGTATGCCCCCTGTAGCTCAATAATTGTAAAACAAAAACAGAGCTGAAATGAACTATTATTTAGAGTCCGCCTCTTTGGTATAGTAAATTGTGGTGTTCACTCTATAGTGGTCCGAACGTCGTGGCTTAAATCCCAGCCGTGGCAGCTATATTTAGATGGAGACGAAAAATCTCGCGTAAACTTCTGACCTACGGCAACCGTGGCCTCGTAGTAAAGTGCCCGCTTCGGCTGTGGGAGGTCGCGTATTCGTATCCCGCTTCCGCCGTTCACTGTCTCGTTTCTGTCGGAGCGGTATTTCCATACCTATAAAAATAGTTTTACTCTGCAAAAAGCGATCGTGCTGGCTAGATTAGGTTTGTAAAGTATATCTGCGTCCATCAAAGGCGCGTGAGAACTTTGGTGCTTTACGTATATGAATGAACAGTGCTCACACTATTTGCAGAGTATGTGTCAGTGTGTGTATATCCACTATGGCGTAATATAATGTAGTCTGTCTACTATGACATCACATGAAAATAACTGTTTGGGTGTAAGGTCCCGAAACCTCGATATGATCATCAAATGCGCCGTAGGGGAGGGGCTCTTAGAAATTTGGACCATCTGGGGTTCTTTAACGTGCGCCTAGATCTATGTGCACGTAGCTCTAACATTTTCGCCCCCATCGAGAAATGCAGTCACTCTGCTGGTCTAATACCACATAGGTCACGCTTTGTCCGCTGAGCTACCGCGCGTACTGCGTAATCCTAGTTTACTGAGGCCTCATGACGGCGTCCGTCCGTCCGTGCCTCGGCGCCGCAGTGGCTGCTCCTAGGTTTCGATCTCCAGACAGTGTGCATCGTATCTCTCACTTTGGCTGGAAAACTGTGCTAGAAAAAGGAAAACACATTTTAGGTTAAAGAAGGTAGTCGCAAGGTAGGATCACTGCTGCTATGTTTCTTGATCAGCTTGCGTCAAATGGAATAGCGTCTAAGCGTGAAAAACATGAAAAAAAAATACGGTGCGGAAGCATCCTCGTAATTTATGCCGTAGTCTCGCGAGACGTGGAAGTGTTTGCCACAGCGCTCGTATTTCGCTCTTTTTACGTGTCGTGTTTGTTATATATATTTTTGAAGGAAACAGTATGAGTGCCTCACATACTGTACTCAAACAAGGTACCTGAACTGGGGTGCTGACGGTAAATTGTGTGACCTGTAACCTCGATAGAATGCTGATGCGAAAAAGGGATGAGAGAGCATGAGAAAACATCGGAAGATTTGTGCTTCGACCTGATGTGCGCAGTAGTACTTTTATTTAAGAGATCAAGAAAGAAAGTGGTGTCTTTGATATTTCGAAGTTTGAAAACATCGAAAGTTGACAATGTCTGCGTCAAAAGCAAGCATGAGTTCGTGATTCACTGGCTCGACCTACTAGCCAGAATTGTTCGGCATGAATCGTGTATTGTATACGGAGCTCATATATATATTATACGATGTTCTCTGAGGGAGAGAGAAACAGAATGTTAGAAGAAAGCGAAGGAGGCTAACTAGCAAAACTCTCCAAATAGTTATCCTCTAGTAAAGAAGGAAAAAGAGGGGTACGCCAGAATGAAAAAGTCGACCTAATTAATGAAACCTCTAATACCCCATGTTTCTCAAGGTCATTAATCCCGTCGATGACCTTGATCCGCCGGAGTGAAAGCGCAAAGCAAAGCGCGTTAACAAGAGCAACGTGGTTAGGATAATGTATGAAGTAGGATAATGTAGATGTAGGTGCTCGTTAAAAGCGACAGGGGGCCGAAGTTGCCGAAACCTTACGTTACGGCGTTCTCCATAGGGACATTGTGGTTTTGGGGCGTTAAATATTGACAATTTCTTTTTTTGTTGTTGTAGCAGAATGGATTTTGGCCCTCGCACAACTCGGACGCTAAAGTCGCAGCGGCCTCGCTTTTCTATAGCGGTATTTTGTCATGCGCGAAGTCGCACTGCCTAATCCTCTGCGAAGTGGCTTCATATGGCTACGTTCGCCGGTAGCCTCGCCGCTTTGGTACCACGTGACCAGACATGATTAAGCGATAATATCTACTGGGAAAGAGCGGTACAAAAAAAAAAGAGCTAGCTATCGCATTTGAATCGTATTAGGCGAATGTGCGTGTTTTTTACTCCTTTTTTTCGTCCTTTCGTGTTTATTTCCCGCTCAGCCGAGCATTGGGAGCCACACACAACTCGGCCCAACTTTCAGTTCGTATGATTGTACGACTCTTTCAAAGAAGGAAGGATTAGCCTGAACACTGCTCATGAATTTCCAGCTCGCGCTACGCCTCTCTGCCGTGGCACCATCGCGAAACATCTCGCTAATAATTCACGAGTATTGGGATCGCGGCAGTCCGAGGCGTGGCTACAGTTGTTGTTGTGGTGGTGGTGGTTCATTGCGTCGGACTGGTGACGTAGCCCCAATCCGTGGTCCGCGGGGTCCTTGCGTGCGCGTGGACGTCGCGTATGCTGTACACCGATGTTCGTTTTGCTGGACCGAGCAGGCACCAACTACCGTGTGGGATCGCGTAATAGCCGCGTGCGTCTTCTTTGTGTAGTAGCCGCCTCTCGTTTTAGTCCTTAGAATGTCCGCTGGATGGGGGTACTTGTATATTCTTTAAATATGATGAAAGAATGCGAGACGGCTGCACTAGGAGTGTTCGCTAGACAGACAGACAGACAGACAGACAGACAGACAGACAGACAGACAGACAGACAGACAGACAGACAGACAGACAGACAGACAGACAGACAGACAGACGGGCGGACGGATGGACGATCCATGGTTTGCCGATAAATCCTTTCGAAGCTTCGCCCCACTCATCATCATTCAGTCAGGGTATATGCTGCGATTTTTTTTTCTCCGAGATTGGAAGTGAAAATTGTGGCTGCGGCCAGTATTCGCTTTTAGTTTGAGGAGAAAATTCAGGAAAGAAAACAAAACAGAATTTTCGTTTTTTCTAAACGGTATTTCGCCTCACGGAGTTTGTATCTCGAACTTTGTAGCAGTCGGCTGCGTGTGTTGATAAAAAAAAAAATACGCTTCATAATTTTCGCACAAAACTACGAATAATACTCCCATGCGACTAAAAATAATATTAGTAGTATTAATTGCTTGAGTTTTATGATCTTATGCCAAGATATGATTATAAGAAGTGCCCTAGTTGAGGGCTTCTGCGATTTCGGCCACTGGGGGTTTCTTAACGTTTACGCAACTCGGAACACACGAGTCTCCAGCATTTTGCCC
The DNA here is from genome assembly GCF_013339725.1 of Rhipicephalus microplus. Lineage (NCBI taxonomy): Eukaryota > Metazoa > Arthropoda > Arachnida > Ixodida > Ixodidae > Rhipicephalus > Rhipicephalus microplus. The sequence continues at coordinate 73,394,879 of NC_051168.1, forward strand.
TCCATCGAAAATGCGACCGCTGCGTCCGCCGGAATCGAACCCTCGACCATCGTTTACGCACGCCAGCACCTTAACCACTGCACCACCGTGGCGCCTCTCAAGAAATAAGGGTGTGGCTAATACGCGCGTAATTTTTAAGCCTATATTTCTCTGAACATTAAAAGAAAACAATGTTCCGGAAGGTGCTTTCACAGGGGTGCAGCTATTGCTTGAAAGTATGCGGTATACGATTCAACCGTGCTTCTTTGTTTTTAATTCCGGTTTTCGTAACAGTGATTTCGGTCGCACGACTTGCGAGCAGGCATGCACTGCGGTGGTCCCGAGCGAGGCGGCGAAGCCGTATTTACGTCCCGTTCACTCCTTCGGCGTCGTTCACTTTGTCCCGCCGACTGACCGTCACACCCGCGAACACTCGGGACAAGCCCGCAACTATATACACCTGACGCGTGCTTTGGGTGTGGCGGTCTCTCTCGACGCGGCATGATTCATGAATACTTAAAGGCGGGTAAACATTGCTTACATTTCCCGCTTTTGTTGGAGGGACTCTCCGAAGGTATACCTTCGCTTTGGTAGGCATCGCTTCGTACTGGTATCCGGTTGTCATTACGGGCTTACCGTGTTTACTCGAACACTGCCAACACTAGTTAGTAACAGGTGTAGCGCGATTGACACGTTAATGCTTTTTGGTAAACCGGTTGGTTTCGCTGCGTATTGCAGTCGAGTTAAAAAGAGAACTTTAAGAGAAAAAGAGTTAGAGAAAGAGAAAGAGTTAAAAGAGAAAAGAAGCGCAAGGCTTGAAACAGTGAGACTGGTTGACTATGTAGACTAAGCTGCTTGCTTACAGGTTATTTCTGGGCCTTATTTTTTGTAGACTGCTTTTATACCGTTGCTAGCTTTTCGCTTGGTGATGCTAAGTTCTTTGCTCGTTGATTCTCAGCGCAGATAGCTTCGAGTCAAACAACAGTCGCGTACATGACACGGATGGCCAAACTCCGGAGTCACAAGCACACGCCGAAACTTGGCCTTCGCACTTCTCATATATGTACAACCACGTCGTCGTAGGCGTAGCCTTTTTATCGCTTTGGCCTCTTCTCGCAGCCGCCATTACCTTTACTCTTCTCTAGCATTCTCTAGTTCTACGTACTCGGGTTCTTCGGCTCGCTGTCGCCGCTTCGCAGCCATTCGTTGTTGGGATAACTGTTGCCCTCTTCATTTCCAGTGGGCCAGTGATGAGTAGAGATACATATCCAATTTCCCTAGTACATACCTGTATATGTCTATAATAGTTGGCTGGTAGACCGTGCAAAATTACGGTTAGCCTGAGCTCAATTTATGGTTGGCCTTCGTCAAGGACGACGACGTTGATCTATTAGAAGTGTGAACGCCTGGTTTCAGCCTTGGGCTTTTTGCCTGCCGTTGTGGCATCCGCGTCGTGTATGTGACTGTCTGTTGTTTAGCTTGCTAAACTCGAACCTCTCTGCGCTGAGGATGAGCGCTGAAAAAACCTAGAAACACCTATCTAAAGCCTGGAAACAGCCACCAAATTAGTCTTACAAATCGTTCAATTTTGTCGTTTCAAGCCTCGTGTGGCTTTGTGCAAACAACGACTTTTAACGCGAGATAGCGTTTAATAGCTCGTTTCGCTGAAATTCCGGTGTCGGCGTCAGTGTCGGCGTCGTTGTTTATGAGCGAAAAAAATATTATCTTGTGCGTGACCGAAAAATAGAGAAAGTAACTAATGAAATAAATACAAAATATTTTGGGTGCGAGTGGGGTTCGAACGCGGGTCGTTTGCTTGGCAAGCGGGTGTTCTAGCACACAGTTATACTTTTTCGTTGATCATTGTTTTTAATAGAATGCGTATTAAAATAGTCCGCAGTATCGCACATAGTTGTACTGATGCTGTTCTATAGCGGCAATAAGCGTACAAGCACTGCATAAAGAAACTGAAAGGCTAACGTCCTACAGTCTAGGGCATGATGAACTCTCCCTAGACCACAATCATGCCTCTGTTTGTGAGTGAAGTGTGAATAACTTCATGTGCATCAAAATGCAGTGAAAGTAACTTTGATGCGTTACAAACACACGCATCCTGCATACGTGCTTCACTGTACTGCAGAAAATATTGCATTAATAATGCGTGGCACTGGCGTACATTGCCATCAGGCGTTTGAAAGTGTGGTTATCATAATGACTTCATGGTTTAAAGCCGGTCACTCACTACAAAGGGCTCTCACATTACTGCACCCATTCCCTTAAGGCCACGTAGTTAGCCTAAGTGTTTGAAGTACGCACTATAGAGACAAGATATTGCTATCGCATTCAACTTTTAAAAGCGAATGTTAAGGATCGCCCAATTTTTTTATTAACTTTTGCTGAGGTAATGCATTTTGTGGTTTACCAAGGCAACACGTCGGCAACAGCAAGAAACTGGAGATAAATTGGAGGCAAACACAGCGGTGAATAGATCGGAAAATAGTAGGAGTAACACTAAAATATCGTTATATGGCAGAATGAGTAAGGGAAAAGAGCGGGGCAGCGAGTATTTTGGTTGACATAAAGAGAAGAAAACAAACCTGAACCAGTCAATACTTGGGCGATCCCTGTGAGTTGGTATGAGCCATGTTTGAGGTGTCATCGTCACCAACGGTGGCATGATGATGGCATCGGGTGGTCAGCTAGGGCAACCGAATGTTAAAGGGGCCACGAGACCCAATTTTCGATCATCACCTAGTGTTATGTGAATTACTCGTGCGTTCTTTGCGCGTTTGAGCATAAGCATTGTAGTTGAATGTTCTTATAAGCCAAGAACGGCCTTAGACTCGGGCAATTAACGCAGGCGCACTTGCGAGTCGTGACGTAACTAGCAGCTGACTGTGCGAGCGTCTCTATTCCGCTGAACGATAATGTTCCGCGTTCAGCTGGGCGTGAAATAAAAATATTTCAGCTTTCTTCAGTTTGACATTGAAGTTGAACGATTTGCATGGGCTGAAACTTGCGCGGCATCGTGCAGTGCCGTAGTGTTCTGCCAATGATGTCGCCGACGTTTTGTTAAAATAGTTATCGCCGGCGGTGGGCTGGGTTTACAGCCGGCGACTTCCAGGGCTTGTCTTGCGCTGAAATGTTATTTTACAGTTCTGTTTTCACTTTTCATACCCGAATAAGCGTAACAGACCCGTTACATCTATTTATCGCAGAAAACTACAAATCCTAGTCGTGCTCTCTAAACCTTCGCCGCCTAGTGTCGCAAATTTGCGACTTGCCAAAGAACTTCGAGCAAGCAAGTCACGAAATGCGTGCCGCCTTTAAAGGGGCCCTCTAACACTTTTCACGGCCTCAATGTTTTGCATGTTTTTTTCTAGCTGGTTGCGTTCACTGAAGGCTTTTAAGAGATAAGCGCCACCAGAACAGCAGTGATAGGGGAACACAGTGCAAAACTATTCAGCGTAGAAATACGAAAACACAATGAAAGGGATGCCTACCTGCAACTCAATTTTTTGCGGGCTCACCTGACCGGGCTATCCTCGCCCCGTGACGTCGGAAGGCTGCCCAATTAAATGAACTGAAAGCCTTACCTTACAGGAAGGCATTCCATAGTGCCCGTTATGTCTAACGTATTGAGGACGCCGTTGCGATGGTAACAAATACTTTGGTACTTGAAGATGGAACGACACGTGCGAAACTGGGCGACTCGTGAAAGTTTCTATAGTGTTTTGTAGCTTTACTGATTTTTCTTTTTGTGACGGCGTCTATATATCAACGCTGTAACATTTTTTTTTCTTTTAGTTTCTTCAAACAACGGTGCCTGAGTACAATGGTGGACAAGCTGCGTACTCATTCATAATTAATTTGGAGGCGGGAGGAAGGGGCTCGCTCAAGCAATACGACACACATTCACCTTGTCCTGTCTCACCCTTCCGTTGTCTTGTTTTCGCGAAGAAGAAGTTATGAATAATAAACATTCTCAACAGTTGCATCGGTCGGACGGTCCTTTGCGGGGTATAGCGGTCATTCGGGCGTCGTTTGCTGTGCAGAATCCTTCATGAAACTGAAATGGCGAGTTGCTTTTCGCTGCATAATTCAGTCGCCCACTGAATGCGAGGTGAGCAGCCCACCCGTTGTGCTGCGTGAAATATTTACTCTTCGACTAGGTATGTCTCACCACATTACGTATGCAAAAGTCTGTGTGACTTGGTGATCGAAGTGCCACCTTTAAAAAGTAATGGCGTGGCGATTAATCACTCATGAGCGGGAATACCAAGTGACTTCAATCAGTAATGCAATACAGGGCTTCACCGAAAGCGCTGCGAGCACTTTTTTTTTTGTGCACAAAGCATTAACAGCGATGGCTGTGGCACACTTTCGGGGAAGTCTTAATTCATTGACCTCTGTTGCTCGGCTCAACGACATTTGTTGACGATCTTCTGCCGTACCTGAGTCTCGTGCCGAAACGCCCCACACGAGATCATCTCAACTCTGCAGCAGGTACCGCCGTGGTCATAGTTCAGTATATAGCAAATGCGTTTTAAAAGCGAACCTGTTCTTGGTCGAACTTTTCGTTCCCGAGATTCTTGGTAATGCTTTTCGGCAGCGAACACAGGCATGCACCCCAGCCACTGGATAGATCCCACTTCACAACACTGGCCCACTGCAAATCAAGGCAACAGTGGCCCGACAAACGGATATTTGCCACAGAAGCCTGAGCCACATATGAGAAAGCTATCATCGTTACAGACGCGTATGCATTGCAGCAATTTAGTAAATCCCACTAGACTCTACTTCGTAAAGAAGCAAGTATAAGTTAGCCCACGAAATGGATTCCTCGTTGCAGCAGTCCCACCACTGTCACCCGATAGTACCGTAGTTACAAAAGATGGTGCTAATACCACCGGCTCAAAGTTTAACAAATAATGCTTCATAGAGAGCTTTGCTACAACATGTCGCAGCATCTTAAGCGAGGACTAGTTTGTGAACCTGTGTCTGATAACGGTATGGTCAAGGTACGATAAAACTGTACTACCGCCTTAAAGCTTAACACAGTGTTTAATAAAGAGAAGGGATACGACACGAAGACCTGAAGAACATAGAAATGCGTTAGTCTCACAAAAGGAACCGCCAGCAGTTTCACCGTTTCAACGGTTTCCGCAAAATGGAGATGGCTGATTTTTTTTTATGTTGAGGACATTAGGTAGCGGCTTCGCTTCCCTCCCGCTACTGCTGCATTCAGAAAGGCTCCGGAAGGTAACGGGAGCGCTAGTGTTTCAAGCACTGATTTGGGCAGTAAACTTTGGAGGGTGCCTCAAATGAAGTTGGAGCCATCCCTGTCGTCAGTTACTTGTTAAATGAACATTAAAACTATAATCGTGTGCTTTTTTACTTGTTGATGAATTCGCCCCGCAATGTTTGGATGGTAGGCCAAATGAGCAGATGGGTCTGCGCCTCTTTTATCAACTCCTTTTGTCTGTCGTCTGAACATTGTAATGCGCGCACGTTTTTAAGTGTCAATACCTACCATCTTGATCAGGCTTCTAATATAGTGAAATAAAAATTATATGTTAATTGTTTTGTAAGTTTCTTAATGATCTTAGTTTTGTTTTCGCTTGTCTAAAAGCTCTTAGTTTTTTTTTCTATTCTGGGCTACAAATTGCCAGGCTTGTTCTTGCGGTGGATAAAATACCTTGCGTTGAGTGAGGCGAACATTTTTTTTTTTATGATTCACTTATCCGCAAGTGAACTGCGCTTGTGCTTTTACCGGTATGGATAAGTTTTCAGGACGTTTTTAGTAACGTATAGACTCAAAATCTAAACAGGAAACCCTAAAAATGCGTTGTGCATGGACATACACAGTATGATGCATTGTATGACGTGCAATGCGAAAATTTTTCAATCAGCACCGCGATATGCCGCGCTCTTGTGTAGTAAAAAATGGCGCCCTCTGTCAGTATACACAACTGCAATCAAGAATATTTACTGGCCTGTGAAGCTGGCTCTGCCTCAGTCATTGTAGTATTTAGGTGAAGGTGCATGTAGGTGCGGGAAAGTACAGTTTTGAAAAGCGAAAACTGATAATCTAAACAGGAGAATATAAACAGTGAACTCTGAAAATGCGTTATACACTGGCATACACGGTATGATGCATTGTATGGTGTGCCATTTTAAAGTAATTCAATCAGCACCGCGATATGCCTCGCTATTGTGCAGTAAAAAAATAGTAAAAATGGCACCCTCTTTCAGTGTACATAAATGCAATCATAGTGTTGACTGGCCTTTAAAGCGTGCTCTGCCTCAACCATGGTAGTATGTGGGTGAAGGTGCATTTAGGTGCGGCAAAGTACACTTTTGAACAGCAAAAACTGTAAATTTTTTGGGATGACGTGCTCAAGAAGGCAATAATGCTTGCTTGTTTAACAACCATTGGTTTGTTGCACGCGTGAATGAGCTAACGAGAACGTTCGAACAAATTACTGATGCTAACATTTAAGTGGCATTGACTATAGAATGGTTACATCGATTACTTGCTGGACGGCGTCTCTCATAATCATATGGGGGTTTTGGGACGTTAAACGCCAGAAATCAATCAATCATTACTTGCTGGACGTTGAAGTTTTCGAAGTCAAAATTTTTTCGCTCTACAAGGAGTGAATATCTATTACTACGAATGATAAGACTTTCAGTGCGAGCTGTTTTGTGATGCTTAGAATTATTTTACCAGAGCACTCCTACGTTTGCGGTTGAACATAAATTGTTAGGCATGCTCCTTTTCGTGCTCGCCTTCTACGTGAGCAGTAAGAAGAAATAAAACAACTGCCTGAAAACTAATGCTTAAGTAACCGTGTCTAACACCGTCTTTTATGAATATCTTTGCAGTCTTTATTCCTCCAAAGAGGTTCAAAGAGGTACCGCCAAGGGAATCTGTTGGAAATGGATCCAGAAGAAGAATATGCCAGGCGGTTTCAAGAAGAAAAAAAAAGGGCGGACTGTCTTTTAAGGTCCTTTGAGTGCTACTTGACGGACGGTTTGCTGTTTTGGGAAATGCTTAGGGCATTGAATACTTAAGTCTTGTCTGATGGGAGAAAATCGCATCAGGCTACGAAGGAGGTTGTTTGTTATGAACAACCTGTCGTACTGGCTCCCGCGTCAACTGTAATGCTGTTTATTTCCCTCACCTTTGTACGGTCGCCTCGCAATCTCGGCGACTAAGTGGGGAGGCATCGTTGCAGCAACCCGACAATCGATGATCCCAGTGCTTCCAACGGTGGTACGCTGTCTTCTTCTACATACACGGCAAATGGAACTGAAGTGCTTTGATGCGTGCCGGTCTCTTTTCGTGTAGCTCACGCATCTTTCTATAGATGTGCTTTCACAAACAGTACGTTTGTGTTTGGACTTTTTAATGCTAGTCGTGTGTCGCCGTCAGATCTGAAAGCAAGTGCTGGTTTGGCGTATAATGTTCTTGCAGACGACGCTCCTGCAGACGACGCTCTAGCAGGTGTCGCTATAGCAGGGGATGCTCTTGTAGACCATGTTCTAGCAGGTGGTTGCGAATGACGCTCTTGCAGAAGAAATGGCTCCTGTTGGCCGTGCTTTACAGACGATGACGCTGCAGCCGACTCTACTGCAGACAAATCTATTGTAGACTCTATGGCACTCGCCCCTACTGCATGGGACGCTGCTGCAGACAACACACCAGGTGACGCTATTACATACCGTGCATCTGCAGACGACGCTGTATCTCTCAAGGCTCCTTGTGTGGTGTGTACTTCGTCAGTCTACAAGAAACTGCCGTTTCACCGGGTGACGCTTCAAGTGAAAGTGCTATTGTTGTTTCTGTTTGATGTCGTAGGTGCTGCCTGTCAAATGTTTGGTGTGACGAAGTAAGTTATCGCCTCTCGGCAAATGACTTTTAAACAAAAAAGGACATCGTGTTCTTGTCTTGAGTATACAGCTTGAATGTGATACCCCGATCCTGAGGCTCTTTGCCCGGTCCGTGTTCCCTTGTTTATTTTGTTTATCGAAATTCAGTGCGGGCGAATGTTTTAGAACGCAAAAGTTGGTTCTTTGCGAAAATGCTGAAGCATATCTTTATAACTTGACAGAGTGGAAACGGGAGAGGTGTATATCGCGTTTCGTAGAAAAACGCTAACTTCCAGAGTGGAATTGACGTAGTTGATCATCTTATAGTTTTCCATAGTAGAGTTTCATACGAATGTTCATTGGCATTAGGCCGATACGTTCTATATGATGAAAATTTACTACAGATGCTAGTTCAACATTCGTTTTGTTAAGATGTTCCTGTCGTAAGCATCGCAGAAACTGACTAGTTGGCAAAAACCAATACTGTCATTGTACTGCATTCGCTCGATGAGTTCATGAAATGTTCGTCGATGTTCGCCTAACAGTTAGACGTCAGCGAATTCGCGCATTTGTCTAGTTTTTTTTCATTACTTAAGGTAGTCACGTAAAACAAAGTCCATGGCCGCAAGACTAATTTTCAATGTTTATGATGCTTGCGCGGCGTCAAGTATTATTCTAGTAACAGGAGGCCGCGACTTTTTAGCGTAGTGCCATAACACAATTTCCGCAGTTTTTGTTTCGTGTTAACCAAGCTAGTCCAGCTTATGCCAAAGAGAGGCTCGCAGTACTCATTAAAAACTGCTTCTATCTTGTTCCTTCATCCTATGGAGCAGACTTCGTGGCACGTTTTTATTTTTACGTGTAACCGATGTCACAGCAGTGTAAAATAAGCTCCAGACATGCTGTGCATATTGTTCACAACGAGACGGTTGGCTTCTATTCTGTTATGTTTTGCTGCTGTATTTATTTCGCGTTGCCGTACTGAATTGAGATCAATAATTGTTGTGCCAATTACACCTTTGTTTCTGATTCTCACTAATGTTGTGTCTCTTTCACGGATCCGCAAAAGTGACTCGAGCGCGTGGTCACAGCGCCTCATTTAGATAAATCCTTTCAAAATTAGCAAATTCAATTGTGGTGTATATGCTTTTGAAATATCCATAATTTGTTGCCATTAAAGCAGTATCAAGTTCCTGAACCACTTTCACTTTTCTTGTGTCAAAAAGCCTATCGCGGTCAGCCATGTTTCAAGCCTTAACTGTATTTTCTTCTTAACCTCTTTTTTTTTTTTGTAAGTGGTCTAAGCTTGTACATAGCCTTCTTGAGATATGTGCCTCAACGTTCCTGATGTTTGCGATTTACCGCTGAAAGTAGTGATCGCTGCAGTTTTCCGCCTAGGGCCGGCTCACATGCCTCATTTGCCACTGTACTGTTTCTGTTTATGCTGTACCCTATCGTTTCCTTTGTGTGCTGTATTAAATATTCTTGACGTAAATGAGAGAGGGCTGCTTCGGGGACGGTTCTGACGACTTCCTTTCTGGGCTCTCTTCTGAACCCGTTTCTTAATGTCGTGCCATTCGTGAGTCGCGTAATGTCCCAACACCGCTTTCTGGGGGACGTATTGCGTGTAATGTACAGCCCGTTATACTAACGCTACACTGTGCTTAGAGTGACTGTTGGCATAAAGAAAAAAAATTATGACGCGAAAACAGTTGGAGACAGGAATTCTTGTAATGTATGGGGAAAAAAAAGTCGTGGACCTGACATTATTCTGCAAGACAAAGCACTCCTTGCTTGTCGCCATGACAAGGTGTCTGACGTTGAATGATGATGTCATACCTTTGGGGAATAATAGTGTTTCCAGTAGTATGCCACATTTTTTGTTCCTTCGTAGTTTGCACTCTCCGACGACTGCTACAGGTTCTCGCTTGTTCGGCTGGCCTTTCTTCTTTTTTTTTTTTTGGGGGGGGGGGGGGGGGGGGTGCTTGTTCTGGCTCGAGCGTGGGACGCTGGGAACTTGATCGACGTCGGTGAAAACACTGATCGCTAGCCACAGGCCTATCGCACAAATAGTGCTACTGGAATGACAAGTCGTTTTATTTTCACAGTATAGCTCTGCGCATACCAGAAATTAAATTTCTTTTATTGCATGAAACATTGTCTAAACATTTTACGCAGGTTTTTTTTTTTCGTTATGAGACCGTGTGCGTGCACAAGGGAATTTCGGATTATCCGGATTATTTCCATTTCCTGATTCTTCAGCGATTAATTCTGATAAATAAGCTACTGGATGTGGGGCAAAAGAGCCGTTAATAGTGACAAAATTCCATTAACCAGCGTTATAATTACTTGTACGTTGCATGTCGCAGATGCTACATTAAGTCTCTCATATTAACTGATTGAGATAAAAGTTCAGAAAAACTTGAAGACTTGAAGTGGTGAAAAAAAAAATATTGGAATCGGGAGCGTACTTAGAGTTCGCGTTTCCACGAGTGGTTTTTTTCTAGTGCCTGCGTGGAAGGATACCTGACCACTTGAGTTGTCTTACATTGTCTTGTTGTGGTTTTGAGGAAGACGAAACGTCTTTTCAAAAAGTGGGCTCTAATGACATCCCCCCGTTCAAATACTTCTTGTTCCTTCAGATTTGACTCGCCGTGCCTGATTAAAGAAATTACAGAAAAGCGTAGTCTGTGCGTTACTTTTGGTGGCGCTGTGTTGCTGTAGTTTAGGAGTAGACACTTAGAAGAGCTGCAAAATGCAGCTGAAGCATTTCTAGAAAAACATTACGCTTTGAGCACTGGGTGTCGTCAGTTTTTTTTTTTTTTTGGTTCCGTACACATTGAGGTTTTCTGATGAAAAATCAGTAAACGTTCAAAAAAAAAAACACTTTAAAATTGCCAACAGAATTGGTATTCACCGCAGATACTAGGAAAAACTTAAAAGCTGGTAATCTGACGCCGTATGTTTTCTTTTCACCATTCCAAGACAGTCTCTTTGGAAAAACTGTCGCCTAAATGGTGGTCCAAGCCTAAAGCCGACGTTATTCTTTGTAAAGCCGATATAGTCCAACGTTTGTTTCATACTAGTTCCGTTTCTTATTAACTTGGGTGCCGCAGTATTGGCCACTGTGTATCTAATAAAAAGAACGGTGTTGTCTAGAAGAGTTCCCAGATGTTTTTTTTGTGTCGTTTGCCTCAGCTCAGAAGTCGAGTGTTCATGAGAATGAAGTCATATCGATGTTTGTACAGTACTGTAAGACGCATGTAACTAAAAGTGAAACAGAGTATTAAAATCTTCGTCTTTCAAGCACACCGCATCACTTGGTTACTTTCTTCCTGTGTGTAAAAATATAAAAAAAAACATTTCACACAATCAAGGACAAGCGTTCGTCATTGCGTGGTCCCGTTCAGGTAAGTCTCCACTGTCGGGTGAGGACAACGACTGCCTGATTTGAATGTTAACGCGGTCGCTTATGAGTTTGCTATGATGACTCTTGATATCGTCAGCCCATGGCCCATACGTAGTTCAAGAGACTGATCAAATAGGGAGTTGATCAGAGGGTGTAAGCAGAAGAGAATAATGCAGGAAGGGTAACCAGAAAAGACTTTCAGCCGGCTCTACTGCGCTGGTGAATTAGGGAAGTTGAATGGAAGGATGAGCAAGAGGACGCTGGGTCCTTTTCGTAATCCATAAGTGCGCTTCTCTGCACTGCATATTGCAACAAGTAATGGCTGAACCTGTCGTACGTCATGTGGAGACTCGGTTCTAGTGGAACTTGCTGGAACTTGTATACTATGAGTATTTATATCAAGAGGCGACTCCACATTTTTCACGTTATCGCGTAAGCACACTGTCTTTGAACAGAGTGTTTGCACGGAAATACAAGGCCCCATTTGTTGTTCAATCTTCGAAGCAGGAAGCTAACTTTACGATTTTGAAGAGTCTATTCATTAGTTACTACAGCGCAACACTACAGGACTGCTACAGGTAGGCGCTATATTGACTTAAATTGCAAATTATAAGTCGAAAGTGGAGGGCAAGATGTAAGTTCAATGATATAATGGGTCAGGGTGTAACAATGAGGTGCTGACACTCGCCGCTCCGCGTGAGGAGAGGGCGGGGACTGATTGTTTTCGCCGATGACTTTGGCCTACAAGTAGTTTCCGTAGCGTGAGTTGAGATGGCGCTACTGTATGGGGTGCCAGGTATTCGCGTGGCGCTCATTCTGAAATTCGCGCGCAAAAGAACATCAGCATTAAAGCTTTGTGCGCATGTGATTTTGTGATTTGTAAACGCGTTCCCCTGTGCCTGTGAGCCCTGCCAGTACATTTGTTTCGCTGATTCGCGCTTTGGGATTCAATGCACGTATACCACAACGCTGCATGTGACTACGAGTGCGCGTCAACGGCCTTGTCGCGGGTTGTGCCTCGGAATGGGTAATTCTTTCCGAAATGAAAGTAGACCTATCGGATTTGTACGGAGTGTGTATCACTTTCAAAGCTCCGCGTCAACCGGAGCGCTTGGATAAGATGCGACGGGCTTTTTCGAGAGCTAGAAGCCGTCATTAGTTGTTCAATCATCATAGCAGGAAGCTAACTTTACAATTTTGGAGAGGTTCTAATAGTTAGTTACTGCAGTGCAACACTGCTGGACTGCTTGCAGCCTATTTACCAGGTGTGCACGAAGCATTTCCTCGAGTAAGAGATCTGCCAAATATCATGCAGGATATTAAGGAAACGTCCTGTTACATGCACCAAAGAAACCTGTGCATGCTTGGAATGCCTTAACTGCCGTTATACCGTGGCTGTCCGAAATGACGTACAGTGCAGCAAACAAACAAACAAAGCTTTTTGAGAAAACGGCTGGCTCTGTAGACTTCTCGGAAGCCACGGGGTTTAACTGCATCTGAATTCCTGACGCGACCGCTACAAGTAGGCCCATTTTATTGTGCCTTGGAGACAGCGGCTCCACAGCATGGTAGTGATGAATCAGCAGGCACGACCGCAAAAGACATCGCTTCGGCTTCAGCACCGATGGGCCTACTCGACGTTACACACGACGAGCCTACTCGACACTACACTGATAGAATGGGCTTATGCGCTGCCGACTCACTGCTTCATCGCGCCAGAAAAATAATTTCTTGTTTTAAGTTCAGATGCCACTTTTTCGAGCTGTCTCAACTATTCATATTTAGAAAAACAAAAAATTAAATTAACAGAAATCATTGTACATATCATTTTTTGTGATGCCGCCGTGCTTTTTTTTTTACGTTCTCTATATTCTCGGGATTATAATTAGTTTACCACGCTTAATGTAAAGCCAGATTTTCTCGATTTCGGATGTATTTAGCACTTCATCGTCAACGTCATGCAACAATGCAAGCACACTTCCGAGCCCGGTCCTTAGGACACAATACCGCTTATTAGGGCGAAGCACTTAGATGGCCTTAGATGTCTCATCAAACGCTAAATATGATTTCCGACGTCCCGCGTCGGTGGCGTAAGACACGAGCTGCAAAAGAGCTGCTTTAGGTAGTGTGCTCGAGCGCTTTCACTATCTAATGAACCCTTCATCAAGTTGAACTCCGCATAGCTTAACAAAATAGCGCAAAGTATGTTTGCTGGCACTGGTCTGGCAGTCGCGACATGGTTGCGCTACGAGTTCACCCAACGTCGACCCTCGGGATCCAGTGAAGTTTTTCTCGTCGTACCATGCTGTTTACACCGCCAGAGGCCGCATTGCGTCGTCTGTGTGACGCAAGACTGGCAAGGGTAGCAGCAAGACTGGCAAGGGTAACAGCAAGACTGGCAAGAGTAAGTACGATTTGAGATATAAATAGAACACCTGTAAGTTCTTGGTACATTGTTTGAAAGTTTTTTTGATAAAGATTTCATTCATTTTGCTAAGCAACGACAACGCAACAGCGTAATCCACGCCTGAAAACACACTCACACGCACACACACGCACATACACACGCACGCCGACTATCACATTCCTAATAGCTAGCGTGCCTTTGTCTTTGGGCTAACTATCCTTGTTGCGAACACCTGAAATTTTCTCTCACGGACAATGCTGTTTATTGTGCTGAACGAAATATGCCGACGCCGACACCAGAATTTCAGCGACGCGAGCTCTTCACTGCTGTCGCGTTATAATGCGACCGCTCTCCAAGTCAACGTCTGCTGCTGTCGAAGCGTTTACGTGACAAAAACATTGTTAGCACATAAGCTGCATATAAAATTATGAAATGGATTTCGTTGCAGCAGAGTCACAGTGTATTATTCATTGACATACATTTACATGTGCATATCGAGCGTTATAAACAACCGAGGCTCGGCATTAATAACCTTCTACACGTGGATCGGAGTCACTACCCGGTGATCGCCTTGACGCACCCTCACGTGAGCGCCATCTGTCGCATCAAACGGAAACAGACCGGACGGCGAACACAATCTGGACGCGGCACCAGACGCAGTGTCATCACCTGTAGCTTATTCTCAAACCACGTGAAGGGTTCGTGAACACGGGTTGTGGCTGGATTCGACGTTTTGACAAGCAGAGTGTTGCAGCCTTGAGCAACTCAAGTCCATTTGACAACACTTCGGAGACAAGTACTGATGACTGCGCGAGTTGGTGCATGATAAAATGATGTCTGTTCTCTCACCTTCTTGACTGTATGTACCTTTCCTTCACGCTCAAACTGAGCTGCGCTAAAGCCATATCACCTCGGAGACACTCAGACTTCAGCGACACCGCGTTCTCGCGAAATTATCAGTCATGAAGCATACAAAGCCTGCGAAATTCAGCCAGCCATTTCATTTCATCAATAAATGCCTTAATTTCAATCAATTAGTAAGAGAACTTGAGGGCTACTTTCTTCATTTGGTACCACCTAATTAAAAACGAACGAACGTTGTCGCTACCAAGTGGAGCCCAACAAAGCTTCCAGAAATGAACTTTTCAAGGCTCTAATGGTAAAGGGGCTGGCACCTGGATTCGAACCACTGACCCTCCGGTTATCAAACGACGAATCAACTTCTCAGCCACTATCACATACTCACATTCAACCTACCTTGTTAGGCTGAACATTCGCCTTTGAGATATATCGAAACTGTTAACCACATATGACCTTCAATAAAATGAAAAAAAAAAACTTCACAGGATTGGGTAAATCGATGCGCTTTATTGAAGGTCATATGTGGATATCAGTTTCGAAAGATCTACATGACCAAGCTTCAGCCTACCATTGTAGCTCGTATGTCAGCATGTGACATTGATTGACTGAGAGGTTAAGCGTTCGTTTCATACCCAGAAGGTCGGTGGTTCGAATCTTGCTGTCAACGCGTTTACAAAGTAAAAGTTTGTTAGAGCTTTAAAATTTAATTTTTTGGAAGCTATGCGCGCTCCATATAGGTTCTAAGGCCGATAGTTCGGATCCTTGGTGGCGTAAGCCCCGGGAAGCCCGGTGTTCCCACGCCTTCAAGTTACACTTTGCAGTGATGGGCCTACCATGCGCTGCTTCCGAGCTCAAAGGTACTCTTGCACCACAATACACGCCTAAAAGCAGTCAAAAAAGTTGAGGACCTTATCACTCATGATAAGGCTGAACATTTGTCTGACGTCATACTCGCAACGATCCGCCTAGTAAGCGTATTTTCCAAATTATCGGTCGCCTGATAGATCGGCTTCACCGCACCGATTGCCCAAAAGCAGCCGAAAAAGTTGAGGCTCTTATCCACCATGATAAGGCTCAACTTTTGTTTGATGTCACACTTGCAACAATCCGCCTAGTATGCGTATTTTTCAAATTATACTTTGCCTGATAGGTTGGCTTCACCGCACTGATAGCCCAAAAGCAGTCGAAAAAGTTGAGGGCTATATCACTCATGATAAGGCTGAACTTTTGTCTGACGTCATACTCGCAACGATGCGCCTAGTATGCCTATTTTTCAAATTATAGTTTGCCTGATAGCTTGGCTTCACCGCACCGATGGCCCAAAAGCAGTCGAAAAAGTTGACGGCTATATCACTCATGATAAGGCTGAACTTTTGTCTGACGTCATACTCGCAACGATCCGCCTAGTATGCGTATTTTTCAAATTATAGTTTGCCTGATAGGTTGGCTTCACCGCACCGATGGCCCAAAAGCAGCCGAAAAAGTTGAGGGCCTTATCACTCATGATAAGGCTGAACTTTTGTCTGACGTCATACTCGCAACGATCCACCTATATGCGTATTTTCCAAATTATAGGTTGGCTGATAGGTTGGCTTCACCGCACTGAGGGCCCAAAAGCAGTCGAAAAAGTTGAGGGCCTTATCACTCATGATAACGCTGAACTTTTGTCTGACGTCATACTCGCAACGATGCGCCTAGTATGCCTATTTTTCAAATTATAGTTTGCCTGATAGCTTGGCTTCACCGCACCGATGGCCCGAAAGCAGTCGAAAAAGTTGAGGGCTATATCACTCATGATAAGGCTGAACTTTTGTCTGACGTCATACTCGCAACGATCCGCCTAGTATGCGTATTTTTCAAATTATAGTTTGCCTGATAGGTTGGCTTCACTGTACCGAAGGACTAAAAGCACCGGAAAAAGTTGAGGGCCTTATCACTCATGATAACGCTGAACTTTTGTCTGACGTCATACTCGCAACGATCCGCCTAGTATGCGTATTTTTCAAATTTGTTTGCCTGATAGGTTGGCTTCACCGCACCGATGGCCCAAAAGCAGTCGAAAATGTTAAGGTCCATATCACTCATGATAAGGCTAAACATTTGTCTGACGTCACGCTTCACGATGATCTGCCTAGTATGCGTATTTTCCAAATTATAGGTTGCCTGATAGGTTGGCTTCGCCGCACCGATGGCCCAAAAGAGCCGAAAAAGTTGAGGGCCTTATCCGTCATTGATAAGGCTGAACGTGTTTGTCCTGACTCATACTCGCAACGATCCGCCTAGAGTGCGTAATTTTCAAATTATAGTTGCCTGATTATGTTGGCTTCACCGCACCCGATGGCCCAAAAAAGCAGCCCGACAACAGTGAGGGCCTTATCAGCATTGATAAGGCTGAACTTTTGCTCTGACGTCCATACTCGCAACGATCCGCCTAGAGTGCGTAATTTTCAATAGTATAGTGTGGCCTGATATGTTGGCTTCCCCGCACCGATGGCCCAAACGCAGCCGAAAAAGTTGAGGGCCTTATCAGTCATCATAAGGCTGAACTTTTGTCTGACGTCATACTCGCAACGATCCGCCTAGTATGCGTATTTTCCGACATTATTTAAAAATTACAGGCTTTAGATTTGTACAAACATCAATTAGGGCGTCATTATTATTGAATTAAAACATAATATTTTAACTAGTGGAAATAGCAGATCTTGTCTAATTGGCGAGTTCGAGTCCTTCCTACGATTAGTCCTTAGCCACTTCGAAATTTTCGAAAGGCGGCCACAGGTAATAACCATGGAGCAATGAAAACTGGCTAATTGAGCTGGCGGAACCGAAACCGATGCATGAAACAGTGCACCTGCCACTCACTTCGACGACACTGCTTCCCTCACATTGGGGGAGGAGAACAAGCGAGCGTCAATAAGCGGCCACGAAGCCACTAACGGTATATAAGGGGGAGGGAAAAAGAGACCCCTGGCCTCTCCACCCATGCCACCAAGTCACCACCAGGTGGAGCGTGACAAAACTAGAGAAAAACAAAATTTTAGTTAATTCAACGACCTACAGCTTGAAATGTGGATGATAGCTGGATTCGAACCAAGGATCTCACAGTTATGAAACGGTCGCTTAACCTCCCAGCCACTGTCCCATGCGGGAAGTTAGAGATACAATGTTAGGCTGAACTTTCGCCTTTTAGATCATCTGAAACTGATAACCACGTACGACCTTCGTGAAACTTAAAAACTTCACATGGATAAATTGATACGTTTTATTTAAGGTTATATGTGGTTATCACTTTCGAAAGATCTACATGGCGAAGGTTAAGCCAAACATAGTAGGACGAATGTCAGCATGTGACAGGAGCTGAGAGGTCAAGTGTTGGTTTCATAACCGGGAGGTTGGTGGTTCGAATCTCGTTGGCGGCCCCTTTACGAAGTAGAATTCGTTGGAGTACATCATATTTTATTTTTTGAAGCTCTGTCGCACTCCACCTAGTGGCGACTCTGCGGCATATGAACCCCGGATGTACGGTTGGTTGGATGGATATGGTGTTACCCTTTAGATCGGGCGGTGGCTAGCGCCACCAAGCCGTCATGCTTAATGAACCCAAGTGAGTCGCCAAGTCGCCATCTGGTGGAGCGCGGCAAAACTATGCAAAAATAATACTTTAAGGACTCTAACAAATTACACCTTCGAATGTGGTGTCGGCCAGCATCTTTATATTTCTGGAAATAAAAAAAATCTGTACAATTGTATTCTATTCTGTTGCGCGGCTAAAAGTCCCTGTCACCGCCTCTACGGAGCACATGAAAGCAGCCCTTTCGCTAGCACGGCCAGAGGTGAAATTCCTCTCGGCCACGGTCACATGCTGACATTGAAGCTACAACGTACAAAGTATTTTGTACAACATGTACGTGCGCAAAACGCATTTTTAATAAACTACATGCAAGATAGAAAAAAAAGACGTCACCATAGCTTTGTAGTAGCGCATCGAACGCGTTATTCCAAGGTCGATGGTTCGGGTCTTGCCAATAGCGACTTACCCTTCTGTCCATTTTTTTAAATTAACATATACAAGTATTTCTAATAACATCCTTGGCATTATTGTCTGTTAGTTTTCATTGGTGATTAAAACATGTCATTTTTATAGTATATATAAAACTACGTACTAATACAACTTGCGTAAGCTAACGAGAGCTATTCGCCTTGGAAAGGAATCTTTGCGCGTTTACAGACTTCGATGACCTAAGTAACTCGTCAGGTAGCCTCTAATGCATGAAGTACACAATCCTGGTTCTTCCTACGAATAGTCCATACCACTTGAAATTTTCGAAAGGCGGCCACAGATAATAACCACGGAGCAATGAAAACTGGCTAATTGAGCTGGCTGAACCGAAACCGATGCATGCAACAGTGCACCTGCCACTCACTTCGAAAACACTCACTTCGACGACACTGTTTCCCTAACATTGGGAGAGGAGAACAAGCGAGCGTCAATAAGCGGCCACGAAGCCACTGACGGTATATAATGGTGAGGGAAACAGAGACCCCTGGCCTCTCCACTCATGCCACCAAGTCACCACCAGGTGGAGCGTGACAAAACTAGAGAAAAAGAAAATTTTAGTTAATTTAACGACCTATAGCTTGAAATATGGATGATAGCTGGATTCGAACCAAGGATCTCACAGTTATGAAACGGTCGCTTAACCTCCCAGCCACTGTCCCATGCTGAAAGTTGGAGCTATAATGTTAGGCTGAACTTTCGCCTTTTGGATCTTCTGAAACTGATAACCACGTACGACCTTCAATGAAACTTAAAAAAAAAACTTCACATGAATGGATAAATTGATACGTTTTATTTAAGGTTATATGTGGTTATCACTTTCGAAAGATCTGCATGGCGAAGGTTAAGCCAAACATAGCAGAATGAATGTCAGCATGTGACAGGAGCTGAGAGGTTAAGTGTTGGTTTCATAACCGCGATGTTGGTGGTACGAATCTCGTTGGCGGCCCCTTTGCGAAGTAGAATTCGTTGGAGTCCATCATATTTTATTTTTTGAAGCTCTGTCGCACTCCACCTGGTGGCGACTCTGCGGCATGGGAGCCTCGGTGAGCCGCCAATTCGCCACCTGGTGGAGCGTGGCAAAACTATAGAAAAATAATACTTTAAGGACTCTAACGAATTATAACTTCGAATGTGGTATCCGCCAGCATGTTTATATTTCTTGAAATAAAAAAAAATCTATACGATTGTATTCTATTCTGTTGCCGTGACTAAATGCCCCTGTCACCACCTCTACGGAGCACATGAAAACAGTCGTTTCGCTAGGACGGTCAGAAATGGAATTCCTCTCAGCCACGGTCACATGCTGACATTGAACCTACCACGTACAAAGTATTTTGTACAACATGTACGTGCGCAAAACGCATTTTTAATAAACTACATGCAAGATAGAAAAAGACGTCACCATAGCTTTGTAGTAGCGCATCGAACGCGTTATTCCAAGGTCGATGGTTCGGATCTTGCCGATAGCGACTTACCCTTCTGTCCATTTTTTTAGATTAACATATACAAGTACTTATAATAACATCCCGTGCACTTTCCTTGGCATTATTGTCTGTTAGCTTTCATTGGTGATTAAAACATGTGATTTTTATAGTAAATTGAAAACTACGTACTAATACAACTTGCGTAAGCTAACGAGAGCTATTCGCCTTGGAAAGGAATCTTTGCGCGCTTACAGACTTCGATGACCTAAGTGACCCTGTCAGGTAGCCTCTAATGCATGAAGTACGCAATCCTGGTTCTTCTCTAGTCATCCGACTACGCATACAATATCTGCAGCAGAAACGGCTAACGACACTAACCGAAATTACGATTCCGAGGCCTCCAAGACTATTCTAGAGAAGCTGCTTTCCTGAATGAGCAGGTCAGTATCCGTATTTTCTAAGTTTTTGTTTATTTAACTGCGCGTGCCTATATGTAGGAAAGCAAACTTGCATCCAGTCTAGGACAATTTCAAAATTAGATGTACGTCGATATAGATGTCTGGTCTGTTAACTAAGATAAACTATTATGACATATATACTTTAAGAGTAAGAAAATACTACCCTGTAGCCATGCGCAGACTGCAACAACAAATAAAAATACGTACCATCGTGCTTGTGCTTTTGGTTGAAATCGTAGTCGATGTGCGCAGGAAGGCGCCAATCGTATTGGTTTAGCAAAGACAGGGCTCGGGACATTTTATTGGCTTTTCAAGCAATGTACTTACGTCCATTCGTATTTATGGTCATGACAATACCGGCTACTACAGTCAATGCAATAATTGTGTACATTTTTTAACTTATTGAATGCAACCACGGCCTCTTTGCGGCAACGAGCGCATACAAACAGGAACAGTACAAACAGCTGACAGCAATTTTACTGGGCAAAGATCCACGCTGCCCTACAAAGCATACAGATTGATGCTGGACGGAGTGCAGCGTCTGTAAAACACACGAATTTCGCAAGATTTATTAGGGAAAAGAAATTGCCTTTTGTGTAGCTTAGGCATCCTACTCATGTTCCTAATTCACGCATGGATCATGTATTTATATGTAAAAACAGCCCATAACATGAGCGACACGGCAGTTCAAGGTGAATGCTTGTTCACATACATTCAAGCGCAATTGTTCAGATAAAAACGAGTATATTATGATCTTGCACCGTAAAGCAGCTTCATTGTGAACGTCATAAAGAGATGCCTTTGCCATAACAAGGGCGTTTGTTGGTGAAGGCAATACCCATGTACTTCCCATTTATCCACATTGAGCCCTCTTATGAAGGTATACATGTGATGACATAAATTGGCGGCGAGTGACACAGAAGAAAAACTAGACTGTGCATGAAAACCTCGCGCACGTCCAGAGAAAGGTGACAGGAAGAAAACATGCTTGAGATGGACCCGTTGGAAACACAAAACTTGTACTTGAATTGATCGCATACGAGGATTTTTATACATATACGTTCAATGGGCGGACCAATCACGCCGAGATCAATCCACAAATCAAAGCCAAATAAACAAGCTCCGTAACCACGATTCACATGTGAATGTCGCTTGAAAGTCGTGAATGTCGCTTGAAAATTGTGAATGTCGTGAATGTCCCTTGAGGCACCTTACTACATTGACGTATCAAAAATTGGAGGGCTTCGCGAAAAAGTCATCACAATTTGCCGCTTGACACGTCAAAGGGTTTGCAGCCACAGTCGTAAAATGTGCAAGAACAGAAAATCTATGAAACTCTTCTTCGTAGTAAGAAAAGTTTTGGAGCAATTTCTTCGAATGGACAAAACAAGCACACTGCAGTAAACTCTCCAGCCATAGCCTAATAGGCGTTTCAAACCCTTCCATAAAGAGTTTTTTCATGAAATTGGTTCAGTCGTTGACATGAACCCGATGTCAACTATTCATAGATCAAAGCCCGGGACATATATAAACGTGCTTCTTCTGATGCGACACGATGAATTCTGTGACAATAAGTTCAGCGAATTAAAGGACCAAATTACCAAGTTAGAATTCCGGGCAAAGGCCAGGTGGATAAGCGCGAACAATCACATAAACGCCTTACGTCCAACCACAATGGGCGAGATGAATAGAATAGTTCCCAAAGATTATACACAATTTCCCTCTAAACCATCAACGGGTGACGGTCGTTGCAGACACGTTACGTATGAAAACCTCAACAAGCAATGAACTGGAACAAAATGATGTTCAATTCATTCAAAACCCAATAAGACCAGCAATTATATACCTTCAAACTTGGGATGCTGTGAGCAAATGAGAGTGCACGTCAGCAGGCACGCAGTCCAATCTTTTACCTCAACGCAAGCACGCAGTGGGAATAAATGTCTTTACCTCACAACTAATAATTTTTAAACCAATTGTTATGTAGCGAAAATATCGGGAACGAGTTTCTACGTAACTTTTCTACAAAATTTTGCGTAAATAATTTTCTCCAATATTTTTTTACATTAGAGTCTACGTAGTTTCTTTTTCTGCGTAATTGTTGTGGAGCTGAAGCTCATCACTTTGGGTGGTCGTGGTTTTGTGGGTGTGAAACTGCGCAGGCGCGGTGTTACCTGTACAGTTCACCGAGTTTCTCTAATAAATGGTCGCTAGAAAGTTTTGCGCTTTCGTGTCGCATTCCAATTGCCTCTCATCCCAGAAGTTTACGCTACTTGACAGTTCAATACAGTACCAACTATAGCCCGAAGAAGCGCATTGCTAAATATACAGACATTTTTTTTAACTCTTCAGCCCTCTATTTTAACAGCTGGATGCACCGTCTGTTTGCTGAGGTTAGATATTGCTTCAATGTACAGCAACCTTGTTGAAGTATTTAAATCATTTCCCGCTTATTTTAAAGAAAAAAACATCGCACAAGATTCTGTAGATGACCGAGTGAAGGCGTCTGAAGTCTTTGCACACGCAGTAAATACAGCGCGGAACAACCAAAGAAAGTCTTAGACACGTGCGAAGACTTGACTGATCGAGAGTCCCCGGTAGAAGGACGAGGGCGGACATGGTCACTCTCGGGGCAATGCCACGGTTGTGACCGACAGGAAGAGTGGGCTGGAGTAATCTTCTGCGGCGCGTAACGAGCGAGAATACACGTCGAGACCCTGAAACGACACGCGAGACAAGTGTTAGTGTACTGCGAGTCATGTGTAGAAAGGCGAGCTCTACAATGTTGCGTACATTGGGAAAGAAAGTGAGCAGGAAGCGCAACTGCAACCAACGTTTCATCAAGCGGACCTATTTTTTTTTTCAAGGCAGCCAACAGGCAATAAGAGGTTCACTGCGTGAAACGTTCGTTTCACCAACGTTGCCGACAGTTGCCGGCTGGTTGTACTAAGTACATTTATGCTTTCCTTCCCTCTTACCAGTTGCAGAACTCTACAGTTGCTTGGCGCGTCAATTTAGACCTTATTCGTGCTTTTCCTCAAGACATTTATCTTTCTTTTAATTTATTTCAGTGATGGCGAGCTTTTCTTTCACTCTCGAATTCTACGTTGAAACCTACACATGTTGGGAGCACTCGCGTAGACCGGGTTCGGGGCAGGGGGAATATTTTAGTCCGTAATAACTAATTTTTTCTATTTGGCATGTTCACCGCACATACATGCAGATATTGCATATAGAGAACGATATATATATATGTGTATGTGTGCGTGTGCGTGTGCGTGTGCGTGTGCGTGCGTGCGTGTGCGTGTGCGTGCGTGCGTGTGCGTGTGCGTGCGTGTGCGTGTGCGTGTGCGTGCGTGTGCGTGCGTGCGTGTGCGTGTGCGTGCGTGTGCGTGTGCGTGCGTGTGCGTGTGCGTGTGCGTGCGTGTGCGTGCGTGCGCGTGTGCGTGCGTGCGCGTGTGCGTGCGCGTGCGTGCGCGTGCGCGTGCGCGTGCGTGTGCGCGTGCGTGTGCGTGTGCGTGTGCGTGTGCGTGTGCGTGTGTGTGTGTGTGTGTGTGTGTGTGTGTGTGTGCGTAGGAATTGTCTCTGTGTTGGTGGTTGGTCTGTTGGGCTACTCCATCCATGTGACACCTTGCGATGACTTGGTGACAATGCCTGCCAGCAGCCAGCATCGCCCATCAGAAAAAAAAATGTCAACATTTCCTCGCGCGCGCAGCCATGGCCGAGTGTCGTGACCAAGAAAGACGCCGGATGTCCGGCGCGCGGGTAGCTATATTCAGGTAGAAGAGGAAGAAGAAGATACAGAATACAACAGCTGGCGGAGGATCGGGTGCTGTCTCTGTTTATTCCTTGGCAAGCTTGCCCGAATGTAACAAATATCTAGAACAGGCACATATTCTGGGCATCGTTCTTGAACGCATCGCTGCTTAATGTACACGCGTACATGATCGGACATTAGAATATATCGCAGAAAATACTTGCTGCAAGCAGTGCGTATGGCTTCCGCGGTAACATTAATAAACACACACACAAGGGTATAAGACACTGAGTTTTTGTTGCCTTGTGTTTGCATGTTTTCTGCCGTTACGGTAGTGATATGTTGTGAGCAGCTTATTCATATCAAATAAAAGCTGAGCTCAATTGTTTGATGTAGGCAAACGAGACTATCTTTAGTAGTACTGACGTGTATGGTTCTTCTTAAACCTCGTCATTAAGAAACTATATTGTCACGGGGTCGTGACGTGGCCGAAGACAGGAGACTTCGTGTTAGGATTTAACTGTTTATTTGGGCGAACCTGTGCCCGGTAAACTGAAAGTCCAATTACAGCAGCAGTCTCGCACAGATAGCAGTCTCGGACTGATAGCGGCGAACGGAGCGTCGGCCTTCGATCAACAACTGACAAGCGGCGAAGCGCGTCGGCATTTATACTCTTGCCGTCGAATGTTCTAGCGTTATCGCTGGCGGTGGCGCAGCTTCCAGAACAATCTGTACCGTTCGCACAGTGGGCGTGATCTTATCTAAATGATCTACTACAGTCCGGAACCTTCTAGAAAACTGCAGGCGCGGTTTGCGCTGAGAATCGTGCGGTGTTTTCGGACGATAACAAAAACTTGGGAAATGGAACGTGGCATTATCAAACGAAAGAAACAAAGTGACTCTAATGTTCCTGATTTTAAAAAACCGGTTTTTTTAAAACGAATATAATTAAAGTGCGGTGTAAATCTCGGAAGTGACGTTAAGTCACCTCGACGAATGCTCAAGATTTTCTAACGACCGCATAGGCACACGAATCTATAGGCGTTTAGAATAAATATAAATGAAGCAGATAACGTGTGAGAAATCGAACTCGCTACATCAAGCTGCTGTGTGAGCACTTTATGGCAAAACCTAGCGTGAAATTATGCGCCTCCAGTGCCAAGAATGGATCTATGATTAAATATGACGACAGTTTTTACCTTTTACGAGGTGGAAGCAACGACCCGTCAGCCAGGATTGCGTCATCATTGAAGCAGTGCTAGGTACCGAAAGATCCAGCCTGATGACCGATCCCGCGCGTCATCTTAGGAAGCAATAGCTTTGGAAGCAGTCTGTAAGAGTCAGCTCTGTCTTTGCCACGGGTACCGATAAAAGACTGACACGGGCAAGCTGCAACAACACACGGCGGTAGTGTTAAGTGCATGTAAACACCGCTGTATAGTTAGAGTCGTATCAATGTGGCACTCACCAACAGATATCCAAGGGTATCAGAAATGTGCCGTCTGCCATGATCACGTCATCAGCGAAGCAGTGAGGGGTTGCTGAACGATTCGTCTACACGACGACCGATGCCGCGGGCAATCTCAGGAACAGGTACTTTTGAAAGCAGTCTGCAGGAGCCAACTGCATGTCCTTGTCACGGGTAACGAAGAAAGACCGACACGGGGAAGAGCTGCAATAACACGCAGCGGGAACACAAAGCACATGTGAACACAGTCCCAGTATAGGAGTAGTATGAATATGCCACTTACCAACTGAATTCCAGGGGTAGCAGCAATGTGCAGTCTTTAGGATCGCGCCATCACCGAAGCACTGTGGAGGGGGCAAAAGGTTCGTCCACATGACTGCTGCGAGTGATTTCGGGAACGGATAGCTTTGGCAGCAGTCTGGAGGAGCCAGCTCAGTCCTTGTCACGGCTATTGATGGTAGACCAACACGGGTAAGCTGCAACAACAAGAGGCGGGAACGTGAGACACATACAAACATAGTCGCAGAAGAAATTGTATGAATATGCGACTTACCAACAGAATTACAAGGCTAGCAGCAAGGTGCCTTCCACAAATCAGTGCGAAGGTGCCGAAAGGTTCGTCCACATTACTACCGATGCTGCGAGTGATTTCATGAACGAATAGCATTGGAAGCAGTCTGCTGGAGCCAGCTGTATGTGCTTGTGAGGTGTAGTGATGAAAGTTAGAAGCAGGAAACTTGCCCAAAAAAACGGTAGAATCTTTAAGCACAAATAAACACAACAGCTTTAAGGGTTGCGAATACGTGTTGTTAATCGATTTTAGGGCAAGGCACTTTCTGGATCTATCTTCCCTGTCCTTCCGCTTAAACTTTCCTCCTCCTTTCCCTTAATGCTGTGAAACTCTCTCGTTGCAGATCAGAGATTCCTTCCGGAGCCAATGCGTATGGTGGTCAACCTTGTTGCACTTGGTTACAAAAGTATCAGGGATATAAAGTGGAGATGCCGCTCTTTCGGCAACGGGACATACGCAGGCCCTGGCATACCTAAATAGATGAAAAATTTGCTTGTTAAGCAATAGAAATAGAAAATTTTGCTATCTCACTCACTATCACAATTTGCTAAACTCACTATGTGCATAGTGGTGTATTGCGATTCATAGATGGACTCGCGGTAGGTCGATGGGACTGGAAAAAAAGCCTGGAAGTAAACCTCAAAAGTGCGCAGTAAGCATAGCACCGTGAGTGAAAGGTATCATGAGGAACACGGCAACCAGGAAAAGCAGCAATCGGAGCAATTAAATCGCGCTGTTGGTAGAACAGTAAGCTTTCAAGCCCGGCCAAATCAAACCCTGGCGAGGCCATTCCGGATGCCGTTTGCTTCTACGAAACCACATTACGCTCGAGCGCAGTATTACACGTGCGCTACTCGACACGAAATAGTTGTCACTTCGCAAAGTCATTCGGAAGGAGTTCTATGCCCGTGACGAAACCGCAAGAGAATGCCTGTCATAATCCTGCCTATCGTGTTTGCTAAGGCTACAAGTGGCGCGCCTCCACCCGTGTGCCATACTATTCGATTCTGTCAGACATGAACAACACCGGCTGCAACATCCGGCCACGAAAACTGGGGCCTCTGATTAAACATCCGAACTGCAACTTCGCCAGCCTGAATTAACACTGGCATTTCACTTGCAATGTTACGACAACGGATGACGCTCGGATGATCGCCGTAGTATGATCTCAATGCATGGCAACCCGCAGTGACAAGGCATCTGAAACGTTCAAAAAGTGCTCTTTAGAAGCACGAATGTAGAAACTGTTGTGCTCACCGTGACGTGGTGCACGTGCGTACGCGGACCGTGTACGCTGAAGTCGACTAAACCAGGCAGCGCGTCCAACGAAGTCGTGATGTGGGCGTACCACGGCAATCGTCAGATGGACTTGTCCCCGTACAGGTCGGTCCACTGTTGCAGGGAACACGCTCTGCGAAAATGCCTGCAGCATCATCAGTCGACAGCTTAGAAAAACACATTCGCTTTAGGCGTCATCGATTGCCAGCCAAGATAACGATTCATGGCTGGTTAACGAACGCTGCTAGGTTACGCTCCTTCACCGCCCACGCAACAGGAGATGTCGGACGATGCCTGCAGCTTGCGCCGTGCTCGCGTACAACGTTCCATTTGATGGTAGCAGACGACGCACTAGAGGCACCGCGCGAGCGGAGAGGGAGCGTAATCTAGCAGCGCTTGCCTACCGGCCATGACTCGTTATTTTTTTCGGCAATAGATGACGCCGAAAGCGAACGTGTTGTCTTCAACTGTTGGTTGATGGTGCTGTATGCAGCCGCCGCAGAGTGCAGGCAACGTGCTCGCGAGTTCTCTCTAACAGAGGACCGACACGTACGCTAAGCAAGTGCAACAAAGTTGTCCACCACACGCATTGGCTGAGGGAGGAAGCTCTGATCTGGAACGTGAGGAAGTTCCACAGCATTAACGTAGCTATTGAGCTAACGAGGCTATATTCCGCGTGCCTTTTGCTCCCTAAAAACCACATTTCGCACTACGAATCAACACACGTCACTATAACTTGTACTGCGCGCAAGCCACATAACTACAAAATAGGGCTTGAGGTTGCAACTTCATTCGAAACGAGCTAATATCGTTGATGAAATGAAGAGGCCTGTCTAACTTTTCTGCCTAGTTTCAGCTACCTACTGAACTATGAACTGAACCTGACGCTATCTATGCGTGTCGCCACACCAGCGACGCGGCCCGCCCTCTGAAGTTCCGTCACGGCGAACACACAATACGTGGGCGCAGCCGACCCAGAAAAAATTCCGGCTTAATTTTACGATGCAACTAGCCTCATGTAACTTTTTTAGCGACTAACCATGACGTCTGGCACGTACTAATTTGAGAAACCAAAATGACAGACACGAAGCTCCGTACCACCCTCGCGAGCTCGGGGACTCCTTCTCTTACTTGTTGACCGATGCCCAAGCACTGCGTGAAAATAAGTGGCCCTTCGGACAGATGCCCATCATGAGTCAAAGTTCTTTGTCCAGGCGATGCTGACGGTTGGTGAAGAGGCACAACAAAATATGAGTTCACAACAGACATGACTTCCGTCTTGTATGCTCACTTCTCCGGCTTCAACGGAGCGACATTAGCGTATTCGCCAAGCGTCGCGTGTATTTCAGAAGCTTGCGTGGAGTGTGGCAGCTCGGGCTAGTTGGTACGCCATGACGATAGTTATAGCGCGAGAACAAAACGACAACACAGAGACTGTGTGTCTTTCGTGTCCTTCTTGTCTCTGTGTCGTCGTTTTGTTCTCGCGCTATAACTATCGTCTTGCGTGGAGGGCGAGAAGTGTTGGGCGGAAGCAACTTGACATTCAAAATAATGCTCGTGGCAAGTCAGTAGCCACTTTTTCCGATGTCCAGCAGCGAACAGTCTCTGCTTGCAACTGGAACACATTGTCTGCGACATTGTCCGAAGGCTCGCCAGGCGCGAAGTATTCCTTAACGTTCCTCGAATTTTCAATGCCCGGAGGTTGGAGCCAGCTCTTGTAGAGTATGTACAGAAGACGCAAGGTAGCAGGGGCACCACAACATCGAGCACAGCCCCTGTTAGTGCGAGAATGCGACAGCAGTGCAGCGCAGAGCTCAGACACAGCAACCATCACCGTCGAGAATAAGACGCGAAACGGCGGTCCCATACCCCAGAAAGACGCTCTCCGAACACGAGGGCAATGATCCGATGATGCTTGGTGCATGCGTCGGTATGCCTGGAAAACTTTCTTTATTCGCGCCTTGGTCAATCTGGTCTGTACGTCACTGTCGCCTGCCACCGCAACGCTATTGTTATCACAGTTATTATGCATAAAAGAAAATTGCAAAAAGTGTTCAGCATGCCGAGTCCGAGCATGTATTGAAGGTTATCTCGTGCTATCCGATAGCAACGACGTATAGTTAGCGCTGTCGCTTTCGTTTTATCGATGTAAAATTCAGAAATCCACGAAAGCGCTACATCAACGCGCGGCCTTTAAAATTCAAACTGGACGTAGCGTTTATTTTCAGTACTTGCGCAGAAAGCCTGCTTCTGGTTTTCGATAAAACGAATATATGTCGAATGCACCGCTTGAAGGTCTCCTCCTGGCTCGCGATTGATAGCGCAATAATCACGAGCGTAGGCACAAGTTCCGGGTTAATAAAGTTACGAGCTCTTATACGTGCCACAATCAACTTATGAAGCACGTAGAAAGAGGCTGTGCTAGGATCTATTTCCTGGGCATAAATCGAAGTACAGGCAACCAAATCTTTAGCGTGCGTGAAGGGCAGCTTTTGTGTGTATATACCTTCATAATAAGTCAGAATTAGGTTCCAAAAAAGTCTGCTCAAGTGCAGGGTCACAAAACAATATTCTTCGGCTTCATTCCATCATATGGCGCTGACACAAAGAAATGTTGCCGCTTCACACACAAGTTATCGATCTGGTCCGTTGTGCTCTAGCGAATTCGAAGACGCGCTCTTGTAACCATGACGAAACGAAGGCAGGGGGACACATACAACGCGTTCACTAATAACCAAGCTCCACCCCGGCGTGGTAGTCTAGTGGCTAAGCTACTAGGCTGCTTACCCGCAGGTCGTGGGTTCGAATCCCGGCTGCGGCGGCTGCATTTCTGATGGAGGCGGAAATGTTGTAGGCCCGTGTGCTCAGATTTGGGTGCACGTTAAAAAACCCCAGGTGGTCGAAATTTCCGGAGCCCTCCACTACGGCGTCTCTCATAATCATACGGTGGTTTTGGGACGTTAAACCCTACATATCAATGAAATTAATAACCAAGCTCCGTCGCGTTTTTCTGTGAATGGATATTAGGGAACAGCCCAACGCTGTGGTCTAGCTGCTAAGGCGAGCCGCATTGCGCACCCAAATGTCGCGTGGGCCGTATTTCCAATGGAGGTGAAAATGCTCTAGGCTCGTATATTTGGGTGCGCGTTAAAAGAAAAAAAGCCGGTGGTCAAAATTTCCAGAGCTCTTTTTTTTTAAATTAAATGTATATAAGGAGAGGTTGTTGCCAATATAAGGAGAGGTGATGCCGGCTACTCCTCTTGCACAAAAGTCGACATCGCATATTCTGTAGCAAACACAAGGCTATATATGTACGTAGCACAACGCTTGCACAATGAGTTCAAGTTTTAGGGGCGGAGCTCCTTAAGGCGTGGGCTGTGCGTCCCCTGTATGTAGCCACCTCTCGTTTAGTTCTTGCATTGTCCACTAGATGGCGGTACCGTCTCCCGTATGTCGCCTCCTCTCGTTTAGTTCTTGCAGTGTTCACTAGATGGCGGCACCGTCTCCTGCATGTAGCTACCTCTCGTTTAGTTCTTTCAGTGCTCACTAGATGGCGGGACCTGTAGCTGATGATGAAAAGATGCAAGATGTTATAAACTAGACGGTGGTACTTGTAGTTGATGATGAAAGATGCGAGATGTTATAAAATAGGAATGATGTCACATATGGCACGTGTCATTGGTGGAAGGCAATCGTTCGATTTAGTGCGGCGACGTACGCTAGGGGGAGCATTGTAATAAAATCGAGTAGGCAAAATGTACGGAAGATTCATGGTTTACCAGGTTTTCTTCCAGAGCTTCGCCCACTCATCATCATTCACTTCGTGGATATGGCGGCACTTTTTCAATACAGAGCTCTTCCCTACGGTGTCTCTCATAATCATATTACGGTTTCGTGACGTTAAACATCAAATATTATTAGTCACAGGGGAACATTCAGTAAAGAAAAAAAAAAGTTGGCACTTCTAACCTGGTAGACGTATGTTCGATTTCCGGGGCCAGCGCGTGCACTTCGATGGCGGGGAAACGCAAGAACATCTCAGTGCTCTGCTCGATAAAGAACCCGAGGTGTTAAGAAGTAATCTTCGGTGCCCCATATCTCGTACCTCATAATCACATCGTGGTGCGGCGCGCAAACGCTCATAATCGCATTAAACGAATAGGGATCATGATCTAGTAAAAACCACTCGTTGTACAAGAGCAACATTTATTCCCGGTGTAGTGATAGTCACGGCACGCTGGAATGATTGTCTCTATCTTATTTTCCTGCGAAAATGCTTGAAGGATCTCACGCTAGCGTTGCTCTACGCGTATCAGTTCTAGCATTCCAGTAATCCGCCTTTTCCAAGACGCCACAAAGGATGCGCTCTTCCCTGGCGGAAAAGCCGAAAAACACCTCCTGATCTCTGAGGCTGTGGTTCTAGCAATACCGGTTCTCTCGAACTTTATACCGAAATCCAACCGAAACGGCAGAGGGCCGCAGAAAAAAAAGTATGGGAAAAGGCGGATTTACCAGGAGTAACTCAACACGCTACTTAAATTGGTCGGCATTTTAAGTGCATTTTTCTCGTCCCCCGAGCACGCTTTAGGGAGCTTACACCTGTACGAACACATAGTTGTAATGGTTGTAAATATTTTTTACTAATACTAATACTTTACTAATATTTTTTACTAACTAAATATTTTTTACTTTTGCTGTTTTGTTTTCTTTCGTTTTTTAACTATTGTATAACGCCATGCAATTGCTGCCCGTATTCATGGTTTGCGCTTTGTTGCGGTTGTCAGGTTGCACTGTATCTTGCTGTACTGCTTTTTGTTTTGTTGTTTCTGTTTTGTTGTTCCTTTCTTCAAACCATGTTGTATTGCCCCCCCCCCCCCTATGTAATACCCTCTTCTAGAGGGCCTTTAGGGGTAACCTGAATAAATAAAATAAATAAATAAGTAATGTCTATAGGGTTCTGCACGTAAAAACGACGACATGGTGATGTGGAAAGCCGAAATTCCGACCACCTAACATGCTCTCACATAGCACAGTGCATGGTCTTCTGGCTCTTTGGCTTCATCTAAGCGCGCCCACCATAGCCGGGATCGAACCCGTGGCCATCGGGTTACAGCAGCCCAGCAGCAAACCATGAGCACGGTACCGCAGTGACCGCACTACCGAGGTGGTCAAACAAGTCTTTGACTTCAACGTGGCTTGCCATTTGTACGGCTTCAGATTCACACCTTGACAAGGCCTTGCTGCCTATTATACGCAAATTTATCCAATCATGCGAGTAGTGAATCTTTCCATAAGATTCATGTATCAAAATGTGGACCCGCCATTGAACCAGATGACTGGAGTGTTGAAATTGTCGCGCCACCTGTTGACTAGAAAGGCCACTATCAAATGCACTTTTTTGTGTTTTGCGTTGTCGCTCACTGATAGCGCGACGGTCTGCTGACTACCGCAGAGTCGACCGATTACGTGTCCGGGTTTTCAAACGCAGTTTCGCAACTGGCATGATCGAAAAGGTCTGCAATATATGTGAACCTGCATTCCGACTGCCGTGGCACACTGTCTTTGGTCCGTTTTAGGTTTTAAGACAAAACTGCAATATCAGGATAAGACTGCAATAATAGAAGCATTTCCTGGTGTTGCTGACAATGTAGTGCAAGGAGTAGTGCGTATGAAATATTGATGATGGCGGCCTGGGAAGGGGGGGGGGGAGGGGTAGTCAGTCACTAGTTCCACTGGAGATCGCGGCCTGCCGGGCTCAGCTGACACGCAAGGGCATAGATGTTTTTTTTAGGGGGGTGGGGGTGAGGGGATTCAACTACAGTGTTTAGTGCGTGCTGTATGTAAACTACAGACAAATGTGTGTAAACGACAGACTAAAACCCACAATTTTGTTAACTAAGGAAAGCTGGTAGCCAGCAGCAACTAGAGCCATAGACATATTTTGAAACTGCAAGTTGAAACAGGATCACTTTACTCCTAAAGTGGTATTTTCTCAGCAGCTTTTGACGCGAGAGCGTTGAAACGCTCGTTTCGCAGGAATTCCGGCGTCGGCGTCGTTGGTTGTGAGCGAAAACTCTTTACCTTTGCGTAACAAAAAAATATGCATATAGCATCTTTGCGTGACCAAAAACTCGTGAAAGATGCAAATAAAATAAATCGAAAGAAATATTCAGGTCTGAAAGGGGATCGAACCCGGGTCGTTTGCGTGGCAAGCGGGTGTTTTACTCCACAGCGACGCCTCTGCTTCTTTTTTTCATGGTATTTATTCAAGTACTCGGGCAATCATAACAAAATCAAGCGAACAAAAGTACAATCAAATTGCGAAAGTAAACGTTCAAGTGTTACTCATAAACACTAAATGCCTAACACAGCGCGAGTTCTCCACGTGGAGAGTTCTTCACATTGTGGTATACAAACAAAAAAGGGGTGAGGTCAAACAGTTCTCTAAGACGGAGTACCAGTCCGGTCTAAAGTCTAGCTCGTCGTAAATGTTTTTCAGGTGGATAGCCATTTGAATGAAGTGTGCGCTTGAAGAGGTGGTGGGCTCTACATTGCGGTCTTGCATCCGTGTCTTCCACAAGCTGTGCATACCCATGAGGAAAAACATATCACATGCCTCTGCTCGTGAATACAGTGAGAATAACTTCCTCCGCTTGGAATCGCAGTGAAAGTAACTTTCATGCTTTCTTAAATCAACGCCTTCTCTAGAAAGATGCCTGAGGAATGGCTCGCGCTCCCAGCGGAGTTGGCCTGCCTTCAGTTTTAAACAAGCTCCGCGCGGTAGCGCTCGCGACCGACACTATCTAAGGCCCCTGTATCTTAACATTATCATCCCTGCGACAGGCGGTACCAGCTAAGTGTTTCTCATCTGCGGCCCATAGGGGCACGTCAGTCGGAAGTTATTCGAGACCTGCAACTGTGCACTACAGTTTCGGAGGCTATGCAAAGTGTTGCGTTGTTGCACCGTTCACCACAGGTGACGCTAGCGACCAAGAACATTTTCAAACTGAAGGAGGAAAAGGGTGCGGCAGCTGTTTTTTTTTTTTTTTTCTCATGCGGCAGGCATCTTTCTAGAGGAGGCGTTGAATAAATACACGCGCCCCGTATATGCCGTACAAGCTTGGGTGAGTTGGTTTAACTCCATGGTGTAAAATGCAGCGCATAAAGACGACACACAAAAGAGGAAAGACACGGGACAGGCGCTGAACTAGCAACTGCCTTGCTTGGTTAGAAAGTGGAGAATAAATACAATCACTTCCGATGCGTGCACATTTTCCAAACAGCACGTAAATGTGACGCTTTTTTTTTTCAAGTAAACATATTTCACAATCATGTAGATAGATGTAGGGGGGGGGGGGGGGGAGATGCCCTTATTATTTTTTATGTTAAATGCTTCGATGATTTCACGTGCTCTTTGATCCATGTGTCTGAACGGGACATGCGTGTTATTGAGCAAAGTTTTACAACCACAGTTGCGACAATCGGATGACAAATGTGGAGTGGATGTTCCCTTCAATGCATTGCTGTTGCCGGAACCTCTCGTTAAGGCAGGCCCCTGCCTGACCTATTACAATTTGCCACATTACAACGGTATTTTGTATACCACACCCCTTACACATGCTACAAACCGAATACTATGCCTGACGGAACACACGTTCTTATGTGGTAGACCTGTAAACTTTCTATCTACAGGAGCGCGTGATATTCAAATCTTACCGCGGGAGAGAACACAACATCTACGTCTAAACGTTTTACATGTTTTTTTAGCCTGTGTGATAATCCATGTAAATAAGAGATGACGGTGAACTATTCTTGGCCGAATAGGGGGGGGGGGGGGGGAGGTTTATGCGTTGCACAGGCTGCACAGCTGATAGCTTTAATGATTTGAGCAACCTAAGGGAAACACATGATAAGGTTGGACCCAGGAAGCCCGCTTTTTGTGAGCGAAATACTTTCTCCTGAAAACTGGTTTCGATCTTGTGGTGGCAAGACTTGTTAAGAGCAGAATTTAACGAATTGAAGGCAGTGCCGTTTTTTACACTCTTAGAGTGTCCGTAAGAATAGCTCAAGAGGAATTCATTTTTTGTTTGCGGCGAGAAACACTGCCATAAACGGTATAGTTCAGCATACAAACACGGATCTCAAAATGTAATGGCACCATTGACTACCGCTTCAGTAGTGAAAACTAACCCAAAGGCATTGTGTTTGGATATGTTGAATACATCATGAAACAGAGACGTACGATTGTCACTTGGCAGAACAATTAAAGAAATCATCGACATACCGAAAAAAACTCAATAACTGGTCCTTGCAACTCTTTCTCTATTGCCAGAAGTTAGCTTTATATTTAGTAAATAACTGAATTTCATCGTGGCCACTGTTAGACGGTGCTGCTATCTTCCGAGCTACCAAAAAAGTATTTGCGTTCCGTCAGAGTGCGGGTGCTGCCATCTCAGAGACTTGGGTAAAATGCATAGTTGAAAGAAAATCTACCAGATGCCGCTAGCTTACGCTGTCCGGCTCTGTGTGCTCTCAGGAACCACGGTATTTCGTTGCGCAAGTGAAGGTTTAGTGGCCCTGCAGAAGAAAGCACTGCCCAATAAATATTATATTTTGTGACAAATCAGTTCACCTGCGTACATAGAAAATTAATACAGTGGTAAATTATTACCCTGCGTCTTGTTCTGCGATGGAAATACTGTTTCAACGATCCGTGGCATATCAGCAAAGATCAATAAATGCTGAGCGCATCTTGTAATATTCTTCGGTACTAATTGCAGAACAAACTAAGCTTTATTGGAATCGAAACACAAAATGTGGTCTTGTCCTGTACGGAAGTAATGTTTTGTGTAGAGCTGTCAGGTTGATGTAAGATAAGGTGTAGGTAAACCAAGAACTCTTTATAAATTTGCAGAAGGATGTGAAGTACGGTAATAAGAGAGTACCTTTACGCCAGCGTTCAAGGCAGATTACTTGGGAACCAACACATGAACAATTATTAGATGGTGATGACAATTATAACACGTTTAAAATAATGGATGTATTGGTAAAATTCTTCTTGATATCATTTCACGATTTGCATTACAATAGTAGTGCTGGATTGTTTAGGTTCTTAACAAAAAATACTTATGTTCTGCAGTACCACAAAACTGTTTCTGCTTGGCATCAATTGTTAACTAGCAGTAAGCATCTCCAGTTATGAACCATGGGTTATCAGAAAGGTGTTCTGGACAAATAACTATGGAGAACGCTTGAGAGTGTACGCTCTACTATGGGATGTACAACCGAGGCCAGTTTGGACCCACTGTGTATGGAAGCTAGACACCATAAAGTTCATTGCGCACTAGTACTACTTCTAGTACTAGTAGCAGCACTTCCAGTGAGGACCATTGCACCTGGAAAAATAAATCACTTTAACGACACGTACAAACAGGACGGTACAGGTACGATGCAACTCATAGCAGTGCGACGCTGTCACAAACGACTGACAAAAGAAAAGAAAGAAAAGAAGAATACATCAGGAGTTTTGAGCAGATACTCGCTCATCTATTGGGAAGAAGTGCTATACTTAGACTCGACATATGCAGTGATCACGCTTGTCGCTGCATTTGGCCATGTCATATGATACTCTACTGATTCTTTTGTTTTTTTTTTCTTCTCTTTTTTATGTGCCTGATGCCTTTAAAAAGACAGCGTGTTTAGAAAAAGTGTTAGATGATTTCGAGTACCTGGCCTTCAACTATGGGATAGTATAAAGTGATTGAAAAAGGGAAGTTTTATTGTACACATAACTTGCACATACGCAAACCAAACAACGAAAACTAGTAAAAACGGTGTATATATGTCTCAAATGACCACTAAAAAACGAATTTATCGCTTCGTATCCGAATCTTACAAATTAAAGGAAAAACAAAATGGATTGATAGGATGTGTTCAGTAAAAGTAGTTAACGATTGACGAAGGGAAGTTTTATTGTGCACGTAACTTGTACATACAGAAACCATACAAGAAAAAAAAGTTAAGACAGTGCATACATCCTATATTTTAACGCTCAAAAACCAATGTATGTCTGTGTATCCGTATGATAGAAGTTAAAGAAAAATTAAAATATACCGAGTTATCCGCAATTCAGATAATTCCACGCATGGATGCGTACTAGGATTGGCGCTTGGCTATGGTAGGAACAAGTGGAAAATCCAGTCGTTCCTTCATTGCTCAGAATATACGCGTGTGCAAACGTGTGTTTACAAAAAGTAGTTGACGATTTAGACAACTCGGTACCTCTACTATGAGAGAGCTGACGACCGTCCCCTGGTTCTCACACTTAATGAGGCCGCCTCGACAAAGATTTGTGTGTGTGTGTGTGTGTGTGTGTGTGTGTGTGTGTGTGTGTGTGTGTGTGTGTGTGTGTGTGTGTGTGTGTGTGTGTGAGAGAGAGAGAGAGAGAGCATAATGGCGCCCCGTGGCATGTCAAGCCAAGATAGAAACACCTTTGTGTGTTTTGAAAAGTGGGTACCGATTTAGAGTACATGCTCTCCTCTATGGGAGAGCATGAAGCCGTCCCGTAGGCCCACACTTGATGTGGCCCTGTTGCAAGAAACCACGTGGAACGCTGAACCTTCCAGGAAACGACAGAGTGAATGATCCGCTACAATGTTTGAAAAAGTTGCAACCTAAGCAGTTCAAGTGAACCTTAAACGTGCGGGCGCGCTGTTTAGCACAGGGTAACCTCGATGATTTATTAAAGGCTTTCTCAAATATTGGTAACGTCTGCCCAGGATTCTTGATTCGCATTTGCCATCTGTTTGTTACCTTCGTTCTCTTTAGTGAACCAGTGGTAATTAGGGGTGTTTACCCGATTTCCATGACATATACTTCCTGGGAGTTTCCGCGTGCATAGGACCGACCAATTTCGCATTGGTCCATGCTGTGTTGCGAGTTACAGCCTAGAAAAACATGGCAAAAACAATTAACAAGGTGTTGGCCTTTGAAGGCCGGTCGTGTTACGTAAATTGCGCTGAAAACAAAACCACTTTTGAAATGCGGAGCATTCGCCCGGTGTAACGCGTCGTGCGTCAGCGGTAATGTCCACACCCTCACTGCGCATGCTCGTGCCTTGCGTGTCGTTCCGCATGCTCGCATCTCGTGTCCACTGTTTACTCTCCTCCTATCTCTCACCTCGTAAAGCCGACGCAGGCAGCGTCTGCTAGTAAAAACCGACTGCTTGAGCTGCACAACTGTTCACTCGCGATCCCATATAAGCAGGCACTATACCGCAGATCAGCGTCCCACCACACTTTGAAGGTAACACTTCTCATTGCTTCAATAAATAAGAATAATAAAAACAAAATTCCACTTAGCATTCTTACACTACACCAATTACGCAATACTCATCTGATACCTCCCCTTACCACACACACACTCTGTGACACATTTCCTCGAGTTCACCCTCTGGCAAGGTGCGGATGGCATTTTATTGCGATAGCAATTATACAAACACTCTCGGTTGGATTTCGCCGCCGGCGTCGGCGTCGACGTCATGCACCGTATATGTGTACGTATCTATAAAGAAGGCTCCGGCACACCAAATCGAACGTGAGACCTCCGCGTTGTGAACGCGAGACGTTAATCACTGAACCACCGAGAGGTACCTCTATCAACGTTCAAACGTCAAGCTACTTTTATCTACCACTTACCGCTGTTGGCGGGCATCTTGGGGGGAACTATCGTGTTTTCAGCATTATCAGCAAGATGTCGCAATGAGCACGCGGTGGCTCTCATCTCTCACGCGTACTTTGGCCCGCGTAATGAAGAGAGAGGACGATCTCTCGCGCGCCCTTATCTCTCGGTTGGGAGGATTATACGTCTTGGCTGGTGTTGCGGAACTGGAACGATCCTGTTGTAGTTACGGGGCGCACAAAAACCACTGCAATCGTTGCACAGCCTCCGTTTGTAAGAAAGGCGCACT
This sequence comes from Rhipicephalus microplus, assembly GCF_013339725.1. Lineage (NCBI taxonomy): Eukaryota > Metazoa > Arthropoda > Arachnida > Ixodida > Ixodidae > Rhipicephalus > Rhipicephalus microplus. The sequence continues at coordinate 73,434,394 of NC_051168.1, forward strand.
TTTCAAACTCAGCGAAGCAACAAGGGAGACGCTTATTCACTTTCTTCTGTACCTTTGAGTAGGTTTCGTGCGTGATTTGTGCATTAGAAACACGGGACAAGTTTCTATCTGCTTGCCATTCTGCGCGTGACCTTCTAAATTTGTTGCTATCGCGTTCATTGCTTCTCCTTTGCGGCAAAGCTGTGACTCTTTTTTTTCGGTTATGTGTGCGTAATGGACGTTAAAGGCTCGTTGGAGCCTGAAACATCACGTTTGGCAAAACAGCAATGTCAGAACCCTAGACGACGTTTACCGGGACGATCAAGTACAAAAGCCGGGGACACAAAGGTAGGTCTACATGGTGAAGTCATTTATATAGAATAGTTCGTTACATGATGATCTCAGCGAAATGCGTTGGCGCTGATCGCACTGCTCTCTAATCTGTTGGAGGAAGCCTTCTTTCTCGGTGAGGAGGAATTCCTTCGGCACTGGTCCTGCCTTTTTTGTTTTCGTTTGTGATAGACGCGTAAAACCTGTCTTCCGGCCTGCCTGGTTTGTGTAGGGTGATGTCTGTTCAGTACCGGCAGGAATGCCATGTAAGTGAGCAAAATGTATACACATTCATGTTTTATTTGTGCTTTTCGTTTAGCGTCTAATGTATCTTTGAGTGTGGAGAGGCCGCCATTGGAATTTTAGCTTGGCTACCTTCAACGCCTGAACGCTATCTAGTGAAGCTAGTCTAGCTGTGCTATTTTCAGAATTACAGGATGTTAAATGGGATGTAATAGAATCTAGCAAAGTTAGGAGGACACGTGAAGCATATACAGTGCTGAACAATGAACACGTCTTATGCTACCGTGGAATAGTTGACAGAAAAGAACTATAGGGATGGGGTTTCTTATACACAAGAATATCGCTGGCAACATAGAGGCCTACGATAGCATCAGTGAGAGCGTGGCAAGTATCATACTTACGTTTAGCCAAAGGTACAAGATGAAGGTGGTACATGCCTACGCGCCCACATCGAGCCATGGTAATCATTTAGTTTAACGCTTCTATGAAGACTTAGAGTCAGCGAGTAATGAAGTAAAGACACAGTATACTTTCGGATGGGTGACTTTAATGCCAAAGCAGGCACGAAGCAGGCTCGAGACGATGCGGTGGGGGAATATGGCATCGGTTCTAGAAATGCCAGAGGGGAGTTATTAGTAGAGTTCACAGAATGCAATAATTTGCGGATCTTGAATACCTTTTTCAGAGAATGGGATAACAGTAATTGGACGTGGCGAAGTTCTAATGGCGAAACTCTAAATGAAATAGACTTCATTTTGTGTGCCCATCCAGGCATTGTACAGAATGTAGACGTAGTGGGCAAGATCAGAAGCAGTGACCATAGAATGATAAGAGCTCGTATACACCTAGATTTAAAAAGCAAAGACAAAAACTGATACGCAAGAAGCCAAATAATGAACTGGGGGTGAGAGGAATTCAGAGTTTAGCTTTAGAATCGATTCGGGACACTAAACAAGATAACCGATGTTAGCCTTGATACATTGAACGATAGTTTAACTAGTATCATCAAAGAGTGTGCCATGGACGTTGGAGGTACAGTCACAAGAGTGGTAACTGGCAAACTATTTCATGAGACGAAAAATCTTAAGAGACAACAAACCCGAAAGTCTCAAATGCAACCGACAAATTGAGCTAGTGGAGATTTCGAAGTTTATCAATAGGCTTAAGGTAGCCAACATCAAAAGGTATAACATAGAAAGGATGGAACATGGTGTAAAAAGCAGCAGAAGCCTAAAAGCTGCTATGGCAGACTTGTGCATTGGTAAAGATCACATGTATGCATTGAGGAACAAGGAAGGCAATGCCATAACCAATATGGTATGCGATAGTCGAGTTGGCAGAAGAGTTCTACAGAGAGCTGTACAGAAGCCAACTAGGATGATATCGCGAGAAGCAATAATAGTCCTGAGGAATTCGAAATCCTAACAGTAATGAGAGGGAAAGTAAAGAAAGCCCTAGAAGGAATGCAAGCATTGGCAAAGCCGCTGGTGAGGATGAAGTAACAAGGGACCTCCTGAGAGATGGCGGAGAAATTGTGTTAAAAAATTTGCCGCATTATATACGAAGTGTATCTTGAAGAGAAGGGCACATGAATTCTGGAAGAACGTCAACATCACCTTAATCCATAAGAAAGAAGATGCCAAGGACTTGAAAATTTTCAGGCTGATAAGCTTACTGTCCGTTCTCTGCAAACTATTTACTGAAATATTAGCTAATAAAATTAAGGTTACATCAGAGTTCAATCAACCAAAGGACCAAGCAGGATTTCGTACAGGCTACTCCGCAATAGACCATATTCACACTATCAATGAGATAATAGAGAAATGCGCAGAGTACAACTAAACCCTATACATAGCCTTCATAGATTACGAGAAGGTGTTTGACTAAGTCGAGAGATCAGCAGTAATATAGACACTACGGAATCATGGCATCAAAATACCCTACACAAACATACAGGAAGAAATCTACAGTGGATACACAGCTACCACAGTCTCCTTAAAAAAAGCGACAGAATACCAATTAAGAAGGGTGTCAGGCAGGGAGACGCGATTTCTCCAATGCTATTCACCGCGTGTTTACAAGAGGTTTTCAGGACCTTAGGTTGCGAAGAGTTTGGGATAAGAGTTAATGGAGAGTATCTTAGTAACCTACGATTCGCTGGTGACGTTGCCTTCATGAGAAACTCAGGGGACAAATTACAGCTCTTTTACTGAACTGGACACGAAAAGCAGAAAAGTAGGTCTGAAAATTAATATGCACAAAACAAACTAATTCAGGTACAAAACTATTTCAAGTTTGTTTTTTCAATATTTTATTATTTCAATATTTCAACTATTTAACTTATTTCATTATTCAAATTCAACTATTCAATCAAATTTTGACTATTTCAATATTTCGAAACTATTTCAGGTTTGTACTATTTCAGGTACAAAACAAAAGTAATGTGCCACCGTCTCGGCAGAAAACAGCACTTTGCGATAGGTCGAGAGACGCTGCAAGTTTTAAAGGATTATGTCTATTTATGACAGGTAGCAACCGCGGAGCCGCACCACGAGGTTGAGGTAACTAGAAAAATAAGGATGGGGTGGATCACATTCGGCAAGCATTCTCAAATCATGAATGGTAATCTATCACTAACTCCCTCAAGTGAAAGGTATATAACAGCTGCATCTTGCCAGTACTTACCTTCGGAGCAGAAACCCAGTGGCTTACAAGAAGGATTCACCTGAAATTGAGTACGACGCAGCGGGAGATGGAAAGGAAAATGATAGGTGTAACCTAAGGAGACAAGAGGAGAGCAGAGTGGGTCAGGGAACAAACCGGGGTTAAGGATATCATAGTTCAAACCAAGAAGAACAATTAGACATGGGCCGGTTACGTTGAGCGTAGGCAGGATGACCGCTGGTCATTAAGGGTAACTGACTCGATTCCCAGAGAGGGCAGATGCACGAAGTGTAGATAGAATGTTAGATGCGCCGATGAGATTAAAACATTGGCAGATCCCACGCACAGTGGGAATCGATGATATGCGAAGCACGAATGAGAAAGATTGATAGGCCAGTCTAAAGTCAGCAGAACGTTATGAGGTGGAGGTAAACGATGCCGTCCATGACTTCCGTTTAATGATCATCGTGTTCGGATGTGTCGTTTACTTTCGTCATCTATTGACGTCACGTGATACCAAACTTAATATATGTGGAGCTAGCGAAATGGCCAGGAGCACGCTATGAACGTGGTATGTTGCCGTGTTCTTACATGACGCGCGTGTCAGAATTATCGTGTTTGCACTAGTCACGTGTTTCGTCATTCATTGACGACACGTAGCACCGAATTCGGTATATGCGGAGCTAGCAAAACGGCCGCGAACGCATCATGAACGGCCCAATACACTACAATGTATACCGATGATGCGCGCGCACGCTGGGCACAGTGACGCAACGTTAGCAAAGCGCGAGCGCTCTATAGTCAGACGCCAGGCGCGACCAGCGTTCGTCGGCGCGGCCCGACGGCAACCAGTGCGAAATGCGACATGCTGCATTTCGCGCCGATGCGTTACCCAGACAACACTGCGTCTCCCTCTTTTCGTGACGGAGGGACGCCGGCCGCGCTGAAACGCGCATGCGTCAAGGTAACGTAGCTTGTGGCATGTAGTCATGTTCTCACATGACACGCATCTCATGATTGTCATGTTCGCACCGGTCACATACGTTCGTCATTGATTGAGGTCACGTAATACCAAATTTGGCATATGTGAATCTAGCGAAACGGCCACGACCGCATCATGAGTGTGGTATGTAGTCATGTTGTTACACGACACGCATGTCGTCATTATCATGTTTGGATGCACCATTTACCTATGTCGTCCGTTTGTGTCGCGTCATACCGAGTTTCGTACATGTGAAGCAAGCGAAACAGCCGTGAGCACATCGTGGGCGTAGCATGTAGTGATGTTTTTACATGAAACGCATCTCATGTTTATCATGTTGGCACCAGTATCATACCTTCGTCATCCATTCACGTCTCGTAATACCAAATTCGGTAACAGTGAAGCTAGCGAAACGGCCGCCAGCGCATCATGAGCTTGGCATGTAGTCATGTTGTTACATGACACGCATGTCATGATTAACATGTTTGCAGCAGTCACATACCTTCTTCATCCATTCACGTACCGTGATACCAAATTTGGTATATGTGACGCTAGCGAAACGGCCGCGAGCGCGTCATGAGTGTGACATGTTGTCATGTTGTTACATGACACGCATGTCATGATTTTCATGTTAGGGTCTGTCGCTTGTGTTTGCCATGCAATCATGTGATACCATACCAGTTTTGCAACATGCCATGTGAACGAAACACCGCAAGAGCTGCAGGACCATGAAATGTAAGTCATGGTATTCATGACATACATATCATGATTTTAATGTTATGACTAGTCAAATATGTTTTTGATACAGTCATGTTATGCCATACCAAGTTTGGTATTGATACCATTACTGAAAGGGCCAGGAGAACTAAAAGTCGAAGGCGGCTAGATAGATAGATAGATACGTTCAAAGTCGCCTAAGTTCGCCAAGGAATGCTTCGCAATTAAAAGTTCGCAGGTAAAACGTGGCAACGGAAAGCACAAGACCGGATTGATTGGCGGATCATGAGAGAGGCCTTTGCCCTGCAGTGGGCGTAGCCACGTTGATGATGATGACGATTTCCAAGCAAAGTCTGTACTTACCCTTGCATTGTCTTGCAATGAGACGGCAGTGTATGTAAATAAATTAATAATAAAAATTGTTGGATCAATGCCAACCAAAGCTGTGAATAAGATTCTCTTTCACTGCACTGCTAATTAACTTCACCAGAGTTTATGTAACACCAACATAACTGAGTGAATAAGTGCAAAGTGACGAAAACGTAGAAGGGCAACAGACACATGCACGGCAATGTGTACGTGTCTCTCTCCTTTTTTTTTTTTTTTGTCTATGTCCTGGTAAAATGGCGCGTACTTTGTCGTGTGTGCTAAAGTGAAGCGTGTTTCCCGCGCTGCTGCTGACAAAAGTATGCTTCCGCCACCTCTGAACAAAACAGGGCAACCAAGAAACAGTAGTTTTGCGGGAACTCCACCAGTCGTCGCTAGTATTGGCACCCAGGAGTGCTCAAAGCGGTAGAAAAGCAAAAGAAAGCAATGCAGAAAAATGGGTGGCGCGTAAGTAAGAAACACACTGATGAAAGTGATTTTACAGTAACACTGATCATAAGCATGTGCAGGGCTCTCCTTCATGAGGGGGGGGGGGGGCGAAGGTTCTTTGCAGCATCCCCTGCCTGTAATATTGTATGAAGCTCGAATTGCGCCCCTGCCACCTGTGTGCGCTCGCCTCTGACGGCATTAGCAATATTATCTGGGGTTTTACGTCCCGAAACATCAAAAGTATTGCGAGAAGTCATAGTTGAGGTCCCCGGAAATTTCGTCAATGACAGTAAAGCTCGAGAGGAGGAGGAAGATACAATTTACTTGTTAGTACGTACTACTCTACTGAGCACGTAGCCGCACGGTGGTCTCTAGGTTACGGAGCACGGCGGCTGACTGCGCAGTATTCGGTACCAGCCGGGGCGGTCGCATTTAGATGGAAGCAGGATGTTAATAATAATATCAAGGGTTTTACGTTACATAACCACAATATGGTTATGAAAGTTGCCGTAGTGGAGGGCCCTGGAAATTCGGACCATCTTAGGTTCTTTAACGTGCGCTGCCACAACACAGCACATGGGCCTTAACCATTTCTCCTCCACCGAAATGCGACCACCGCAGCCGGAATCGAACCCGCGACCTTGGGGTGAGCAGCCGAGCACTGATTCACCCAGTAGTAGCACGATGGATGCGGAAGGTTAGAGGTCGTAGCAACATGTGATGTCAGATGCGCATTACATAACTAAGAGACGGTCGAAAGTTTGGAAGTCCTCTCACTATGGCGTGCTTCATGATTTGGCTTTGACATGCGAAACCTCAGCTGTTCAGATTTTTGGGGCTACACTCTTAGCCAAATCCTGGCTAGAATATACACGCCAGCTAGGCAGGAAGTCAAGTCAAATTATGGCCGCTTATAGTCAGGTAGTTACGCGCCTCAGTTGCCGTGTCCAAGAGTGACCGGCCCGATTCGAAGTGGCCTTCAGAATAGACGGGACAAGGATTAGCCGGGATTTCAAGTCAAATTTTTTTCTGGATAGGTACGGCCTGCGGTTACGCGTGACATTTCCATAGGTGGCATGGCCCTGATACGGTTGCGTAAAAAGGGAGCCCCAGCTGTTCAGCTTTTTGGGGATATAGTATGTGCCTGATCCGCAATAAAACAAAGAGCTCACCCTAGCGGGCCAATGATGATTCATTTAGACCGAATGGGAGTCGCCCACTTCGCGCTAACGCGTGTCTTGCCGGACACAGATAAAATTTCGCACCGACCGACGCGCCCGGGATTGCATGCGTGCTCGTAAATATAACCTTGTTTAGAAGTATAACCTTGTTTAGAAAAAATTGATTGTCATAGCGATCAATAACATTTCAACAGAACATTTTCTTCCTAGACATACAATAACGATTATGTCAAAACAGACTTCACTTACATGAACATTGATATGAGACGACGTGAAAAGAACATGTACAATATATGGTTCACACAAACACAGCCACACAAATATGAGCCACAAAAATACAGACACACATATGAATATCGCAAGGTGAACATGTGTGCTTAGAAAAAGAGGTTAAATATTTTGAGTACTTGGTACTCCACTATGGGAGAGCATAGAGCCATCCCGTGGGCCTCGAAGCAATGGCATGCAACACGTAGAACTCGCAAAATACCGCGGCATCATTCGTGAAACTTTCGGTGGCAGCGAGTGCCCGCAAATTCAGCCTTCCACGGTGCCTCGGTCACACGCGTAATTGTACGCACCCTTTCCCAATAATTGACGCTTCCTCTATGGTGGGCTTATCGGGGATCAGCCGTTTCTGGTAGGGTAACCCGATCTTTTACCCAGGTTTCTTGTCATTTCACAATGCCGCAATTCATTGTTGCCTGTGTATGAACGCAGGATTGTCGTTGTTGCTTGCAGCAACTGAAGTGTTGAGCTTCGATAGGTGCGAGGGTTAAGTGCAATTACCGACTTCGAGGAGGTACACGGTTGGGAGGGAGCCTTGCAGACAGACAGACAGACAGACAGACAGACAGACAGACAGACAGACAGACAGACAGACAGACAGACAGACAGACAGACAGACAGACAGACAGATAGATAGATAGATAGATAGATAGATAGATAGATAGATAGATAGATAGATAAAGATAGAAATGCGATATGCTTAGCACACAGACGCAAAACTTGGCTTGCCCACAGCTTGCCGGTTGAATTAGAGCTCGTGTTTTTTTTGTTTTTTTTTTTTGCAAACGCCGTACACCAATTGCGCCCATAGAGGAGACGTCAATATTCACTGTCGCATGCTGTCGATTACAATCCGCCTCCCACCCCTCGTGATTTTATCCCTCCTCAAACCAGCCCTTAACCAACTTTTCCTTCTCTTTTCCTTTCTTTTTTTTGTTTTATGCCCAATTGTTTCCGCCAAAGGACAGCTTTCTCTCCAGGGCTGAACCATCAAGTGTTGTCCACTCTCATGAGCTAACGAAAGAAAGGAAAAAAAAAGGACAGAAAAATTCAACAACAACAAGAACAGAACAAAAGCTTGAGGAGCCCGCAAAACAAACCGAGCGCGGTGAAGACAGGGGGCTCTTATGGGCGCGCTTTGCAGCCGCAGCGTCCTCCCGTGCCTAATGGGGTCACGGCTCGTAAATACTGCCCGCCGGACGTTCGGCATCGTGTCGCCTGGACCAGCAGCCCGGCAGGCCGCTTGTGATTGCACTTCGGCGTTTCGCAGCTTGGTCTCATGCGCGCGTCGTAAAGAAATATTTATGACGGGTCACCCTACTTCTGGGCTGTCCTCTGTTTTTTCTCTTGCCCCGGCCACTATTTCACCCTGGCTCTTGTGCCCACGCTTCTCTTTGGACAAGCGAGACACGAAACTTCTCCGAGGAGCAAAGAAAAACAATGAGTGAGCGTCGGTTGTGTTTATTTTACGCAGTAGGCAGCCCGTAGGGGTTGAGACACGCATGTCGGGAAGGTGATTACTCGGAGCAAATCTTGTAGGCCACACATTGTCGTAAAGCTGCTGGCGCCAAAAGTGCCATATGACATCCACGGCTCCCTCTTTAACTTGTAGGACATGACAACTCCACGTTTACCTTTTAAGAAGCGAAGCTCCTTAGGCTCGTACTATGTCTATTGACGACGTCTTTGTCGTAGCTCCAGGCGAACCGAAACGCGCGTATTACGTATAACGTAAATAGAGCGTTCATGGCGCGCATAAGGTTTAAAAATAGAGCGTCCTCTGTCCGTCTGGTAGTCCGTGCATCTTCTCAACCACCAACGCGTCCGTCCGTGCGTCCGTTCGTGTGTGTGTCTGTGCTCTTGTCTTTCCATCTGTCTATCCTTTGGTCTAGTCGGCGACTTCAACATGCACACTATGAACCTTATGACGAAGCTTCGTTTCTTCATCAGCATTCACTTCCTGGATTGGCAGGGAATTTCGGTTTTATTGTTTTTTTTTTCGTCAAAACAAGTTAGTAAGTGCGTTAAAAGGCTCCACCATCAGAAATACAAAGAACGCAAGGAGTTTTTCTCCTGTCGTTCCCCGGCTTCATGACATTATTTATGATGCCGACAGTCTGTTCGCCAACCGTCGTGAGAGAACGAGATCTCGATTAGTCCATGCATGAAGAGCGTTAGATGTGATTTGCTTCTTATCCTGCTTTGTCATGAAGCCGCACGCCCATTCTGCCTTCTCTCGCATGACTCTAGCGCATGATCCCCTGATTTGACTTCGTTGTTTGCATGCTGGGCTGCGCAAGCGAAGGCAACAGTCTGTAGCCTAAATGGGCGAAATCCTTATAGGCTAAACGCTTAGTCATGATATTGTACATGTCTTTAAAGTAAAGAAAAAAATAGGTGGTGAGAAGGAAATAGCACTTGTAGGAAGGGAGGCGATTAAGAAACCACTTTCTCGTCTGTCAACTCGGGGTGGTTTTGGGGCCCTTCAATTCTATGTCTTATGCATTCAATATCTCCGGTAAGACAGGGCAGGTAGGTTTGTGTGTGCAAAGTTGATGATGATTGATATGTGGGGTTTAACGTCCCAAAACCACCATGTGATTATGAGAGACGCCGTAGTGGAGGGCTCCGGAAATTTCGACCACCTGGGGTTCTTTAACGTGCACCCAAATCTGAGCACACGGGCCTGCAACATTACCGCCTCCATCGGAAATGCGGCCGCCGCAGCCGGGTGTGTGCAAAGTTCAACCTTGAAATATTAAAAATAAAATAACAAGCAATGCCCTTCGTGCTGCACCGAAGTATTGCAGGCTACCAAATTTAAAAAAAAATGCATAGGACAACTGTCAAATAGTAATGTTGAAGAAGAAAAAAGAGATGGAAAAAGAAGTGAGGTAGAGAGCACCACCACCGCTTCCAACCACCTCCAAGGGAACGAGCGGTGCTGTGTCAAAATTAAAAGTACTCGATAATTCAGATGCAGAACTTTATTCCATAAGTGACAAAGTCAGAAGTTCCACCAGTGTAGGGCTCCCCTGACCTTAGCCACTCTTCTGTCTTAGTCGCTGATAGCGAACATAAGTCAGCCAGGCCAGATATAGACATTCACCCCTCCGACTGGTTTGGTACGTATGTTGCTACCGATTCTGGGTTTTTCTGGCATGAGGGCTGTGAAGATAATGGAAATAAACATTGCCAAGCTTGCAGTTATCACAGAGAGAACAATGACCGTTGAAACAGCAACAGTATTAATGACAAGTAAGACTGTGCAGGGCAAGTCTCTTGATGAGTTTTACCGAAGAGTCTCTAGTAACAAGAAAGTGTTCTAGGGCAGGGGGCCCCACGGCTCCACTGACGCATTTTCCTCATGGATATGACATTTCAAAATATACACCATCAGGTGGCAACGAAAAAGCTAAAAAGAAAAGCTCTGTTATTAAAGTCGAATCAATGACCTCTCGCTCCACCGCACGCATAGTTAAACATTGCACCACAAACCATAGTTTTTTTTGAACCGCTTTTCTCCATGTGGTCACGAGAGGGCGTTGAGTGGTCACGTACAAGAAATTCTCCCTCCCCTTTTTCTTCGTGTCCCCCCTTTTTTTTTTCTCGTACATAAGTCTGCCCGTGCTCAATATAAAGTATAATGCGCGCACCACATTGTGTTGCTTCTTGTTTTTTTTTTGTCCGCGTTATTCATGCAGCGCATCAAAACATGAATACCTCCAAACTAGCTTTATTCTAGTCCTAGTAACATGAATACATAGAAGTAAAGATGATCCTGAATGCCTGCATTGGCCTTCATCTGCTATCGTAGAGCGGAAGTAGGTTGTAGCCACGAGTACGTATTGAGTTCCTACATGTTCGCCGCTTTAATGCGGCTCCTGCAGCTCTGCGGAGTATAGTAAAATAGAGTACTTTCGAAAGACACTTATTGGAGTACAGGTCTTCGTTTTTCTTTTTTCTTTTTGCAAGTGCGAGTGCTTTATGTTTTCACATACAGTCGAAGAGAATTTCCATCGCTTGCGGGGGGTAGCAATTTGGAGGGGGAGGGGGTGATTACATGGGACGGAAAATCACAATAATGCCAGACTTGTCCTTATATACGACGGCTGTTCTCTCCACGTACTGGCTCGCGATAAGTTATGGCGTTACCAAGCCAGAAGCCCCTAGCGCTCTTCGCGCCGGCTGGCTGTAGCTATGGGGTCAAGATTATGTACGCTTTCTCCACACGTGGGTATGGGAGCAGAAATATGCTGGTTTATTGTCAGAGAAGGCTAGTTTCTGGTCCAGTGTTGAAAAATGAAATGTACGGATTAGGCACAGGAAGCAACGCCACCATAATGGGGAACACGAAATGATTTATAACAAGCAGGAAACATTCAAGACCGCAGTGATCTCTCATCAGTATAGCAAGCAATAGAACTGTAACAGCGTGAACATCATGTCAGTATGACTGAACGAAAGTGTGGTAAGCAAGTGTAGCCCTTCTAGCTGCACTTGTTTAGCTGCCTCCCGGCCATTTGGAACGACGAACCGACTGACCAGTTAGTTGTGCAGCTTACCGACTGGTATGACACGTGCATTCACACACAAACATAACGGATTACTCAATGCAGCGCAAATGTATACCAGAAAAATCAATATCTTCCGATGAATGGGATTCGTTTTGTGGGCACCGAATGGCGAAGGCCATTGTGCTAATGTGTGTTCGAAATAAATTATGAACGCTTCAATTCACTATACGCACATTAAGTACATGGGGAAGCCCTAAGGTGTCCTGGCGAACAGAAGCAGACATTTTAAATAAGCGAAAAGTGTCTGTTTTCAGAAAAGGACTTCAACGATTCTAATTACTTCGTACTCAACTATGGGAGAGCAGTGAGCCGTACCCACTATTTTAAGAAAAGTGGGTGACGCTTTATAGCACTAGCTACTCTACTATGGGAAAACATAGTGCTGTCCCGTGGGCCTCATGAGGCGCCTGAGAAGGTGTTTAGAAAAAAAAGTGCTTTACGATTTCGAGTACTTCGTACGCAACTATATGGGTGGAGCAGTGAGCTGTCCCAAATTGCGGTGTTGTTTCCGAAGGCTTTTCCTCGCACACCAACGAATGGAGTACAACGACTGCTCGTGTGTTTATAAAAAAGTGGTCAACGATTTAGAGTACTTGACACTCTACTTTGGGAGAGCTTAAAGCCATCCCGTTCACCTGACTGAAGACTGGGCGTGAATTTCTGACTAGAGACTCTCGTGTGTTTAGAAAAATGTGGTTAACGATTTAGAGTACTAGGTGCTCCCCCGCAAGATTTAGAGTACAAGCCGCCCGTGCAGCAAGAATGCGGAAGAGGTAAGGAATTTGTTGGCCTTTAGGAAGGCCCTGCACGTCATCATTACCGTTAAAAGTCATAAATGCACTGCTTAATCACCCAACGTTCTGCGCAACAACACATTAAACATCGTATACGATACGTAAGTAAGCTCAGCGCAAACATTTTTGACATCACAAGCACAATACCTTTAACAAAGCAAACCTGCCCGCATCCGTTCTACGGGGTTTTGTGATTCGTGTGGGCGTGTGTGCGCACGACGCTCAAATGAACTATAGACTGTAAGAATGATCGTCAAATGGTTCCTTCTGTAATTTGAGGGGCGAGGCATCTTCGTATGCTTGTCGGTGTCTAGTGGCATGGTCTGTCGTGTGATCACGGTACATCATACAAACGGATACATGCGCCACCGAAAATAGGGTAGATCCCCCTACTCGCCACAGGTCACCAAAACTGAAGGCGATTCCAACAAGAGAGAGAAGTAACATAGGGATGGTAGGGAGGATAAGTAAGCAACGTCCAGTTGGTTACCCTGCACATGTGGACGGAGATAAAGCAGGGGCGGCGCCAGGGGGGGGGGGGGGGGCAAGGGTGGGCTGGAGCCCTTCCAAAATTCTCGCCTGCCCCCCCTATGCCCACCCAAGTGCCCGAAAGCATATTGTTACGCCTACGAGGGGTTTATTCGAAGCAGACGTAACGGTCGACTCGACGGTATACCGCAGTGAACGCGAAGCAGCGAGCTTTTGCCACGAACCGAACGTCCTCTTCTTCTGCTACCACCATGTTCCCCGCTACACAGGTGCACATACCTAATTACACATGTGGTAACACTTCCCTCCGCGCAGACGAAGCCCACTGGGCGAGTCAAACAGTCTCTCGAGGAATAAAGCGCTTCAAACGTGCAACATGGACAAGTTCAGTTTTTGCAGACCGTCGGCCGTTTGAATGGAGACGCGCTATGCGGTAAACTAAATCACTGATACGGTCTGGAACAAGATAAGGTCCCGCATAGTGCGCTAGCAGTTTCTCGCTCAAACCGCGTTTTCTAGTTGGTGTCCACAGCAACACTAGGTCGCCGCGATTGTACGTCACGTGTCGGCGTCGGCGGTCAAAATGTGCCTTCGAGCGATCTTGCGAAGCAAGAGTGCGCAAATAAGCAAGGCGTCTAGCTTCTTCTGCCCGACAGATGATCTCGGATATGCAGGGATCATGGTGGTCCAAACACGGGAAGATGGTATTCAGGGTATGGCGAGGTGGTCGAGCATATAGAAGAAAGAAAGGACTGTAGCCGGTAGTTTCATGCTGAGCGGTGTTGAATGCATATGTGATAAAGGGTAGAATACTGTCCCAGTCCTTGTGATCGGATGCAACATACATAGACAGCATGTTCGAGAGAGTTCTGTTCGTTCGTTCAGTTAGACCGTTCGTTTGGGGATGGTATGGCGTAGAGTGCCGAAACCTTGAAGCACAGACACGAAGCATCTCTTCCATCACGTCTGCTGTGAATTGTCGGCCACGGTCACTGATTACGATTTTGGGAGGTCCATGTCGAAGAATTACAAAACGTAGCATGAAGGAAGACACATCGGCTGCAGTTGCTGATGGTATGGCAGCTGTCTCGCAGTACCGTGTTAAATGGTCGGTGCAAACGACTATCCAGCGATTCCATCAGACGACCGGGGAAAGGGTCCAAGGAGGTCAATCCCGACTTGTTCGAATGGAGCTCTAGGGGGCGGCACCGGATGTAATCTCCCTAAAGGAGCACTTGTTGGGCGCTTATGACGTTGACACTCGTTACAGCTAGACACGTATTGTTCCGTCGTCTGGCGCATTTTGGGCCAGTAGAATCTTTCTTGAAGACGGCACAGAGTTTTCGCTGTGCCTAGATGACCGGATGTTGGGTCATCATGCATAGCCTGCAAAACATAAACGCGAAGACTCTTCGGAACAACCAGAAGATATCGTGAGCCAGTGTTGGTGTAGCTCTTTTTGTACACTAGCCCGTCTCGGATGCAGAAGCGCGTAGGCGATGATTTTGGTTTGGTAGCAAGAAGCTGTTGTACGGTGCTGTCCCTTTGTTGCTCATCCTTAAAGGTCTTGTTATCGGGAAATGGGTGGTCGAGTGATGCAATGTAGGTATCGAAGGTGTCCGCGTCACACTCAATCGTTGGAAGCGGCAGTCGCGAAAGACAATCTGCGTCAGCGTGACGTCGGCCGCTTTTATAGGAAACCGTGAAGTCATATTCTTGTAGACGAAGTGCCCAGCGCGCCAGCCGACCAGATGGGTCACGCAGGTTGACCAACCAGCAGAGAGAATGATGGTCTGTCACGACGGTAAAGGGGCGTCCGTACAGGTAGGACCGGAAGCGCTGCACTGCAAAGACTACTGCAAGGCATTCTTGCTCTGTAACAGTGTAGTTACGCTCGGACTTGCTGAGCGAGCGACTTGCATACGCTACGACGTGTTCTTGATTATCCAAGCGTTGAACCAGGACAGCACCTACACCAATACCACTGGCGTCTGTGTGAATCTCAGTGGGAGCGAGAGGATTGAAGTGGCGAAGAATCGGATGCGACGTCAAAAGAAACTTCAACTCCGAAAAAGCAGACTCGCATTCCGGGGTCCAGTCAAACTGCGCACCTTTCTGAAGCAGACACGTGAGCGGGTATGCGATATTGGCAAAGCCAGGAATGAATCGGCGAAAGTATGAACAAAGCCCCAAAAAGCTTCGCAGTTCTTTCACCGAGCTTGGCTGCCTAAATGCCTCCACTGCGGCCGTCTTGGCGGGATCCGGTCTTATGCCTTCTTTGTTTACTAAGTGTCCAAGGACGAGTGTTTGGCGCTCTCCAAAACGACATTTCTTTGAGTTCAGCACCAAGCGTGCTTTGCTTAGACAGTCCAGTACGAGACCAAGGCGTGTGTTGTGCTCACAAAAGGTGCGCCCAAAAATTACAACGTCGTCCAAGTAACACATACACACTTCCCACTTCAATCCACGTAGAATGTTGTCCATAAATCGCTCAAAAGTTGCGGGCGCGTTGCAGAGTCCGAACGGCATCACATTGAATTCAAATAGTCCATCTGTTGTAACAAATGCCGTCTTCTCCTTGTCTTCCTCGTGCATTGGAATCTGCCAGTAGCCTGACCTCAGATCCACAGACGAAAAGTAAGAGGCCGATGATAGACAGTCGATAGCATCATCAATCCGCGGGAGTGGGTATACGTCTTTTTTAGTGATGGCGTTGAGACGGCGGTAATCAACACAAAATCGCCATGTCCCATCTTTCTTTCTCACTAGAATTACTGGAGCGGCCCACGGACTACATGATTCTTGAATTACATTTGCTTGAGCATCTCGCAAACCTGTTCATTGATCACTGCGCGTTCGGAAGGTGATACACGATATGGTTTCTGTCGGAGAGGTCTGTGAGATGTCGTGTCGATTCGGTGCTTTATACGAGAAGCAGGGAATGATGGTGAATCATGCTGTGCGAAATCAAAAATACCAGCATGTTTGCGCAGAATACTCGCCAGTTCATTACGTTCCTTGGTGCTGAGTGACTTATCAATCATAGCCATAATGGTGGCGTCCCTGGCGTGCAGATTATCGCAACGGGTCTTATCCGGGGAATCATTGCTTTCTGCGAGGGTGGCAAGCGACAATACTTGGTGTTCACGAATCTCTGCAAGTTTCAGACCCTTCGGCAGCACTGTAGGTTCATTAGAGCAGTTAATCGCCCATAAACCAGTATGCCCTTGCGCAACCGATAATGTACAGTAGGGTATTAAAACTGTCTTCTTTATGCAACTGAGATGCACGGGCTCCACAGTTGCGTCAAATGTTTTCTCGCTTGCAGGTGAACAGGCAACAGGGACACATTTTGCAGACAACGGCGGCACAGTTGTGTCCACAGACACGCAAAGAGCACTTTCTTGAGAGGGCGAGTTTTCCATAAACGAAACTGGGATATCAGAATCTACTGTAATTTGTCCTGTGCGGCAATCAACAGTAGCACCACATAGCTTCAAGAAATCGAGTCCCAGAATGACGTCGTGCGTAGTATGAGGGAGAACAGCAAACTCCGCGACAAAGCTCTGGCATGCCAAACTAACAGTCACAGTGCAGACACCAACAGGTTGTAACACCTCTCCGCTCACTCCACGAAACGTATCAGGACGATCCCAACGAAACATAACCTTTCGTCCAAGAAGGCGGGTGAAAACTAAACTCATCACTGACACGCTTGCACCTGTGTCCACCAACGCCATCGTCGGTACACCATCGATAAGCACTCGAACCTTATTTCTAAGCATGGAAGCTAACGGAGGTATATCTGTTGAAATCGAGGAATGTCCGGCGACCTCACCTCCAACGGCCGCGCCGGCTAGTTTTCCGTAAGAGGCGAGGAGTGGCGGCGCCGAGGAGACGGTGATCGGTTGGCACGAGGGGCAGGTGGTGGTGTCACACTGCGGTCAGAGGTCGGAGATTGGTTTCGTAGCGGTCCTGGGATCTCGTAAGACGCGCTTCCCGGGAATGTCGGTGCTCGGGTAAGGCCAGAACGGTTAAATCTCGGTGATCGGTCGTACCTTGGTGGCTGCCGGTAGTTGCAATACCTGGCAATGTGTCCTTCGAAGCCACAGTTGTAGCAGACTGGTAAAGGACGCTCGCTGAACCAATGCTGAGACCGCTCAGCTGTGAAGGGTCGGTGACGAGCTTGCTGAGCGGGGGCTGCCCACCTCTGTGTGGCGGGGCCGTGCCGAAGGCGTTGGCCATATCGCTGGTCGGCCGTGAATGAGTCACGACGTGGCCTCGGATTTCCAATTTCGCTGATGTCTGCCACACATACCGATGGTGGCAAAGTAGCTGATGGTGCCGCCGTGTAGTAGGGTGGATTGGTAGGTGGATGAGGAATGGTTTCGTCGACCCTACCACCTTGTCGCTGCAGCTCTTCACGCACAATTGCCCGAATAGTAGCCGCAAGGTCGGTGGGCGGGCTCACGTCGACGCTGGCAACCGTTGTCACATTTGCCAGCCTACCAAACTTCGGGGCGATGCGACGAGTCTTCAATTTTTCAAACGTGCGGCATTGGCGTTGGACGTCGGAGGCAGAGGTGAGGTCATCCCTGCCTATCAGAAAATTGTAAACGTCTTCCGCTATGCCTTTCAGTAGGTGTCCGACCCTGTCTTCTTCGGACATCTGCGGGTTTATAATCTTGCAAAGCTTAAGGACGTCCTCTATATAAGCAGTGCAGGTTTCTCCAGGAGTCTGGGCTCTTCCAGCAAGAGTCCGCTCCGCGCTTTTCTTTTTTGAGTCGGAGTCACCAAAACACTTTTTGAGTTCTTGAGCAAAAAGAGCCCATGTTGTCAAGGACTCTTCGTGGTTTTCATACCACATCAGTGCAGTGTCCGTGAGAAACAGCGCGACGTTTTCCAGCTGATCGATAGAGTTCCAGTGATTGTACCGGCTCACCCTTTTGTAGTGCGTTAGCCACGCGTCCACATCTTCTCCTGCCATTCCCGCGAACGGGCGGGGTTCCATGTAGTGAGGCCGAGGTGTAGTCAGTGTAGATTGACGCGAAGTCGAGGTGGTTGATTCCTGACCTTCGCTCTGGGTCATGACGACTGTTGTCGGCGGCAGACCGGCAAGACGACGGCTCCGGCGAACTCCGAACAGCTGTGGCTCCGTGGTACGTCGACGTGTCGTACCCCGCACCTCCACCACTCTGTTACGCCTACGAGGGGTTTATTCGAAGCAGACGTAACGGTCGACTCGACGGTATACCGCAGTGAACGCGAAGCAGCGAGCTTTTGCCACGAACCGAACGTCCTCTTCTTCTGCTACCACCATGTTCCCCGCTACACAGGTGCACATACCTAATTACACATGTGGTAACAATATATTGAAAACCTAGTAGGAGCAGAGCTAGCTTGCCCCCCGGAGGAACTCACTTTTCGTGGTTGCCCCCCCAGTAAAAACATCCTGGCGCCGCCCCTGAGATAAAGGAGTAAATGAGAGAAAGAGGAAGAGACGTATTTCCCAACACACGTGCAGTGCGGAGTTTTACAGGTGATCATTCCATTCCGCAGCCATCAAGTACTGCAGGAGGGCTCGTGCAGCTTTCTGGGCTGAGGTGCTGTGAGACTTCAGGCTATACGAAGAACTTTACATCAGTAAAGGGCCAATCATCGAGTCTCCCACACCTGAGAGAGTGGTGATCTTGTTCGTATACAACATGTAGAGAAGAAGAAAAGGAAGAGGTATCTTAAGATTAGCTGTATTCCAACGTAGTTTTTCCTTACGATGTTAGTGGAGCGGAAACACCCTTCCCTACGTGCCCGGCTTCTGGATGGGCGCCACTAGTGCCTGAAGTATAGCGCATCTAGGACAGTACAGAGAAGAAGGCACATAACACATGCAAAGCGTGTCTTATTCTCTGTACAATCCTGGATGCGCTATATCCCATATACTATGGATAACCAACAAGCCCGCCGTGCAACCTTAGGGCGCCCCGCCGCGGTGGTCTAGTGGCTAAGGTACTCGGCTGCTGACCCGCAGATTGCGGAATCGAATACCGGCTGCGGCGGCAGCATTTCCAATGGAGGCGGGAGTGTTGTAGGCCCATGTGCTCACATTTGGATGCACGTTAAAAGAACCCCAGGTGGTCGAAATTTCCGGAGCTCTCCACTACAGCGTCTCTCATGATCATATGGTGGCTTTGGGACGTTAAACCCCGCATATCAATCAATCAATGCAACCTTAGGCTACTAATGCCTCATCGAAGAAATTTCTCTCAAAACATCGCATACTTCGGCCTTTTGCAGTCGTTTTTGTCAGATTTGTCGCTTACTGCACAGAGTGAGGGAAAGGTAGGAACATACATGAAAGGCATTAAAAGTAGGTGTGTGCGAATATGATTGTATTGAGTTGAAACTGAATAAAAAGGTGAAAACGGTGTAGGTCCGTGTGCTCAGAGTTGGGTGCACGTTAAGAAAATTTCCGGAGCACTCCACTACGGCATCTCTCGTAATAATATGGGAGTTTTGGGACGATAACCCCTAGGAATCAATCAATCAATCAGTCAAAGTGAATAACACCGAATACAATAACTTCATTTGACTTTTGAATAGATACTATTTGAAGTGTCGAATAATTAAATGCGACAAATATTTAAAGCGCGACGACGGCTAATCATGAAACTTCGTTAGGGTGAGTGGCTAAAACTACCATCAAGAGAGAGAGAGAGAGATAAAGATGCAAGGAAAGGCAGGGAGGTTAACCAGACGCACATCCGGTTTGCTACCCTGCAAAACTACCATCAACGTTGTTACGGTGGACACCTTGTCGAAACTACCCCCAATAACCTGATTCAAAAGCAAGCTTATATTTATCTTACAAGAAATCATGTCATTCCCGCACTTGAAAAAAAACACGAGAAAACTGTCAAGCCCTTCAAAACATCACTTTTGAAACGAAGGCATAGGCTTCTTGCGTAGATCGATCGCACACGCCGCTAGCGTAGTAAAACATCCCGACTTTGCCCTGCTAAACCCTCGATGATTGGCTGCACACGCGCACGTAATAATGAGATCATGCTGTGCAGTCGCCACGGCTGCACCGCACCATTGGTTCAGAAACTGCCATCATACTGGCGCCCAGTTAAAACGCTGCTGCGAACGGGCGCTCGTGGTTTTGTGGGCCCAGAGCACTTATATGGGTAAGAAGCACAATAAAACCAATGTTATTTTTTTTTTCAATTTGCATTCAGAGCCCTCCTACTGATTATTTGATTCAGCCGTCGAAATTTGTGGCCACTATTCGGCACTTATCTATTCTAATATAGACTTGAGATGAAATTTCCCTATTCGCATAGCCATAGCTGAAATTCGAAAAAAAAGGGCGGGTTCCCAAAGAAACGATGTCTGGTTTAATATACTAAATACGGGTGGATGGGGAAAGGAGACTCCAAAGATAACAAGAAAAGTGAGATAGACAATGCCCGTACGTACGCTTACTGCGGTTTGCAGCATAGCACAAGATTTTCACTGGCAGAACCGTGGAGCCACTGAGGCAAACGAAATAATTTTACGTGAACCTATTCGTGCGTCTCTCGTGGCATGCGATAATTCCATTTAAGAGGTGCCCCGTTATTTCTCAACGCACGCTATTTAACGGTCCCCTTAAGCCCACGCTGCTAATGTACCGTTAATGGCCCCGTCGACTGGCACGGTGCGGTGCATAACGTGTTTAGTGTTCTGTAACATGACGCGCCTAACACGACGTTAAGGAAAGTGAAGAAATCAGATGAGTGAGGAGTTGGAGCACGAAAAGCAAAAAAAAATAAACAATATAGGGGATGCACGGGACAAAAAGCATGCCATTGTACAGCCATTCCTCCTACCGCAATCGGCTGCACAATACACGACGCTCTTCTTGCGGTCTCGACTTGCTGCCAAAAGGCCCTCTCACGACAAATGGAAACAAAGGATAGCTTTACAATCACGTGCCTGCTCAAAGGAAAAGAAGAAGAAAAAAACAAGAAAAAGAACGGGCAGCAGACACGCGTTCTATGACGCGTGAAGTTCGAGATAGAGCCGCACGCTTCGACCACCAGAGAGGGCTACCGCTGCTTTCGAAGGCAGGCTTCACGATGAGAAAAAAAAATACTACAACTTTTACTCTTGAAATGCTATGAGCACTCAACAACAAGATCATCAAGCGAATGAGTGAGAGTTTGGATTAGAGGGAAAGAAAAGAGAACAAGCGGGCGTCGAGGAAGGAAGAGGAGTAAAGGAACGGAAGCGGAAGCGACCACACAAAAGGAGTAACACGAACATCAGCAAGAAGCAGCGCGACAAAACGCTTGCTCTTCGAAGCGAACCGGGCGTAACTGTTTCAGTGGTTTGGAAGAAAGGCAGGGGGTGGAGGAGCGTGTCGTAGCCCCCTGGCGACAGAAACGCAGTGCACAAAAAATGGGACGCGAGTAGACGGCCTGTGCAGCAGCGCCACAATCGCGGGATGACGTAGGTGGCGCTTCGTTCGCTTGCTCGCTTGGCTGCGTGTTGTGCACGTCGTCGCATCGATGCGACGCGGATAGGACTGGCCTAAAAGTTACCATGGTGGGCGAAAAGAAGAGTTGATGTTGAGCGCTGAAAAAGAGAGAAAGCGACATGGAACAAAAGGAGAAGTGCCAACAATGGGGGCGCTAGTGTTCGTACGAGGCTAAATAAGAAGCAAACTAGATTTGTCACCCCTCGGATTCCCTCACACACCCTCTCACTTCCTAGTCTCCTGTCCCCCCTCCTGAGCTGACGACATGCTTGTTCGTCTGGTTCGGTATATCTTGAATCTATAGGTTCTGCGTGGTGTAGGTCTTTTTTTCTTTTTTTGCTTTGCGGTTCTGTGTCGAACGGCATTGTACAGCTTGTCTGCCGTGTCGTCTCTTCCTTATGCGCGTAGGGTTGATGTGGTAATTTTTGTCTTCCAGGCCAGCAAAGCCTTTTATGAGGAAAGAGTACGTAGCTCAGGATGTTTGCTTTCGTACGTAGAAACAGCGCTCGCCGGTGGGTAGAGGTGTCAGAGTTTCTGTAAGCCGACTCACGTATCTTTATCTTTTGCTGTGGACGTACAGCGGAAAGAAGGAAACAAAATTCATCAACTCGTCAAGAAATAGTACAACGACCTCAGATAACTCAGGTACGAATCGAGCAGTTACGTGTACAAGGTCGAACGTTGTTGAGTTCTTTCTCAGTGTGCTTAAAAAGGAGCTGCGTAGAAATTCTACTGCTTCTCAAACTATCGTCAATTGGCTTCAGCAGGCAAGCGTTTCTATATTGATGGCATATTGTATAATTGTTATCACAAATGCTGAAACTACAAGTGCGGCTGTCAGGTGGAACAATTAGTGCAGATGCAAGAGAAAGACAGGCCGAGAGTTCCAATTGGTTGAAAGCTGGTACATTGCAGTTGAATTTTATGCTGTCATATTTTACTGCTATCATACAGCAAAGAAAGTTTCTGACCGCCTTGTAATTCCTTCCAATGAAATCCATTGCATTAATTTAGCCCCCGAGAATGAAATATCAGGACCACCCGGTACTCAGACCGTCAAGAACTAAGGGCTCGGCTGCTGTGCAGGTTTCAGGACCGGATCTCCCGAAGAATTGTTTCTATCATTTTTTATGACGTCAATTCTAACCTCTTTGATTTTGCGAGCATGAATGACGATATGATTACGAATCATGCGACGATAACAGGCCACAGATTAATGTTGACGACCTGAGGTTGCTAAATTTAAGCACATGGGTATTCCTGTATTTCTCGCCGTGGCTAAGAACAGAAACCGCGTCCGGAAGCTGACCTTTGAGGCAGCTTATACTTGTGAAACAACCATAGCATTTTTTCGCATTTTTTAATCCACTCACGGTAAATATGTGGTATAACACTGCTTAAAGAAAATACTTCCTTCATGAACCACTGTGCTGAAATACTCACTCATATCGCTAAAACAAATACACGCCGTGAGTCGCGACATGCCAGAACAGTGGCAGACATTCCAGTGACGTCACTCTGTTTCACGGCGTCCCGTGCGGCAGCTTCCACTTCTTAGCAGCCCCTCCGATTGGAACCAGGATAGCTGGCTTCGTTCCTAAGTAGTGACGTCACTTAGAATGATTTTTCTGGTAGCTAAAAAAAAATAAGAGAGCAAGGTACTGCAGCAATGCATACGAATCTGTATCCTCCCAACAAACAAACAATTTAAATTGAGAAGAAGAAAATAGAAAGTCATGAAAAAGGGCTTTTCGCTTTGTACCGCGACGAGTAGGTGCTATGCCGGCGACAAACAAACGCGTACCCTCCCCTGGTCACGTGGCAGTAGACACGTGCCATCTTGCGGCCGTTTTCTCATATCCCTCTTTTCCGGTGGCGCGCGTCCCGAAAGCGATCACCGCTCTCCCTTGTGGCGAGATCAGGTTTCATTTCACCGAGTTCGGGGAGGGGAGCGCTCTACTAAACAATGTTCCACCACTAAAGCCACCGTGGAAACCACCGCCAGCGTCACCAATGCTCTCTGTGACGTACACGCGAAGTGTGTGATAGAGACATGCTCGTAACAGCTAGCTCTGAAGCGACCTAAAAAAAAAGTGAGAGGGGTTGACGCGTGCCAGCTTCAAACAACTGACCCCTGCCACCCATCTCTCTATCTGTGCTTAACATCGCGCAACCCGCTTTTGTCACCGTAACTTGCGGTGTTAAGTTTCATGGAATCACTTTGCTCGTTAGCATGCTATCACTTGACTCGCCTGCTATTTTGTCGTTCTTGTTTGTGGTTGTTTTGTTGCTTGATAAGTGCACTTATAGACGGAGGAAGGATCGTAACCGAAAGTTGGAAAACTACTTTATTACGACACGTGGTTTTCAGGCGGTTTGGGGAGTGGTGGTGCTAGGCTTTCCAAGTGAGTGGTGTTGGACGCCTGAATGAAATGACGTAAGTGCCCGAGAATAGAAAGCTCGTTAGCGATGCTTGCTCATCGGTGCGTCCAGTTTGGGGAAGGTTCTCACGGTTACCGTTTATAGTGTGGCTCTTTTAGAGAGCATTGACACGACGCTAACGCGCCGACGCAGGAATGTGATCGCCGTGAGAGATTTGATTATAACGACGGGCGAGAAGTGTCACAGTTGGCCCCCTCTGTAGCGTCGCCGGGTAAAAAAAAGACCGCTGAGGTTACTCAGCGTTGTTCGTTTTTTAGCATGGTACGTTTTTTTTTATTTCCCAAACAAACTTCCAAAGAAGCAATGTCCCAGAGAAGCGATGTCTACTGGAAATCGTTTCTCAGCAGCAATGTTTCTCATGACCAATGTATTTCACAAATGAGCTGTTCGTAGGGTTTATAGAGATCGTGTGTTCGCCTGAAGTGGCCCACTGCGAGCACAGAAGCGAGCGCTTACTAACACTTCAAAATCTTGCAGCTTTATATTCCGTTGCGCTATAATGGGGAGGACAAGAACAACAAGAGAGAAGGCAGGGAGGTTAACCAGGCACATGCCCGGTTTGCTACCCTACGCTGGGGGAATGGGAAGGGGCGCAGAAAGATATGAGAGAGAGAGAGAGAGAGAGAGAGAGAGAGAGAGAGAGAGAGAGGAGAGAGAGAGAGAGAGAGAGAGAGAGAGAGAGAGAGAGAGAGAGAGGCTTTAACAATATTCCTACGAGCCGCAGACGGCGTGGTGCAGGATGCACTGATTCTCCAACAGCAATAGCCAGGACCTATGATGATAGAGAAAGAGCTGGACGGAACCATTGCCCCAATAGTTGAATTGAAATGCCGCACAAATTGCCTATCGCTATTGAACGCATCAGCGAGTACACCTACGCACACGTTTATTGAACTTGCTTTAGATAATACAAAATTTTGGGTAATCATAATAATCATTTTCGGTGTTTAATGTCCTAGAGCCAAGACACCATTATGAGATACGCCTTGGTCTCTCATAATCGTCTCTCATAAAGGGCTCTGGAATTTTCGACCACAGGGGCTTCCTTAATATCCACCTAAAGGTAAACACACGGGCCTCAACCATTTTCGCCTCAATCAAAAATTCGGTCACTGCGGCCGGGCACAGTGTACAGACTTTGCATTTAGGCTGTACACTACTATTGCGGAAAAGCTTTATTGTAAGTGGCCTCGAATCAGCAAATGCGGTTTTTCACCTATAGAATACATCGGCTACATACTTTGACTCTTTTGCCAGCAAAATCTCCCGTATCTCGCATCAGCAAAGTAAATATGGAGCAGATATGAAGGCTGAGGCGGTTATCACTTCAAAAAAACCTGATAACAGTCCGTAACAGAACAATCATCACATCGTCGTTCACAATGAACGACCGCCTGCGATACTGCACGACTCACAGACAATGAAACCAAAGAGTAAATGACGCCAAACGTTTTCCCTCCTGAAGAAATTTAGCTTTCGCGTGAATGAGGGTATATGCGTGTACGTTGTGTGTCCTCGATAGCCAGTGTTTTCTTCTCACGGCTTTTTGGTTGTCATGCGACATGTTTTGATTGTCAGCGAGCCAAAGATGAAAAAATACATAATTGTTCAGGACAAAAAAAAAGCGTGCTCATGCCTATCAGCATAACTGATCAGCACTCTTGTCAACTATAAGCACTCGGCCCCGCCGCGGTGGTCTAGTGGCTAAGGTATTCGGCTGCTGACTCCCAGGTCGGGGGATTAAATCCCGGCTGCGGCGACTGCATTTGCGATGAAGGCGGAAATGTTGTAGGCCCATGTACTCAAATTTGGGTGCAGGTTAAAAAACCCTGGGTGGTCGAAATTTTCGGAGCCCTCCACTACGGCGTCACTCATAATCATATGCTTGTTTTGGGACGTTAAACCCCGGAAATCAGTCAAATGAACTATCAGCACTCGTATTGACGTCGGCGGCGATGGACGTACGGTAAATTTTTCGCGTTTGATAAAGCAGCTGAGGCTTTAGCCTCAACAACTCAGCTTCCATACTTTCTCATGGCATAACTGTGAGTCCCACTTTCATAACGCAATTTATGGAGACGCGGATGAGAGCACGAGTAAATGAAAAAGGAACCGAAAGTGAGTTTTCAAGGTGGTGGCGAGAGGGAATTCAACAATGGAAATAAATGGGGCACTCATTTACGCTTCTGTGCGGGTTAGATTGTGCGCCCGTGGAAAACTGACGCCCACCCGCAGCTTACGGCGGGGGGGTTGGGTGCGTGCGGATGGCGCACGACTGAATGAAAGGGAACGCCCGTCGTGCCCCGCCTCTGAATGCCGTTTCGCGAAATCTCTGGTAACTTAATAGCGGGCGGAGGGGGGTTCCTTTGCGTGCTCTAGAGTGAAGTTGCTGCACCAAACGCTGCGCGCACGGAGAGACACGTGCACTAGCCCACATCAATCTTTTCTAGCATACTTTGTCCCCTTTATCCCTTCCCCAGTGCAGGGTAGCAAACCGGATGTGCGTCTGGTTAACCTCCCTGCCTTTCCTTGCATCTTTATCTCTCTCCCTCTCTCTCTTTCTAGATACCGATCCAAAGATACAGATACGGTATCCTTTTATCTAAGATACAGATACAGTATCCATATATGTGGAGTGCAGCAAGACGACTTCCCCCCGTACACACGTGCACAGGGGAGATTATTTAGACGCCAACCAAAAGTGTTTGAAGAAACCCGGCTTTCGAAACCGACTTGGTACGAGTCTTAATCGTCTCCCAGTTTCATACCCAACTGGACAGACTTCTGTCGAATTTTCACATGCACGTGCACATTTATGCACATACGCGCGCGTACACATTATGTGCGCGCGGAAACACACACATGCCCTCACTTTACACGCGTAAAGATGCAGGTACTTGTGTATACGCAGTAATGCAGATGCACACGCGCTAACGCATGCACAGTAAGAGAAATGTACACAAACGCAAGTGGGTACGCAGATCCTCCCATACCCTCGCTCTCCCACACACATACACAACGCAGCTCCCGTGGAGACACACGCGCACGCAAATCTCAGGCGCAGTCTCATGAGCAAGCACAGTGTCAGTGCATGCAGAGGCGCATAGCAGGTGCCACAAACGCTTTTTTTTTCGAGTCAAAATGGACGCGCACCGTTAATTGAGCCCTTTTGTTGCCGTTGTACTACTTCTCGACGTGAGGCCGTTCACAATTCTGGCTTGCTTCTCTCGCTTTTTTCTTTCTTTTAACCTGCACCTCTTGCTTTTTTTTTTCTTTTAACCTGCCCCACTTTGCCGCACGCCTTTTCACCCCACAGTCTAACGCCACGGGGCGCGTATTGAACGCCCCTGACCGCGCGAGCTCGCGCTTTGGACGAGGGGTGGTCTTTGACGCGCAATAAAAGGGGCGAAAACAGGAATTGAAAAGCACGTTAGAGAACTATTGAACAATATACATAAAAGGAAAGAGTAGATGTAAACAGAATTTGACACCGGAGTGTGAAAGTTAGTGAAGCTCCCCTCGCATTTAGCAGCTGCGGAGTAGGCATGGTGGGTTTTAATACGAATCAGTTGTCGTGGGGGTTCCGCTCATAACGTTCATACCGGTGAAATGAACCTTACGGGGGAAAAAATGGCAAAACGAAGATTCAAGACAAAACAAGAAAACCAGTAAAAAGGAGACGTATGGGGTTGAAATGTCGCCGCATGAATAATGAGTTACGGTCGAGAATTATTCATATCCAGCTGGTTAATGGGAGAAAATCGTCACGTTAGCGCGTGACTTGCGTGTGAATACTTAGGTGACTGTGACTGTGTGTTCGTGTATGTGTTTAATAATGGTACAATTTTCACGAGTGACTGGCAACACACCCGTCAATTCGGTTCACTTACACGACGATATAGGCATGCCCGACCTATCCAGCATTGGCACCATAAATGTCTATTTTCAGAAGGTGAAGGAACCCTCTCAAGCTGTGGTACGAATTAGGCGGTGAGTTTAACGAGCGTGCTGAACGCACCACAGTGAATGCGTGAGCCCTGCAGTAAGCGGTGCAGATGAGCGTAAGCTGTGAAGGTAAGCTGTGCAGTTGAGATTACGAAGATTTGCGGGCACAGCCTGACCGCAACAGGCACAGACTGGGCTGATTGGAGATACGCGGAAGAGGCACTTTGCCCCGCTTGCCCTAATGTGGGCGTAGTCGGGA
Organism: Rhipicephalus microplus; assembly: GCF_013339725.1. Lineage (NCBI taxonomy): Eukaryota > Metazoa > Arthropoda > Arachnida > Ixodida > Ixodidae > Rhipicephalus > Rhipicephalus microplus. The sequence goes on from NC_051168.1 coordinate 73,462,621, forward strand.
TTCAGGCTGATGATGATAGGCGTCCTACGGTCAATCGACGAGGGAGCAAGAAAAAGAAAGGAGGAGCATGACCTGACACCACCGGCCTTTGCAAGCCAACCCGTTTTGAAGCCTGCAGTGTCGGCCCAACACCTTTTGCATCATGAGCACGCAAGCAACGAGACTTGCCGAGACTTTAGAGCGTGGCGCCCGGTAGCTTTTATTCGTAACGCGCTTGTTCGGCGCGGACAGGCCGGCTCACGCAGAAGCTTCGAAAACGGAACACCCACCGAAAGTGCTAAAACCTACCGCATGCTCCGACGTTTTGGTCACGTGCTGGGCCGATGCAGTGTGTTTCACTTGGCTTCACTAGTCTGACGTAATGCTTCCTCCTTTGTTTTTTCTTATTCCATACCATTGACATACGGTTGAGCTCCAAGTGGCGTCTTCTCGGCCTTGACTTCGATATGCCTCACGCCACGTCACTACGGATGGTTCTCTGGGTTGTATAGGTGCTGCTATATAGCCAAAACAAGACAATGCTCATGACGGCATCTGTTCCGCGAGGACGTGGCAAGGCTCCTAGGCTTGAACGTGCCTGGAACAAATGTGTGTCCACGTAGGTGAGCGCCGAGCCTTCTGGCTCGTTCTTGCCGACTTCAACTTACAATCTATACACTACACTCTAAGCCGAAAAAGACTAAAGTGGGGTATGCCATTGGTCCTTTAGGGGTCTAAATGCGCTGCCACAGATTTTGAACCAATTTTGGACTAACTGCGGGAGTAACTGCAAGGGCTGAACTGTTACCCCAAGCACTTACTCCACTTGGTTTAAATGTTGGCCCCAGTAGAATGCTGCAGCGGGACTAACAGTTGAACCGTCTGGACCAATGGCAAAAAAAAAAAAATGGCGACACTGCGTTTGTGCAGTATATTTTATGTTTATTCTAATTTAATCAGCACTGAAGATCATAGTATGTTATTCATGCAACACACACACACACACACATACATACGCACTATTATTTCAAAGTAAAACACCGCAAACACTGACTGCCCGCGCTGTACTACAGAGAACAGACTCTCGGCTATATATAGCACAGTATTTTGACCTCCCATCTAGTGCCAGTGGGCGACTTTTACTCGGCTTAAGAAAACAATAAATATTGACACTGTAACGCGAAAATTTACATGGGCTTATTCGTAGCACCGATGCGCATCGATCTTTTAATATGGATCCATCTAATCTTCAACATTCCTCCAGCCCGAGAATACGAATTATCAGCTGGTATTCGATCATGTCGGCCGAACCAGCGTTCGCAGTGCTGGCGCACGAGTCCGCAAACACAAACATAGCAGCGGCACTTGTGCGGGAAAGCCGGTGAAGCAGCCGCAGGCGCCCCGCCGATGCCATACCGTGTCGGCTTGCCGACGGCGTCGCTAGGCTTACGACGAGTACGGCTAAACGACCGCCGGCGATCGCAACATGCGGCTCGCGTGAAATTTTCGTCGTCGTTATTTTATAGTCACAAATGAACAATAGGTAAGTGCCCCATGTTCGCTGTGTCTTACGGAGTGATGTAGATATCTGTATACTTACAGCGACGAGACCGTTCGCAGGCACGGTTCTTTCATCGTGCTGATAAGGCACAACCTGTGTATCGCTGGCCGCACGATTAGTCGTATCCGCGATCGCCTACACGATGGATTTTTGATAACGATTGTCGCATAGATAAAAAGACATAAGTTTGCCTGAGCTACTATTTTTGTGAACTTGTACGCGACGTTTCCTTCGCTTGTGCCAGCAATGCACTCACACCGGCAGCCCGCTTGATACCGATGACGTACGAAGCCTACTTTTCCTATATATCGCTTTGAACTTGTGGTCGCTGTGTGGGTACACGACCGCTGATGAACAGCTTACCTTTATTAGCATTGTCAGTGTTCACCGTAGTTCGAACTTATTCAGCACATTAAAGCGAGTTCTCGGCATTGCCCGTGTTTGCGGAGACTTTCACTTGGCTTCGGCTCGCCCGTGCCGGCATGGTGGAAACGCGAGGGCACTTGCTGTGTGCACTGACAGCGTGTTGTACTACTTTCATCTAATAACATCTTCTATTCGTTTCATAGTGCTTCACTTTAACAGTGGCGTATAGCCTATTTAACTTGTTTTCATAATCGCCAACCACGCCGAGCATTGCAGTGCAGCATCGACAGGAGGCGATCGCGGCGCAGTTGCCCTCCCCGTTGGTCCCTTCATTGCCGGGCGTTTGCGCAAGACACGCATTGTCACACATTTAGTCCCTGTTGGACGAACCGTTCGTCCATTGGTTTAACGACTCCAGTTAGTCCAACTTTGCCGAATTTCGGCTTAGAGTGTATGATATTTCTAGCACTCACTAATAAGAGTGGTCTCAATGTCTAAGTTAGAAGGGGTCCTGCACCCCTTTTCTGAGTAATTACCGAATAACCTCACTATCAAAGTTTATTGCCTTTTGTTGCCTCACGCATCCTTCACTGAAAAAAAAATTCTCGAAATTTGTCAAAAAATCAGTAAAATACAGCAATTGTTCACGCTATTGAAGTACCATAGTTATCACTTTTTTCTTTTCGTTCCGATGACCAGGCCTGTTGCCATGGAAAGTCTGTAAAGAGTAAAGAAATTACGATAGGGCACGTCATGACATTGAGCCCGTTGAAAAAAATACGATCGCCCTCTACTGTTGTAGATCTTGTGTGCGAGTGTGGCTCACTGTGTAATATTAGCAGACTATTAAGCGCTGCGCCGGCACGTAGCAGGACCCCGTGGCAAAAAGTTCATCTAATCTAAATGACACGCTTGGTTTAAGCCGTCTATGGGCCAATAGGAAGCTATCTGCTGTTTGACGTCAAACAACAGGCGCCCCACTCGCCGACGATAGTGAGTAAAAGTGTCTGTATGTCAAGAGTGTATTTCAGAAAAAAATATGAATTCCTGCTGTTTGTAAACTATTCTTGCTACGCACGACTGCGAGATTTGGTTTAGGCGTTGATAGCGCTGTTTGTTTCTCGCAGGATGTGTTTTCGCATCGAGTTCGTAAAATATGGTTTGTGGCCAATCGTTCATCTTCTCCATTACTGTAAGCCTTAACTGGATTCACATTTATACTCAAGTCTGCTCACACGCGATCCAGAACAGTATCGTTCGTACATCGTTTCAATATTTATTCATCAAACACGGGAACTACGAGGGGGTGTGGGCGCCTGACAACCTTCCCCCTGCTAACTCTTCTAGGGATGTTTTTGATAAACCTATGTTGTAATCTATCTCAAGAAAGACGTCCTCACTGGTTTGTAATCACGTATAATTTGTACTCAGAGCCACCATGTCAAAAGATACCAAGAAGAGCACCAATTATGTGAGATATCGGTGTTAAAGAGCATTGACAACGTGGTCAAAAAAGCTTATTCTAGGCTGATGGAGTATGAGTCAACTAACTCGAATGCACTCAGACTCAGATCGGGCCGTGAGTATGAGTGAGTGCAGGTGAGTTATATTTTGGTGAGTTTGTGTTCGAGCTAGTTCTGTTAAAGACAGTTTTCGTCGGTGTGAGTCCGGCTCATTGAAATATTGGCGAGTTTGAATGAACCCTAAGCACGAAATATATCTTATGACCGAATCTGAGCGAGTTCCGCAATTTGTGCCGACCTATAGTATATGCAGAACCATTTTTGACTGTACACCATAGGAGCAGCATTTAAAGGGACACTAAAGCCAACGTTCATTGTTGAAATGGCAGTCCAGAAACTTCGTAGTGTTACTTTCGTGCCAAGGAAGGGCATATTTTGAAATAAAATCACAATTTTGTGCTCCGCGTCGGGTTAACGCGCTTCAAATTACCCGCCTCAAGAATCAGACCGACCGGTCCGTCTCACGTCACTGTTGCCGTGCAGAACGTTGCCCGGCTTTACTGCGCAAGTAGCTGCAGATTCAAATAAGCGTGAGCCACTGCAGCAACAACAGCCATTGATCAATTTCCTGCCATTGTCTTCGAGATTGCAGACGCTTTTGTTTCAACTGCGTCCCGCTAAATGGCACTACCTGTCCCGTGTAACCATTTTTGAACCACTTGCGCCATCCCCATAGCAACGTCCGGCGATTCTTTTTTTTTTTTCATGAATTAAACAGAAACGAACAAGTAGCATTTTATTGCGTATCTTTATGCACGGAAGGTTCTTCATTTAGTGCAGTGAGATCGAACACTAGTGATTAATTGTAGGCGATCCATCTGATGTCATCGGGATGATTTTGAAAATGTCCTACTGCGGCGCGTGTGTTCTTGTGCATTTACCTTAATTTCTCGGTAAGTAGGGCACTGCTGATAATACTGTCATTTTAGATGTTGTCACACATTGAGCTTTCACTCAGACGCAAATTTTTATTTGACTTTAGTGTCCCTTTAAAGCACTCGTGCTGCAGCCGATCCGTATGGCGACGCAGAATTTGCGAGCTTTGAGTGGACTGTCCGTTGTCGCTTGGGTCCACTTAATGTATACGTTTCCTTCCCAACGTGTGTATGACTGTTGACCCATCGCTATGGTGCACATAAAGTGAGGTATTTTCTCGTGGTGACCACTACCTATCTTTTTACGCACACGTGTCAGTGCACCGTTCATCAAATTGGAAGTTTCTCAAGGAGCACCTCCTTCCCCGGAACTATGCTTTCAGCTCGCGTAAGCGGTTGCATTTATGAGTAAAGATGCAAGAGTTATTCAATACGCCTGTCATATGCCCGCCAAGCTGAAAAGACTATAGCGCTTCTACTTTCCTACGGTACTCGTTTTTGAACGCCACTGTATACTTGCTGCCCTCTTGAATTATGAATTCCAAACTTGACATTTATCGGGCGCTCAAAAAATTGTTCCCGGTTTCCCTTCAACTGGCTATCGAACACCAGTAATGATCGCCATCTTTCTCTTTTTAGTCCTTCCGAGTTCCGTACTTCAACGCAACGTCGGCCTAAGAGCGTCATTGCCCGTGCCAGCAAGCACACTTCATCTCCGCCCTTTTTGAAGCCTTCTGCGGCATTCATAAGCCCCTCGACCTCGGTGCCATATTACCATGACAAATTTATTGCCGCCTTTACGCATGTATAACAAAGAGGCCGCCAATTCGGGAAGCATGAACGTGGCATCAACAACCAAGGAGGAGGATTAGGGAGAAAATGTGGAAGGGAAGGGGGGAGGGGTCACGGATAAGCCATTGAAAACGTCGTTAAACGGGACGTTTACAACGGTGGGTCCACGGGGATGGCATGCATGTAGGGGCGGGTGGGGAAGCCCGAAACGTGGCGCGCGCTTAAATCCACATCCGGATTATCCCTCGGGCCCTCGGAGGATTGAGCTGGAATGGCATCGTCGCCCGTCTGTGGACTCTCCCCAACGTCCCTCCAAACATTCAAATCAAGATGACAGAGGGGTATAGTGACAGTGCATTTTTCTAATTTATTCTCTCTCTCTCTATCTCTCTCTCTTTATATATATATATATATATATATATATATATATATATATATATATATATATATATATATGCAGCTTTGTAATCGCGACACATTTTCTGTGCAGCAGTGAAAAGTGTTCACGCTCTTTAATGCGTTTACTGCGACTATTTGGCAGTTACGTTTTCGTAGACAAGCCCCAAACTAAGAGGAACGAGGAGGAGGACTATACAAGAGGATTATCGAAATTGACAGGAACATGTGTGCAGTTCACACTTATGCCAGAAGGGGCGTAAGTTACCCATTTATAAATGATACAAACCGGTGCCCCCCTTTAGGTATTCTCACCCGCGCCGAAACTTGTAATCCGTTCGTATAACTCCGATGTTTTATAGTTCTGAATACAAGTGAGGGGGCTGACAGAGTTTAATGGGGGGGGGGGGGGGGGGGGGAGACGGGGTGGAGTATTTGAAGCTTGTGTCTGTGATCTATTTCTCGCAGCGACGAACAAGAGGCAAACCATGTACCGTGCTTGTTTGAACGCCCCGCCACTCTTTTGAAGAACGCGCTATAGGCGGTGTTTTCAGCGAAGCCCTCCAATTCACGCCGTACACGTACGCGACACACCCACGGCGTTTAGGCTGGGTCGGAAGCTCTCCGCGCCATGTTTGGTTTTCGAGTGGCCGGCAGGGTTTTGAATCTGGCGCGAGCATCATTCTATACGTTTGCGTGATCCTTTCGGAAAACTTCCTATACACGCTTGTTTGTCCGGGGTCCGGCGTTAGGCTTGCGAACACGCTGCCGAAACTTTTTGTTCGTTATCGGAGTGCATTGTGAGCAACGTATAACGAGAAACGCTGACGCAAGGGCGATGATTTAGGACAGCCGTTAGTCTTGTTGGGTTAAGCGTTAGCCCACTTTTTCTGGTGGTTCACGGATGCTATACAGTTTCCTTACGCACAAGGGAGGTCAAAAATAGTGGTGGCTTTGTAATTTCCAGGAGATTTTTGTTTGTTTGTTTGTCTTAGCGGCGAAGCGCCTTAGAACTTCACAGAATCAGTCCGTCTGGCGAAGTCTGCAGCAAATGTATACGCCGGCTCACGCGAGCACATTGAAACATAGGAGAAGAATGAAAATGCTATGAAAAGACTGTTAACAAAAAACAAAATAAAAGGCAACTACGCTATAAAACACAACAACATTTAACTACGAGGAGGCAGTGCGTGAGTGAGTAATGCCACGAGTGATTTACGGTAAGACCTAACAATCGCCAGTGCTTGGGCCACTCGTTATGATTCACTTTGCGGAGATGCGTGAATTTCGGGGTGCGAAGCTCCTTAAGGTGAAGTCTTGTCGGCCGTAGTGGTCTGTCGTAGACAACCCTAGTACGTGAAGTTTTCACTAGATGGCGCTCGTGTCACTCGACATGTTTCCATAAAGAGACAGACAGACAGACAGACAGACAGACAGACAGACAGACAGACAGACAGACAGACAGACAGACAGACAGACAGACAGACGGATGGATGAATGGACGGTACTTGCAACTCCCATAGAACATACGAATTAGATGAACCTGCATTGATCTCATCTTTGCAAACTTCCAATTACGACCCAACCAAGAACCATTGTCTCTCCACTTCATTGATTAGAAAGCGGTCATGGTGAATGGGGAACGGAAGCCACGTCTAGCTACCAGTTACGAATAAAATAGAGGTTTTCATGTATATGTATACACACCCTGTTCATTACGACTTTGACGATGTACTAGGAAATATTGAAAGTTTTACCGATGAACTTCCGGAGCTTTACTTACCATCGTTCACTCCGTGGATATGCTGTGATTTTTCGGCGACCCCGTGATGGCTTAGTGGTTATGTTGCTCGTCTGCGAAACCGAAAGGCCCGGATTCGATCGAACCCGATGAAGACTATGTGTTACAGGCCCGTGTACTGCGTAATTTAAACTTACGGTAAAGAGCTCCAGGGTGGTCGAACCTATCCGGATCCCTTCACTAAAGCCTCCTTCGAAGTTGAAGTCGCTCTGCGACGTCAAAGCACATAAACCAACAAGTAAAAGGTTCTTGTCAGTCACTCCTCGGGGTTAATTAACGTTCACCATCCGCCCGCCTGTCCGTGTGTCTATCTCCCTGTCTGTCTGTCTAAATTATAGAAATATTTTTTCAGGGAAGTTCCTCTTCCCAATATCACAAGCACAAAATTTTGGTACGATGCGCAGGTCACAAGATACTGGAGAAAGCAGAGACCGAGTGCGAAGCTGCCGACGCTGTCGGTCTTTCCATGCGCCCGACTTGGCTAATGAAACTAAACGCGCCGAAACCAAGTATGTAAAAGACAGCTAATCAGCAACTTGTTCTCTTAAACTGTGTTTCATTCTTGCTTTACAAGGTCTCGCAAATCGCGTTTCCCAGAGAGTTTAACGTTGCAGTGAGCATGTTTAGTGAATCGAAATAAATTCAGCCTTCGGCACCAAGCTGCATGTCCCGCTCGCGTACTCGCCCTCATAGGCGGAAGGAGTACATGTTTGACCACACGGTGGCGCGACGGGCAGCGCTCGGCGCCTGGCATCGCGTCGGCCGGTGGCCATATGGGCCGTGTTTGCTCGGCCAGGTGAACAAACAGCTCCCAGCTTTCTTCCGTACAGTCTATTTTTTTTCTATGTGTTTTCTCGATGTCTCTCTCACTTCCGGCCATTTCCTTTACAGCGCCAACTTTCACCGCTTAGGCATGATAGGCCAGCGTCTTTCTTTCTTTCTCTCTTTTTTTCTTTCTTTCTTTCTTCTACAGCGGCCACATTTCTGATGAAGGCGAAAATACTCGAGGCCTGTGTACTAAGATTACGGCGCCCGTTAAAGTACCCCAGGTGGTCGAAATTTCCGGAGCCCACCACTATGGCGTCTCTCATAATCCTATGATGGTTTTGGGACGTTAAAGCTCACAGTTATTTATTATTATTATTATTATTATTATTATTAATATTATTATTATTATTTCTAAAACTGTCGTGGAGGTTCAAGCAGCTCTTGACAGCAGAGATAGGGATGGAGGCAGGAATTAAGGAAAAGTAAGGAGGTGGCATTACGTCACAAGAGTGAAGCCCACTTTGTCAGCCCAACAAGTGATCAAAACGTCAGAGCTTGCGGTAGGTTTTAGTACACTCGCTTCTGTTCCGTCTTTAAACCACCTGCGCGAGCCGGCCGGTCAGCGCCGAACCGGCGCATTTCGATTAAAAGCAACCGGGCGCTGTACTGCGAAGTATCGGCAAGTCTCGTTTCTGGCGTGACTTTGGGCAAAAGGTCACGTGTTGCACCGACAATGCTGGCTTCAAAGCGGCACGGCTTGCCAAGGCTGCTTCTTTTTTTTTTTTGTCTCGAAAGCTAGTGGGAAGGCTGAGGAAAAGAGAAAAAAAAATGGCGGCTATCTCTGGTGTCTTATCTCTGGTTCGTTCGATGCGGGAAAATAGCGCACCCCTAGAGACCGCGATTGATTAAAAAAAAAAAGAAAAACAGAGACGAGAAAAGTTCTGCCGTTTCCAATCTCCGCTCTCTCGCCGAGAGCGCCAGCTTTCGAGTCCTCTGTCAACAGTTCCACCAGTCTGATAAACAAGCCATCTTGCGCACAGGAAAGTGAAGAAGAGGAAAGGGACTACAGAGAGAGAGAGAGAGACTATGTATGAAGTAAAGAAGCGGCGTATGCAGCAGTGGTACTCGAACGGACGCTGTATGGGGCTACTGGTAAGGGAGCCAGCAACGCAAAAGAACAGCGAAGCATGAGCAAGACAACAAACAGAATATAACGCAGTATGCAGCGTTGATTTTCCTCCTTATGAAAGTTCTGTTCCTGCGTGCGTTTCGCATGTGGAACATGTGATGTGGCGTACGCTATATATTCCGGACGGTACTTTCGCTGGGGTCGAGTTGGGCAAGCGCGCAATGAGGCGTTGCTGAATTGGGGCTCAAGACACTGCATTTGCAAGCTGTGTTGGGAAGGCTGCTCTAAAGTTCGGATGAGGAGCAGAGTTTGAGGGTTGGGCAAAAAACGCCCGGAGCGCCACTAGCGGCCAAAAGGAAACTATGCAAAATACGGACAATAATTCGTCGTGGCCCACGCAAAGTATGCATTGTCTCGCTGCCTACCCAAGATTTAGGCCTTGTTCGAATTTTCGATGTTATACTTGGTGACCACTTTTCTTAGCACTGAAGGAAAGGCTACGGGGGCGGAGCTTCTGTACATGTAGCACTACGCGAAGTAGTCCGATGCGGTGCGCGTCATGTAGAGAGAGAGTGTGTGTGTGAGAAAGGAAAGGCCGGGAGGTTAACTAGATATTGGCATCTGGTTCGCTACCCAGCGCTGGGGGCGGGGAAGTAGGGGCAAGAAAGAGGGGGTAGATAGAGAAAACAAAAACAAAAAAACGCACATGCACTCATAAGAAAACGAAAACACACACAGGAAGGGCGTCCTAGCTACAACCATTCAGTGAGGCCGGTCGATCGCAAAAAGTGTAGTAGCGCTTTCAGGGCCCTCTTCTGTGAAGTCGCATCATGTCGATACTGCAGAATTCCCTGCTCCGACAGAGGTTGATCATCTAATTTGTTGAGTTCCTTGCGAAGGCATAGTCTTCAAGTCCCGTCGAGGCTTTGCCGAGCAGACCAGACCCTGATAGTAGGCTGTGGCTGGGCGTTGCGTTTACCAACGCCTACGCTTTCCGCATTGGGATGGCCGACACCGCAGCCTGTGGCCACTGTGGCAAAGAGGAAACAATCAAACATATTCTTTGTGACTGCCTAGCGTATAGTAAACAGCGCGTCTTGTAATGCTACGAAAAGGGGGAGCACCAACAGCGTTTCATGTAGACGCAGACGCCGTTCAGAGTTTGAGGTGCACGTAAAAAAAAAATCGCAGCATATCCACGGGGTGAATGATGGAGACTGGGGCGAAGCATCCGCCCGTCCATTCGTTCTTGCTTCCGACCGTCCATGCGTCCGTCTGTGTGACCGTCCGTGCATCCATCCGCCCGTCCGTGCGTGCGTCTGTTCGTGAGTACGCACGTCTATCCATGCGTCCGTCCCTGCGTTCGTCCATGCATCCGCCCATGCATCCAACCGTCCGTGCAGCCATCCGTGCGTCAGTCCATGTATCTCTCTGTGTGTCCGTTCGTCCATCTAGTCAACACTTCAAGTACCACCATCTCGCATCTTTTCATCATGTATTCCGCATTTAGAAGCACCGCCACCCAGCGGACATTCTACGGACTAAACGAGAGGTGGCACACGCACACTTTTTTACGGCTTGCGCTTCGTGTCTACTTCCCACCTTTAACCACCTCGAGTTCATGGTATATACTAGTTCACTCTATTCATGGCACTGTGGCCCAACACTCGCTAAACCTTTCTAAAACCAAGGAGGCTACGCCAAGTGAGTATAATGTAGCAACCCTTCCTTGTCAGATAGTGCTCGACGTCCATGCCAATGGCTGCTGATGGGGAATAAGAGACAGGAGAATTCGGCTTGTAATTAACGCGCACGCTGCGATTTTTTTATTGTTCAACAACGCACAGGAGAAATCCCCACCGGCACCACCTTGCAGGTCTAAGCGTAAGACTGGTTACGCACTATGACTACGACGAGGGACGTACGGGTGCCGCTTTAAGGAGCTTCGCCCCTAAAAGGGGCGGGGCTTTCTCGCGCACTCAGAAACGTGAAGTCACGACGAGTAATTTAAAAGAAATACGAACTTCTTACTGGTGTGAGCCGCGTCCTGTCTCATGTAGCTCCACGAAAAATGTAACGGAGGAATTTTTATATTTCACGTGAAATATACGGGCGCCACTGTGAAACGAATTTTCACTGGCGGTAGGATGGACGCGATTTGGCTCTGTAGCCTTCGCTCTAACGCCAAGAAAAGTTGTCGCCACCTATAGACCCTTTCAAGGTTTACGAACACATCCCATTGATGACTTCCGGTTTTGTCCACCGGTAGCATTGGTGGACCACGAGAGCTTTAGAAAATAGCCCGCCGATTTTCTACAGTTTTCTTCCCTTATTTGGTAAAATATATTCATATAAATGTTTTTTGAGGTACATAAAAAGTATAAAACGTTCCCTTGTACTTTACGCACGTTTCTTTTGTGTGAAAAACGAAAGAGACACTTTCTTACGCTTGAAAAGAAATCGAAAACGGCCTTTTAGTTTCGAAGTTACTAGCTGGTAAATGAGGTGACCCGAAGTTTTTTTCGGGTACAACGCTTGTGACCTTGAAACCTGCGTATAGGAAAATGCTGCAGATGAGTCCGGAAATAGCTTCAGCACTTAACGTGCGCCCAGTCGGCTGGCGAATTTACTGGGTCCCCAAGTTGAAAACTCCTTAATTCGTTCACAGCCAAGCGGTGGTGGAGATTTAATGAAGCATGGAGGAGGAAAATAATAGGAAGCAACACGCCTGACGTCCACAAACCAATCTCCTCTGGCGCTGCTTGCTTCTCGCGTGAGGCTTACATTTCCCATGATGTTCACTGGTTCATTTCCTTCTTTGAGGAGCTCATCAACGAAAGCAAAAAAAAGAAAGGGTGAGCAGGCATGAAGAGCTTTTTAAGTCATTCTTCTCCCTCGAACGCCGCCCTACACCTCGCTCTGCATATACTAAGTTTTTTGAAAGCTTACATTTTTTTTCACGTGAGATGCTCAGCTGGTTTCTTCCTTTCTGTGCGTTTATAGCAATGTATTATCACAGATGGCGGACACCAATGACATATAAACAGAACAGGCAAACACAAAAATGTGTTACCAAAAGATAGGTATACACATGCACAGTGCACGCATGACATGCTGAAAAACATGTTTGCGTGAAAAGGTCTGGTGATTTGAAGTACCTTATTCGACGTGTATGTAGACTAGTAGCGTAACTTCCATAGAAACCAATGTATCCACCAGTCGGTGGCTCATTGCCACCATCGCCATCTTCGTATGAAAGGGAAAACTTATAGCAAACTAATAACATGTCACGCCAGTGAACAACCCGTGGCAAATAAATAAACTAGCGAAGGCACTCGGGAAACCACCGCCCAAAAGTGAGCGATGTCTCGTCGACCCTGCAAATGCACCGAACTATACACAAGCCCTGATAGCACCCCCATTTATGATGCTTGACAAAAAAATTATGAAGGCAATCAACCATTCGTCGAAGTGTGAGATAAACCGTAAAATAAATTTACAGTCAACTTTAATTGCATATATAAAATTACGGCTCTTTGAAAAAAAATGATGGAACTTTTGCTTTTGGATTGTCCCCTCTTCACCTAGTCACGCTTCGATCGTCGGTGGGCGTTGTTGCTTCTAGCAATAAGTTTTCGACACTTCTCATTCCAAGTTCCGTGACCGACGTAATTTGACAATCCCTTACGTACTACACTACGGGAGAGCAGAAAACCGCCACGCAATACAAGACTTTCGAACATATGTTCGGCAATTTAGAGTACCACGTACACTATTACGGGAGGAAACAGTGTGCGTAGAAAACGTGGTTAACGATTTAGAGTACTTGGTACACTACTATGGGATGGCATAAAGCCGTTCCGTAGGCCTTAGACTTGATGAGGCCGTGTCGACATAAATTACGCAGTGTTCGCGGTGATCGATTTTGAAAACTCCGCTGGTCGGAGGCTCGTACCGGCTTCTATGACCTGTGTGTATATAAAAAAAATTGGTAAACGATTTAAAATACTAGCTACTCTGCTATGGGAGAGCACAAAGTCGTTCCGTGGTGCTCACACTAGATGAGGCCCTGTTAACCAAAATAACGCTGTGAACAAGTTCATGGCGTGGGGTACAAGGTGCTTTATTTAACCTAATACTGACATGCGAAAAGAAAAAAAAAGTGAGTAACGATTTAGAGTACGAGGTACTCTACAACGGGAGAACGAAAAGCCATCCTGTGTTCCTTACCCTTGATGAAGCCTTACTTCAAGACAGGAGGGGGGGGGGGGGGGTAGAAAAAGTGTTTGACGATTTAGAGTACTTGCTACTCTACTATGAGAGAGCATATAGACGTCCCGTGTCTAACAATGAAGACCTCTTTAGAAAAAGTTCATTTACACTATGTACAAAAAAACAATAGTTTCATTACATTCCAGTAATCGGCACATATACTTCGACAGATCTATGTACCACGACGATCACCGCTACGTTGGAAGAAAGACATCATTGCTCTAATATACATCACAATGTTGGCATATGTGTACACAAGAATTCATGCGATGTCATGATACAATAGCCGCAAAATGAATTGTGAAGGACACACTAATGAATGATAATGCTAGCGAACCCTACCTTGAAGGGTCTGCGCACTTCCACTGGTCTTTCTTCAAGTTTTGTCAATATATACACCTCGAATTCACATCCACTGCATTGCAGACCACTGCTCGTACAGTCATTTAGATCTACGTAATGTCTTTCATACTATCGTTGCTAAACTCAAAGATTGAAACATGCATCTGTTAAACGTGGTTATAGGAAAATGAAAACTGGCAACAAGAGACTACCCCATAAATTACAGCTTGCGCGGCGATTTTCTCAGCAATAATTATTACGGTTTTACGGCCCGAAACCATGACAATATTGCGAAGGACGCTGATGTGGAGGTTTCTGGAAATTTACACGATGTGGTGTTTTTAAAGGGCACTGCGTAGGCCCAATAGGTTCCATGAATTTTTGGTCATATTGACGTACAGTGTTCACAGTTACTAAAAGGAATATTCACATAGCCCACACATATTCTCTTCCAAATTTTCCGCTTTTTTAGCTGAAGCAGGTTTAATAAAATCGGACTGATGTTAGAATTTTCGTGACTCTTTTAACCACGAGGACCGAAACATTCATTGTTTAGTTCATTCCTAGTTTATTTCCAGTTCATTGAAGTCCATGAAAATTTGTCGCAGAAAACCAAAAAGTGCATAGTTTCCATTCTGCTTTACCAGCAGTAGGCATTGGCAAATGATATAAGGTAAAATAATGAACTGGTTATCTTTTAATGCACAAAATATAATGGTACCTAGGTAATAAAAAATATGGTTTTGAAATAATCGAGTTTAAAGCTGAGAAACGGCTGAAAACGGAACACACTTTGCCACAAACACCATTCAACGCTCTTAGTAGCTAAATAAAAACCTGATCATCATTTTCAAAGTAATTTCTTTTTTTTTACTTTAGAACGTCTCGTAATGCTTGTTTTGCTTCTCTCGTGAGCTGTCAAGCGACTTCCTTTGCAATGCATCACCGAGTGTGGTCAATGAAATTTAAAGTAGTTTGGCCAGGCTTGAATAGTAACTATTTCATAATTTAGGCTCTTGTGTTACTACCATCAATAAATGCGAAAACAATATCCAATGTCGAGATCCTTAAGACTTGGAACCTAAACACGGATACCAAAGACTCTGCGATGCGATTCCCATTAACTAAACACTTGCGCCGGGCAGTTGGAACGTGCCGTTTCAGTCTAATTGCATCACAAGTAACGGTAGTGTCCATTAAAGCATAACTATTGGCACTGCGCGTGCTTCACCTCGAAGGACGCTGAAAAGACAGAGGGGTTCACCGATGAAGAGCTTAATGACAGAGCGTTGATCGCCTAAGTACGTCAATGACATTTATTCACAATTACAAGAGAACTGCATGAATTGCCGCGAAACTCACACTTGCTGAAGACCTTCCCACCCTCAGCACCTAAACCTATGCACAAGTAGAACACACTTAAAGTGTAGTGAAGCTAGAAACTGAAATTGTACGGGGTGATGCACCTCGTGGACGAGGTGCGAATAACGAAGGCACACAGTGTCTTCGGACTGTCTTGTGGAAGTTACCTGACAATTTTATTTACACAGCTGACCCTTGACAAGCATTTTGACTTTCTTACATGAAGTGTTGTTAAGAAACGTAGTCGTAAGCACCGAGCGCATACGAAGGACTTGCCCTATAGAGGGCGTTTTCACTTTCTACTTGCTACGAATCCTCAACATACAAATCCTCCACCTCACTATTTAAAGAAAAAAAAAGATAAATCTAATGGTTAGTTCACTAAGTATTATGGCTAGGTGGCGTTAGCCGCCGCCCGATCTAAAGGGTACAGCCACATCCATCCATCCATCCATCCATCCATCCATCCATCCATGCTTCCGGTAAAGCTGCTTTTGAAGCACGAAAATTGTTGTACGAGAAAACGACGAATGTGGGAAGTGTGCACAAAATAGTACACTTCCTAAATTGCAAAAGAAGCAGTAGTAATGTTTTTCTTCGAATTTCGTTTTATTTTGTGCCCTTAAGGTGAACTGGCACAATAAACGGGTCTCGATCATTTCGACTTCACAGAAATGCAATCTCCGCTTCCAGGATCGAACCCGCAACCTTCGAGTCAGCTGTCGTGCACCGTGAACCGCTCTACCACCACGCCGGACGGCGATGCTTTTTCTTTTTTGAACAGAGCCGGAATCAAAAGGCATATTGTCTCATAGTATGCGAGTGTACAAGAAGAGAATGCTTGTGTGTACCAGTTGAAGCTGACCTATTAGTTTTCTAGCGGGTCATAGAGTTTACTACGACAGCCCACAAGCCAGTGAAAGCCCTGCTGTGTTTCCTGAGATAGACGGGCTTGTGTGAACGCCTCTGACATGCGGTGGAGTTCTACACGCTGCAGTGAAATTACTGTCAGTTTATTTTTTTTCCTTCTCTTCCCTCTTTCTCATATTTCTTGTTCCCTTCCCTAATCCCCCGTTGTAGGGTAGCCAACCGGATGTCTTTCTGGTTAACCTCCCTGCCTTCTTCCTTTTGTTGCTTCATATTTCCTTCCATAGAGTTTACTCAAACTAACTAGAGGGGATTCTAGCGCTGCAATCGTTCAGTGACCTTGGAAGGGATGGGTTGCACAGAAATTTACCCAGTCTTCGTGCTTGCGGTCTTTTAACGCCCTTGCGGCTTTGTTTATTGCTGAGTTTCGGTTTTGTGTCGAATAGTAGAGCAATCCGTTTTCAACTCTATGAGCAGATTAGAATTGGTGGGCCTGAAAGATCAAAGAGATGAAGTGCAATTGCTGACCATTTGCTGGTTATCGTCTCGGGACAAAGCAGCTCTAAGCCATGCAAAGCCAAACGGAGCCTAAAGGATGAAGATTAGACAAATTTAAATACTACCCTTCATTACCATGCTAGCTGAAGCGCCGTGCATTGCAGCTCCAATAAACACTAGCACCAGAGTTTCTTCTAGTGTATTTACAGAAAGAAGGAAAAAAATAGGAGCAAAAGAACAGCAGGGAGGTTAACCAGTCTATAGGCAAACGGTTTGCTACCCTGCACATGAGAGGGGGATGGGGGAGATGAAAGATAGAGAGGAGAGAGGGAAGAGAGGTAAACACAGCACATTCGGCAGCCCACGCGCACAAACTCAGTCATAGTCCAGTCTTGTCTTTCGTGGTGTGTGACATTGCTGTTACAGCCGCTTGTTCAAGTCCGTGTCACGTAGGAAATTTCATCAGTGCTTTTGTCGCCTTCTGTTGCAATATCTTCTCTGGCTCACGGGAAAGGATAGTGTCCACAGACATTTGGCTGTGGACAGACACTATGGCGGAAGCTACACTGGCTGACAACATAGAACACTTTCGTGCGGCTAACGGCGAGGAGTTCTGCGCGAGGAGCATTGACGTTACACAATGCACAGCTAGCACGCCGGAGGCCTGGAAGCTTCTAAATTGACGTGTCACTATTGCGCTGGCACGTGTCTTGCGTGAGATCGCTTGCTCGCTAGCCCTTCCGTCCACGCGTGGTTTGTTCGTTCGTTGGTCCGTGCTTCCGCGGTTCATTGATCCGTCCATTCATACATGGTTCGTCCACCCATCCATACGTCCATCTGTGGTTCATCCGTCCATGGTTCGTCCATTCGTGCATCCCTCCTTGGTTCATCCATCTGTCCGTCCCTAGCTCACACTACGCGTATCCTGGCATACTTGGGGAAAAATATTCATGCCGGGACGATAAGATGCCATCGACGACTGCTTAAAGATTTTTTTTTAAACATACAAGAACAATATAGCATAAAACAACATAAAAACAACTTACGAGAACACCCCAAAGTGTACGCAAATTACAAGAAAAGTAGCTTTATTGTCCCGAGAGGAAATATTTAGCCCCTCAGTTATGAAACATTTCTTTTAAAATTAAATGATGGCAAAGAGAGGTTGGTGCCGATGCGTGTCGCCAGCTCCTCTTTGTAGCAAAAATGTTTCATCCCAATGTAGCAAACAAACACAGTCCCCCGCAGCTGAGCAGTGTTTACGCTGCTCGACTGCTTACCCGAAGGTCGCAGGTTTGATTCCAGTCATGGTGGCTCCATTCCGATGGAGGCGGAATGCTATAGATACCCGCGTGCTCTGCGATGTCAGGGCAGGTTAAAGAACGCCAGGTGGCCGAAATTTCGGGAGGCCTCCACTACGGCGTTCCTCGTAATCATGTCGCGGTTTTGGGACGTACAACTCAGAGTACAAGCACAAGACTTCCTGCTTTTGAGCATCCCATTTAGTCACTACGAAAATACTGCCCACGTGACACAAAAGTGTACAAAAGACTAGTATTCAAACCATGGAAATGTGCATACATGACACAAAAGTTAGGATGTGATGACTGATGATAAGTCACTTCAGAGTGGTGTCTTCCAGTCCGCAAATTAACTGCAACAGTTAGGTGGCCACAAAGAATACTCTGCTAAAAGAAAAAAAAATGCAAGAACTGTGTAGTAAAGCATAACCGATTGATAAAAATGCGAACAAAATTTCATTGAGATTTATTTTCTTTGTAATATTCGTGATTGCTCCAAAAATTGAAATACTGCGTGCGCAGCAATGTTATCAAAATGTCCTCTTCGCCATGGTCCCAAAATTTTTGCTGTTGATAGGGGCTCTTTAATTATACAATTTAAATGCCTGGGAAGGACTTTGTCGAGGAGCATCATAACTTTTATGCGTGAGATGATTCTCTAGCCCTGTTTATCCTATACGTTTTAATTTTAAAAACTGGTAATACGTTTCGAGACCTGTTCAGAAGTGTTCAGAAGCGCTAACTTGGGATTCGGCCGGAGGGTCACATCCAGAAGGAAATACTTAGCGGATGTCAACACCTAGGATCCGTTTTTAAAATTAAATAACAAAAAGCTAGCATGACCGGGGAGTCTTTTCATTGTGGCAACCCTGCCCCACCAGACATCTTTCTGTCGAATGTATTTACCTTTAAAGTATACATTTTTACATCGTATAAGGAGGTGTATGTCTTTTTAATACTACAATGTGCCATAGTTTGCGCCACACAAAAAGCTTTCTCTAGAACAGTGATTTGAAACTGGTGTACATTTGAGAAAGTGTGATGCCGGAGCTTCTGTGGGACATCTGCGAAAATGGCGTCAGTTGGGGTCACCTTCGGCTCGGCGCCACGCGGCCGAAGTCCGCGAACGCAGCTCTGTACTCTGTGCTTAGGTGTACACGATACAGATGCGTACATGTGCGGAGATTTCCTCTTATCTCGGTTCGAAGCGGCTCGTCTTCGCTGATAAGAACCTGAGTTTGCGATTACACTGAACGTCAAAAGCAGCCGTCAATGTATGTACGCCTTCGATGACGGCCAAGAAAACCGAAGACATCCTGGAAGCATCGTAACTTTTAGGGAAACATGACGTTGGTCTTGTTGGTATCCGTTCACATTCAGACTTCTTAAATAGTAATTGGTAGAATCAGCAGGGTCCTTCAATAAGTTTGAAGGTTCCTAGTACGAGCGGGATTTGTAGAATATTACATGTGGTTAGTGCAACTAAAGGCAACCGAAAAGAAGAAACAGAAGAGAGAACATATATTTTTGAGAAGGTTTTAAGACTGTAGGATTGGGCACCTTTGCACGCTCCTTTTTCTCATAATAACGTTTTACCAACACGCCCAATCCTAAAATCTTTCAAGTTTCTTGACATTGGTTCGACTTGGGTCGTGGTAAAGCACATGTGCGTTGCCAAGAGGTTGTTGATGAACTTAATTGTTTCTAATCATCTGATAGGAAGCATAATGAGAAAGGTTAAGTACAAAAAAAAAACTTTACTAGCCCTTGTAATTCTCAGAAAACTTAGTGGTAGTCTTTATAACACGTGACATGCACATTGCGCACAACGGTTCTGAGACGTGGCTACGGAAACACCCAAGACGCAGTCACTTCGACGGATGCAAAATGGCTGCATGATTCGTGTTGGTCAAGTAATCGGCCGTTGTCTGGCAACGTGGTCACGAAATCACTACCGCTAGAATAAGCACCCAAAGCTGAACCGTTGACGAGAGTGTCATAGGGCTTGACGTCACCCTAATGCAGGAACCCTACTAGATTATCACGTTCGCAACCTCTGCGGAGACACTGCCATTTCGATTGACTCACCAACGCTGTTTGCCTCATATTTCGAAACGAGGTAAGGTAACCCCGTAAGCACAACACGTTTGAACCCCAGGACATGCATCCAGGAGGCCATGACACACCGGAAATGCCTCACGACATATACATACAACATGCGGAAATGCTCGCACAACTATAGTCTCTTCCAGTTTATGTGGGGTTCAAGACAAGGCCTTGGTTGCTTTCTGCGCCATCGAGGCATACTTCCTTCGGTTTTTTTTATCTTGAAGATATAGCTGCGATTATCTAAATTTCTTTCGTGCGTTAATACATGGAGAATTTGTAGCAGTCATTCTGTAGCGGATTGTACCACTAATGCAGTTGCTATAATGCGTGCACTCTTTAGAAATGGATGTTATTTTCACCATCTCATTTAAATGTGCCTCTCACTCTATGACGCGTTGATGATGCTTATTACTTTAAATATTTCGGAAGAGCAACTACAGTACTTAATGTGAGGCCACTGATGACACGAAAACATTACTAACCACTCATCGGCTGATTTTTCTTCAACTAGTCTGTTCGAAACGTAACCTTCAGCCTTTTTTTTGAGGCTGAAGAAAAAACAGTTTCTACAAAAAAATATTTTCTTCACATTTTAATTTTTTGCAGTTGGTGTACGTAACAATAAATTAAGAGACAATTTCTTTCATCACTCATTGGCTCAAGCTTCGCGATACGCTTGATCACT
The DNA here is from genome assembly GCF_013339725.1 of Rhipicephalus microplus. NCBI lineage: Eukaryota > Metazoa > Arthropoda > Arachnida > Ixodida > Ixodidae > Rhipicephalus > Rhipicephalus microplus. The sequence continues at coordinate 73,483,247 of NC_051168.1, forward strand.
CAATCGCAGCTCCGACTCACCTGACATGTGCGCGTGAGCCAGTGGTGATAGAAACCATAATCACGCGCTGGGAGCTTCAATCTCAGCCATCATCGCTTTGCGCCTTCGTACAGACGCCGTGATAACGATCACATAATTGTTGGTACTCGGCGCTTGTTCAAGCGGTTCCTATTTGAAAAAAAATTATAGGAAGAAGCGCACACTTTCCCGTCCTTGTTAGAGCTCTTACTTAGCGGAGTAATTTCACGCCCAGTTTGACAGACTCGTTCGGAGTTCATTGCACAATTCGTAGTGAAATGATTCACCGAACGAAAGTACCTTGTTCGGAGGGCACATCGGTGGTGACAATGTGAGTGGTTTCAAATAGCATGCTAGCTTCAGAGACCTAGTCACCGGTTTGATTGATATGTGGGGTTTTACGCCCGAAAACCACCATATGATTATGAGATACGCCGTAGTGGAGGGCTCCGGAAATTTCGACCACCTGGGGTTCTTTAACGTGCACCCAAATCTGAGCACACGAGCCTGCAACATTTACGCCTGCCATCGGAAATGCAGCCGCCGCAGCTGGGATTCGATTGGGGACCAGTTTGTTCAAGCCTGAGAACGTGTGCAATCCATATTTGACCACTGGCGCCTGACCATGTCTTTTTGCCCTTAATCCAAGTCTCTGGCACTTAACAGTGTTCAAAACATTCTTCGTAGGCTTCACTGGGTGCTTTTATGACACGAAACGCGTTAATACCAGTCGACTTTGTCTTGAGGCTCGCAGGCTTGTTTGCCGACGAATTGGCGGACTTATCCACTGGCTTGTTGGGAGGCTTCCTTGGTGCCGGATTCGCACTATCAAAATGCCTCGCCACTTGGCAGGTTTATCCAAAGATAGACAAGAACTTCACGACAGGAACCGACTCACAATGTACACTCCATGGCAGGAAGGCTGATTGAGGGATTCGTGGCCCATGCACTTCTTTCACGGATTACTTGCGCGGCTACAAAACTTAGTTACGGATGTACGCACACGATCCCGCACTCGCACGCCAGCTTCGCCCACGTCCGACTGAAACATGCCGGAACGGGGCTCGCTTCGGAGCTTTTTATAACGTAGCTTACGTCGCAAAGTGGTTCCCGTAGTGGTCGCTGTCGCGGGTGTGTGCGGCTAAAAAAGAAGTGGCACTCCAAGACACAAGAGTTTCGGACTCACTCCATCCAACTAATCAGCGACAGTCGTGCGAGTACTGTCACCCACCCACCACTCTGGAAACGAGGGGCGCTTGAGCAGCCACTCGGCATGAGTGGCACTCGCGCCGGGCCCGACGGGCGAGCAATACATGCCGAGCTGGCGCCGAGCCCGTAGCGAACGCTGAGCCTTGCGTCGCACTCGACGCAGACAGAAAATGCTGCGATGTCGGTTATAGGTAACAGGCGTGATGTTTTCTTTTATATCGTGATAACCTTGAAGCTATACATTCAAGCCACTGGGAGTGCGAGCGTAATCGCCATTGCGAGCTGGGCTGAATGACATTTTGTCGCTGAGAAATAGCCTACCTTGGAAGAAAGATATCAACAGGGTGCGTGCTTGTGGGTGATGGGCCGGAGGAGATCAGGAGTGGTTTTTCCATTATCTTAGAACCTGTCTGACTGGCTGACTTGCCTCTACATTATCACCTTGAGATTTTAAAACATTTACTCCCAAAACCAAGACTCGCTGAGTGTCTGACAAATCCTTGGCTTTGTCGTACCGTCGGATTGACTCTTAATATACTGGTACAGGCTCGCCAATTCTGATTGATTTACCGTACATTGATAGACATTCACGATTCGACTGACAGCTTCATTGACTGCTCAACTAAATCTGACATGTTCACTTCAGCTTTACATTTTCATGTGCATTGTTTATTAGTATAACAAAGCGAGTCTTACTGCTCTGACTGGCCGACAGGTACAGTTGCAAATCATCTGACTGTTACTACCTGTTATTACACCTACTGTGCAGTCGGGACAATTGGTCGACAAAATATATGGAACCACCGCAAAATAACTTAATAACTATATTAGATGCGAAGCAGCTCTTTGACTCACGTGTGTAACGCCCTACGTACGTGCGTTCATACGAACGCATCGCAAGGCGTTCCCCTCGTCGCAGGCGTTGGAGCGGTGCCAAGTAGGTGAAATGGCAGCTGAGCGTTGACGTCGCGCTCTTCTCACAGTTATCCCTCGCGGTCGCAGGTGCGTGCTGAAGTCACTCTCTCTCTTATCCGCATCTCACTTGCCACAGTGCCCGCAGCTTCCGGCTCCTCCACTCGCTCGCAACACACTTCTTTCTCGCTTCACCCTCTCTACAGTCCGCAACGCTTGACCGCACGTCGAATGGCACCACTCTCTCTGCTCATTTATCTCCGACAAAACTTACACAAAACTTGACCCACCTCGCATGACTTTGCGTTTCAAACAAATGTTTGCTCGAGTAAACGCTACACCAAGTTTTGCTTCAAACCGTTCTTCCAGGACCCGCGTCAACGCCCGCTTCAACCGGGTGGAAGCCGTGCGCACCCCTGCTGCTTCGCATCCTATCGGGTTTCGTTTCGTGGAGACGGTCCGTAATTTTTTCGCTTAGGACCCACTCCCACCCAGGCTGAAGAACAATTTACTGAAGCTGACTCATTCGAACCCATACTCGCGAAACTCCTCATCAGGCACACTCGATCGTACTTTGGTTCCTCAAAACTTCCTGCGAACCAATTTATTCATACTCACACACTTACGAAAATTTTCTTCAAGAAGACTTGATCAGGCTCAAACTCGAAAATATTTCCCTCAACCTGACTGAGTAGGATTCAGACTCACTGAAAGATTACTCAAGCGGACCCCCTTGGACTCATATTCAAGTATTTTTGTCAGTTAGAACCACTCGGGCTCAGGCTCGGCCAAATTTACTCAAGCATACCTACTTGGACCCAGACTCATGAAAAGATAATTCAACCAGACTCAATGAAACGTGAACTCACGGCTCAATATGATCCTTTTTGAGACGTAGTGAGTGGACTCATGAAAAAGGTTGCTGGCTTGTGGTCCGGACACAAGGGGGAACCGGGGGCATACGACTAATTCATTTGGAACCTTACAAGACAAACATACATGTTTTACTTTACATTACGGATAAATGTACAATATTTACAGTGCTGACAATTCTGAGCGATGAGAGTTGGTACATTTTTATGTGATATATTTTTGTTGCGTAAATGGAACATGGTATATGCCATATTTTTCGGTATCCGCATTTTAGTGTGTAATAGACTCGTAGACCACTTTGACTGTAACAAAACACGAGGAAAAAAACAAAGATGATCACTTGTAGACGGCGGCTCATTGTGTGATTGTTATGATCATCCCAGCTTGCATCCCTTCTTTTTTTAGAAGCTGATAGTGCAGGGTAACTAAAGCAGCATTCAGTCCTTCTGAATAATTTAAGCTGATATCCCGAAGTAGATCGATTGCACGCTATTCATATTAAATAATCAAGAATAGATACGCGGATTTACCAGAAGGTTGGTATTATTCACGTGATGGCATTACAGAACTCATTTCGCAGAAATTACGGAGTCGGCGTCGTTGATTATGAAAGAAATACCAGCTGTGTTTGTGAGCGAAAATTTGAGATAGTTGCACAAAATATGAGAAAACTGTCATCAGAGCGGAAATCAAGCTTTTGGTTTCTGCTGAGGTATTTCACCACTGAGCCGCGACCATACTCGAAACTGGTGTAGCGAAAAATAAACAAATAAAGAAATAAATATGTAGGCAGTGCAAGGAGCGTCATCAAAACATATCATGTAGATAGAGAAGCGTAGAATCACACGAGGTGTCAAAACAAGAGAAGTGCACTCGGACTGGCTGGTTTTAAAGATCCACCAATTACTAAGGGTACAGGCATGCTGATCATTATCAACAGAAGCATCAACAGAGTGTGCAGCTGCGCATGTCACCTCACGGACGCGCAGTAAGTTCATCGTTACCTATGGAAATTGAGAATCATGTCGTAGACGGCCCTTTGCAACCTAATTTAAGCACGCATCCTAGGATAGTTTGAAAGGGCCAGTCTACGGACGCACATGCGTTCTTTTCCTTGCATGCCAGGTGAAAAGCCAGGCAAGCTTCTTCAGCTCTTTATTAAAACGATTATCTCTCTCTCTCTCTCTCTTCTCTGAACAGAGAAACTAAGCGAGGCTCGCAATTTTAAAGGTGATGCGAAGAGGGCCCGACGACACCATTACATTGTACTCCTGAAAGCGCATAGAGTTTCCTGATATACACTAGAGGGAACTCTGGCGCTAGTGTCTATGGGAGTTGCAACGCACGGCGCTTCAGCGAGCATGAGAATGATGGGTTGTTCACACAGTTGTCTAATCTTTGTACTTCTGGCCTGCTTTTGGCTCAATGTGTGGTCGTGTGGCTTGGAGCTGTTTTCTCACGAAACAAAAAATTGGCAAATGTCCAGTGGTTGCACTTCACGACCCCATTCTTTTAGACTTGAATTTACTAATTGGGTCACGAAGTTCAAAAGGGTTAAATCTTTCTTTCAAAACAAAACCAAAACACAGAAATAAGCGAAGCCGCAAGTACAATTCGCCACCCGCAAGTACGAAGACTAGACAAATGTGTGAACTACCCATCATTCCGAGGATCGCTGAACGATCGCAGCGACAGAGTAATTTCTAGTTAACTTTAGGAAACTTTATGTGAAAGCGAAGATCAAGCGTCTTCGGAATTTTCAACCGCCAAGCTGACCTTCCGTTGACTTCCCCGTCCGTTGGCGTAGCGGTGACCACGTGGCCTCGCAGTGAGGCGAGAGTGAGGCTTGCAAGAAAGGGGAGGGCCGCGCCCCCTTGCGAGAGGTGAGGGCGGAGTATGTTGCGGCTTGGAGGAGGGTTGTACTTTTGAGAGCCGTGGAAGATGTGTTGAGCGTGGAGCTCAGTGGAGCATTTGCCTTTTCGGGTGGTTTCCACAAAGCAAGAGCAGCAACACGTGCTGCCACCCAAGATACTTCCGGTCAGTTCAAATTTGACTACTTAACGCTGAAGAAAAAAAAAAACTTGATTTTTTTGAAATTTTGCCAGAGTAGTAAAAATCTGTTTTTTTTTCCACTTTCATATAAAATAAAGGCGCTTGAACTTAAACGCTAACTCTTGTAATGTTGTTTGTAGCTTTAAAGAGACAGTATTTTAAATAATTTGTCAGGAAGAGGGATTCAATTGTTGTAAATGAATGAACTTTTTGCTAAGGCTTTCGTTCCCCGCCATTGCTGATACAGATATGCGGGCGCCCAAATCCAAAATCCGTCCAAGAGCTGTGTTTGTAAACAGCGAGAGAATCTATAAAGGAGCGCGTCCGTAGTCAGGACTTTCAGTTTTCATCATGGCCAACGTTTATGACGTTCCCAAAGAAGCTGCTCGACTTAAGCGACAGCGGAAAACGAAGTGCGCATGTCCTCGCTTAGATTGATTGATATGTGGGGTTGTACGTCCCGAAACCACGATATAATTATGAGAGACGCCGTAGTAGAGGGCTCCGAAAATTTCGACCACCTGGGGTTTTTTAACGTGCCCCCAAATCTGAGCACACGGGCCTACAACATTTCCGCCTTCATCTGAAATGCAGCCACCGCAGCCGGGATTCGATCCCGCGACCGGCGGGTCAGCAGCCTAGTACCTTAGCCACTAGTGCACCACGGCGGGGCTGCCCTCGCTTAGCCAACGGTGATGTTCACGACCGAGAGGTTGATACGAAGCACCCATGAAGCTAAGTCTTGAAGTACATAGAAGTACAATGTGGCCTTCTTAGGAAGTACAAGCTTGAGTGTTCCTTCACTCTTCCGCATAGTGGTTTAAGAAAAGTTTGGGTATTTAAGCGTACACAAATTTATATGTTCGTGGGCACTCTAGTGAATCCACCCACAAGGGACAGTAACTGGTGAAATCGAATCCACTAGATTTTACACGTCTACCTCATCGTCCCTGTGCTACAACGATGCCGAGGAAATCAAGACGGCACCAGAAAGGAAAGCTGCAAGGCCAAAAAAAAAAAAAGAACGTCTGGTTTGCTAGCTTAAAATGAAGACATAGTTGTTTTAAAAAAAATCCAGGAAAAAATCTCTGCATATTGACATCGTGTCTGTCATAAATTTCCCCGTGGCCTACGAGATCAGCTCAGGCACTGAGCCAATCTAGGAAATGGTGGTTTCTCTCTCATATTTCCCTCGCGCAGCATTGAAGCACAGGCTTTATCTCAGCAGGGATACATATGACTGGACATAATTATGCCAGGGACCCTTCGGGGATAGCTGTCGTCCACATTCCTCGGCTGTGTCATCCCTAGCGGCCACTAAGCAGCTATCGGAAATTTCACTGTAAATTAAGCCAGCTGATAACCACGATGCGACCTCAGAACAGCGTCTCCTTCATCCCAATAGAAGGTCGCTGGATTAGGCTCTTGGGCCCATGGACACAACTATCTAGAACTGTTGATATGCAGTCGAAAATAGAAGTTTGAAATCCTCAACAGCAACACACAGGTATTTAAAGTTTGTCTAGCACAGCTTTGCAATCAGGAAGTGTTCCAATGCATTGCACTGGTCGAACGCGAGCCCTAGTTTGTGGTCCCCAAGATTTTACTGGCAAATAATAACTAGTCTATTCGTATTTACTTGTTCATTCAGATAGGCAGACTAACAAAAAAATCAGAAGAACATCCTATATTTAAACAATGGAAGTTGGAGTTGACTGCTGAGAGCAGCCATATAAATCTTTCTGCTGGATAGCAAGTCTCTTGTGTCCACCAACATCGTTCGTATAGCTTCCAACGTTTTTTCTTGACCCTCGATCGATTTTCTTGATGCGACGCTGAGGAGGGAACAACGGACACAGCGACGACTTAGCCGCCGTGGCCGAGATTAGATGGCATTGTGTCGTGAGCGCAGACTTTTCGTTTGACCCGTCAAAGCGTGCCGCTCCTGCGAACGTCGCTTTGTCGCTATCTTCGCGAGGTGGCAAACAAAATTCACGTCTTTGCGCGTCTGTCGTACGTTGGTGCGCGCGTGGGCCGGTTCGATCTTGCCTGCGCTTCCGTTACGCCGCTCTATCTTGTTGCCATGCTAACTTAGAAGTGTGACAGCTTGGGCTAGTTGGTATGGCATGACGATAGTAATAGCGCGAGAACAAAACGATGACACAGAGACAAGAAGGACACGAAAGACACGTTTTGTTCTCGCGCTATAACTATCGTCATGCCATGCTAACGTTTCGCGATTGTCGACTTCGCACCCCAACGGTGTGGCCACCCAAGCTACCGCCGATATGGGGTGGTGTGCGCAGACATTGTGGTGATTCAACTTTTCATTGTGATTGTTGTTGTCGTTGTCACCCAATTTGACTGGCCTTCCTAATATTTTGAGCCAATATAAATATCAGGCTCGAAAAGATTAAACGAGGAGTTGCAAAAGGGAGCGTTATTGGAATAGTTGAGTGTTGCACAATGTTAGGTGTGTAAGGGTGTGTACGTGCACTATCCACACTGCCACACCGCACGTGCCGGGACACTTGTGCCGCATGCAAACGGTGGGCGAAAGAGCGAATCCGCTATGCTCTTTGTCCATCCACTTCTGTGCGGTAGGTGTCCAGCACGTGAGGTGCGGATAGCGCGCGTACAAACCCAAACAGTGCGTACGACATGGACAAAATCAGTACGAATCCACGAGCGCTCACAAAGTTTTTTGTGGTGCGACCCCCGAGTGGCACTTTGGTTTCTCTTCTAAGCGCTTCTGGTTGAGCGCTTGCTTTTCCTTTCACGAATATTCCAAAATGTTTTTTTTTTAAATAAAGCTGGCAAGAAATGAAATGTTCTGGTTAGTGTTAAGAGTTACGTTGTGCACATACGATACCGGAGCATCAGGTTAGTTAAGACAAGGGTCAAATAACTGTCGTGACAACCAAAAATAAATAATTGAGTTTACTAGAGAGCGCACTGTTTTCTGTTGAGCAGCTGAAATTGTAGCGGCATCTGGCGGAGCAGATTTCAACTATGTACTTATTTGTACGCTGCCTCTAAGAAACGCTTTCGCTTTGCAAAAAAAAAAAAAAACATCAATATACCACAGAAAAACACAAAACACAACCCGATGCCGAAATGGGGGTGCCACAAACAGACCCCCAAGGGAAGGATTAGGGTACCTCTATTTTATTGTTAACCGAGGCAGAAGGTTGTATTCAGCTCTCGTGGTGCCACTCTCACTTTGTCCGTGGGGCACACGCTGTCAATGCACTTCAATCTTAAGCCAGGGCTGCTCATTCACAGAGTTTAGTGCTCATTCACAAAGCGTGACCCGGACGGATGATTGAAAAGATTGGACATCATGCGACTCAGGCAGAGGACTAGCAGGAACGAACCTCATTCGGATCGAAACGGGAGACTAAAAAAAAAAAAGGACACCATCTGAGTCGAACGGACAAGAACGGAGTCGTCATTATAGGCGCGCACGCGAGGGGCAAGGAGGACGCCCTTCCAAGTCCTTCAAGTGGGGGAAGGCATGAAATCTGTCCCATACATTGACCAAAGAGGGATCGGACGGGGGGGGGGGGTGCAGCGAAAAATCAGAATCTTGCGCCCACCTATTCGTCTTCCGTGCGGGTTGCGCTTGCCACTTGACAAAACCATTGCAATTACTAGCTCACCCAGCTTCCGTATTAATTCAGCAAAGCACGATAGCATTGCTTAAGATGTACGTGAGGTGGTAGGACCATCTTACAAGTTCAGAGGGAAGGTGAAATGTGTTTCTCTGCGTGGAGTACGTACTGAATTCGGATGTCCAGCTCAGGTATTCCATTGGTTGCAATAACAGCAGAGCTTTACAAGAAGTTGTAAAGCGCAACAATCGATGAATCTTGAATGTCGTCTACCGAAAATCGGTACAGCCGGAAATGGGCGGGGAGAAGCCCCAATAGTGAGGCTAAGAATAAAATAGACTTCGTGCTGCGCGCACATCCTGGCACAGAGGAAGACGTGAAAGTAATTGGTATAAGGAACCATTCGTGACAAATTTCACTGAAAGATCAGGAGCATCTGCCTAAATACTGGAACGAGTACTCAGGTTGCGCCAAGCGAAATATGACTACAGAACACGTGAATGCACAGCGCGATGCCACTCCGAAAGTTGTTTATGCATACGCTATCATACATACACCTCGTAAACCGGCTCTTAAACTTATACAATGAAGCCGAGGATCTTCGGGCGTGCGCACAGCTGGTCAGGCAGCATCTCCTTTAACATCATTTTAAGTACGTGAATCTGCTAGTGGGAAACGCGAAGTTGCTCCAAATCGACCAGTGGAACGCAGATTATTGGCCACGGAGCAAGAAAACGAGCTGCAGTTCGACCAGTGGAACTTGTTATTAGCGACGGTAAAATGCTTTCCACGGTTTCACGGTTATACAATACAGCTCCCTCTGCAGTCATTCTGTTTACCGAGAAACGTAATCAAATAAAAGTGAAGGGCGTCCCTTGCTTGCGATTCACGCTCAATGCACTGCCATTCGATACGGCATCCTTTTCTTTAAAAACAAGCAAGCGAGCAAGCAAGTAAACAACCAACCAAACAAAGAAACGAACAATTATAAGCAACGTGTTGTGTACTCGGCTCTGCAGGCTTGCCGTTCTCGATGTCTGGCAGCCGGTGGTGGCGTCACCAGCCATATGGGCACGACGCCCGTGGGAACAACGACTCGCAAAGCGCTCGTAAGCGTTGCTCAAAAGGACACCGCCGCATTACCACGTGACGTCAAGAAAGACGAACCCTCTTCAGACTTCGACTCACCGAAGGCGTGCAGTAGGAAGAACGCTGCAGTTGGCGGCATCAAACCAGAATATTATATTAGCGAGCATTAGTACCACTGGAACTATGAATAAAATATTTACAATACAGTAACGATAGAGCATTATCGATAGAGAATTAGTACTATTGGTAAAGAGGGCACGCTTCCAAGTATTCGAAACAAAGTGTTTGATTTTTGTTTATCATAATTCTACGTGCATAAGGGATGCCTGTTGTTGGGCAAGTATATTCATTGATTTTGAAGAAATGCTTAAGCGGTGCGAAGAAGATAACGCATTAGAAAGAACAAACAGACGCACAGCTGTAAGTCTGCACTTCGTTTGTGTGCGTGACTTAATGTTCGTGACCTGTTGTCTTTTTTGCGCACTTTAAACATGTCTTCAAAGTTCTAACCAGAGGTTGGCGCCTATGCACGGCTCCGGTTTCTCCTCTCCTCCTACATGGTATTTTGCGTGGCGAAGTTATCATTATTGAGCAGTATAGCATTGCGAAATTCACGCACAAGAAAATGACTATTTTAAGAAAGCGATGTTCACACGTCATAGACAATGTCCAGGCCTCAACAACAACGTTCAGACGCAGGAAACACAAGACAGTTCGCGCTTCGCAGGAGAGTCCATCTCGCAGTCCTTTAAAAAAGCTGATCAGACAATAATGGCTGGGCGTTAGCCCACACTTTAAACCCAGCTCTCGTGAAACACAAAAGACAGCGCGAAACATGTGACCAGAAGTATCTCGGTGGGAACAATCATTGTTAATGTGAATCAGTATCTTTTTGATAATTCAGGCTGTTCTGAAAGTTTGTCTTCTCAATGCACCTCGAGGATTTTTATTTGAAAACCCATGACTAGACTGTCCTTTATTGCAGTGGTGGGACAAGGGTGGGGCCGCTGGTCTCTATCACTGCAGATCGACTGTCCTTCGAGGTATCACCGATGAGAGCGCGCTAATAAGGACTGTCGATTTAGTGTAGTCTAACAGAATACATCCCCACAATAGTGAAGAAGTGATTGATTGATTGATTGATTGATTGATTGATTGATTGATTGATTGATTGATATGTGGGATTCAACGTCCCAAAACCACCATATGAATGTGAAACATGCCGTAGTGAGGGCTCCGGAAGTTTAGACCACCTGGGGTTAGGTGAAGAAGTGGAAAAGATCTACACCCTTCAAGTGTTATAGTTTTGGTACTTGTAACTCCTTTCAACGCTAAACAAAGATAAAAAGGCTTCCGTTTCCATTCATTGCAAGAGGATATACCCAGATGTGTATTCAGATGATACTTGCAAATTGTGTGGCTGGACTCACGAATCAGTTAGGCACATTCTCTGGGAATGTGCAGTTTTAGCAAAAGAAAATGCAGTCGCCCCAGTTGAGGCTGCGGTGCGGTGCACTGCTGCGCTGCGTAGCTCCAACCTTCAAGATCAACTGCGGGCCATCCAGCAAGCCCGCGAGGTGGCGAGGAGACAGGGTCTCCGGTCCTCGTCGGGGGAGGCCTATACTCAGGCCACGCATTTGCTGGAGTTATTATCAGATCCCCACCAGCACCACCATCATCCATCCTCTCATTGTTATGACTGCACAAGTACTCTACTGTTGAGTACTAGCATGTTTTTATATGAAAGCAGTAGTGACAGCATGAAATGGGACTGCGTGCATTTACTCGTTGACGTTCTCTTACTTTATGAGTATGCCTTATCGCAACTTCGTCGGATAATAAAAGTCCGAACAAAAGGCTAACGATAAAGCGACAATACGTAGGAGCATGCTCACTGAAAAAAAAATACAAATCAGTTTTCGCGCTATTTCTCGGCCTACCTAAAGGTGAGTGTAAACATCAGTACGTTGAGTATCAACTATTACCATGCATGCCGAAGCGCATACGGTTTTGCAGTATCAGCCGTAATTGCGTCAGTATTAGTAGCAATAAGACTAACAGTGGGTGCAATGCTAGAGAAAGCATTAGTGGTTGCTTCTTTTAAGCGTAGTTGTCAGAAGTTGGTCCTCCTTTTAAAAAAAAAAATCTGGTAATTTAGCCGTTGTCTCTACTTTGGCTGCGTACGGTTCGGCCACGTCCAACCAGACCACTTATGAATGCGTGCCACGCATCGCAACTCTTGGCCAATAATATTTTTCTGATTCGCTTTGCTTGCACACCTATTTTGAAACATTATAATGTTCCCTATAAGTAAAGATACTGGGGTGCATCAGCAACCTTTATTAAGCTCCGACGACACGACCAGGCGACCGCACCCAAGAGCAAGGATCACAGGTAAGAACTGGCAATTGCGCCAGTTGGTAGAGATTCATAATTACTAAAGGGTGCTACGAAGTCGCATAAAAACAAGAGGCAGCAAACGAAACACAAGGGATTGTGTTTGGTATGCTTCCTCTCGTTTTCGTCCTGCTTCGTGGCACCGTTTAGTAAATATGAACCACAGTTGAGTCGAGTTCCCACAACCGAAGACTTTACAGACACAGACATGAAGGTGCACATGCATGAAGGACTAGAATGTGTCTAATTAACACCCACAATATCTTCTGTGTTAACCTGCGCTACTCGTAAAAATATTCTGGAGAATATTGATTGTACACAAATAATTTTTGTAAACTCTAGAAGTTCCTTCTCCTTCTGCAAATAATAGAACTTTTTACTGCTCCTTAGTGCGATAAACTGGTACCAAAATGTAAAGAAAAACGTTGGGCCCAACCTCGACCCGATAAGCTTATCGTGATGATTGGTTACACATGAGTGGAAAATCTGCTGGTACTTGCCTTCTGAAAACGCACAATTAGCTTCATTTTACTGAAGCGACACAAAGCAAAACATTAACAAATAATTTTGTGTGTTTCAATAATGATAATTACGATATAGCTATCGGGGACACCACAATAGAGGGCTCCGGAAATTTTGGCCACCTGGAAACGGGTGCGTAAATTTAAGCATACGGGCTCCTATCATTTTGTGAAAGTGGTTGCTGCAGCTGGTATTCTATTCAGCAACCTTCGAGTAAGCAGTCAAGTACCACGAATACTAAACCACTAACGCGGGGAAATATAATTTTTTTTGTTGTGGGATCCAAACCCACAACCTTGCAATAATGTGTCCGATATCAGACGGTGAGGAACGGGCTGTACACGAAAAATCTCGCACCTATACACCTGGCCGACACCAGAAGCCAGTAGCCTTTGCTGCACTGCACTAAACTGGTGAGGCGAAGTGCACGTACCTACGCGCTTTGGAAGGCGTGCGAAGCGCGCTGCAATGTGAGAACAGCGATCGGATGAATCGGCGGTTAGAGTGAAGGAGGAGGCCCTCGTCGACGTGCGTTCACTTCGTCCCACAACTTTGGGTCGTTCTTTTCTCTCTACCGATGCACCGTGCGTGGTTGTCAATCGTGTGTGAAACGCCATCGTTCGGTTTTGATCCACCCTACGAGAGACCGTATTCGATGGCGACGCCGCGATTCTGGAACGGGGCTCCTTCGTCTCAGCAGCATCTGCACGAATGGAGCACCGTGGCAGCGTTTCTGCGACTCTGGAGCCACCACCGTCGAAACATGTAAGTGCACGAGCAAGTTCAGGGGCACATCCTGACAGACGTGTACACCGAGCCTTCAGTTAATTCGTCATTGTAGAGCAAAGAAATTTTTCAAACTACAAAAGCGAAGTTGTGGTAACCGGTCATTTTGCTAAAGATAAATGCGGGTTCGGGTATCTGGAAGTTTTTACCTTAACAGCAACTTCACCTTTCGGACTTGAACGCTAACGGAAGCTACCCTTAAGGGCAACAGAACGGTAAGTTCGGCGAGTTGGAATGCCTGCATAATTGAGGCAGCGCTCGAGACGAGGATGAAAAAACACGGACTGCGTTTCAGCGCTCATTCTACGAACTCGGTGTTCTTTTGTCTTTGTCTCTAACGCTCCATCAATCGTGCTAACGCAAAGGCGATCCTGGTTCTTGAAAGGAGTTGCCAGACTGGTCAGACAGTGAAGTCATGAGTTAAGTATAGTGTTATTTCTTGGATATGGTGGTAAGTCGGCTGCGATTGTTATTGGCTTGCACGAGGGAGTCTTCACGCAAGTACGGTTGCGCGTTCGAATACTCACGGATGTCTAGCGCATTCCGGCATCACGCAGTCTTGATCCTAGACACCAGCGTCACATGTTAAAGGGGAAATGGCATGGTCACCCAACAACTTGTGGTTTTTGCGAAAAATAGAAGCAGATGGTGTATTACGCCGAGACAGATACGAAAAGGGGGTCGTAATAGAGTATGTCAGTGTGAAACAGGTGCTGACAGTTGACGGCTGTGAACCCCGCCCCCTACCGGCGACCACCAGGTGTGCGTGGCACGCGCGACGTCCTGTGTGTGTGTTTGGGGGGGGGGGGGGGGGGGGGGGGGTTATGTTTAGGAGAACAAAAAGAAAAGAAAAGTGAGCCCCGCAACTGTCTGCATCAGGGTGCGACACCTCAGCAGTAGCTCACAAGGGATGGTGGTGAGGAGGGATTAAAAGGATAGGAATAAAGGTGTAGAGAGAGAGAGAGAGAGAAAGAGAGATGAGTAAGGCAGCGAGCGAGGACATATCGAGGGGACAGAAGAGATAGGAAGGATGAAAACACGGTCACGGGAGTCCGAGGACGGGGCTCCATTGGCGAGAGCTCTTGTCAGCGTCAGGAGATGGCGTAGAGCAAGTCCAGTCGGTCATAGTTACGCTGTCGTTTGCGGTCGGCGTCAGGAGATGACGTAGGGCCAGCCCAGTCGGCCAGAGCTACGCTGACGTCGGAGATTGTGAGGGCACAACCGGTCGGCACGTAATCCAGCGAGCGAGTGGTCCTGTGGAACATGGAGTGAAGCCGTTGTCTTCATCCTAAGTTTTGGCCACTGCAAATCGTTCCCTTTTAATGCCAAACTGAAGAAAGGTATCGCAACTTCGAACGGGCGTCACTGACCGCTAGACATAATCTTTCGCCAGAATGTAGACGCTCGTACAGCTGGCTCGCTTGTAACGTCATGGTAGAGCGTATACTATGGAACAGGGGAGTGCCTGGAACGAGCTTCGGAAAGTGAAATCCGAACAGGGACAATGCGCTTGCATCCCTGCGGTCGGTGGTCTCCATTTCCAATGCGTCGTTGATCTAAGAGTTGAGTGCGGCTCTGTCAAAGTGGTGCGAAACGCCCGCTTCCCACGCAAAAGGCCCTGATTCGAATTACAGCGGTGGATGTTGACTGCTGTACATAAAGTGTTGACTATTGCGGGCCACAAATCTTGCCACTTCGTCTCACGTTTGTTATCTTCATGACATTGTCAGTTGCCTAGAACCAATATGCATGTCATATTAGCACACTCGAATGGGTATGTACTGCAAAATTAGGGTAATTGTCCCTGCTTGCCTCCACTTATTACTAGGCATAATATAAGTTATAGGTTCGTGTGTTTATAAAAAGTGGGTAATGATTTAGAGTACTTGGTACTATACTATGGGAGAGCATAAAGCCGTCCCGTCGACCTAGCGCAGTCACTGTCACAAGAGCCACGTTTGTCGTCGCAGCAGTGTCACTATATTCAACAAATTTTACTTATTTAGACACGTTTGTGTCTCTCGTTTGAGATGAGTTTCTTATCTAAAACTAGAGATACAACCAAACATCGCTACGGAATAATGTCTTCTAAGCGCCCAATGTCAACTGCTACGAGGGTCTTGTAATCAACCTACGCTGAAAAGCGTAATCAGTCTGCTTTTTTCCGGGTGAACTTTATGACGTTGGGTCAAGTGGAGGTATTACCACAATACGACCATCGTCAAAGCTACCCGGGTAATCAAAAATCTCAAAGCAACAACAAATAACAGTGGTGAAAGAGGCAACAATGTCATCCCAGAAGGTTAAAAAAAAAGCTAACGGGCCACCTATCCGATTCATCAACAGCACCACGCTTCATAGAAGACGATCCCTCTTTCACTCATCAGCTGATCGACTTGTGGCCCCACCACGGTGGTCTAGTGGCTAAAGTACTCGGCTGCTGACCCGCAGGTCGCGGAATCGAATCTCGGCGGCACCAGCTGCATTTTCGATGCAGGCGAAAATGCCGTAGGCCCACGTGCTTAGATTTGGTTGCACGTTAAAGAACCCCAGGTGGCCGAAATTTCCGAAGTCCTCCACTACGGCGTCTCTCATAATCATATGGTGGTTGTGGGGCGTTAAATTTCGCATATCAATCAATCAATCAATCAATCTGATCGACTTGTAGAAAGTTTTGCCGCTACCTCTAGCTGATGGAACCTCAGGCTGACAGTTAAGCATTGTTAATGTCTCAGTGGTACCATTATGTTTTAACATAGTCGTGAGGGCCATATTTTGGTTATAAGTTAAAGGGGTACTGACACAAAATTGTGTGGACGAGATAGCCTGTGGGGTCGATTCCCGTTAACATTCATATATCGTCTGCAAGAAATCAAGATCCAAGGTAATTGGAAGGTAATTTAAGTTTATCTTCAAGTTTGTGTGAGCGCTCTTTTTCACCGTGCCATTGACAACCTCAAAAGAGACCTTTCGTGGGCCCCCTATTTCCCATGCGTCACCAGGCTGCAGTCATTTAAAATAACTTAGGATGACGTCATAGCCGCCACTTTCTTTGCCACGTTTGTTCCCGCAGTACACACACACACACACACACACACACACACACACACACACACACACACACATGCGCGCACACACACACACACACATACACACACACAAACACACTCACACACACGTCATAAACAGCTTTTTAGAGGAGTATACTTATTTTTTCCTTAATACGGCAACCGAAACCAGACTCTTCATAATCTACGTATATATCATGAAGGTCGGAGACTGATCTTCATGATGAAGATGGGTCTCCGATTGAAACGTCATAAACAGTTTTTTAGAGGCGTATACTTATTTTCCCTATATATATATATATATATATATATATATATATATATATATATATATATATATATATATATATATATATATATATATATATATATATATATATATATATATATATATAGTTATTGGCGGCTGATTGTGAGTGTGTACGCGTTGTGCACGCTATGGAAGCTTTGTGTTTGGCTGACATTAATTCTCAATGCGAACCATGCAGAATTCTGTCACAGTTTCATGTGCTGACATGTTCGAGAGCTGTACGCGCTAGGTGGCGATAGTTGCAACCGGTTTTAGGGATCTGTGTTTTGGAGGACCAAATAAAAGTTTATCCAATCCAATCCAATAGGAGCTCTCACAAACCGAAACCTAAACTGGCTGGTAATGAGGGGCGTGTAAGTATTATCTGTTGAATGCTGCACAATACGATGTGTTGACTAACATGCCATGACAAACGGGCCCCGGCAACATATTGCAACAGGAAAACGCGAGGCCAAATTTTTTGTATCAGTACCTTTTTGGAAAGAGTGATTTATCACGTGCAGGTTGTGACGCAGTGGAAAATGCGCTAGTGCAATGACGAAGAAGAAGCATGGAGAGCACGTCCACCTACAGTACGGTAAATCTATGCTTATAAAGGAGAGTATGCTTAGAGAACGTTATTAACGATCATGCACCATATATATCCCGACGTCCATAGTTATAATCTATTCCATTACTGTACCACCAGAGCCACTCTTGACCATATCCTATGATAATGTCCAGCATTAATAACAAATTCTGGGTTTCGCGGCCTCCAATGAAGACCTTCGGGCGCGTTGGCGGACTGCGCTGCTCAGTTCAGGCCTTGACAAGCAACTTTGGGTGATCCAGCAGGCCAAGGAAGCTGCCGGGAGACATGGTCTCTCCATTGGCCCTGAGGTGGGAGCCCATCCCAGCAATCTGCCGGAAATAATAAAGCCTACATCTATCTATAGTGAGTTCTAAGAGAATCGGACGATGGTCAGGGATGTACACAGGTGTAGTTGGGATGGGAAGAACACCTAAGTCGTTGAAAAACGCCTCTAAAGCACGCGCAATATAAGCCCACTCGAGTCGTCTGGAGGATGGTGCACGGCGGCATGTCGAAACAAAAAGTATTCTCGTTTACGACATAGTGCACATCCAACAATGAGAAATGCTGGACAAGGCGTCGCAGCTCACGTCGACTCCAAGCAGACCAACCCCAGCCAGGAACTTGTGCATTGCTTCACGTATTTAGCACCAAGTTAAAGTCTCTAATAAGAATCACTTGACGACCATAAAAAAAAAAAACATCCAAATTTCAAAAATTGGCTGATCCCACGCACAGTGGGAATCGATTATATGTGAAGCAGGAATGAGAAAGGTTGACACGTCATTTTAAAATCAGCCCAACGTTACGAGGTGGAAGGAAATGATGCCGTACATGACTTCCGTGTTATGATAATTATGATTGGATGTGTCATTTACCTTCGTCATCTATTCACGTCACGTGATACCAAAATTTGTATATATGAAGCCAGCAAAACGACCGTGAGCATGCTATAGAGCGTGGTATATTGTCATGTTCTTACACGAAACGTGTGTCAAGATTATTATGTTGGGACCAAACATACACATTTGTCATCCATTGACGTCACTTAACACCAAATTTGGTATATGTGGAGCAAGCAAAATAGCCACGAGCCCATCATGCAGGGCCCATTATATATAATACTAGCGTTGACGCGTGCGCACGCTGGGCACAGCGATGCTACCTTACCAAAACGCGAGCACTCTTTAGTCTGACGCCAAGCGCGACCGGCACGACAAGCGTCCGTCGGTTCGGTCCGACGACTGCCGTTGCGAAGTACGACATGCTGCATTTCGCACCGATGCGTTACTCAGACAACACCGCGCCTCCCTCTTTTTGCCACGGAGGGATGCTGGACGCGCTGAAACGCGCATGCGTCAAAGCTACGCAGCGTGGCGCGCACCTGCGAGTATATCGCAGGGCCGCCACTTGGCGTCGGAACGCTGGCGTGCCGCGTCGAAATGAACGCCGGCGAGCACGCGCACCGCGTCACGTCAAAATGTATTGGTGCCTTGACGGTGGCGTGTAGTCATGTTCTCACATGACACACATCTCATGATTACCATGTTTGCACCAATCACATAGCTTCGTCATTCATTGAAGTCACGTAGTACCGAATTCGGATTGTGTGAAGCTAGCGAAACGGCCGCGAGCGCATCATGAGTGTGGCATGTGGTCATACTGTTACATACGCATGTCGTGATTATTCTCTTTGTATGTGTCATTTACCTATGTCGTCCATTCGCGTCGCGTAATACCGAGTTTGGTACATGTGAAGCTAGCGAAACGGCCGCCAGTGCATCATGAGCGTGTCATGTAATAATGTAGTTACTTGACACGCATCCCATGATTATCATGTTTACACCAGTCACATACCTTCATCATCCATTCACGTACCGTAATACCAAATTCAGTATATGTGACGCCAGCAAAACAGCCGCGACCGCATCATGAGCTTGGAATGTAGTCTTGTTGTTACATGACACGCATGTCATGATTTTCATGTTAGGGTCTGTTGCTTGCGTTCGCCATGCAATCATGTCATACCATACCAGTTTTGCAACACGCCATGTGAACGAAACCACCGCAAGAGCTGCAAGACCATGAAATGTATGTCATGACGTAAATGACATACATGTCAATATTTTCATGTTGTAAATAGCCAAATATGTTCTTCATACAGTTATGTTATGCTACACCAAGATTAGTATCGATACGATTATCGAAACAGCCAGGAGATAGAAAAGTCGTAAGCGGCTAGATAGATATAGATAGATAGATATAGATAGATAGATAGATAGATAGATACGCTTAATGTCACCGAAGCTCGCTAAGAAATGCTTCGCATTTTTAATAAGAGATCGATCACGCGTAGGCAGTGGCTGTGCAGGTGGTGTCTGCGTGGTCATAAAAGCAGGTGATTGTGAATGCCCGAAACACGATTTTCTCGCATAGCGTAGCAGCTCAGGGTGGGCACAAGGCTGGTGCATACATCGCCATACTGCCACCAGAGTGTCTAACACGATGCGCGTCATTTGCGTAATACCGATAAACACAAAGACATGAAAGAGGCCTGCATCATCCGTTTGACCCAATCATTCGTTCTAACTCACATCACCTATACGGCGGTGTAGCACCGATGGTTCACTGCAGAAAAGTCAAAACGCAACAGCCTAATTAGGAGAATGTACAAACAAGCACGAGGTTTCCTCGAAACACCAGCACCGAACTTCTCCTTCAACTTGGTTTACACAATACCCTCGAGGAACTAATTAAGGCGCAACAAATCGCCCAATTCGAGCGATTAGCCGAGACTAAGCCAGGCCGCCAGATTATATGTAATCTTGGTATTTCTTACCACACTCAACACGGAGACAGACACGACATACCATGCACTATCCGTGCCAAGCTCACAGTACCACCCTTACCAAGAAACATGCACCCTGAACACAACATGGGCAGACGTGTCAGTAGAGCCAGAGCCATGTCAAAGATGTTTGGGCGCAACCAAGAGGCAGTCTTTGTCGACGCAGCACGTTACCAGGAACGTCACCGCTTCGTGGCTGCTGTCGTAGACCACACACAACAATGCAAAAGCAGCGCGTCAATCATCACACGGAACGTAAAATCGACAGAAGAAGTGGCTATCGCGATGGCCATAACCCACACTAACGCCTCATGCGTAATCAGCGACTCGCAGACAGCCGTTCGAAACTACGCCAGCGGCAGAATCTCCCCCGAGGCATTGCGGAATCTTAGTACAGGCAAAATTCACGAGGCGGACGAATACGTGCACATCTTGTGGTTCCCTGCCCACACACCACTAGGTAACCCGGAGGACAGTCCGAATGAAGTGGCGCACAACGTGGCTCGAGGTCTTACGTTCCGAGTCACGTCAGACGAAGCGGCCACCCAAATGGACTCTTCTGCGCTGGTGTGGGAATGGGACGATCGGCTCATTAAATTTAATGACATAACTCAACACTATCGACTGCAAAGGCGGGAGTACCCTCCACCTCACCCCAAGCTAAATCGGGCCCAATCCGTTCAGTAGTGGCAGCTACAAACACGCACATACACGAACCCCGTCATCATGCACCACATATATCCCGACGTCTATAGTTCTAATCTATGCCAGTACTGTACCACCAGAGCCACTCTTGATCATATCCTAAGGGAATGTTCAGCATTAGTAAGAAATTCTGGGGTCGCGGCCTCCAATGAAGACCTTCGGGCTCGTTGGCGGACTGCGCTGCTCAGTTCAGGCCTTGACAAGCAACTTTATGTGATCCAGCAGGCCAAGGAAACTGCCGGGAGACACGGTCTCTCCGTTGGCCCCGAGGTGGGAGCCCATCCCAGCAATCTGCCGGAAATAATAAAGCCTACATCTCTCTATAGTGAGTTCTAAGAGAATCGGACGATGGTCAGGGATGTACACAGGTGAAGTTAGGATGGGCGAAACACCTAAGTCGATGAAAAATGCCTCTAAAGCATTCGCAATATAAGCCCACTCGAGTCGTCTGGAGGATGGTGCATGGCGCCATGTCCAAACAAACGTATTCCCGTCTATGACATAGTGCACATCCAGCAATGAGAAATGTTGGACAAGGCGTTGCAGCTCACGTCGATTCCAAGCAGACCAACCCCAGCCAGGAACTTGTGCATTACTTCACGTATTTAACACAGAGTTAAAGTCTCTAATAAGAATTACGTGACAACAACAAAAAAAAAACATCCAAATATCAAAAATTGGCAGATCCCACGCACAGTGGGAATCGATTATATGTGAAGCACGAATGAGAAAGGTTGACACGTCATTTTAAAATCAGCCCAACGTTACGAGGTGGAAGGAAATGATGCCGTACATGACTTCCGTGTTACGATTATTATGTTTGGATGCGTCGTTTACCTTCGTCATACATCCACGTCACGTGATACCAAAATTTGTAAATATGAAGCTAGCAAAACGACCGCGAGCACGCTATGAGCGTGGTACATTGTCCTCTTCTTACGCGACACGCGTGTCAAGATTATCATGTTGAGACCAGTCACACACTTTCGTCATCCATTGACGTCACTTAACACCAAATTTGGTATATGTGGAGCAAGCAAAATAGCCACGAGCACATCATGCAGGGCCCATTATATATAACACTCCAATCTAGAGTTGACGCGTGCGCACGCTGGGCACAGCGACGCTACCTTACCAAAACGCGAGCACTCTTTAGTCTGGCGCCAAGCGCGACCGGCGCGACAAGCGTCCGTCAGCGCGGCCCGACGGCTGCCGGTGCGAAATGCGACATGCTGCATTTCGCACCGATGCGTTCCTCAGACAACACCGCGCCTCCCTCTTTTTGCCACGGAGGGATGCTGGACGCGCAGAAACGCGCATGCGTCAAAGCTACGCAGCGTGGCGCGCACCTGCGAGTATAACGCAGGGCCGCCGCTTGGCGTCGGAACGCTGGCGTGCCGCGTCGAAATGAACGCCGGCGAGCACGCGCACCGCGTCACGTCAAAATGTATTGGTGCCTTGACTGTGGCGTGAAGTCATGTTCTCACATGACACACATCTCATGATTACCATGTTTGCACCAATCACGCAGCTTCGTCATTCATTGCTGTCACGTAATACCGAATTCGGATTGTGTGAAGTTAGCGAAACGGCCGCGAGCGCATCATGAGTGTGTCATGTAGTCATACTGTTACATACCCATGTCGTGATTATTCTGTTTGTATGTGTCATTTACCTATGTCGTCCATTCGCGTCGCGTAATACCGAGTTTGGTACATGTGAAGCTAGCGAAACGGCCGCCAGTGCATCATGAGCGTGTCATGTAATAATGTAGTTACTTGACACGCATCCCATGATTATCATGTTTACACCAGTCACATACCTTCATCATCCATTCACGTACCGTAATACCAAATTCAGTATATGTGACGCCAGCAAAACAGCCGCGACCGCATCATGAGCTTGGAATGTAGTCTTGTTGTTACATGACACGCATGTCATGATTTTCATGTTAGGGTCTGTTGCTTGCGTTCGCCATGCAATCATGTCATACCATACCAGTTTTGCAACACGCCATGTGAACGAAACCACCGCAAGAGCTGCAAGACCATGAAATGTATGTGATGACATAAATGACATACATGTCAATAAACCAGAGACGAGGCGGCAATCAACCGCTGGAAGCGTTCACGTAGTTAATGCAATACCAAGCTCGCATCAGGGCAGACGGCGTTTCGGCGCGCAAAGCAATGCGTAACTTTGCTGCAGTATCAGCCAGCTCCTCAGAAACGTGACGACGAAGTGAACACCATTCAACTGAGCAGTGCAGGCGCCAACGTGTTTTAAGCGCGTCCCAACCATATGCGCCAGACGCAGTGAGTGACACCCGTACTGGATTGGATTGGATAAACTTTTATTTGGTCCTCCAAAACACAGATCACTGTGTTGCGGGCAGCTCCCACGTGGGGACTGAGATGCCAAGCTCCTCAGCCGCCTCGCGGGCTTGGTGGACAGCCCAGAGCTGATCTGCCAAGTATGAGCTGCGGATTGCCGCCTCCCATCTGGCAGAGGTGATGTGCGATAAATGAGCGAATTTGGTGCACTGCCAGAGCATGTGTTCTAATGAAGCTATTTCCCCACAATGTGGACAAAGATTACTTGGATATAGGTCAGGGTACATGATGTGTAACATTTTCAAAGTCGGGTACATCCGCGTTTGCAAAAGCCTTAATGTAAGTGCTTGGGGCCGGGTTAGATTTTTGTGAGGTGGAGGAAAAATCCTTCTAGACAGGTAGAAATGTTTAGTGAGCTCGTTATATGTTGTAAGAATTTCCCGGTAATCCCCTTCACCGCTAGAACGCATCCCCGGGGAGGCGCGGTTGGAGAGTTCTCGCGCCGCCTCGTGTGCTGCTTCGTTGAGATTGGGAGGGGAATCGTTGATTTGTCCAAGGTGAGCTGGGAACCAACTCAGAAGATGATGTGTTATGTTCTTGCCTTGCAGTATTTTTAGCGTTTGTTCACAGGACCGTCCCCTTGGCGAACGCCCGTAGTGCTGCCATGGAATCACTGTAGACCACTTCAATGTTATCCATCTTGAGTGCTAAGGCGATGGCCACTTGTTCCGCAATGATTGGGTCTTTCGTCCTGACCGTCGCTGAGTTGACGACATGGCCAGCCCCATCGACTACCACTGCCACAAACGCTTTCCCATTAGCGTAGGAAGCCGCGTCAACAAATACGACCCCTCGTTCCTCGTTTGAGACTTGACGAAGTATAGTCCTGGCCCTCGCTACTCTTCTTCCGACGTTGTGTTCTGGATGCATGTTTCTCGGTATAGGAGATACCGTGATAGTCTCCCTGATGTTGTCAGGGATATCATTGTAATTGCGTCTGATTGCTATTGGGTTTTGGCCCAGCTCCTGCAGGATCATTCTCCCCGACCTTGTAGTAGATAACCTTGCAAACTGTGCTCTCTCTTGGGCTTCTGCTATTTCTTGGAGCGTGTTATGTATGCCAAGCTCAAGCAGACGCTCGGTGCTGGTATGTATGGGTAGGCCCAGGACCTTCTTGATAACTTTCCTGAGGAGCACATTCAGTGTCTCGGACTCTGCTCTTGACCAGTTGTGCATTGCTGCCTCGTATGTGAAGTGACTTAGAACAAACGCATGCATCAACCTGATGAGGTTGTCTTCCTTGATCCCATTTATTTTGTTGGCCACTCTGCGTATGAGGTGCACCGCACTGTCTGTTTTCCGAGTTAACTTGGCTATAGATTTGCTGTTGGCGCCGGTAGACTCTATCAGCATTCCCAGGACTTTGATGGAGTCGACCCTCTGGATGGCATCCCCTTGATTTGTACGGAGATGGATGTCTATCTGGTTTAACGGCTTCCATCCCTTGGGCTTTGGTCCCCGGCGAGCAGTCCGATAAAGCAAAAGTTCTGACTTACTCGAGGAGCACTTGAGCCCGGAAGGGCGAAGGTAGTCTTCTACGGTGTCAATCGCCTCTTGCAGAGCGCTCTCAATCTGCCCCTCGCTTCCACCTGTGCACCAGATGGTAATGTCATCTGCGTAGATGCTGTGCTTCAATCCTTCAATGCTCGATGATTTCTTTGACAGGCCAATCATGGCAATGTTAAACAGCATTGGTGAAATCACTGCGCCTTGTGGCGTGCCCCTTGCTTCTAGTTCGATTTCTGCGGTCTCGATATCTGCAATCTTCATCACGGCTTTCCGATCTGTAAGAAAGGACCATACGTAGTCGTAGAAGGCTTTCCCTAGACCAAGCTTGGAAATTGCTTCGAGTATGAATGAATGGTGGATGTTGTCAAACGCTTTTTCTAGATCTAGGCACAGAATGGCTCTCACGTCTCTGGTTTCATTGTCAATGACCTGGTGTTTGATAAGCTTCAATGCATCTTGTGTGGATAGCCCTGCCCTGAATCCAACCATATTGTGTGTATATATGTTGTTATCTTCCAAGTACTTGTTTATCCTGTGCAGTATGGCATGTTCTGCGACCTTGCTGATACATGATGTCAAGGATATTGGCCTCATGTTGTCCAAGTTAGGGGGCTTTCCTGGCTTAGGAATAAGGATCGTGCTGGCCAGCTTCCACTGCTCCGGCACCCTGCCTTCTTTCCATGCTGAATTGATCATATCCCTCGGGGTTTCAATTGAATCGTCATCAAGGTTACGCAGGGCCTTGTTTGATATACCGTCTGGACCAGGGGCCGACCTGCCGTTGAGATCATGCAAGGCTCTTCTGATCTCCTCGATGTTAAAGTCGCCCTCAAGACCTGGATTTGGCGTGCCCTGGTACTGTCTACTTGGTGGTGCCAATCCTCTTTTGATTGGGAGGTACTTATGCACGAGCTGCTGGACAACTTGCTGTTCTGTAGTGCGCCATATCTCTTTATGCAAAATTCGAGCGATGACATGCTTTTGATTTGTTTTGGTGGTGTTTCCGTTGAGGAGATGCTTTAACATATTCCATGTCTTGCCATTGCGCATCTGACCATCGACGGAGTTGCAGATTTCGTCCCATTGCTGCCTCGATAGTGCGCGACAATGTTCCTCGACTGATCTGTTTACCTCAGCTATCTTCTTCCTCAGTCTTCGGTTCAGGCGCTGACCCTTCCAACGGTTCAGTAGTGCTTGCTTTGCCTCAAGAAGATGAGCAAGCCGGCTATCCATTCTTTCAACCGGAAGATCTGTGGTAATGGTGGAGGAGACGGATTTGATGTTATCTTTAATCTGTTTGACCCACTGCTCCAAGCCTTGTATGTGGCCATCTTGTTCCCTTTCCATACTTATCTTCCTGAACTTATCCCAGTCTGTGAAGTGGAATTCTCTCTGCTTTTTACGCTCCACGGAGAAGGTAGTGGCAAGAATGCAGTGGTCACTCCCTAGGTCTACAGCAAGGTTCATCCACTGGGCCTTCTTGATGTTCCTTACAAATGTAAGGTCCGGGGTGGAATCCCTGCAGCAAGATGTACCAAGCCTTGTTGGTAGGCTGGGGTCTGTGATTAGGGTGAGATCAAGTTCACTGGCACTTTGCCAAAGTCGATTTCCTTTCCCAGTGTTGTACTTGTAACCCCATGTATGATGAGGGGCGTTGAAATCACCTGCTATGACGAGTGGACATTCCCCGGCGATATTAACAGCTTTCTTTAGAACCGTCTTGAACCCTTGCTTTTGTTCCTTTGGACTGCTGTATATATTAAGAATGAAAATGCTCTGACGGTTGCAGGTACCCGGCACGATCTCTACCAAGACGTGTTCCGATCGGCCTGCTTCTATCTTGAGGTCATGGGTTACGTGCGTTAGTTGCATACGAAGGTGCAGACTCCCCTCCCTTCAGTATCCCCTATTACAGGCCGGAATCCAGGCAACGTTGCTTGCGGTGAAAGGGTCTCTTGTAATAATATAATATGAGGCTTTTCTTGGCTGCTCCTGATATACTGCTGCAGGGTTGCCTTCTTTTTAAGGTAACCTCTACAGTTCCATTGCCAGATACGAAATGCTTCACGTAGCGCTGCCATCATGGTTATTACATGGGTGGCCAGAGCCTGATGCTGCACCTGTCGACAGGTTTGGTACCACTAGTATTGGTGGCCGAAGGGGTGAGCTTGGTGCATGAGGAGGCCTTGCTGTGTTGTGCAGATATGATTCGACCTTTGTAATGCGCAAAGTCATATGCTCTTCCAGTGCCGCCACGCTTGATTGTAGCCTACCCATCTGCTCGCTAAGATTGGCTACTACTTTGCTGAGCGTGTCAAACACCTCTTTCATATCTGACATGGTCGTTTGGTTGGCTTCCACGTGTTCTGCCATGACTGTCCTCTTTTTCGCGGTTCTCGAGTCCCCCACGTTTTCAGCCACAGGGACATCAACTGGCTGAGGCATCGGCTGTGAAGATTGCGCGCTGGTTAGCTTAGTGAGAAGAATTTTTATTTCCTTTAACTCAGCTGATAGCCTCTCATTTGATTTTGTAAGTCTCGCGTTTTCTTGCTCTAGCTGTGCAATTCTATCATGCTCTGGCAGCTTACCTGTCATCACCTCTGTCCCGCCGTTGCGCACTCGCTCAGCCCAGCTGCCTTTCGAAGTAACTGCAGGCGTCCTCCCCGGATGTGAAGCCGTGATCTCGAACTGAACGCCAGGTAGCTGGCCGTTCGGGTGCCGCCCGGGCTGATCCCGACCCTGATGGTGACCTTGAGAACACGAGCGCCCCCGTGATTGGGAGCGGGCCTTGGGTCTAGAACCTCTTCTGGAACGCGACCTCCCCCTGGAGTGGGGCCGCCTTTCCTGTTCTTGTGTAGTCTGGATGCTCTGGGTCCCGTAGGCTGGAATAAGCTGCTTGTCATTGATGTCTGGACTCGATGTGATTGATGCGTCCCGGGCTTCTGCGGCTGCTCGCGATCTTTCCCAGCGTCTGCGTCTGACGACGTATGGCACTAAGAACCTGTTCTTGCACTCCTTGTCTGCCGTGGGATAGTGACCGTCGCACAGCCTGCATCTTGGATTGCACTGGTGCAGGCTATCTGGGTTCTTGATTTCGCAGCCTCTGCAGATTGTTTCAGCTGGGTTCGGACAGACGTCAGCCCGATGTCCCAGCTTTCCGCAGACGTAACAAATATCGATGTTCTTGCGGTAAAGGGAGCACTGCAAAAGTGAAGGTCCATATCTCACGAATCTGGGCACCTTGTGTCCTTCGAACGCTATGATGATTGTCCCGGTGTTCTTGATTCTCTTGGCCTGCAGCGCGAGCGGGTTGTTCGCGTTCACAATCTTTCGGGTCAAAATGTCCTGAGTATCGCTTACGGGGATCCCGCGAATCACTCCTTTACAAGTGTCGTGGGGTGCCGCGGCGTACGCGCTAACCTCGAAAACTTTGCCTCCAATGTCAATTTGCTTGACCTTGAGGTATCTTGAAGCTCTGTCTTGGTCCGGAGTGCTTGCCACCATAATGTTCTGCTGCAAGTTGGAACAGATGATGTCCTGCATGGCCTCTTCCTCTTTGACGCCGGCCGCCAGTACTATCGCGTCTGCCACGGCTCCAGTGCCAATTCTCGAGATATTTAATCCTCCACGTGGTCGTAGCACAATTTTGCTGAAGTCCTTAGGTAGTGGCGGCATGCGTCCAGCTCGCACGATTGTATGCTTGGTGTCATACCTACTACGACTGGCTCGAGCGTCTCCCGCAACGCCGGCCTCGGTCGAACCCTTGGCAGCAGGAACGCTAACCGCGGCTTGCTTATTCCTTGAGCGTCTCGTTTCGGCTTCCTTCCAACCCATTTCTTCCGTGCAATCCTCTGGAGAGATGTCCTCTCCATCTACTTGGTATTCCATTCTCAGTTGCAGATACTGGAACGCGCAGAGCGTTGAGTCGCGTTGGCGCCGGGCCGGCGCATCGGCGACAATCGCCTCCTTGGTTAGGCCTAAATCCTCCGGTGGCGTTGCCGTGTAAAAATGTCCCAAAAAACGGTTTAAAAGTCCACTCACCGACACAAAGGTGGTACCTGCTGATTTCTTAAGAACTTAGGCACACGATGAGAGTAAAAACTCGGCGACAAATTCGTGAATACCACAGGAAATCATTCTTGAAAGCAGGAGCCGATCTTCGCGCGTCCGCACTGGTCGGCACCTAGAGCGTCTCCCCGACACCCGTACTGAACGGGACAAACTTGACCGAAAGCACGCGTCCTAGAGGATGTGAACGTCATGACGGCATGGTTTCTCCGCAAAAGAAAATGGAATTTTGAGTTCAAAGAGAATTGGACGATGGTCAGAGATGTACACAGGCGAAGGTGGGTTGGGCGGAATACTTGAGGCGGAGACAAACATCTCTAAAGTATGTGAAATATAAGCCCGGTCGAGTCTGCTGGAGGAGTGTCCGCGGCGCCATTTCCAAACAAAGGTATTCTCGTGCATGACATTGTGCGCATCCAGCAATGAAAAATGCTGGCCAAGGCGTCGCAGCTCACGTGAATTCCAAGCCGACCAACCCCAGCCAGAACCTTGTACATCACTTCGCGCATTTAGCACACAGTTAAAATCTCGAATTAGAATGACGTGACGTGACGGCCGTCTAGGAAAAAAAATCCAAATTTCCAGAAAATTATGAAAGTGTCAAGTTTGTGCAGGCGCATACGTACAGAGTATCCCATTGAAGGGAATTTTATTTCTGAAAGAAGTTTCCATACCCAGAATACATTAGTATTGTTGCGGGTTCGCGGCTATGCAGCTATGCGGGCGGTGCGAAGAAGAAGACGACGACGTTTTGGGGCTGTTCGAAAAATACACAACGGCTGCCATCTTGACTGCTGGAGTACTTTTCTACTCTAAAGTAGTGAATACATTCGCAACATTTTGGTGGTGGCGCTGGGTACGACGCAAGACGGAACTTCGAAGCGGACGTGTTCTCGACTGCCCGACCATGGCAACAGAAACCAATTCTGCCGCTCCTGTTTCAGCCGCGACTCCGGCGCAGCCTGTACAGCCGGTCGTATTGACGCAACCGCGCGACCCTGGCAACTTCTGCGGCACCGACCATGTTGACGTTGACGACTGGATTCCGAAGTTCGAGCGGTTTGCAGCAGTGTACCGGTGGGACCCTACGATGATGCTCGCCAACGTTGGCTTCTATCTCTGCGGAACAGCTGGCGCGTGGTTCGAGGCTCATGAAGCGGACATAACCAGCTGGGATACTTGCAAACAGAAGCTTCGTGACCTGTTTGGTAAGGCCGTCGGACGCCAGCGGGCCGCTTCTAAAGAACTCTCTGGTCGGGCACAAACTACGACCGAATCATATGTCACCTACATCCTTGACGTTCTCGCCCTTTGCCATCGTGCCGACCCCAACATGTCCGAGGAAGACAAAGTAAGCCATTTACTTAAAGGCATTGCAGATGATGCTTTTAACATACTGGTTTCCAAAGACTGTTCCACCATTGATGACATCATCAAAGAGTGCCGCCGATTCGAAGAGCTGAAGAGTCGCCGGGTCGCCAAGAATTTCTTGCGTCTTCCGAACACGGCCCGCTACGTCATCTTGCGAGGACCTTCAGCCGCCATGCAGTCAACCACATAACAACGAGAGTGTGGTTCGCATCGTTCGTAGAGAAATCGAGGCCGCGTCTCCGTCTTTTCTGACCCGCCCATCTGATGATCGACCAACGATCTCGTTGATCCAACAGGTCGTGAGAGAGGAACTGGCAAACGTTGGGCTGCAGCCTGTATGTTCGTTGACGGAACCTCGGGTCAGTACCATAGCGCCTTCTCCTGCACCAGAAAGATTCCGCCGCTATCGTGATCCTGCTCAGTGGAGGACACAGGACGACAAGCCTATATGTTTTCATTGTCATGGTGTAGGACACATCTCCCGCTACTGTCGTTTCCGCACGTATCCACCTCGGTCGTTTCCTGGCTATCGACGTGACGACAACCACCGGCCCCTGCAGTACAGCGCTCGTGACGATGGACCGTACAATGGCACTCCTGCGACGCCAGTCCGCCGGTCCAGCCGTTCGCCGTCCCCGCATGACCGTCGCTCCAGGTCACCTCAGCACCGCCGCTATTCGTCGCCCCACCCTAGTGGACGCCCTTCTTCGGAAAACTGAGCAATGCAGCTCCCGGAGGTGACGCTGCATTGGACTCCCGACCTGAAAACCCTCTGCTGACCTTGACTACGGACAAAAACCTGCTTGATGTAGAAGTGGATGGCCTTCCTGTTACTGCCCTTATTGACACCGGCGCACATATTTCAATTCTGAGCTCTGACCTCCGTGCACGATTAAACAAGGTCCTTACGCCGCCAGAGTCCCTATTTGTACGTGTCGCTAGTGGAGCGACCCCGGCTGTGCTCGGAATGTGCACCGCGCGTGTGAGATTCGCCGACCGCCAGACGTCCGTTCTATTCCATGTTCTCGCTCACTGTCCACATGACGTCATCCTTGGACTCGATTTTTTGTCCGACCACTCCGCTGTAATTGACTGCTCAGCCGGCGTCGTGCAACTTGACTTGCCTGCGGCCACCGAAGAGTCGAAGATGGTACAGAACAAGCTTTCGTGCGCTGAGTTTGTTCGCCTCCCACCCCAAGCCCTAACTTGTGTCACAGTTGAACCATATCCCAGTGTTCCGGATGGGGATTACGTGGTCTTTCCCTCTCCTGGTGTTTTACTGGCCCGCAACGTTTCCTCCCCGTACACCATATTAACTGTCACAGCGAACAAGACGTGCCTTCCTCTTCTGAACTTCGGACTCAGCCCTCAAATCCTACCACAAGGCATTGTTCTCGCCACTCTTTCACCGTCACACGAGTGCCAGATCTCATCAGTGTCACGTGAACTGGCCACAGTCGCCTCGCCGAACCCGCATAGCACCGACGCAGCCAACTCTACACGGCTCAACAATATAACTAAGATGATTGCCTCAGACCTGTTGCCGTCTCAGGTCAAAGACCTCACTGATCTTCTCACGAGCTATTCGGACATATTTGACTTTGACGGTAGGCCCATAGGTCAAACATCGCAAGTCAAACATCGCATTAATACCGGTGATGCAGCTCCAATTCACAGGCGTCCCTATCGAGTGTCACCATCAGAGCGCCAAGTTATCCAACAGGAGGTGAATAAGATGCTCACAAAAGGCATCATAGAGCCCTCATCGAGTCCGTGGGCGTCCCCTGTAGTGTTAGTTAAAAAGAAGGACAATACCTGGCGTTTCTGCGTGGACTATCGGCATTTAAACAAGGTCACCAAAAGGGATGTCTACCCGTTACCTCGTATTGATGATGCCCTGGACTGCCTTCATGGCGCAACCTATTTTTCTTCGATAGACTTACGCTCCGGTTACTGGCAGATCGCCGTGGACGACCTCGACCGGGAGAAGACCGCCTTTGTAACGCCCGACGGTCTCTACCAATTCAAGGTAATGCCGTTTGGCTTGTGCAATGCGCCGGCAACGTTCGAGCGGATGATGGACACGCTTTTGCGCAGCTTTAAATGGTCTATCTGCCTGTGTTATCTGGACGACGTGATTGTGTTTGCCCCAACCTTTAAGTCTCACCTCGAGCGCCTTTCCTCAATTCTTTCAGTATTTCGAGAGGCTGGGCTCCAACTTAATTCTTCGAAATGCCATTTTGGGCATCGCCAAGTTACTATTCTAGGGCATCTCGTTGACTCCTCCGGCATCCGCCCCGATCCCGACAAAGTCCGAGCTGTCCTGGATTTTCCTGTACCGACTTGTGTCAAGGACGTTCGAAGTTTTGTGGGCCTATGCTCATATTTCCGACGATTTGTCAGAAACTTCGCAGAGGTCGCACGCCCCCTCACTGATCTTTTGAAGAAAGATGTACCATTTGAGTGGGGTCCTGATCAAGGCACGGCCTTTTCCCAGCTCATAACACTTCTGACCACGCCACCGATTCTCGCCCACTTCGACCCGTCTGCTCCAACCGAGGTCCGCACTGATGCTAGTGGCTACGGTATTGGCGCGGTTTTAGCCCAGCGTCAATCCGGTCACGATCGAGTTCTTGCGTATGCCAGCCGGCTCCTTTCTCCTGCCGAACGCAATTACTCTATTACGGAACGCGAGTGCCTGGCGCTTGTATGGGCAGTTGGTAAATTCCGCCCCTATTTATATGGCCGGCCTTTCACAGTTACCACTGACCATCACGCTCTATGCTGGCTTTCAGCCCTCAAAGATCCAACGGGGCGCCTTGCTCGTTGGGCTCTGCGCCTCCAGGAATTCACATACACAGTGGTTTACAAGTCTGGCCGTTTACACCAAGACGCCGACTGCCTCTCCCGGTACCCCGTTGACGCTCCAGATCTAGTAACCGACGACGCGTCCATCTGTATTTCCTCGCTCTCTGCTTTCGGCAACATGGGATGTGAGCAACGGCGTGACGCGTCCCTACGCGAGCTAATCGACCGCCTGAACACAGGCTGTACAGACAGTTCGCTTCGCATGTTCGTAGTCATAGACGGCATTTTATACCGCCGCAACATGCACCATGTGGGAAACGAACTACTACTCGTAATACCCACTCATTTGCACTCGACCGTACTTCAGCAACTACATGATGTACCAACGGCTGGCCACCTTGGTGTTGCCAGAACGTACGACCGTGTCCGCCGACGCTTTTTCTGGCCCGGCCTCTACCGTTCTGTACAACGTTATGTTAGGTCTTGTGAGTCGTGCCAACGCCGCAAAAGGCCAGCGGTACACCCCGCCGGCCTCCTTCAACCGATCGACGTACCTGCCGAGCCTTTCTATCGTGTCGGCCTCGACCTGCTGGGCCCTTTCCCTCTTTCTACCGACGGTAACAGGTGGGTCGCCGTCGCCATAGATTACTCGACCCGTTTCGCAATTACGAGACCTCTTCCAAGCAGCTGCGCTACAGATGTCGCCGACTTTTTGATTCAAGACGTCATCTTACATCATGGTGCTCCTCGTCAACTGGTCACCGATCGCGGTCGCTACTTTTTATCTAAGGTAATTGACGATCTACTTCGTTCTTGTGCAACCAAGCACAAGCTTACGACGGCCTACCATCCTCAAACAAACGGCCTCACAGAACGTCTGAATCGCACACTCACTGACATGCTCGCCATGTACGTGTCGACGGATCATCGTGACTGGGACATTGCGCTACCCTTTGTCACTTTCGCTTACAATAGCTCACGCCACGACACTGCTGGATATTCTCCCTTTTACCTTTTGTATGGAAGAGACCCGACATTGCCGTTCGACACGCTTGTACCCAACCCTGCCGACCTGTCCACAGCATATGCTCGCCGCACTATTAGCACCGCGGAGAAAGCCCGTCAGATTGCCCACCAGCGCCTTTCGGACTCGCAGCTCCGTCAGAAACGTAGCTATGACAGCCACCATCGGGACATCCACTTTAGTCCAGGTGACCTCGTTCTTCTGTGGACTCCGTCGCGACATGTTGGTCTGGCTGAAAAGCTTCTACCCAAGTATTCCGGACCTTATCGTGTGCTACGGCAAGTAACTGATGTTACCTATGAAATAGCACCTCTAAACCCTTCGATACCTTCCACATCTTCCGACATCGTCCACGTCGCTCGCCTCAAGCCGTACATCTCGTCCAACACCTGCTAACAAGCGCCGGGTCGGCGCTTTTCGCCGCCGGAGGTCGATGTTGCGGGTTCGCGGCTATGCAGCTATGCGGGCGGTGCGAAGAAGAAGACGACGACGTTTTGGGGCTGTTCGAAAAATACACAACGGCTGCCATCTTGACTGCTGGAGTACTTTTCTACTCTAAAGTAGTGAATACATTCGCAACAGTATGTTCCATTTTTCGTTCTCACGGCATGGCTAATATATCCTTATATGCATTCTAATGCGCAACAGGAACTGTTTGTACCTGTAAACAGAAATTCTAACGTGCACAAAGAAAATTATGCGCAGGGATACATACACTTTGTGGTAAGGAACAAAAACAACATTATAAATATGCGTATGTGAATAAATAGATACTTCTACAATGCTAAATGCAAAATCAGTGAAATCACCAACACTAGCCTACCCTCTCAGTAATGAGGGCAACACATGGACACTTTGTTCTTTCTAAGAAGAATAAATCGTGTTGACCACCACAGCAGGATAGCTTCCTCCCCCAGAATGAATAACTGTTCGTTCAGATGTGTTAGCATCATGGTTCTTAAGCGATGTAGAGAGGAAACATGGTCCTCTGAGAGGCGTCCCCGCAGGCATGCCAGAGTACGTTTGTTTAGAGAAAGTGTTCACAATTTAGAGTATGGGAGAGCTTAAAGTCGTCCCGTGGCTAACCGATTACGTGACCTCTGTCACGCTTGTATAGAGAAATTGGTTAACGATTTCGAGTACTTTGTACACAACTATGGGAGAGCAGTGAGTCGTCCCTAATACCGCTTGCGCAACACCCACATTTACACGTAGTCAATCAGGACTTTTTTATTCCAAACCCACCGTAGCACTACGGAAACCGTACTATAAATTTCTACGACATCAGCACAAGCTCAAAATCGCCGGAAAGTTGCAGCGAGATTCCGTTTTCCAGTTTTCGTTTGATGAACAAATTTCTGCGTGAATGTAATTGTTTTCTGAAGCGCCAGTTTTATTTTATACTAAATTGATAGAAGAGAGGTCACGCCCTTTCTACCACGGGTTACCCAGGCTACCACGCTTCTAGGAGTAACCCCGAAATATTTTGCGAAGAGCCGGCCGAACAGTCAGGCCCGCAGCCAAAGAGAAAGTCACATGGTCCATTATGCATTTGCCTTTCGTACTCGTTCGCTTTGTCGGTTAGGACGACGCCGACGCCATTCAACGCAGGAAGAGATAACTATACTGACCCGCCGCGGTGGTCTAGTGGCTAAGGTACTCGGCTGCTGACCCGCAGGTCGCGGGTTCGAATCCCGGCTGCGGTGGCTGCATTTCTGATGTAGGCGGAAATGTTGTAGGCCCATCTGCTCAGATTTGGGTGCACGTTAAAGAACCCCAGGTGGTCGAAATTTCCGGAGCCCTCCACTACGGCGGCTCTCATAATCATATGGTGGTTTTGGGACGTTAAAGCCCACATGTCAATCAGCTGGTGAACGCAGGAACGGGCGCTTCAAAGCTGCGTTATAAACATGGCTAACAATTTAGTGCATGGGGCCCTTTATGTAAAAAAAAATACAGCACACAGGGGCCTTTATCGTGTTCTGCCATGAAATGTACCAATACAGTTCTATAATTAAAATATCTTTTGTAACTTTCACGAGGGCAAGTACATGTTCAAGATAGTAAAGACGTTGCAGAAACATTGCGTTGGCAAAAGTCGTTTATACACGGCGACAACTTTCTGTGGCAGCACAGCAAAGGTACTTGGGTGGAGCTTCTGCACATGAGTTACTGCACCAAGTAGTCCGTTTTCACGTGATTTCGGTTTCGGTTTTTCAAGCGCATTCAACAAGTACTTTTTCGCACGACCACCATGATATAAATATTACGTCTATTAGGAAGGAAATAAATAAATTGTTCAATTTTTTTTTAGAAAGAACACGCAGCTTTTTTGAAGCGTTATTTTAAAAATAAAAGGCACAGCAGAGCAGGTACTGAGCGAGTTGAACAACGCGAAGTCAATCACCCGTTTCCTAAATTTCAGTGCATACTTGGTTGGCATCATTGTTTTCTTTTTTTTAGAAACGCAAGAGCTTTCTAGAGACGCTCCCATTATTTTTAAAAGGACGTGAAGGCAACCACGTGAACAAACATTTTGGCCCTGATCAACGGTCATGAGCGGGTGTCTGACGTTCGTAAATCGAAGTGGGTGAAACGCAATCTTTACTCGACCAAGAACGCTGTTTTTTCACAGTCAACACAGTTACATGAACGCGTCTGTTACCAGGCAAAGCGCAAGGAAATCTTCCTCCGTAGACTTCATAGTCCTACAGACAGACTTCATAGTCCTACAGCGTTGCTCGAGAGATGTCATCCTTGGCATGGACTTCTTATGCCTCCATGGTGCTGTCATCAACCTAAAAACAAAGTCGATAACGTTATCCACAGAAGAAGCACTACCGCCGCGCACGCCGTCTGGACACCATGCCTTGAATGTGCTGGAAGAACAAGTCACCATTCCGCCTCGCTCAAGCGTCATTATTTCAGTCGGCGCTCCTGAATCACCTGACTTCAAAGGCGTCGTTGAAGGCAGTCAGCATCTGTTGGTCACCCGAAATATTTGCGTCGCAAGAGGAATTGCAGAGCTGCGGGGAGGCAAAGCAACGGTTATGCTAACGAATTTCAGCAATGAGTACAAACATGTGAACAAAGGAACAACGGTCGCATACATCGAAGAAATTGTCGAAGCCACCAGTGCTTTCGCCCTCACCGATTCTGCGGAACCTGCTCAGAGGAACCAAGCCCCTCCCATAGCTTTCGACGTCAATCCCAGACTTCCGAACGATAAGCAAGAACAGGTCAAGGCCCTGCTCCTGCAATACGAAGATTGCTTTTCGTCGTCATCGAAAACTCGGCAGACCCCAATCACGAAACATCGCATCATAACCGAAGAAAATGCCAGACCACTCCGTCAGAGTCCGTACAGGGTTTCGACGCGAGAACGTGAGGCCATGAAGAGACAAGTTGATGAAATGCTGCGGGATGACATTATCCAGCCGTCCAAGAGCCCATGGGCATCCCCCGTGGTGTTAGTAAAGAAAAAGGATGGGACCCTACGTTTCTGCGTCGATTATCGCCGCCTGAACAAAATCACAAGAAAGGACGTGTATCCTCTCCCACGAATAGACGACGCACTTGATCGGCTCCATAACGCCAAGTACTTTTCGTCAATGGACCTCAAGACTGGCTATTGGCAAATCGAAGTCGACGAAAGAGACCGAGAGAAGACGGCGTTTATAACACCGGACGGCCTCTTCGAGTTTAAGGTGATGCCCTTCGGCCTTTGCTCAGCGCCTGCAACTTTTCAACGCGTTATGGACACAGTACTGGCAGGATTGAAGTGGCAGACTTGCCTTGTGTACTTGGACGACGTCGTCGTGTTTTCCTCGAGTTTCGACGAGCATCTTCGGCGCCTTGAAGCGGTACTTCAAGCCATCAAGACTTCCGGACTCACACTGAAGCCAGAAAAGTGCAGATTTGCGTATGAAGAGCTCTTGTTTCTGGGGCACGTTATCAGCAAGTCTGGAGTTCGTCCTGATCCACGGAAAACAGCCGCCATCGCCGACTTCCCGCCGCCCACTGACAAGAAAGCCGTGCGCCGATTTCTGGGCCTGTGCGCCTATTATAGGCGGTTCGTGAAAAACTTCGCCCGCATCGCCGATCCTCTCACTAACCTTACCAAGGCCGACGTGGAGTTTAAGTGGGAAACGCCACAGGAACACGCTTTCCAGGAGCTCAAACATCGCCTCCAGACGCCTCCGTTACTTGCCCATTTCGACGAATTTGCCGAGACAGAAATACATACTGACGCAAGCAGCGTAGGTCTTGGCGCCGTTCTTGTGCAGAGGGCTGACGGACTTGAAAGGGTTATTAGTTACGCCAGCCGATCGCTATCCAAAGCAGAAGCAAATTATTCCACAACAGAAAAGGAGTGCCTCGCCATCATCTGGGCTACGTCGAAATTTCGCCCATACCTCTACGGCAGGCCCTTCAAAGTTGTGAGCGACCACCACGCCTTGTGTTGGCTAGCCACTTTGAAGGACCCTTCAGGTCGCCTCGCACGATGGAGCCTGAGACTTCAAGAATATGACATTACTGTCATTTACAAGTCCGGCAAAAAACACTCCGACGCCGACTGTCTCTCTCGTGCGCCTGTCGACCAACCGCTACCCGACGACCCGGATGACGACTTCTTCTTGGGAACGATCACTACCGACGACTTCGCTGAACGACAGCGGGCCGACCCGGAACTTAAGGCCCTAATAGAATACCTCGAAGGCAGGACCGCCGAAGTGCCGAAGGTATTCAAGCGCGCACTTGCGTCGTTTTTTCTACGAAACGGTCTTCTACAAAAGAAAAACTTTTCACCGCTTCGGGCTAAATAC
Organism: Rhipicephalus microplus; assembly: GCF_013339725.1. Classification (NCBI taxonomy): domain Eukaryota; kingdom Metazoa; phylum Arthropoda; class Arachnida; order Ixodida; family Ixodidae; genus Rhipicephalus; species Rhipicephalus microplus. The sequence goes on from NC_051168.1 coordinate 73,522,220, forward strand.
CTCCTTGTGGTGCCTTCAGCTCTGCGACCAGAACTCCTGCAGGCCCTCCACGACGATCCGACGGCAGGGCACCTCGGTGTTTCTCGCACGCTCGCGAGGATACAAGAAAGGTACTACTGGCCGCGTCTTACCACCGACGTCACTCGTTATGTGAGGACATGCCGGGACTGTCAGCGACGCAAGACACCGCCGACAAGGCCAGCGGGACTTCTGCAGCCAATAGATCCACCTTGCCGACCTTTCCAGCAGATTGGTATGGACCTACTGGGGCCGTTCCCGACGTCGGCTTTCGGAAACAAGTGGATCGTGGTAGCTACCGACTACCTCACCCGCTACGCCGAGACAAAAGCCCTGCCAAAAGGCAGTGCATCCGAGGTAGCTAAGTTCTTCGTCGAAAATATCGTCCTACGTCACGGCGCCCCGGAGGTCCTTATCACTGACAGAGGAACGGCATTCACTGCCGACTTAACCCAAGCGATCTTGGCATACAGCCAAACAAACCACCGACGGACGACAGCGTACCACCCACAGACCAACGGCCTCACCGAGCGGCTTAACAAGACGATCGCCGACATGCTGTCAATGTACGTCGATGTCGAACACAAGACGTGGGACGCCATTCTTCCGTATGTGACCTTCGCCTACAACACGGCAGTGCAGGAGACGACGCAGATATCTCCATACAAATTGGTCTACGGAAGGAGCCCGACAACGACGCTCGATGCCATGTTACCCAACGTCACCGACGAAGAAAACATCGATGTGAGCGAGTACCTTCATCGCGCCGAAGAAGCCCGACAACTTGCGCGGCTCCATATCAAGAATCAACAGACGACCGACAGCCACCGTTACAACCTTCGACGACGCTTCGTGGAATACCAGCCCGGTGAACGTGTTTGGGTGTGGACGCCGATACGCCGACGTGGACTAAGTGAAAAGCTTCTGCGACGGTACTTCGGACCGTACAGGGTGGTTCGACGTCTCGGCCCACTTGATTACGAGGTTGTCCCCGACGGCATCACGAACTCTCAACGACGCCGATCGCGACCTGAAGTCGTCCATGTCGCACGCCTAAGCCGTTTCATGCGCGTTAACAAACTGAAACAGTGTTTTTTGTATTATTGTTGTATTGTAATTTATTCATTGTACTTTCTTGCATTATTATTGTACCTTCATCTTTAGTTAAAGCATCGAGACGATGCCTTTTTCAGAGGGGGGCAATGCCACGTTCCATTTCCCAAGCTTCTGTTATCGTCCCAAAACACCACACGATTCTCAGCGCAAACCGCGCCAGCAGTTTTCGAGAGGGTTCTGGACTGTAGTAGATCATTTCGATAAGATCACGCCCACTGTGCGAATGGTACAGATTGTTCTGGAACGTACGCCGCCGCCAGCGGTAGCGCTAGAACATTCGACGGCGGGAGTATAAATGCCAACGCGCTTCGCCGCTTGTCAGTAGTTGATCGAAGGCCGACGCTCCGTTCGCCGCTATCAGTCTGAGACTGCTATCTGTGCGAGACTGCTGCTGTAATTGGTCTTTCTGTTTACCGGGCACAGGTTCGCCCAAATAAACAGTTAAAATCCCAACACGAAGTCTCCTGTCTTCGGCCACGTCACGACCCCGTGACAATACCAACGGTAGCAATGTTACGGTACGCGATCTTCAGCTTTATCGTATCAACAATATTAGGCAGCCGATTGTGCAACCACATGAATATGCAATTTACAAAACAGGGACATTGCTTTCCTGGGTAGCTTCCAGTCGCACTTTTTCTTGAGCAGCTGGTGTTGCTGAAAACTGGCAGGTCACCGATGTCACTCACTGTCCTGCATTCGCTGATGATATCACATCCCACGCAAATTCTCTCTGATTGCATGTGCAGGAAACAAAATATTGCACGACGCACCACTGTCTTCATTTCTGCCTGCTCGATTAAGATCACCTAACGAACACACACTCACGCTCGCTCACAAGCTTCGGTGTGAACTCGCTGTAACCGAGTGACGCCATTGTTGTTTACCGGGGCAGGGAGGAGGTGAAGTGGCACCTGAAAATCAGAAAACTAGAAACAGCAAAGAAATAAAAACCTACATGGGTGATGCTTCCTAATAATATAGCGAACAATCTAGAATACAATATTTACATCCTTTTATATTTTCGATTATGCTACACAGCATATAAAGTTAGCCTTCGTGGACTACATGCTGAAGCGCAGTAAAAAAAAAAATGGCAGCATATCCACGGAGTGAACGTTGGAGAGTGGGGCGAAGCATTCGTTCGTCCATTCGTCCTTGCTACCGTTCGTCCATGCGTCCGTCTGTGTGACCGTCCATGCGTCCATTCGCCCGTCCGTGCGTGGGTCTGTTCGTGCGTCTGCCCCTGCGTTCGTCCATGCACCCGCCCCTGCATCCGTTCATGCGTCCATCCATGCATCTGTCTGTGTGTCCGTTCGTCCCAACATTCAACACTCCAAGTACCACCATCTCGCACATTTTCATTTTATATTCCCCATATAATGCACCGCCATCCAGCGGATATTGCAAGGACTAAACGAGAGGTGGCACACGCACACTTTCTTACGGCTTGCGCTTCGCATCTACTTCCCACCTTTAACCACCTTGAGTTCATGGTATATACTAGTTCATTGTATTCATGGCACTGCGGCTCAATGCTCGCTAAGCCTTTCTAAAACTAAGGAAGTTACACCCAGCGAGTATAACGTAGCAACCCTTTCTTGTCAGATAGTGCTCAATGTACATGCCAATGGCTGCTAATGGGGATTGCAGCGTGCGCGTTCACTAAAAGCCAAATGCTCCTGTCTTTTATTCTTCCTTAGCAGCTGTTGGCATGTACATTGAGCCCTATCTTTCATTGTTCAACAACGCACAGGAGAAATCTCTCGCCGGCGCACCTTGGAGGTCAAAATGGTATACTTGTTACACACTACAACGACTACGATGGATGAACGGGTGCCGTTATAAAAAGCTTCGCCCCTGAAAAGCCTACCAAATCACCGAAAACAACCCAGGCCATGTCACCACTTACGCGAAGCCGAACCTTTCAAAAACGATATTTCTTATTACAGAGTGAAGTGGATTATACTTGCTCACGCAGGAGCATCTGTCGCGCTTAATCTGAGCCGCTATCTTAAGCTACACTTCCTACAATGAATATTTCATTCGTTCATGCCAAGTAGCTCAATATCAATCCTTCAAAGTTTCATTTGAAGAGTTTTGATGCAGCACAGACACAAAAAACACTGTGTGACGCCAATATGTTCCTTATCGTGCCTGTGAGTCGTTTTGCGCTACATCAAAGCGTTTTCTATGGCGCAGCTGGTGAGCCAGCCTAGCCGTGATTGTGACGTGGATGCGTTCGTCAATGTGCCGGTACGGAACAGAAATGTTATCAACCGCTTTGCTATGACAACACCTCTGGCTCTTTCTCTGTGGTCTGCGCGGTTGTCGTCCGGTATCGTCCGTGCGAACATACAAACGATTATAATGACTGTTGGGGTTTAACATCCAAAAACCAACATAGGATTATGAGAAACTCCGTAGCGAGGGGGCGCTGCGAGCGCTCGATGGTGACGGACGCACTCCACATCGCCTCCGTAGATTTTCTGCTATTTCTGGGGACATCCACCTTGGTACCCCTGAAACTTGAATTTATCGTCACCGCCAAGTTCTCCGCTTCGCCTAGACAACACCTTCGTCCAGGTGGGTCCAGTTTTGACAACTTGAGGGACGTCCTTCACTCCCGGCTACAACGCCGCCTCGCTAAGGGCTCTCAGCCCGGCGATGGCGGCCGCTAACGTGGTTACGGGCTATGATCCTACCTCAAGCCAAATGCTGTCCATGGAGCTTTCATCCTCCGAAAACACTATGCCATCAGAAGATGAATACCTCGACGACATGGTGAAACTGTGGCAACGCAAGCAAGCAAAATCGAAGTCTGCGTCTCAACAACAACGAGACGCCACGGCGGGCCACCATTCCCCAGCCTTGCAAGGAACGCCGGCGCGCCATCCCTCCGGCGGTGTGCCTACCTCTGCTCCGTCCTCGCAGCCAGCGAAGCAACGCAAGTGGCGTCCGCGTCAAACTCCTCGCCTCTCTCGCGACGACTAAATCGTAGTGCTGAAACCTCGCGTTCCCTGCGAGCTACGCACATTGGTCCCGGCCGATCGCGCGGGCGACGCCATCCGCAGCTACCTCGGCGACCGGACTACCACGCAAATTCAATGTGGCCAATCTGGGAACAGAACATCTTGGTCTGTAGCACCACCATTTTGCCCATGGCACAGCGACTCCTCGGGGACTTCCAGCTGCAAGTGGGGGATCAGCAGCTGCCCGTTCGAGGCCACGCCAAGGCACCAGGAGATACATGCAAGGGCGTCATCAATGTAAATCCTGCTGAAAGCCCGGAAAAGATAAAGTCTGAACTGTATTGGCCTCAAGGTACTATCCTTGCGGTCCGCAAACTCAGAGATTCCGCGGCGGCGGTGGTGACTTTCGAGGGCACGAAGTTACCCCGCTTCCTCTTCTACCACTGCGTGGCGACGTATATCCGCGCCTATAAGAAAACGGTCCCTGTATGCACCAAGTGCGGTACCATCGGGCATCGACCACCTCAGTGCCCTCACGCCGCTCCAACCCAGTGTGCCAAATGTGGAACCCCCGCACCTGCAGGTCTCAATGCCCACGACTGCCACCCCAAGTGCCTCCTCTGCCACGGCGCCCATGAGACTGGGACCAGTGGCTGCACGGCAAAATACCGAAAATATCGGAAACGCAAGCAGCCCTCAACATCTCCTCGAGGGACCACCTCATGTTCGTCACAGCCAGACAGCAGCACAAACCTGCATCATTCGGCTCCACCACTCCACGCCGACTTTCAAGCGTTCCCACCGCTCGAAGCACCAGCGGCGGTACCTCAGGTGAGCAGTTGGGCAGGGAAAGCTGCTTCTAAGCCTCTCTCACCCCTTTCTGTCGAGCCTCCTTCTCCCGAACTTGCGGCCCTTCGCCAGCAAGTTGTGGCACTTCAAAAGCAAAATTCTCTTTTAACTAAACAACTCGAACTCTTAAATAAGCGACTTCAACCACAACAACAGTGTACTGCAAGGCCATCCGGTATTGCCTCCTCTGTCCAGGCGGCTACGCCAGCTATGTCCAAGCTTAGTCCTCGCGCTAAGTCCACTCCCATTAAACCGCCGGTTCAAGCAGCCATGTATACTCCAGCACTGGGAACCGGTGCTACATCTACTCCAGAAGCTCTTGAGGCTCCTGGGGCACCTCAGGTTCTCTTGCCCGCTAACCAAACTCTCCCTAGCGAAGAGCACACCCCGCGCGTAGAGGAACGCCTCACGCGCGTCGAAGCTTCGATTAATCACCTCCTCACCAGCTTCTCGGTCCAACGCATAGTAGTAGAGGTTACCCAGGCTATTCAAGCCTGGGCAATCACCCAGTTTCAACCCAAGGCATCGCGTTCCCGCTCCTGCTCGGTGAGCAGTGAGGGTACAGCTCCATGGCGTCGTCGTAAGGTGGCTACCACCACCCCGCCGTCGGACAATACGGCCTCCGTGCCCCTCCCTGCCTCTGAGGATTCCGAGCGGGACATGGAGGACCAAATATAAAACCTAGGACAGTCACGATGGCTACCAATCGTACGTCCCGTTCAAACATTGCGTCTAAATTCGAGATCATACAGTGGAACCCTGGAGGCTTCGGGAACAGGCGAAAGCGTTCACATCTTTCCCTTTTCCTCAGCTCACTTGGCTCTCAGCCGGCCGTCTTGGCGCTCCAAGAATCTGGCCCTGCTCCATCCCTTTCTGGATACTGCTCCTATGTAGGCGGCACCACCACATGCCTCCTCGTGCATAAAGCTTACACGGCGATACAGATCGACCTCGATCTGGATCTTCCTTACGACTACTGCATGATATCAGTGCTGTCTCAGCGGAGGGGCCAACCATCAATACATATCTTAAACTTGTACTGTCCCCCTCGCCTTGCGAGGGCTTCGTTTGCGCATCTCTTCCATCGGGCACTGCGTATAGCGGCCCGACAACCACTGGTGATTGTCGGGACTTTAATGCCCCCAGCCCTCACTGGGGTTACCACTACGAGAAGGCCCGGGGCAGAGAGCTCAAGGAGCTCATTTCCTCGCTGAGCCTGACGCTTCTTACCGATCCGGCACAACGCACACGTTCCGGCAACTCGGTCACGCGAGACACATGCCCCGACCTCTCCCTCACCCGTCACATCCGCGATGCTACATGGGAAAATTTAGGCGAAAACCTAGGCAGCGATCACTTTTTACTCCGCATTTCGTTCACACCGCGGCAGAAAATGCGCCAACACTGGGGCCAAGCCCGTCTCACCGATTGGACTCAGTTCAGAATGCAACCATTCCCCGCCGGCCTCTCCTCGACCGAATATGCAGCGTGGGCATCATACGCTCTTCATATGAAACAAGCGAACACTCGCACCCTTGCAACCTCTAATTTGACTCCTGAAATCGATCCACACCTCCTACATCTTTGGCACGCTCGCCGCGGGCTCATAAGGCGCTGGAAACGCAACAAACTTAATCGGAAACTTCGCGCTCGCATTGAGGCGCTCACTGCAGAGGCGGCCGCATACTCCGCACAACTTTCCGATGCTAACTGGGCAGACACCTGTTCGAAGGCTGCAAACCAGATGAGCTCTAAGAGTGCGTGGCGACTCTTTAGAAGCCTTCTCGATCCCTCCACCACCAGGGGAGAAACGCAACGCCAGCTCCACCGTGTTCTGCATGCATTTCAGGGCACTACGGATGAACTCGCGCGAGAACTTTGTGACCGCTACATCTGCCGCACAATTGATCCCGCAGGCCCAGCATATACGTATTCCGGCGCCCCTAACATCGACCTCGACGCCCCATACACGCTTTCTGATTTACGATTTGCACTCACGAAAATGCGACGGGGCACGGCCCCTGGACGCGACGGAATCACAGTATCGCTCCTGGCAAATCTTCCCGACCAAGCACACCTCTCGCTACTCCAGCTTATAAATTCGATATGGGACGGTTCTCCGCTTCCAACGGAATGGACCACATCGGTCGTGACATTCATTCCCAAATCGGCAAAGTCCGTTAGTATTGAGGCACTGAGACCCATCTCACTTACGTCTTGCGCAGGCAAACTCATGGAAACCATGGTTCGCGAACGCCTTTCAACCAACTTGGAGGCCAGGAGCACCTTTGCCGACACGATGTTTGGCTTTCGCCCGCATCTGTCGGCGCAGGACGTCCTGCTCCAGCTTCAACACGATATCATAGAGCCGACTACTATGCGCCATAACGATAAAGCCGTGCTCGCTCTCGATCTCCGCGGGGCGTTCGACAACGTCAAACACAGCACTATACTCACTAACCTGTCTACCACAAACTGCGGGCCGAAGACTTTCAACTACATTCGCGCCTTTTTATCACATCGCACCGCCTTCATTCGCTATAATTCTACCGAACACGGCCCGTACTTATTAGGCACGCGGGGTACACCTCAAGGGGCAGTTCTGTCTCCTCTGCTTTTTAACCTGGCGATGATGAACCTCCCCTCTCTTCTAAGCGAGGTCGAGGGAATACAACACGCACTATATGCGGACGATATCACAATCTGGACCAACACCGGCTCCTTAGCGCAAATCGAAGAACGCCTGCAAAAGGCTGCCCTTCTGGTGGACACCTACGCAGGTTCATGTGGTCTGGAGTGCTCTCCAGCTAAATCGGCTCTTCTTTCAGTCTCTCCGCTACCACCGCCTCAAATTTTTCTTCCGTCCGGGCCCGTCCCGTCAGTGCAAAATATTCGGGTTCTTGGCCTTCACCTCACATCGTCCTTGGATCCAAAGGGCACAATAGCAGGCCTCAGACGCACCAGCGAACAGGTGAGCCGCATGATACGGCGAGTTTCTACCAAGCGCGGCGGCCTCCGCGGGTCTCAGTCCCTCCGATTGGCTCACGCATTTGTGACCAGTCGCGTCCTCTACGCCTTGCCTTACCTTCGCCTGCGTCGTCGACACGAGCACCAGCTGGACGTCCTTCTTCGTTCAGTATACAAACGCGCTCTGGACCTACCTATTGCAACTTCCAACAGCCGATTCACGGCTCTGGGGGTACACAACACCTTTGCAGAGATGCGCGAAGCTCATCGCGTTAACCAAATCAATCGACTGTCGCAGACGCCTTCAGGGCGCCGTCTTCTACACAGACTTGGCCTTAACCTGATATCTGACCAAGACCCTCTGCAGCCGGTACCAGAACTCTGGCGTCAAAAGCTATGGGTGGAACCTCTACCCCGTAATATGAACCCTGACCTCCATCCTGGCCGTAGACTGGCACGCGCCGCGGCCCTTCATACGCGACACTCCGATCGTCCTGGTGTTTTCTACGTGGACGTCTCGGGTCCCTCCCCCTCGGGTCACTTCACGGCTGCCGTGATTACAGAGGGCAAACACGTAGATGGCCTCTCCTTTCGAGCAGACACAGTAACGCACGCTGAAGAGGTTGCCATAGCTTTGGCCGCCTCTCATCCTGCCTCACGCACCATCCTGACGGACTCGCGCTCGGCCTGTTCTCAGTACCTTCAGGGTTCCATTGCTCCGCTGGCGGCTAGCCTACTACAGGCAGCCTCTTGGCGCTTTAACCCTCATCCCATTCGTATAGTGTGGACCCCAGGCCACTCGGGCCTGCCCGGCAACGAGGCGGCAAATGCCACTGCCCGCGCTTCTCCTGTCCGGGCCGTTGCCCCTCCATGTCCCGAGACGGAATCTGGCAATACCAACCTGACGCGCTTTCGCGAAATTTTGGCTTATTACCGGGCTTCGCGCCGCCTCTACCCGGACCCCGCACGCGGTTTGGAGAAAGCGGACGAACGACTGCTACGCCTCCTGCAGACGAACACTTTTATAAGTCCGGCGGTCGCCAGGCACTTTTTGCCGGAAATCAATGGCACCTGCTCGACCTGTCATGTGCTCGCCGACACATATCACGTCGTAGCATCGTGCCCAGTTAATCCCGTCCCTTTCTCATCCCCTTTTCCTATCCCAACTAGAGAGGCTTCGGAGGAGCACCTGCTCGGCTGCTCTACCTTGGCTGCACAACGCTCCTTGGTGGAGCGCGCACGGGCAGCTTCCAGCTCCACTGGCGTCCCGGAATAGGGTCTTGCCACTCTAGCACGCCGATGGGCCACGTCGGCACCCTCTAGTAAACTTTTTCTGAAATAAATGTTTTTTACCACCACTACCACCGTAGCGAAGGGCTTCGCGAATTTGGACCACCTGGGGTTCTTTCGCGTGCACGTAAGTCTAAGCACACGGCATTCATGCGTTTCTGCCTCTATCGAAGTACATACGAACTAATCGATTGTATTGCTTTTCCGCATATCATGTTTGGCTCTATAACATTTATTGCCCTGCTACTATTAATTACTACATATTTTCTCTGCTAAGCAAGAAGGAGTAGCCGATGCCAGTGTAAAGGTATCAACAAAAATAAACTTCTGGAAGGGGAAAGCCACAATAAACTTTTTCTGCTTAGTTAACTGGGCATGTATAGTTGCCCTGCCTACCTTTCCTATCGTTCTTCTTTTCTTCTGTTGTCAGTCCACTCAAACTTGCTAATTGCCTCTGGGATTTGAGACATTGAATGATTTGCGCACCTCACGTTGTTTTGCTGTGCACCTTTGGTCGAGTGGTGATGTCACGTGATCACGCCACAAATTTTGGTTACTTAGGGCATCATTATGGTGCTATAATGTGACGTCTTCGCACTGTGATTTTTCGCATCGCTCACTGTGAAGCTGTCGCCACCGAGTGTCAATTTTCACGTTCGACGATGCATCTAATACTTTAGCTTTAAGGACTAAAAAGATTTGACTTATTCAGAAGTTCGCTTGCCTGACTTGCACATTTACTGAACTAATTGCATCGTATGTCCACAGCGTGATACGCACACTTACACGTGCATGAACGCATAAACACACAGGTACACACATACAATCGCACGACACAACCACACACACTACCAAACACACGCACACACACACAATTGTCGCAAAAGTCTAGAAATATGAACACGGCTTTACTTTCTTTTAGAATACAAAAATACATGATAATCCAGTCACAAGGTTCCGCTGCTGACGCCGAAAGACGTGGTTTTTTTCATCTAGGTCAGGAGGGCCACGTTATGATGAAAGTGAAGTGGAAGAGGCCCTGTACTCTATGATGTCCGTGAACGCTAAGGGCCCCAGGTGATCGAAATCATCCGGGACCCTCCCCTACGGCGTCTCCCATAGCCGGAGTAACTTTCCGCATAAAACCGCATAAGCCCGGCCATTTTTATTGTGTAAGAGAAAAGCTTATCTTCGTAATAAAAGATATCGTGGGCAAACACGAGAACAACAGAGATGCCAAGACGCTACGAACGCCATGCTAGCGGTGTTTGCGGTGTCTTGACCCTCTCAAGCCTGATCAATGTTGTCTCTACCCGGCAAGCTCCAATAATTGTCCTCGAAGCTGGAAATGAATTCTGATTGATTGATTGACTTCTCTGTTTAGTACGTGTTTTTACGTCCTGTCTCTTACATTGAGTACGCACTGCTCGTCCCTCTATAATTCTAAAAGTTAGTCGTAGTTATGTTTCCTCCGAATGTAGGTCGGTCTTCGAAGCAAGACGCGCTGCCACTATCTACAACTCGAAAAAAACGTGGAGCGGGATGCGCGACCTCAAACTCATTGACTCGCTTGTATTTATCTGTAACACGTGCGGGGAACTAACACCAAGAATATAAGTCTTGAGGGGGTTCAGCCGAGAACGAAAGTCAAACAAAATTCCGCTGCATGCCGCCGACTGCCTTGTCGGTCACCGGCCGCATCAAGATCTGTCTCATCAGACAGCGACTAGTTAGATCTCCTCTCCCCCTCTTCCTGTTTATTTTCCCTCCCTCTCACTGACGTTTACAACTAGCACTACGTACTATCTCTCTCCCTTTCGCACTCAATTGCTTTCGGAGCAAGCCGTACGTAATCTTATCTTGGTTTGGGTTCTATGTAAATATGACCCGCGTTGGCCCTTCCCACGAGAACACACACGCAAAAGAAACACCACACTCCTCCTCCTCCTGTAGTTGATAACTCTGGAACGTCTTAGTCCTAAAATGTTCGGCATGAACAACTGTTTACTGTAGCTACCACCACTTTTGTTTGTAAAGGCGTCTGACTGCTCGACCCGACGACGCCCCCTTTCCCTCGCTCCAACTCCCACTCCTAGCTGCCCGGTACACTTATTCAGCAGCCTCCGTTCAACCCAAAAGAAGAGTAAAGTGCAACTGTGTGGTGAATATAGCGCTTGTTACCGTGATACGAATGTAACGCTGCAACCACAAACGGCATTGTGCCGACGTGGTGAACGAGGTCAGCATTTTTTCCGAAGCACTGGCGTTACTCTGCGGTAACGTATTCTCGATAGCTTATCAACATATTTGCACAGCGCAAGACTACGAGTGGCGTTGTAACCATAATACGAGATGATGATTGTCTCGCTGTGATGCAATAGGTTGCGCGATTGGGCGGTGATGTTGTGTCACGAGTATATATTTTCAGCGCTTTCGCTAATAAAGTTTCAGTTGAAGTCTTCGCTCTTTCTGTTCTTGTCTCTTCTTCTGTAGTTACGTCGTAACTACTCGTAGTCTTGCACTGTGCAAATATGTTGATTCCATATCAGTCAGGTGGTCTAAATTTCCGGAGCCCTCCACTACGGCGTCTCTCATAATCATATAGTGGTTTTGGGACGTTAAACCCCACATATCAATCAATCAATCCATATCAGTCAGCCCCCTTAACTTGGCGTGAACAAAATCGGCATGGGAGGGTAAAATGGTTTGACAAATATGGCTCACTGTTTAAGACATGAATAATGTCACAATCTTATCGCGTATGTCGTCAAAAACTTCCCACCAGACAGGGGCACATACCCACGGGCGAATATGTGCCGCTGGTATGCGGGTATGTGCCACAGGTGAATGGCACTTACCCCCGTATTCAGACTTGAACTTGACTTGAAACCGTCTTCAATGCAGCGCGTCTGAAACGCGTCTGTGCGTTTGTGCTGCCTTGGCATCGCCTAAAGGCAGCGGGTTCGAAACGCGTTAGTGCTGTATCGAAGTCGGTGGCAAGTCAAGTTAAAGTTAAGCAGCGTTTCTGATTACGGGGGTTAGTATCTACCCAGAAATGGCGAGAACACACACGGGCAATTTTCACGCGTGAGCGTTAAGCCATCCCCGACATCAGTAGCGCCGACCCAATGAAGGCGTAGAATAAATGTCATTGTAAAGAAAAACCTCACATAGGCAGCGTTGACACCCGACGAATGCAAAGGATAAATGTCAGGGTCCCAGCTGAATTCAACCCCAATCCTTCTGCGTGGCAATGAAGCATTTTACAACAGACCTACGCCAGGCCTCAGAAATACTTTTAAAATAGACGCTTAATGCCTCGTGAAACGTCAGTAGTGGTTGCAGTGCTGCCTACCCAATTTTATAAACATTACATATGTACTTCTTTCATACAGCCATGACGTCAGGTTAACGTCCATTGGGGTTAGCTTGCCATGCACTGAAGTTGATTTATGTAGCAGTGTCCAGCGTCAGCATCATCGCGAGCATCAGCGCTTCATATCAGCTTCTGGTGTTGCTAATACGCATGTTCCAGTTGGCATCGTCGCGCAAGTAAAAACAACTGGTTATATAAACATCTGCAATTCTTCAGCATATGTCTGCGCGTGGAACATTTGTAGATATATATTTAGCGTTATTTCATGACGTGTTGCTCAATAAAAAAATTGGCATATCCCACGTACAGTGGGAATTGATGATATGCGAAGCACGAATGCGAATTGTTGATGTCACTTTAAAATCAGCATAACGTTACGAGGGGGAGGTGAATGGTGCCGTTTATGACTTCCGTGTCATGATTATCTTGTTTGGATGTGTCGTTTACTTTCGTAATCTGTTCACGTCACGTGATACCAAACCTAGTATATGTGGAGCTAGCGAAACGGCTGCCAGCATGCTATGAGCGTGGTATCTTGTCATGTTCTTACATGACACGCGTGTCATGTTTATCATGTTTGCACCAGTCGCATGCCTTCGTCATCCATTGGCGTCACGCAATACTAAATTTTGCATAACTGAAGCTAGCGAAACGGCCGCCAGTGCATCATGAGCGTGGCATGCAGTCATGTTGTTACAAGACACACATCTCATGATTATCATGTTTGCACCAGTCACTTACCTTCGTCATCCATTCGCGTAGCGTAATACCAAATTTGGTATTTGTGACGCTAGCGAAATGGCCACGAGCACATCAAGAGCGTGGCATGTAGTCATGTTGTTACATGACAAGCATGTCATGATTTTCATGTTATAGTCTGTCGCTTGTGTTCGCCATGCAATCACGCCATGCCATAGCAGTTTTGCAACATGCCACGTGCACGAAGCCAACGCAAGAGCTGCAGGACCATGAAATGTATGTCATGACGGAAATGATATACATGTCAATATTTTCATGTTGTGATTAGCCAAATATGTTCTTCATACAGTTATGTTATGCTACACCAAGTTTAGTATCGATACGAATATTGAAACAGTCAGGAGAGCTAAAAGTCGTAGGCGGACAACCAGATAGATAGATAGATAGATAGATAGATAGATAGATAGATAGATAGATAGATAGATAGATAGATAGATAGATAGATAGATAGATAGATAGATAGATAGATAGATAGATAGATAGATAGATAGATAGATACGCTCAAAGTCGCTGAAGTTCGCTAAGTAATGCTTCGCATTTAAAATGCAGCACGATTACCTTCCCTCAGCACGCTTCGCATAACGTCAATTAACAGGTACATGGGATCTGCCAAACCTTTTATGTATACGACAAATATAAACCAAAGAAGCGTTTGAAATACAAAATAAAGAATAAATGCATTGTGCGAAACTAATTGCCCTGCCTAACAGACTTCTTAAGTTGCTATTTGTGCAGCATTATATTTTAACACAATCCTGGTCTGCACTTGAGTTGCTCTTAAGCTTTTCAATGTTATATTGTGCCTATTTTGTAGGCGTCTGCGGTTATGTAAGGCCAGCAGTTAGGTTGTGATCAGAGCCGGGTTTTCTACTTGCCATCGGGGGTGTCCTCCGTGTGAGGACACCACGAGATGTCTTTAAGCTCTTCCATAGTAAATGTCAAGTACTCTAAATCGTTAACCCCTTATTCTAACCCTCAAACACCACGGGATGGCTTTAAGCTCTCCCATAGTAGAGTACCTCTAGTACTCCAAATGGTTACCCACTTTTTCTGAACACACAAACGCGCCTCCCACCAATGACATAGCTTATCCGGGGCAGATAATAGCTCTCCCATAGTAGAGTGCGCATGGTGCCTTAAAGCGTTATTTCGGAGGAGTTCCTCTTTCTCACCTTGGAGACGCGTCGAGGTATAACGTAGGATATATTTTGCAGAGCCGGGATAAACTTCAAAAGACTATCGTCTGCACCTTGCGGAGATGCTTAGCGTCTTCCCCTTTAAGCAATTTAAGTTCCTCGTTCGTTGGATTCTGTGCAGAGGGGGACGCCGGACGCACTGAAACGCGCATGCGCCAGAGAAACGCAGCGCGGCGCGTGTCTGCGCCGGAGAGACGCCGCAGAGACGCGACAAAATGAACGCCGGCGAGCACGTGCACCGCGTCACGTCCAAATGTATTGGCGCCTTGACTGCGGCATGTAGTCATGTTCTCACATGACAGGCATCTCATGATTATTATGTTTGCACCAGTCGCATGCCTTCGTCATCCATTGGCTGTCACGCAATACTAAATTTTGCTATACTGTGAAGCTAGCGAAACGGCCACGAGCGCATCATCAGTGTGCCATGTAGTCATGTTGTTGCATGAGAATGAATGTCGTGATTCATCATGCTTGAACGTGTCATTCACCTATGTCGTCCGTTCACGTCGCATAATACCGAGGTTGGTGTATGTGAAGCCAGCAAAACGGCCGCTAGCGCATTATGAGCGTAGCATGTAGTCATGTTCTTACATGACAAGCATCTCATGTTTATCACGTTTGCATCAGTATCTTATCTTCCTGATCCATACCAAATTTGGTATAAGTGAAGCTAGCGAAACGGCCACCGGCGTATCATCAGCGTGGCATGTAGTCATGTTGTTACATCACACGCATCTTATGATTATCATGTTTGCAACAGTCACATAGCTTTGTCATTCATTTACGTACTGTAATACCAAAGTTGGTATATGTGACGCTAGCGAAACGCCCGCGAGTGCGTCTTGAGCGTGGCATGTAGTCATGTTGGTACATGACACGCATGTGACGATTTCCATGTTAGGGTCTGTCGCTTGTGTTTGCCATGCAATCACGCCATGCCATAGCAGTTTTGCAACATGCCACGTGCACGAAGCCAACGCAAGAGCTGCAGGACCATGAAATGTATGTCATGACGGAAATGATATACATGTCAATATTTTCATGTTATGACTAGTGTAATGTGTTCTTCATACAGTCATGTCATGCCATACCAAGTTTGGTGTTGATACCATTATCGAAACGGCCAGGAGAGCTAAAAGTCGTAGGCGGCTAGATAGATAGATAGATAGATAGATAGATAGATAGATAGATAGATAGATAGATAGATAGATACGCTCAAAGTCGCTGAAGTTCGCTGAGTAATGCTTCGCGTTTAAAATGCAGCACGATTACCTTCCCTCTGCACGCTTCGCATAACGTCGATTCCCAGGTACATGGGATCTGCCGAACCTTTTGTGTATACGAGCAATATAAACCGAAGAAGCGTTTGAAATACAAAATAAAGGATAAATGCATTGTGCGAAACTAATTGCCCTGCCTAACAGACTTCTTAAGTTGCTATTTGTGCAGCATTATATTTTAACACAATCCTGGTCTCCACTTGAGTTGCTCTTAAGATTTTCAATGTTATATTGTGCCTATATTGTAGGCGTCTGCGGTTATGTAAGGCCAGCAGTTATGTTGTGATCAGAGCCGGGTTTTCTACTTGCCATCGGTGTTGTCCTCAGTGTGAGGCCCACGAGATGGCTTTAAGTTCTTCCATAGTAGAGTGTCAAGTACTCTAAATCGTTAACCCCTTATTCTAACCCTCAAACACCACGGGATGGCTTTAAGCTCTCCCATAGTAGAGTACCTCTAGTACTCCAAATCGTTACCCACTTTTTCTGAACACACAAACGCCCCTCTCACTAATGACATGGCTTATCCGGGGCAGATCATACCTCTCCCATAGTAGAGTGCGCGTAGTGCCTTAAAGCGTTATCTCGGAGGAGTTCCCCTTTCTCACCTTGGAGACGCGTCAAGGTATAACGTAGGATATATTTTGCAGAGCCGGGATAAACTTCAAAAGACTATCGTCTGCACCTTGCGGAGATGCTTAGCGTCTTCCCCTTTAAGCCATTTAAGTTCCTCGTTCGTTGGATTCTGTGCAGAGGGGTTGTGTCGCGTGCTGTCCCCGACGCCAACGTAGCTCTCGCCGATCGCCTGCCGTGCGCCATATCCTGACGCCGTGTACCTCTTGCCGATCGGTATGGGCGTCTTGGGACTCCTTCCACCGTGTCCCTCATCTGTCCTCTCTTCTTTTTGTTGCTACTGTGCAGCAAGTCCTCTCTTTTTTTTAATCTTTCTACCATTCTCTTTATCTCTCTTCTCCCATCCGCTAAGCACAGTGCCGTGTCGCCAATTAGGGTGGCAGAATTTAGGTGCCTTTTTTTCCTTCAAAGACCACAGAGCCATTCAAACATTTATGGTTGTACCGTAACGCTTGTCCGTTGTGCGTTTGTTTGCCATTTTTATATCACATTTTTTCGGGAGTGTGAACGAAATTACCCGAAATCTGAACTCTTTTTTTTTTGCAACACGTATCCAAGGAAGCTTTGAATCAGTGAAAAGCACAAACTGACAGCTAGGACCCATTTTTGCAATTAGCGCTTCTGAGTCAACTTAGGCAAGCGGCGCAAGCCAGCGGGGGCCCTGGACTTGGGTCCCCAATCAGCATGCTTCTGAGTACCTCCTTTTCTACCCCTTCCCTCAAAGTAAAGCTTGCTTCTTATTACTTTCCCGGTGAGGAGGAAGTCCTTCGGCAGTTGTCCTGCCTTTTTGTGTTCGTCTGTGAGAGAACGCGTGAAGCTTGTCCTTTCAGCCTGCCTGGTTTTGATAGGCTGATGTGCGTTCAGTACAGGTAGAAATGCCTTGTAAATACCAGAAATGTATATTGCAAGTTATATTTGTTTTGTTGTTGTTTTTTTCGTTTACCATGCAGTGCATACTTGAATACATATTTCTCCTAATAAACTTTTTGAGCGTCTGTAGAGTGCATGCTCTGTTGAAATGTTACTGATATCCACTTTATGTGTGAATATATTTTTCTAAAAATATTTTTGTTGAAACATAGTTATCTGTGTATGTTAATGTCTTTGTTGCATATACATTCTTTTCATATGTGTTCGCGGCCCAGGAAGAAATAGGCTTATGAAAAACGCAGCCCCACCTGTCATAAAATTTCTCGAAACATATATGAGTTGGTAAATACACATAGTGATAAGCACAGCGCGAAAACAACCATGAAGAAACAGAACAGTGACAGGATAACGCACTGCTCCTTATTTTAGGATCCGAACCCATTTATCCCGGCAAAACGCATGCCAATACCAGAGTGCTATTATTTGCGCTGAGAAAGTTGTCAACCATGTGCGCGCCTGTAAACAAACGCGCAAGCGAACAGCAGCTCTGCGCAATGCATCGTAAACCTAAAGTCGCAGAATGTGTGGATTGCGTAGAAATCGACTCCTAAACTTTCGATTGGGCGGTGCGAATCAGCGTTAGTGCGCTCAACATAGTCTATTGAGAGATTTCGATGCGGGATGTTGCCATAGTAACGAATTCGAGATGCGGTTGAAAAGTTACTATTCACTATTCAATTCAACGTCCTCGGGTAAGATCAGCAGAAGGCAAAATACGTATACGCGTTCATACACCGGTAACAAGGTTTGAACAGTAATTTCCGAAGGGAGGAAAATAGCAGAAAAAAAACGGCAGGGAGGTTAACCAGCCTATAGGCAGCCGGTTTGCTACCCTGCGGATGGGAGGGGGATGGGGGAGATGAAAGATAGGGGGGAGAGAGGGAAAAGAGATAAACACTGCACATTTGGCAGCACACGGGCGCAAACTCAGTCATTGTCCAGTCTTGTCTTTCGCGGTGTGTGACATTGCTGTTACAGCCGCTTGTTTCAAGTCCGTGTTGCGTAGCAATTTCAACAGAGCTTTTCTCGCCTTCTGTTGCAATGTCTTCTCTCGGGCACTTGACATTTGGCTGTTGTCGATGCACGCAAGAACGGACGCCAGTGATGTCTTAGGATGTCATACAACGGACAGTCGCACAGGACGTGGTGTAACGACAGGCTTCGTGACAACAGGCTTCGCAGAGAGCGTTGTCGGCCATTCATATGACTAATGAATAGGATTGTGTAAATTCCACTCCTAGCCATAAGCGATGAACAAGGGTAGCTTCTCTTCGGTCGAGCCCAGGGGCATGAGGAGAGTCATCAAAGAGAACAGGTGGTGTTGACGATTCGTCTCGTTGCTTGGTGGGCACCATAGTGAAAACGGGATTTTAAGCGCAAGTCGTCGAAGATTACTGGCTGCATCGGTCCGCGAAAGTGGTATGGCTTATTCTCGTGTTCTGTTCTGTTCTGTTTTGACTGTTTTGCTGTGGAGAGGTTGAGGTGCCTATTGCCTCGGCTACTCCATATCACAAAGTTCTGCAGCGAAAAATAAAATAATAATACATAACGGTACCCAAAAATTAACAATACGAAAAAAACACATAATAGGACACTGAAACCAGTTCAAATAACATGCCAATACACAGTTTTTTTCACGCAGTTCACACAGTCATAAACTACTTACACGCACACCTTACTAATCTAATGTCAGTATAAACATGACCACATTTTACATAATGCCCATCTCTGGCTGTCTGTCATAGGCGCTTGTCCAGTCCGGTCTCCACTAAAAAGTCTGTGAGGAAGATTATTGCCTTTTTCTGGAAATGCATCTCAGGCCGTGGTCCAAGTAGTTTCTTTATTGTGAGGGGCCGTCTGTCCAAACTTGCTAATTTGTTCTTTAATTTTTCTTTTTCATTCGCGTATTTAACGCACTCCAAAAGAATATGGCGAACATTTTCTTCTGCATGACCACAATGGCATTCCGGTGAGTTGGATCGATGTATCTATCTTGTGCAGGAAGCTGTTTGTGTATGCTACTTCCAATCTAAGTCGGTGGATCAATGTCTCTAGGTGTCGTGGGAGCTCTGTCGCTATGGAAAATTTTCTGTGTGGATCAACTTCATAAAGTACCGTTTCCTTTGATTTAGAGCTCTCAACCACTTCTCCATCGAACAATGGTTAGCTCCTTGCGATATAAAATGTCGAATATCCGCCCCAGACATAGGGATTGTGCAATCCCGTCCTTCCTTCAATGCTTTCTTCGCGAGACTATCAGCATCTTCATTTCCCTTTATTCCAATGTGGCTGGGTATCCATTGGAATACAATGTTGTGACCCTGCGATGAGGCATATTCCACAGTTTCTGCGATACATTGTGCTATTTCACCATTTTTGTAAGGTGATCTCACATTTCTGATTAGCTGAAGAGCAGGTTTGCTATCAGTGCATATCACCCATTTTCGTGGCTCGGGATTCTCGCAGATAAGCTTAATTGCTTCAAAGATAGCCACCAATTCTGCTGTCGTCGATGAAGATTTGTGCGATAATTTGTACATCTTCTTCTGAATTTCGGTTATAAAGACCGCACAGGCTGACGCTTCTTCTGCGCATGATCCGTCAGTATATATCTTCGTTTTTTCATTATGCATTACATGAAGCTGATGAAGTACCAACTGTGCCGCTACTAGAGGTACCATGTCTGCTTTCTTCTCTATGCCGTCTATTTCACGGATAACGTTGAGAAGTGGCAGCGTCCAAGGTAGTTTTGAAGGTTTCCATTGTTTAAATTCTGGTACTACTGCTTGAAATGATGATATAGTATCCTGTGGTCTCGTTGCCGTTCTTTGTGTTAGTGCACCAGATAAAAAATGACTTTCATGTTGCGTGAAAATTCTAAATAAATTTCGAGATGTTTTCGAGATGTTTCGAGAGCCACCTTTGGCAGTACTCGGTTCGGAGTACTGCCAAAGGTGGCTCTCGAGCCTCCGCATACACTAAAGCGCTGGAAGTTGACCGTGGTAAACCCAGACATACCCTCAAGCTCCTTGCCAACAACAAGTGAAGTCTCCTTTCGGTGGAGGCTGGGAGTCCATGCAGCAGAGGCAGTGAGTAAGTTACGATGGGGCGTATCCGGGCAACATGTAGGGCTAATAACGACTCTGTAGTACCACCCCATTTGGCCCCGCAGAGATGCCGGAGGATTAGAATGGCCTGATTCACTTTTTGTTCCAGGGACTGGACATGAGGCGACCATGTTAGTCTCCGGTCTAAAATTACTCCCAAGAATTTATGAGTTTTAACCATTTGAATAGGCTGATTTTGCAGAATAATCTGGAAATTTCCAGGTCTTTTTAATGTAAACGGAAGTATGGCTGTTTTAGCCAGACTCATCAGCGCCATATCTCTTTTTTTTTAGAAAATGGTCTACATAATCCAATCCTTCTTGTAGAGTTTGTTGTACATCCAAAAACAATGAACCAGACGTCCATATACTTATATCATCAGCATATACTGAACATCTGATGTTAGGTGGAAGATTATACGGGAGCTGCGCCATGACTGCATTAAAGAGAGTAGGGCTTAGTACGCTGCCCTGTGGCACTCCTTGGTTGACGACATGTATTCTCGTGTTACTTCAAGAGTATCGGCATGTTTGTTCTCTATGACGCCACAGTGACTTGGCAGCCACTGAAACGTCACATGATGCCCTTTCTCGTGTGAAATGGGGAGAAGGCATCGAATCTCGAAAACAAGCTGTTCGTACGGCCCACGACGCAGTGCTGAGAGCACAGATTGTAGAGCAGCCCTTGAATAGCTGAAAGTCGACCATTGCTGCGATGGTTCTCGATTGAACACACAAATTGCAGCACGCAAAGCAGCTAGTTCCGCTGCTGCAGATGCCGTAGAGTGGTCAGTCTTAAAGCTGATGGTAACACCTCTTGCTGGGACAACTACTGCACCTGACGAACACTGGCGGTTCGTGGAGCCATCGGTATATATATATATATATATATATATATATATATATATATATATATATATATATATATATATATTATATATAGATATATATATCTATATATGTACTATATATATATATATATAATATTATATATATAATATATATATATATATATATGTATATATATATATATATGTACACTGTCTGAATATTTCTCGTGCAAAAGAAGAAGAGACAGTTGTTTCAGCACAGGCGATGAAAGCTCAGATTTCCTCTGGATCCCTGGTACACTAAGATGCATTGTGGGTCGAATAAGACACCAAGGGGGTATCGATGGTTTAGATGCAGGAGTGAAGCCCGAGGGAAGTTTCTCGATTGTACTTCACAATCATTTTAGCGAACGATGCTTGGCGCCTCTCTGAAGGCAACAGTGCAAGGGGATGACAGGGAGCACGTGCGAAGTGTCTGATGTGTGTTCTCAGGACTTCTGCAGCAATGTGAGTTTGTATCGGATAGCCACCAGCAATTGCAATTGTCATTTCTTAAAGCACTCAATAGCATTGCTTTGGCACGATACTTCAAGGAGAAATGTATTGTCGGAGCTATTTCAAGTCGAATCCAGTGAGTATAACCTACCTGCATCAGGGGCGGCATACTCGTTACCAACATAGTATAGCAGTGGCGTGCCCTATAGGTGCTCTTCATAGCGGTAAGGGTATTTTTAGTCCATTCCAAGCAGCTGCGCAGAGCGTAGCAGTTTGTCACTCGATGTATAGAAATGATCCAAAGTAGTGCGTAAGGTCCGCCATGGCTTGCGTTGACCACGCTGACGGGTTGTTGCCAGACGTCCCGACGGTAGTCCAGGACGCAGCCGTGGCCTCGGAAGCACAAAGGCGTCGTTGCGATGATCACACATTGAGGAAGGACATTATCGGGATCAACACAGTTGCGGTGGTGTGCATCAAGGTCATATCTCTTCTTTCGATCTCCTTTGTTACCGACAAATATGAGCAGCGTTGAAAGAGTAGTACATATTAAATCATCTTGAAACAAGATTTTTCATGTTAAAAAATATATTTTGTGTGTGCGTATTTGTGGGTAATTTTCGTGTTTTTTTTCATTGTTATGACCACTTTCTATTATATTGATAATCCCTTTGAATTGTATTAATCACCACCGTTCTGTCATTTTGTTACCATTTGCTTTAGTGCATAATTCATTTTGTACAATGAAATGGGGCAGAAATCTTTATTTCAAAGCCCTTTTCCGGTGTATATTCTCTAGAAATATATCAGCTTAAACCTTATTGTTTTGCTTTCTGTATTGCGACTCTTGAGAACTCCAGGTCGCAGAGGCCACCGTCAGGCGATTAAAGCCTTTAGACTCTCTGTCTCCTCAGGAATTCGATGAATTGAAGCGGAACTGTCGAACGTTTGTTGGACATCTTCTTGCTATAAACCGCAAGACGAAGATTGCTTAGTCACACGCTCAGATATTTCGCGAAATTATGTTTTGGTCATCTTATCATCTTGAGTCACACGTAGAAGACGTATATAAGGGAGGTGCTTGCAAACGCTCAGAGGCCTACCCTAGCTCTTTATGCTTCCGTCGACGACGAACGTTGATTGCTCGACTCGCATCGTTCCTTTCTCTCACTTCGCGATGATATCCTTACGGCCATTCTCCAACAAGATTAGCCTCTTATCTCCTCTCGAGGTCTTTCTCTTCTCCTCTAACGTCATAAACGCCGCTACATAGCCACCAGTGACTTCCGCCAGCGATGCTGTAAACTAAGAAACGAACGGCCAGTAGGGACCTTCCTCATCAGCCAATCGCGTCGCACTTCCGGCCGACGCGGCCCGGAAGCAATCGAGCCTCTCTGACCAATCGCCGCCGAGGCCCCGGAATGACTTCGACGCTGGACGTCATACGGGACGTATAGTTTACTCCTTTCTCTCGCGCCTTTCTCGCTCTCTCTCGTCTAGCATCTCGACCGCGACGAGGCGCTGGAATCGACTGTCGCGACTACGAGGCGAAGCGGTTGGGTGCTCGTCCGGTCGGGCGAGCGTGAAACACTTTAGCGAGAAAGTCGTAAAACTCGAAAGTGCTGCCTTCGCTCGGTATTACATGCGCTCCAGACGTCTACGAGGGTCGTGCGGAGGCGCTATATGCGAGCACCGGAGAGCGAAAGGACAAAAGAGAGAAGGAAGGAGCAACCCGTTCGTTCGTCCAAGCGTGTGAGATAGTGGAGGATGCGGTGCGTATAGGAAGACGAGCGTATGTGTAAGACACGTACGCTCCCCACTCTTGCCAACCACTTTCGAGCGCGTGCGAGATAGTACCGTGCAGTGCAGGAGATGTTGCCGCTTACTGCGCCAGACATCGCCATCAAAAGCGAAGCGTGACTGTGAGGTTCGTTTGTCATAATCACGAGCTCTATCACTTCACCTCGAATAGAGGTTTATAGAGAACCACGCGTAAAAAAATTACAGGCCGTTTCAAAGTTTAGGTTTCGGAATAACCTTGAGAAAGGGAAGCAGTGAGTCATCATCATTATCATTCGGCATTCCCTTCAAGGTGTTCTTATTATATACACACAATGATGGAGGAGGTGAAGGTATCAGTAAAGAATGTGGTAAAGCTGGTCATTTATACACAAAACAGCGTGAGTCGTTTTGTATCGCGAGACGTCTGAGTTAAAAAAAAAACTAGAAAAACATATAGCGTTAAATTAACTGCAGCCAAGACCACATTCGAAGAAACATTGAAATTTTGGCAGTGGACTCTCCAAGAAAAAATGAAACTTGCACAAAGCGGTCTAACCACATATTCTCTACGAACAGCACAGGAACGCAGGCCGCGTACTGCGTGATTCTGATAGTTAAGCTTGATAATTTTATATGTGCTGCTTACGTGCTAAAGTGATGTTATGAGTCGAGCCTCAGTCGAGGCTCCAAATTTTTGATTATGGGGTGCACGGACATCCACTGTACACAGTCCCCCTAGGATATCAGCTCCATCGATATGCGACCGCCAACTTTCGAGTTAATTAGCAGTCAAGCCTCTTAATCACTAGGCAACCGCGGCAGATGATAGTCAAGTTTCATTCCTAGACAAGAAAACAGGCCTAACTGTGGCCACCTTTTAATAAGGTGCAGTTAAGAAGACACTTTTCAATTTTACAGGCCTAGATGATAAGCACTGAGTCATATTGCTGAAGACATCACAAAACACTGATCTTTAAAATACAGCACGCAGTTAGCAAAGGGCAATATTTTTTTTTTACCGCACGTACCAATCGCGGCAGGTGCAGCCCGTGGTCGCCCTGTCCTTGTGCCTTCTCGCAACGATGCACCCTTCTTGGCGACGTGTATAAGAGTGCTCGTCTCAGGAACACCCCTCACGGCTCGAGTCATTACCCACTTTTGTTTCTTTTTTTCATGCTTTGTTATGTTCGTGTTTTATTTTCACCGGATGGCGAGCCCGGGGTACTCCGGGAAAAGTTTTACAACCCTTTTCTCGGGCGTACGCTCGGTCGCCCTTAAAGGCTCGGACCCACCACTTTATGCGTGCTCGTTCTTCTTGTTCTTTCCACCTCACCATTCAATGTTAGTTATTTCGCGCATAGCTCGAGGCTCACCTTCCTGCCTCGACGTTCTTTACGACCTCTAGCGGCGTGTTCAAGCATCACTTGGTCGCCGACGTTAGCGGAGGGGCTTACTCGTGAACAGCGACGCCGGTTGCTTTTATTATACGCTCCCTGACTTATGCGCGAGAAACAAACGCGATAATGAACTCCGGGGATGTCGTTGATACTGTGGCACTGTAAAAAGATGTGCCCGGAGGTGAAACGCTATTTTATGCGAACGTTTCTTGTCGTCAATGATTCCGCACACAAAGATGCATATTTTACGAGGAACGCGCGGTATAAGGGTTGTGGGCAACTTTTCGAGGCGGGTGGTTATGCTCTGAATCGCGTGCTTTGGAGATGAAAGAAGGAACCGCAACGAGGTCAATCGGAGGCACGCCCGGTTTTCTACCCTACAACGGCGCGAAGGAATGAAGGAACTCAAAGAAAGAAAGAAGAGGAAAGAAAGTACTGTATGGTACGGTACGAGTGAACTTGTACTTCGGAAGGTCGGCCTCTGCCAAGAAACTGGTTCTGTCCGCATCCAAGTTTATAGCTCACATTTTATCTCATTCAGAGGAGACAAGTACTGAAATGCCCGTATCCGTTTGTCCATCCAAGTCAACTGCACACGACACTCTTGTAACTATCATCGGAGATGACGCAGCGCGCATCCTGCAGGTTGAGTGGGTGGCGTCACACTTTCGACGATGGCTTCCTTATCGCAGCAGAAGGCCCTCCCTAAGGACGTAGACTTCGTCTGCTGGAGTGAAGTAATGGCTGCCGTCATTGTGAACACCGCTCGTATTTGCCGTTGTGTGCATAATTTCGTTTTCGCGTACAGCGTGTTGTTGGTCACTCACCCCTTTTCTCTCAGTCGTACCTGTCCCTTCTCTTATACGACGCGAAACGAAAGCACAAAAAAAAAATGCACAACGCCACAAGTTCGTCTGAAGCCAGCATGTCCGAAGGCAAATCCTTGTTCTTTAACCATTCTCATGGTGGCTGCATCATCGCAGTGCCAGAGTTCCCTCTAGTAAATTTTGGTGGGGTTCACCGGGGGGTGGTTCTGACGGACTGCAGCCCGCTTAATACTGCCCTGTGAGGTTGCCGGCCTCTGCTATAATGCATTGCTAAAATTTGCGTGGGCACATTATTTATCCATAGGTAATGTCACTGTTTCATGCCCACCGGACGCCACTGGTTCATGTTCGATGCCATTTGCATGTTGCGAGGGACTGGTTTCATTTTTTGTTATTTTGTGTCGCAGGGTAATGTGAAATAGCCATACAGCTTGCTATAACCTCGTGGCCTGAATTGGCTCTTAATCTCACTCATTGCTAGGCATGCGGTGTAATCTTGATGTCCAAATAAGCTACAGAATAAATTATGTGTGCACAGCACCAAAAGCAAAGTTATATATCAGGTACAGCATACAGGTTCTGTAGTAAAGTGCAAGAAAGTAGAAACATGAAAGAAGCTTATTGCATAGTATTTGCAAGTCATTTTGCTAGTGAGTGAAAATTTTAAAGGGTTGAAAAAAACTGTGAATATAAGATTTATCTGAAAGAAGCTTCAATACATTTTTTCCAATACACTTCATTCGGCGTCCTCAACATTAGTATATCCTTTTCTACAGCGTAAAAAGCTTTGATTTTTGCAGTTTGACTGAATCTCGGTGATGGAAATTTAATCACTTATTTTTCAAACTGTTCTTTCTTTCTTAATTGACCTGTTGAGTACTCGAATGTCCTAGTGTAGAAAGTTGGGCGAGTTAGTTTGAGGACGTTCTTGGAAAAATTTTGACCGGGAACACGGAAGGTGAGGCGGCAAGCATATTTGTCTTCTCGATTTCCGTTTTCCCGTCCACTGTGTGCACGCCGAAGTATTGCCGAGAATCTACTCCAGTGTCCTCCTGAGCAGAGTACCATGACCGATATCTACGCCTGCATCGTCAGAAATTTTAGCATTCGGATGAAAGGCTTCGTTGTTTCGAGAAATTACCACAAGGAACCTGACACCTTTCTCAACAGTCACCTCTCCTAGGATAGAAAAAAAAAAAGCAGCGTTTGCTGTCATGGGTGTTTTTATATATTCTATTTCTATTTCTATTCTATTTTTATTTATTTTGTTTTCACCAACGTATAGAGAACTACTTAGCTTAAATTTTTATATATTAAGCAAATAGAGAAAGTTAGGGTATAGAACTTTCGTTCCCACCTTTCTAAATTCACGCGTACCCAAACTCGACGTTTCTGTTTCCGACCTGTCGTCTGCTTCGAGAGGCGTGACGCGTCGTCTGCGAACGCGGCGGCGCTGCGAAACTCCGGAACCGGAAATTGAGAGCCGTGTCGGTGCAGCGCCCCGCCCCCATTCACTGCTTCGTCCACTTTTCGTGTGCACCGGAAGTGTCGGGGAACAACACGAATCCCGGAAATACGACCACAAATAAGCCGGATACCCCGCGCTCAATCGGGAGAGTCCCCGCTTTTAAACGTAATAATAAACTGCACCCGCGCCGTCACCCCGCTCCTCCCACCTATATGGACGCCATTTCTTCTACCGCAGTTATGATCGTCTGTACGAAACTGTCGTCTGCTACTGTTGCTGCTCCTGCTGCTTACTCATGAGTGTGTCTGTGTGGTGTATCGAGAGTGAGTCACACCTACCTTCCGCGCGTGCGTTGAAGTAACGTCATATAAGGACATACATAAAGCTTAATAAAAAGCTTAATAAAACAACTAGGGATCTCTCATTCCCATTCACATTTCGGGAAAATGCCCTTTCTCTTCGTATACGTAGCGGTTGCTTTCATTGAAAACGTCGGCTTATGTTTCAACGCTTCTTTTTTTTTTTTTGTAGATGCCTGACAAGAACGTTGCTATGTCGGCGAAGAATACCAAAGAGGAGAAATAACGTTAGATCAGCAGGCGAACTAATAGAGACGTAGAAAAATATGTGAAGTTAAGTTCCCCACTTCTGTAATATACCTGCTCAGCACCTCATTGAATGCGAGAGTTAAGACAGTTATGAGTGGATAGCAAGCGTATGTGTATAGTTTCTGATACGATCGGAAGACAATGAGCATTGGTCTGGCGTATAGCATGGCTTTCTAAAGAAGCCTTTGCTCAAAATTGATAAATGTGGGGCCTTATACAACGTCTTGATTACGTCATAGATTCATGTGTCATTCGCAAATTGTGACTTATTATTTTTTTAATAGCGCCCAAAATCTACTCCTTACATCAAACAACAGCTTTACACTAAGCGTGGTTTTGTTTTTTTTTTCACATTTAAAGCGAGAAAATTATAGAATGACAATTGTGGCTACCTCAAAAGTAGGCAAGTGCGGGAAATGCAACACGGGAAATGGGTACGGGGCACAGTACGTGTTATGCACCCTTGCAGTCGTACTGCATTGATTTTCTTTCACCAGTCACTTCAACTACGGCACTCTTTTGTTCTTGACACGCACTTCGGTTCACTTCCTGTCTCTCCCCACTTTCCCGCTTTTCATCCTTTCCTCGCATTCATTTCGCTTTTTGGCTCCCGCGTTAATCGATTTTGTGTCACAAACGCCGGTAGCGACGCCGACTTGTAGTGGCCACTCAACCAAAACAGCATTCTGCAATTTCCTTTCTTTCCAACACCTCAGCTTTGCCCGGAAGCTTTCATAGGCTCACGTACCCCTCACTGTGCGAACGTTGGTGAGCTTCGATTTCTGTTTGTCACCCACGTGAGCGGTAAATAAAAGAGCTGTCAACGGCTCTGCACCGGTCGCGTCGTGACCGTTGTCCGTTGAACACTACTGCCGCGTGCAAGTCGAAGAGGCTTTTAGAGGCGCTATTGAAAAAGCGCCGGATATCTTTGAGCGCCGCTCTTCGGCCACATTTCGGAGACGTCATTTTTAACGGAATACTTTTCTTTTTTTCTAACTTCCAGCTAGTTGTGCCTTCTTTACCGTCTCCCGTATTTGTACTTTCTTGTTGTTCTGACTTCAAATCGGGAAATATTTCTTCAGTCTGAATTGATATTTTTGCGTTCATATTCTGCACCACACCCCTGGGTGCAATAGCTCGACTATCTTGCGCTGCTGTATTCATCAACTGTATATCAGTCCTTCGATCGATCAAGCGTAACTAATAAAAGTCATCATCAACCGCTACTCTCTCTGAACAACAACAACACGAACAAAATATTCTGCTGGTGCCTCGCTAAAACTCCGGCCAGCCGGAGTGAAACACCAGAAAGTACTGCGGATAACCACACACTCACTTTGAATAGCAATTGTTAAAGAAAAAAAAAGTTGCTCCGGAGGTTCCACGCAATGACTCGACCTAGCTAGAATGAAGCAACACTCAAATCGCTCTTGAGATATCGCGGAATGCCTTCGGATAGCCATTGTGAAAGAACAGCGCAAACATGGCGGGGGACTCTCGAATTAACTCCGGCCAGCTGGAGCAACGTAACAGCGAAAAACATTCTAAAGATATCCTTCAATATTTCTGGCCAGCGTATGGGAAAGAACAGTAAAAAAAAATACCCTGAAGACGCCAAGTAATAAGTATGGCCAGTGAAAAATACTACACAGTGGTTAGTCCTATTAGATGGTGCTTAATTGTTCATTCTTTGGAAAAATAAACAGACACAAATCAAATGAAAACAGCATAGAGAAAAACGGACAGAAGGCTGGGCACTCAAAACCTTAAAGATTATTGAAGGAAAATTTATTACCATGTATTAGTAATAAGTCAATTATGGGCTTGGTGGCAGACAGGTAACCGCCTATCTTTCAAGAGAACGATGGGAACATCCCAATTCTCTACTGCTGCATACGTCACCATAGCCTACGTGTTTCGTAAACAACGCTTTGTATCGCATACCGACGGGTCTGATATCTGGGTTTCTTGCAGAACATAGATCGTGAACAAATATCGCGCGTAGAGGTGGCGAAGCATGAATGAGACTGTATGAATGAGAATGAGACAAGGAATCGCAGATAATTTTGTGTTGACATATGCCCCAAAAAGAGATAACTACATATCGCAAAGCACGAATGATCACAGGTTTCGCGTGCAGTGTGTATACTGCAAGGCAAATGAAGGTTACGGTGAAGCACTAAAGATTCTTTAAAGCTTTTGGTGTCCCGCAGTTTGCCTTGGTAGGCGCATGATCCGTGTTACCAGCAAGGTTAGTCCACGGCGTAGAGTTTCACGTCATGATCACACAAGGAACGAGACTTGCCGAGACTTCGAGGCTTTGAGCCCTGTATATTTGAATAGAAACGCTGATTCTCCGCGCAGATTGGTGGGCTCACGAAATGAGTTAAAGAACAGTATTTGACTAGGAGTACTAATACATGGAACACATCTACTTAAGAAAGGTAGTGACCACAGAGCCGAACCGTGAAGCTTAAGTACCCAGTAGAATAGAAATAAGGTGTAGCGCATCTGGCAGACACTCTAAAATCATGAAGGGCAGTTTGCCGGTATCCCTCAAGAGGAAAGTATACAACAGCTGCATTTTACTGCGACCTGCCAACGAAGCAGAAACAGGGAGACTTACAAAGAGGACTCAAGCTAAACTTATGACGAAGCACCAAGCGATGAAAAGGAAAATATGGGTGCAACTTTAAAGGACAAAAAAGAACAGTATGGGTCAGAGAGTAAATAGAGTTAGGAGGGATCTTAGTCGAAATCAAAAAGAAGTAACAGACGGGGGGCAGGACATGTAGCGCGTAGGCAAGTTAACCACTGATAATTAAGTCTGGCAAGGAAGGAAGAAAAACAGAGGAAAAAGAAAGGCAAGGAGGTTAACCAGCCTATAGGCAGCCAGTTCGCTACCCTGCGCATGGGAGTGGGTTGGGGGAGATGAAAGAGAGCAGAGAAGGAAGAGAGAAACAGCACATTCGGCAGCACACGCGCGCACACTCAGTCATAGTCCAGTCTTGTCTTTCGTGGTGTGTGACATTGCTGTTACAGTCGCTTGTTCAAGTCGGTGTCGCGTAGGAATTTCAACAGAGCTTTCGTCGCCTTCTGTTGCAATGTCCTCTCTCGGGCCCTTGACAGAATAGTGTCCACAGACATTTGGCTGTGGTCGATGCGCGCGAAAGCGGACGCCAGTGACTGTCTCTGGATTTCATACAACGGACAGTCACACAGGATGTGGTGTAGCGTCTCTTCGCAATGACAGGCATCGCAGAGAGCGTTGTTGGCCATTCCTATGACAAAGAAGTAAGATTTTGTAAATGCCACTCCTAGCCATAAGCGATGAAGAAGGGTGGCTTCTCTTCGGTCGAGTCCAGTGGGCATGCGGAGAGCCATCAAAGAAGACAGGTGGTGTTGACGATTTGTATCGATGCTTGGTGGGCACCATAGTGAAAACGTGATTTCACGCGCAAGTCGTCGAAGATTACTGGCAGCATCGGCAGCAACTTCAAGACAAGGCAAGGGCGTGAGGGGGAGGTGAAAAGCTGTGTGGGTTCTCGACTTCTCCAATATAACACGGATGGCGCAAGTGGAGAACCATGTAAACTGTGCCATGCCGCATCGTTATTTTCGCTGTTTAACCAGCATCAATTCATTTTAAACCTAGCGTCGACAGCGACGTGCTGCGTCTACAAGCGACCTCGTAAGAAACCTTTCAGCTAATTCCACGTGAATATAGCACGTATGACGGCCAACCAAGGTTGTGTTTTTTTTTGGGGGGAGGGGGATACGTAAATAGAGCGAGGTATACTGACGTTAAGAGGTTTTTCCCTATAACGGCAATATCTTGCATGACTCTCGGAAATATAACGATAAGAGACGTCACATACTGCCGGTGCTGTATCCTGCAGCAGACAATGGCCAGGTGGATGTGTCAAGACAATTGCACTTATAGTAAACTTTTTTTTCGATTCCTGATAAAACAGCATGTTAACTTTCAACGATGTCGACTGGACTATTACGACATATTTGACGATATTCACGCACCTATAGTGTTTATGGTGCATCGCTTTAGTTACCCTCATTACGTATACTCCGTTTAGAATAAACAACGTGCGAATGTTGTTTGATGTGCGCCTTCTAACTGTACACTATGTATACCAGTTCTCTCTCCTTGACCGTATGAACTCATAACATTTACCTTTTATCATAGTACTGTAGTTTCATTCCCAGTGACTTCCCTAATTTATAGTACAAGCAGGCTGGCAAACTTCAAACATTGTTGATGGCGAAGCTTAAACTAAAAAAAAAAGAGATCAAAACCAGAGGCCCCTCTAATTGAAGGCAGTACTAACTGCGCCGCAGTTATTTACCCTTGTTTCCTTTGTGTTTACGAGATATGTTCCATTCTTTTGCGTCACTTCGTTGATTTTATCTGCTCTTTTCATATCTGTTCTGTTCTAATAGTGTGAATGCATGTAAATACCCTCCTGCTCATTTCTTGTGATTATCTCCTCTGCTGCGATTATCTATATTTATTTTCTGTCATTTCATTTCATTCATACTGCTTTTCTACTCCTCACTGCTCTGAGGACAATGCATTAACTACCAGCGCTGGCGCTTCGTCTTCGCTTCTCTCTTCCGTACATCTGTGTCGGACTTCCGACAGTGGCGCTCCCATGTGTCTCCGCTGGCTCGAAAAGACGAACTGTCCTTCAGGTGAAAGTGGTGTGCACTCTCCTCAGCTTATAGTGGTTAAAATATGTGTCAAACACACAAACTTTCTTACGCCATCTCAATATATTTGACGATGACAAGTCGGTCAAGATCGACGCCTTATGTTTGAACCTATACGGTATGCGGCGGCCGGGCACCGCTCGGACAACGGTCAAACAGGGTATACCAGAGCCCCCGAGCTGTCGTCGCGGGAACTGATGATGCCGCTTCTGCAAATCTCCCGACGCGTTCCGTTTCGATCCAGTGCGGCGGCGGGAGGGACAACTCTGCGATGTTTGCCGTACCAATTCCCAGCCTATAGGCAGGCAGACCGTTGATGCCTGTCGGGCCCGAAACCACCTATTCGCTGACAAGCCCATAGAGAAAAGACCTTAGACAGGCCGAGCCCCCTCTTTTCTCTTTCCTGTATAACTAACCTTCCTTCGTTCTTTCCCTCACACTTCTCCTACGCGAAACACAGCCACCCTGTCTTATTCCAACCCCCCTCCAATCTGACACCAACAGTCCAGTGTTTGCTGGAGTCCCGCTTCGCAGAGCTTTTGGGCCCCCGTTTGTGGGCATCGTTCACAGTTGGGCATTGGGCGCCATTCAATTTTTATGTCTGTCCCTTTTTTTTTTTTGCTTTCGTCACGACGTATCCATCATTGTCGTCCATCGGATGCCCGTCATTTATATTCAGGTCAGCCCGCGAATGCCTTTCACGATGGACACTGTATAAGTGCGCGGCTGAGCGCTCGTTCGTTGGCAACACTGGTTATTCAGCTCGGAGGAGTGTGTGTCGAATGGTCTGGACGGGATCCCGGTTTTGAAGAAAAATAACAAAAAGGCGAAAAAAACCGAAACGTGGTCTTTGGAGAGGCCAAAAGACGTCGCCCGAAGAAACATGTTGATAGCGTTATGATTTAAACGGAGGTTTTTTCGGTGATTTCGTCGTATACTTCATGACGCCTCGTGAAGTGTCAACATTTATTTTGTAACGTATCCTTGACAGGTCCAACAGCCTTCGAGCAGCGCTCCCGCCGAGGTGGTGCTGCGGTTGCAATGCTTGAATGCTGACTCTGAATGTTGCGAGATCGAATCTCGACCTTGGTAGTCGGATTTCGAAGGAAGCGAAATGGTTTAAGCCTGCGTGCTTAGATTTAGTTGCACATTAGAGAGAAAAACCCGGATGGTCCTAATTTCCGGAGCCCTTCCCTAAGGCGTTTCTCACAATGATATTGTGGCATTGGTAGTTGAACCGCTTTCATTATCACTATATTTTAATTGTGCGTTTGAAAATTTAATGCTCTTGTCGTACTTATCAGCGTGGTTGCTTGCCCACTTAAACACGCTTGCTGAAACTATCTATTACAAAGATACATTAGATACGTTGTTATTACACTACCTGTGTAATTTATCGCTACCGCGCTTACCTATGAACTCAATTATCTGCTATTCAAAATGCCAAATCACTTGTTTATATGCTAACCATATTAGCGAAACGTAAGTCAACATGGGTAGGCCAAACTCATTCGCTGAGATGCTATGATGAGTCGCCTATCTGCAAGCGTCCTTGTTTGCTCACATAAATGTCTATTTACCTGTCATCTTCTTGGCTTTGGTACACAATTGCACTCGTACAAAAGTTTGCTCACTTATTTTGGTAGCTACTTGCTTACTTGCTGACCCTTTAATAAATATTTGCTCACTTGCACTTTTTTACCTAATTTACCCGCCTATTGCCTCCGCCTATTGCCTGCTCGCCCCCACTCACGCTAGAATATGTGAAAGCTTCTTTATTCATTTTATTTTCAACTGAAAGCGGCTTGACTGAAATATGTGCAAGTCACTCTACAGCGTAAGTACGTAAAAAATAATTAGCAGCTGGTCCCGAAAAACAGACGAGTGACGACGATAAGAAAACAGAAAGCTTGTGTAACACAGACGCATGTAAAGCTTGCTAAAACGTCATTGCACCTCGGCAACAGAAAACAGTTATCTCACCATATGCATAAGCGTGAAATACAAAATAATAAACTGGCACTACTTGTATAGTGGAAAACATTTTCGGCAGATTGCGCACATTCTGGGAGTGAATGTGAAGCGGTCGGTGATTAGCGGTCCACGCGGAATATTCTTATTTCCTTGAGCCAAGCAGAACCATTTGAGTTGTTTTGCGTAATTGTGGCTGTAGAAAACCACCAAAGCACACCTGGCGGGGTTACACCCACATGACATGATTATCATGCTTCGACGCATCATTTACATTATTCGTCTATTCCCAACATATAATACCAAATGTGGGTTTATACGAAGCTAGCGAAACGGCCTCGAGCACGCTATGGTCGTAGCATGTATAGTCACATTTTACATGACGCACATTTCATGATTATCATGTTTGGACGTGTCATTTCACTTCGTCGTCGGTTCACGTCATGCAATAACAAATTTGGTATGTGGGAGCTACAGGGAAGCGGTCGCGAGCGCGCTATGAGCGTAGCAAGTAGTCATGTTTTACATGACACACATTTCATGATTATCATGTTTGGACGTGTCATTTCACTTCGTCGTCGGTTCACGTCACGCAATAACAAATTTGGTATGTGGGAGCTACTGGGAAGCGGCTGCGAGCGTGCTATGAGCGTAGCATGTAGTCATGTTTTACATGACACACATTTCATGATTATCATGTTTGGACGTGTCATTTCTCTTCGTCGTCGGTTCACGTCACGAAATAACAAATTTGGTATGTGGGAGCTACTGGGAAGCAGCTGCGAGCGTGCTATGAGCGTAGCATGTAGTCATGTTTTACATGACACACATTTCATGCTTATCATGTTTGGACGTGTCATTTCACTTCGTCGTCGGTTCACGTCATGCAATAACAAATTTGGTATGTGGGAGCTACAGGGAAGCGGCCGCGAGTGCGCTATGAGCGTAGCATGTAGTCATGTTTTACATGCCACACATTTCATGATTATCATGTTTGGACGTGTCATTTCACTTCGTCGTCGGTTTACGTCACGCAATACCAAATTTGGTCTATGCGAAGCTAGCGAAACAACCGCGAGCTCATCATGAACATGGCATGTAGTCATGCTCTTACATGGCGCGCATGTAATAATTATCATGTTTGCAGCAGTCAAATACCTCTGTCATTCATTCTTGTCACGTAATACCAAATTTGGTAAATGTGAAGCGAGCAAAGCGGCCGCGAGCGCGCTATGAGCGTAACATGCATTCATGTTTTACATGACAGGCATGACATGATTAACATGTTTTGATGCGTCATTTACATTCGTCGTCTATTCGCGTCACGTAATACCAGATTTGGTATATGTAAAGCTAGCAAAACGGCCGCAAGCGCATCATTAACGTGGCATGTACGCATGCTCTTACATGACATGCATGTCACGTAATATCAAATTCGATATATGTGAAGCTAGCAAAACCACCGCGAGCGCATCATGACCGTGACATGTAGTCATGCTGCTACATGACACGCAAGTAATGATTATCATGTTTGCACCAGTAATATATCTTCGTCATCCGATACACGTCACGTAATACCGAATTCGGTATATGCGAAGCTAGAGAAACGGCCGCGAGTGCGCTATGAGTGTAGCATGTATTCATGTTTTAAATGATACGCTTGTGGTGATTATCATGTTTGGACGTGTCATTTACCTTCGTCGTCTATTTGCATCATGTAATACCACATTTGGTATAAGTGAAGCCAGCGAAACGATCGCGAGCGCACCATGAGCGTGGCGTGTAGTCATGACTTACATGACATGCATGTCATGATTTTCACGTTATGGCCTGTCATTTATGTTCGCCGTGCAGTCATGCCATATGATACCACTTTTTCAATATGTCATGTGAACGAAACCACCGCAAGAGCAGCAAGAACATGACATGTAAATCATGGCATTCATGACATACACGTCAAGATTTCCTTGTTAAGACTAGTCACTTGTGCTCGTCAAACATTATATTATGCTGTACCAATTTCGGTATTGATCCAATCATCGAAACGACCAGGAGAGCTAGAAGTTGTAGGATTATAATAGATAGATAGATAGATAGATAGATAGATAGATAGATAGATAGATAGATAGATAGATAGATAGATAGATAGATAGATAGATAGATAGATAGATAGATAGATAGATAGATAGATAGATAGATAGATAGATAGAAATCGTGCTGTCCTGAGGCCTGCAAAACAGCACAGGTACCTTGTATATATCACATGTCTTGATATATCCAAGGTAACAAAATTTAATGCCATTTCAAACATTTTACTGGCTGAAAGTGGTAAAGCAACCGACAGCGCCGTGCAAGCATTACTGTTGACTGAATCGTTAAGGTAGTTGTAATTTCAATAAGACAAGTTTCCTCGTGTGGCCGTAGTAAGGTGAAAACTGTGCACACGTTACGAATTACTGACAGGCGTTATAAATCACTGACCATCCTTACGAATAACTAAGGTGCTAATTGACAATTTAAGTCGTAATTTTAATTCCATTTATTAAGGATACAGCGGCCATTTTAAGAAAAGCAGAAGCCGATATCAAGACTTGAGAACTAACATTTGAAGCACTTCAAGAGAAATAAACATCATTTTCCAGCCACCATAGGAAAGCGATAGCCCTATCTATAAAAGCTATGGTCTCTTAACTTGTTGCATGTATATTACTTCAAACGTAGGTCTGCTGGGTATTAAAAGAAAAAGGAAGTTTACGCCTGTGGACAGAGTATAAGTGATACCTATGAATCAAGTATCCTCATGAGCTTGTGATGAGACACCCTATTTAATTATAACATGAGCGCATGCATACCCGTCATCCCCTTCTTCAACCCATAAGATATAAGTCATAAGAAATATTTTTTTCATAACTCTAGGTTTCCTGCAGCATGAATGAGTAAGGCAGCCTTTGCGTGTAATTTGCAACAGTATAAGCACGCTATCAAAAATATACATTCAGCGCCAAAGCTGAGAAACCACAAGACAATCCTTGTTTTTGCAGTGGGCAGCCTTGCACAGAGACAACGAGGTTGGTAAGATGGGCTGATAACTTGGTATGAATGCTTGGCAATGAACAGCATGAGAAAAAAAAACGATACAGAAAAGGAAGAACAACACAAGGGTATGGGCGTTCGGACAAATCTAAAACGCACCAACTATACTGTACAGGTCAGCTGAAATCAATTGAAAATTGTTGGGAACTTGTAGTTTTCTCAAGCCTTCCGGTATCTGAACTTAAGACGACAAACGTACAACTGGAGATTGCACTACACGACTTGGAACTTCATTTCATTTCATTTCGCTTTATTTTCAATTCCAACATTATAGATCAAAAAACTGTTTGGACCCATAGCCAAAGGCTAGAATAGGGTCCAATGCCCCGCCGCGGTGGTCTAGTGGCTAAGGTACTCGGCTGCTGACCCGCAGGTTGCGGGTTCGATTCTCGGCTGCGGCGGCTGCATTTCCGATGGAGGCGTAAATGTTGTAGGCCCGTGTACTCACATTTGGGTGCACGTTAAAGAACCCCAGGTGGTCGAAATTTCCGGAGCCTTCCACTACGGCGTCTCTCATAATCAAATGGTGATTTTGGGACGTTCAACCCCACAAATCAATCAAATAGAATAGGGTCCAATGATTCGATACAAAATGGCACAGTATCCAAACGATAGCACAAGGCAACAATAAATAGCACACGTAGCAAAATAATAGCTCAAGGCATGGAACCAGGATACAAGATGCTAAACATTGCGGATATAGTAAAGAAGGTTAGGCATTGTACAGACAGATATATTCAGATACTCGAACTTGGGTAAAATAACAGAAACATGTAATTTTTATACACAAACAAAAGAGAGGCAATGAGTAATAACAACTACGCAGTAAACTTTCAATGGACGTAGTGACACTTTATATCAAGAATCGAACGATTTTCAGCACGTTGTCGATTTCGAACGTAGGACGGGGACCACGTGACTTCGCTCCCGCCTCTCATACTTCTTCGTGACTGATGACCCCTTGCGCTGTTCTCTTCTCTCTAAACTGTCGTATTCAGTGACTGACAAATAAGGGGGGCACTGGAGCGTGCGGGGATGGTATAGAACAGATGCGAAGGTCCCGTAAAAACGGGGCACGCTAAGAAAAAAAAAAGAAAAATGGCAGCTCCAAACAGAAAGAAGCCTCGACAACAGGTCGGTGTTAGCACCCTCGCCGGCGCTCGCCGCAGGTATCGCCGGCCATCGAAAAGACCTCACCCCCCTCGGCGACAAAAGGACCTCATGCAAATACAAGCCCTCCCCCTTCTTCAATAGGCCTGCAGCAGCTGATGGGACCACGAGATGCCTTTCTGCCACAAACGCTAGAGGGCATTCTGGTGCTTCGAATCTTTACTTTTCTCTATCTACATATATTGATGACGACGTTTCTATTGGAAGAAAAGGAAAGGCGCTGCCCTTCTCTCTCCGCAGGGGAGAGAAAGAACCACTTCGTCGTCAAGCAGTCTGGCAGGACTCGAGCGTCGTCAAGCAGTCTGGGCAGAGTGCCCCCTACCGGTCGCTAGCCTCGGCAGCGCCTACCTCCGTTCTTCAGGCCCTCGAAAACCCCCCGCCGATCTGCTGCCCTTTCACCAACCTTGTAACTGCTGCAGCTAACCCCTTTCACAGTGCCGGTTACCAACGAAGGCAACTCTTGTGGGAAGGAGTCAAAAGGGGGGTGCCCTGGGCAAATAAGGGGGATGAGACACCAATACGACGCTGCTTTTTTTTATATGAAGACCTTGCTCTTGCATCCGCAGCAAGCAGGCTCTCCTTTCCCCACATTCAAAGGGCACACGCAGTCCAAACGCCAAGCAGGTAGAAACGCGAGCTGTCCCCAGCAGCTGTGGGTCTCCTCTCCCAATGAAGCTCTCGCAAAGAGCCGGCGGCGGCGAACTTTCTTCTTTTACTGCCGCTCTTCTTGCGCCGCGCTCTTCGTCGTCGCTTGAGCCATTGTCCGAATCCACGGGCTGGCCTAGAAGCCGGCTCGCTTTGTGGTAATCGATCCTGGTCGGCACACATTCGCCAGTCTTGAAGATATGGCTCCGGGCACCGTAGCAGAAAGCCTGAACCAGAGGCCCGTACTTGGTTCAACCGTATGGCCTTCCTGCTCCAATGTCCAAGATCTCTCCCTTCGCATTCTTTGTCGATGTTTGCCCAATTCGAAAAGAAGGGGCTGTAAACTGATCCGGTTGTTATGTTCGCTTCCGACTGCTGAGACCCCTGCAACAGCTTTCGTGGGTCGTCCCCGTCTCTAGTAGAGCACGAAGATCTGAGTACACTCCGCTTGTTCTTCCCCCCGATTCTTCCTGAAGTCGCCTCCCCCGCCTGCGGAATTCCGCACGTGCGGCCTACGGAATTCTTCCGCCTTCTCCGCGTCCTCTAGCCTTTCACCTCGCATCCTTTCACACTCCGTTGCCTTTCTTGACAACGTTAACGTCCTCCTATTCTTCACCAATTTGCGGAGACGCGTCGGGCGTCCAGAAGCATGCAGTGGATTCCCTAAGCTCCCGTACATGCGGTCTCCTTCTTTTTTCTTTCATGAGTAGATGAGGGAGCAGGAGATATAGGAACTGAATGCGTGGGGTTTGGAAGCAGTTGCTGACCGCCGCTGACTTCCTACCACGGTGCTCTCCCTTCACACACATCTTGCGCCAGAGGCGCAGTGAACATAAACGTCTCCTTAGACGCTCGCGTGCGCGTCCTGCGGTGAAAAAGAAGAGGAATACGAAAGGAGTCAAGAATGCTAGTTTCTTTTGTGGACAACGCGGCTTTTGCGATCCGCGCACCTGCAAGTCGAGTCCCCCCCTTTTCTCCTCTCGCAAACCAAAGGAAGTGATGGATATGGTTAGCGAGATGTCGTATGGCTCTTCACATGCACTTCACAATGTCTTTTCTGTGCTCTTCGAGAATTGTTTGCTTTCTTTCTATAAGTCTTTCGCAATACGTTTTGATGCCGTGGGGCTAAACCATCGGTGAAGTCTGAAGGTAAACGTGGCGTGAAATTGTTGCGGACCTTACGGCGTGCTGAGAGGTTCGATCATATTGCTTGCCTCTTTGGCGGTGTCGGACTTCCCTCTCCGAGGAGAGACAGGAGGAATTCCGGGAATGCTTCCAAACGTAGCACTTTATTTATTGGAGAAAGTTTAAGGACCTAGCGCAGGAGAGCCCTCGGTGGGGCTTTCGGGATAGCCTGAGATTTATTTGTTGTCATGTAGGTGCTTGAGGGTGCGTCATGGCTTTTGCTGGCAACAAAATGTTTGCCGAGAAAGGGCGCTGTTCAATTTTCGAGTGTTCTTTGTAGCCACATCTCGAAGTCACGTAGAAGTTCTCGTGGCCGCTGCAGCGTACTTGACTTGGAAGGATTTCTGTAGAGGTACTCGTAGCTCCAATGAGACAGATAAGTTGAGCTGGTGTAGGCTAGGTTGGAAAATGAAATCACATGTATTTCGAGGATGTGGATCCGGATGCGTACCCCACCGTGTCTATTCATCTTCACTTCTACGACATCTTGCACCAGTTTAACACGATTCGACGCTGTATGTGGAAAAAAACAGTGCTACATGTATCAAACGATGCCCACCATGGCCGCCTAGTAACCTGAGAGCCTCTTTTGTCAATGCAACATTCTAGTTAGAATAATGATTTCTAGACACTGAAGTGAACAGAAAAAAAACAGTTGTGTCTTTACATAGACATGATCACTACTTTAAACATACCAACTAGGCAATGGCATGCACCAAAGAGGCAGTCAGGTAGCGTAATATATTGCGAAGCTTCGCATTCCCCAAATGTTTCCAACTCAAGCCACGCTGCTTGGCGAACCACCTAGGATTCTTCGGGCTATTATATTCCTCTCAAGAAAAAGAATTTGTTTTGCAAAAAAAGAGAAAGAAACTCTCGAAACCTGTTTGAACCACAAAGCTATAAAAAATAAAATTAACACACATTTGATGAACGAAAAAGGTCGCTCAAGTGTGGGATCCCAAACAAGAATACATTTTTTGTCAGTTGACGAGGTTTTTTTCTGGCATTCGTGGATATCTTCGTAAATATGTGCTAAAGACGAGTGTACCAAATTAGTTTCTTTCTACAAAACTCGGTTCATACGTAGCGGATTGCTTCAGACAGTATCTGTAGCACTTAAATAATATTCTTCTCTGAGTGCAAGAGAAAAATACGGTTTAGTACTACTAGCGGAAGCGTATTGGATCAAGTAAGCACCTCTGTGTATTTTTCTCGTGTACTATTTGTTATATTCCATTGTACAACATTGTCGACAACAAGTTTTTTATTCACCAGTGGTGAGTAGTGAGAAAAGTATCCTCCCCATTTTGACTTTCTCAAACTTATGTTATGAAACTCATCTGTATCACACTTTTTAACGTGACAGCGTTAAAGCTCTAGTTTCGCAAAATTTCCGTCGTTGGCGTCGATGTCCTTGGTTGTGAGTGAAAAATCGGCATAGAAGTAGGGAATAAAAATAATGGGGTCCGAGATTGACTGGAATCCCGAACTTCTGCCTGGCAAGAGGTGTTCTACCACCGAGCCACGCCAGTGCTTAAGCAGCGCCAAGGGGAAAAAGTTCCTCCAGGTGTTGCATAGCGCGAGGAGTTCAATTTATGCATTTAATGTTGCGTGGTAGAAGTGCGGAGTCGAAATAGGCGTCAAATGAATAAATGATGCCAATTTTGTAACGAGAGACTGGTATTAAGGCCTACACATTAAAAACGGCTCCAGCATCGTTTATCACAATCAGCAGAACAGCATAAATTAAGCATACAGCTGCGTAAGTGTGCGTAGTGCCTTACGTTGCAACTGTTGGTATTTTTTTCTGATTCGGAAAATGATGGCGTAGTGGGCACATCGGAACTTGTCTTGTACTAAACACAAAATCTCCCGGGACATTCCGCTGAAGCAAGGAACGAATAATATCCACAAAATGAGCCAAACCAAGTATCTTAGAACTATCAGATATCTAATGAATTTTCCCATTCTTTAAAATACTTTAAATGTGATGAAAATGTCACTCAAATACGAAGTAGAGTCGGAAAAGTCCCCTAAAATATGTTGTACCGAGAAATGTGCGTAACTCTAAATGAAAGCACATATTTACACTGCACATATTTACATATTAGAACATAGCTAGATATTAACACTGTCTCCAAGGTAGTCTCTAGCCGGTTGAATGTCCGTTTTCGACTGCACGATTAACTTCACTTGCTGATTCCTTGAGGGCATCTTCGACTTCCACACTCAAGTACATCGGGTCATCGTTAAACGCGCTATTAGTGAAAGACAAAGGCGAGATTGATGAAAGAGAATAACAGTAAAACTATCTTGGCTGGAAAATGTAAATGAGTTCCCAAAAGGCGACAAATTACTGCAGAAATTCTACAAGTGAATTGCTGAGAAATGAAGACCAAGTCCACCTATTATAAGCGAAACTGGCCACCTTAACTCGGCTTTCTACAAGCAGTTTTAAACACTCAATGTCATGCCTACAAGCATTTCATTCCCCGTGGGTGGTTCAGGTTCCCACTGAGAAGGGCGACCTGGTGATCTAGAAAGAAGGAGATGAAAGCGGTGTCCAATTAAGCTATCGCTTTCTGCTCTTCACATTGAAGCTGAAGCATCCTTAAAGTCTTTATGAACACGACAAGCAGCACTTTAAAAAATATGTTTACTGTTGCACAGTGCTTGTAGTAGTAAGTATTTGCTTAGTTTGCTCTACATTGAAGCATGAGAAAGTGGTACACTGCTTATGTCCACACTGTAACTTTCCAGGAATGTCTTCAGAAACCTGATCGGAGATCAGTAATGTCAATGAGACTTACACAGCAGGACAGTGATACGGAAGAACACGATATCTTCTATCGATTTTTATAAATGTAAGAAAAAGCATATGTGCACAA
This sequence comes from Rhipicephalus microplus, assembly GCF_013339725.1. Taxonomy (NCBI): domain Eukaryota; kingdom Metazoa; phylum Arthropoda; class Arachnida; order Ixodida; family Ixodidae; genus Rhipicephalus; species Rhipicephalus microplus. Next base: position 73,565,799 of record NC_051168.1, read on the forward strand.
TCAAACTATCTAATACCGACATAATTAACGACAGCTTTACTACAAGTACCAACGTAATACAATTCTGTAGTCGCTCAGGCGACTGTCGACGAACACGATCTCTAAAATAACTCAGTATGAGTGTGCATGTGTGCGAGTTCCTGTCCCGTCATGTCCAGGTCCGTAAGTGTGATTTCAAAATCAGTTTATGTGGTCCTTGTTATGCCATGTAATCAGAGATGGTGTTTAAAAGAGACCCTAGAAACGAAATGGCATGCCGATTACCAAAGACAACGTTCTAGAACGTGGCTCTGTATCTGGTTAATGAGCAAAGCTCCAATGGCACCGTTGCGTGTCGTCATATTTAGCAACCAATACAGAGCGCATTATTGCCAGAGAATTCACTGAAGTAGCGGAAATGATACATGCAGTATCCCTGCAGATTTCTTCACGAAACCGCTAAGCGCTTGGTCAACGCCACAACGCTCACTTATTCGACGATATCTCCATTGAGATTTGACGCAGAGTTTTTCAACAAAATTCAATACTCAGCCAGGTCCACGCTGGGAAAAGGGTCAGACAGCGAAGCTACAGGAGTGAGTGTATTTGATTGGCTAGCGATATCATGCCCGTAATCATCATCATTACTTTGCTTTATTTCGTTATTCACCCATCCCACCTTCTGGCCATGTCTCCAGCGTGAAGATTAGTGTTATGGCGACCACTGGTGCCAATACGACGACGATTACAACGTAGAATGTAGACTAACACACATTCGCTGTAAACGCATCTGCTACACATGAAGCTGAAACTTTCCGAATATTCTTGCAACATACGACCAGAAATTATTCTCTATTCAATGTTACCTCTTTTCACAGCAGATTGGCATTCGTTACATTCGTGCAACTTTATTTCTTGCGGTGCGACATGCTAGCTATTGCAAGCCCTCCTAGCTATGGCCGATGGTTTGCCACCGTCCAATGTCTATTCTGTCCCACCTCCCCGGCGGTATGGACGGATACCGAGCAATACATATTGCTTGCTCTTCGGGAGCCGCGCAGGAAGCTTTGCTAACGGAGCCATACGGCTCAGGTGATAGGCAGGGGAACATATGAGATAAGATAAGGGCGAAAAACGGAGGGGGGGTCAGCACGACGGGAGAGGAAGGGGGCTGCGAGCTTTGGGCGGGCAAACGCCGAGATTGTCGCCATGGCCGGCGTCGTCTATGTGGCGGCGACGGCGGCGTCACTATCGGCCGCCTCCCGGGAGGGATGTGCGCGCGCACTCGCGACCCCAGTGACCGTTCGGCGGTGCTCCGAAGCCCATCGCTTGCCAACCCTGGGTCCCCCTATCCGGCGAGCCCCGTTAGGAACGTGTCTGGCCTCGACGGTGCTGGGAATCCGAGGCATCCCCTGTCCTGGACCCTTCTGGAAAGAGTGGAGATGCTTCGTCAGCGAGGATACTCTACAACTCATCAGCTTTGCATTGCGGTGATTTAACCGTTCATCACTTTGACATGGAACGTCGAGGGGGTACCCTCAGTGCGTGAGAGTGGAACGTTTCGGAATCGAACCCAGGTGCTTCTGATAACGTGGAACAGTTTACAAGGTCTAACCTGCAAAAAAGAAGCCTTCCGTTTGAGCAGCCGTCAAGGATTAGGGGCAACACTCGAAGCCTAACCTCGATTGAAGGGGAAGTACGTACACATTTCTGCTAGAAAGCTTTCACTTGACCAATTGAAGAACTAGCCATCGAGAAACCCATTAGAAAAAAATTTACGTCCTGCCAACGAGTGTTGGATAACTGCATAAAGTGAGTCACATTGGAGATTGTTCACAACACAGAGCTGGAACGACGAAGGCTGGTAGTTGAGATCTGCTGACGTGCCCGATTTTACCCCTGCGGAGTGGTGTGCTTTTTGTCTAGTGACTTAATGTGATTAGCGAAAGGAACATCGGTCTTGCTTTGTGGCGCATATCAGAGGGTGAGCCAAAAGCTCAACATTGATGGACCTATTTTGATACTTCACTTCACCTAGTATAGCACGTAGATTTCTTTTGCTTGGGGAAAGGCTATCAGTAACTGAAAAGGGAAACATAAATGATAGTACATTGAATGAATTGGCAGCGCACATTGCAATAAACATTCTTCCTTAGTGTTCATGGATGAAGAAAACGGAGCAGAGAACACCGCTTTCATGAACGCATTGAGGCAGCATCGGTGATACGGCCAAGATTCTGTGGACAGTTTCTCATGTGCTGTGATAAGATAGTTCAGTTCGTCAAGCTCTGTGTTGTGCATGTTCACAAGCGAACAATTATTCCAGGATTTTGCCTAGGAGGAGTGCACCGTAGGCCTGTTGCTTTGACCGGAGGCACATTTCCCGGCAGCTGCATGCGAAAACTTTTCATTCCAAGAGTTCCAACAAAAAGAACCCAGAAGCAAGAAAATATTTGTGAATTAAGAGCCCAGATTGCTATATTCGTAGCTGCTCCCCAACATTTACCACGTGTGTTCAGAGTGTCCAAGCAAAAGTACGCATCTGTGTGAAGCATTTTAGACCAGACAAATGTTCAGTTCCGACCGAATTCAATATATTTCGAGAATCGTTGCTGCTTTTAGGCTCCTATTAAACTCCTACTCTCAACATGTGCTAAACTGAAAGTGGCAGTTTTTGTTCGTGAATCATCCTCATCAGCAAGTTCAGCAAACCAAGCGAAAAAAAAAACGACTGTCGCTGCACTGATTGCACACTATCCATCATACTGAACTTCAAAAAATTGACACCGCAAGCAAGACAAACTACATACCTTGGAACCTTCAGTTTGTGGGCATTTCAGGAGGAGTGTCTTCTACTTGCATTTTTGGGCTTGAAAGGTTCTCCCTGAAACGGTTACTAGCGCCATCTTAGCACATCTTAGCACTATCATAGGTCTGCAAGGCTTCGAGAAAAAAAAAAGTGCATCTAGTTCACCAAAAGCTCTTTCTGAATAGACAGCGCATCTGGTATACAATATCAACCCGTTTATTTTTGGCAACAGCCAAGAAGAAAAGTAAACGTTGAATTAAGACTTGAAGACTTCAGGACTCTTTTCGTACTGAGGTCCACAGAATCGAGGTTCACACCTCGAAAGGAAATAAATCGAAGATCCTGAGTAGTAGAAGCCCTTTGATGGAACTCGGTCCCGTATCCACGATGATGTATGGCGACCGTTGGTCTGACTGTACCTACATGCCGGACACCATGGGTCTTCAGCCGGGCCCTTGTGGGAACGGACAAGATTCACAGCTTTTGGATGACACCCTTGATTACCGGTGAGTTTGTCACACATTCTCTCCACGTGATGTAACAAGGCAAAAGTGGCTGTGGCGCTACAATGTTACGGAACAATAGTGTTTTGACTGAAGAGCACAGTAGGCAGTAAGACCTGGATCCTAATTACTTGCTTCAAGACGCGGTTTTATTCTAGCATAGCTAGAATAGTACAATAAACGCGCATGGGAGACATTTAAGCACAGACTCTTAAAAAGGAGTGTTTATTTGTAGATTACAACTCTGTTATTGCTCCCACGACTATCCCAAGAGAGTATAACGATTCCAAAAGCAAATTCACGTATCCTCTTAAAGAGGCTCATATCACTGCAAAAAAAAAAAAATATGTGTCCAAGAATTTTTTACAGTGAAAGCTGTTATCAGACCAGAACATGGGCCAAGTGCGGCGCCATAGTTTTCCGCCACCAACACAGCCGGTGTCCGTAACCAGTACCGAAATAATAAGGAAAAGCTCAGTAAGTAAGAATAAAAAACACCAGGAACACAATGGCATATGTTCAGCATATAGAAGTACCGCCATCTAGTGGACAATCCAAGGACTAAACGAGAGGTGGCACTTGCGAATTTTCTTACGGCCTGCGCTTCGTGTATACTTCACACCTTTCACCGCCTCTAGTTCATGGCTATATACTAGTTCACTATATTCATGGTACTGCGGCCCAACCTTCGCTAAACCTTGCTAAAACCAAGGAGGTTACGCCGAGTGAAATTAACGTGGCAACACTTTCTGGTCAGATAGTGGTCAAAATGTGTTCTTCTGGCACTAGTTTTTTTTAAATGCGAAGCATTTCTTAGCGAACTTCGGCAACTTTGAGCGTATCTATCTATCTATCTATCTATCTATCTATCTATCTATCTATCTATCTATCTATCTATCTATCTATCTATCTATCTATCTATCTATCTATCTATCTATCTATCTATCTATCTATCTATCTATCTATCTATCTATCTATCTATCTATCTATCTTAGCTTCTATCTAGCTTAAGAGAGAGAGAAACGAGAAATAAGGAAGGCAGGGAGGTTAACCAGATGCTAGTATCCGGTATGCTACCCTACACGGGGGTTGGGGAATAGGGGGTTGAAAGAGAAAGGGAGAGTAAAAAATAAATAAGAGAAAAACACCGACACACACGCACACACGAAATCAGTCCACTCAGAGGCGTTCCGACAGGCCAGTAGTTCGTAAGAAGCCCAGTAGCGCTTGCACGGCTTTCTTCTGTGACGATGAGTCATGACGATGGCGCAGTATACTTTCTTCTGACAGCGGCTGGTCATCTAACCTGTTTAGTTTATTAGAAAGGTGTTGTCTTTCCAGGTTGTATTTCGGGCAGTCACACAGGATATGTCGAATTGTTTCTTCATCTCCGCAGTGTGCACAGTCGGCAGTGTCGGCCATACCTATGCGGAACGCGTACGCACGGGTAAACGCGACTCCCAACCATAGTCTGCACAGAGCAGTAGCGTCGCCTCGTCGAATTTTTGTTGGAAGCTGCATGCTTGACGTTGGATCAAGGGATCGTAATCTTGCATGCGTAAAGAGAGGCTCATTCCAAAGAGCCAGGGAGCGTTGGCGAGCAAGCATGCGGAGCCTCCTAGCAGCGTCCGTCCTTGAGAGAGGTATTGACTGGTCGTTGTCTTCTGTATGGGCTGAACGGGCAGCTTGATCAGCTCGTTCGTTACCGATAATTCCACAGTGGCTTGGCAACCACTGAAATATAACGTGGTGCCCTTTCTCTGTTATATGGTTTAGCATTTCTACTGTTTCAAATACCAACTGCTCGTGTGGACCACGGCGTAGATTTGACAGAAGTGACTGCAGTGCCGGCTTGCAGTCGCAGAAAATCGTCCACCGTTGCGTGCTCTGGTCGTTAATGAAACGCAGCGCAGCGCGAAGCGCTGCAAGCTCTGCTGCCGTTGTTGTGGTTGCATGAGCTATCCTAAATTTGATGGTTGTGGCGTGCGTTGGAATAACGACCGCCGCTGTTGAGCTGTTTGGCAGGACGGAGCCGTCGGTGTAGACGTGGGTGCAGCCTTGGTACTTCTCGTACAGCAAAAGTAAGGCGAGCTGCTTGAGGGCTGGTATTGAGAAATCTCGTTTTTTCTGGATGCCTGGTATTGTCAGGTTGATTACTGGCTGTTTGAGGCACCATGGAGGAATTGAAGGTCTCGCCGCGGGCGTAAAACCAGTTGGTAGGGAGTCACCATGTGTAGTTATCGTTCGACAAAATGACGTATGAGGTCTATCCACTGGCAGAGAGGCTAGGTGGTGATGGGGAGTCCGGCCCACATGCCTTATGTGTGTTCTCAAAGCTTCAATTTCAATATGGGTCTGCACGAGGTGGTCTTTGGCTATAGCTATAGTCGCCATTGTTGAGGCACCCTGAGGCAGACCCAGACATATTCGAAGCGCCTGTGCTTGAACGCTTTGTATCATGCGTTGACTTGTTTTGCTGGCGTTTGATAATGCAGGCAGACTGTATCGCAAAAAGCCAAGGAAAAGCACCCTATACAGTCGTAACATAGCATTAGGCTGCATTCCCCAAGTCTTTCCAGCGAGAAACTTGAAAAGATGGCATATGCCTGTCAATCGCTTTTTCAAATACGACACATGAGGGCTCCATGATATGTCTCTGTCGACTATGACACCCAGAAATTTGTGAGATCGACGATACGGTATATTTTGACCGTTAATTGACACTCTGTAATTCGACATGGGTTTGCGCGTAAATGCCAGAAGAGCGCACTTTCCGGAGGAAATTTCCAGGCCTCGCTTGCGTAGATACAAAGTAGTTGCAGTAGCAGCTCTCTGTATTCTCGCTCGTAACTGCAGGCGAGTTACCGCAGATGTCCAGATGCAGATGTCATCAGCGTATGTTGATAGATAAATATTGTTTGGTAGGTGCGTATGGAGAGCGATTAGTGTTATATTGAATAGCACAGGGCTCAGTACACCACCCTGAGGGACGCCACGACAATTGAAATGTGTAGACGTGTTCCCGGTCTCTGTACTCACAAAATAGGATCGCATTTGGAGATAACTGCGTATCCACTTAAACATTCGGCCACCGACTCCAATCTCTTCTAGTGCGGTAAGGACGGCTTCATGTGCAACGTTATCATAGGCTCCTTTGACGTCAAGGAACTATCTATCTATCTATCTATCTATCTATCTATCTATCTATCTATCTATCTATCTATCTATCTATCTATCTATCTATCTATCTATCTATCTATCTATCTATCTATCTATCTATCTATCTATCTATCTATCTATCTATCTATCTATCTATCTATCTATCTATCTATCTATCTATCTATCTATCTATCTATCTATCTATCTATCCGCTTAAGTTTGGGTGCACCCCCTTACCTTGGCGTTAACCAAAATTACCATGAAGGGGTAAGATGGTTTCACGAATATGACGCGCTGGTCAAGACATCAACAATTTCAAAACCCCGTCGCGTACTTCGTCAGACACTTCCCGCCAGAAAGTGGAACATACCCACGGGTGGGTATGTGCCACTGGTACGTGAGTATGTGCCACCGGTGATTTACACTTAATATCTACGCAGGAACGACGAGAACACACATGGGCAATTTAAATGCATGAGCGTTAAGAACTACCAGACATCGGTAGTGTAGACCCGACGAATGCAAGGAATAAATATCGGTCCCAGCTTGAATCAAACCAAGCATTCTGCGTGGCAATGCAGCATTTTAACACAGAGCTATGGCAGGTTTCGGAACTACTTTTCAAATAGACGCTTATCTTTGTGAAACGTCAATAGTGGCTGCAGTGCTGCCTACCCAATTTCATAAGCATTACATATGTACTCCTTTGATAGAGCCGTCACGTCAGCTCAACGTAGATTGTGGTTAGTTGCCATGCGCTGAAGTTGATTTATGTAGCAGTGTCCAGGGCCAGCGTCCTCGCGGGCATCAGCGCTTCATATCAGCTTCTGGTGTTGCTAATACGCAGGTTGCTGTTGGCATCGTCGCCCAAGTGCAAACAACTGGTTATATAAACATCTGCAACTCTTCAGCATATGTCTGTGCGTGCAACATTTGTACATATATTTAGCGTGATTTCATGACGTGTTGCTCAATAAAATAATTGCAACACGGTCAACTTCCCTCCACATGCTTCGCATAACGTCGATTCCCAGGTACGTGGGATCTCCCGAATTTTTATTTAGTAAGCATAAAACTCAAGGCAAATTTTATTGGAGATTAGGACACCAATACTTTTCTCTGTATGTTAGTTCATCAGGAACAACTATCTCTTTATTTATGATTAACGTGCGCGGGTTTCCTCCTCGATCCAAAAGAGTGCGCGCGTACCGCTCCTCTAGTCCGGCCGAGGAAGTGGCTACCTACTACCACTTCGATGACGACGACTACTACTACTACTACATACATCGCGGACACACGACCCACGGCATAGGGAGCTTCGCCCCTAAAACACAAGACATGTGGGCATTACAATGCAATGGTATAATGGCAGCCAATATTTTCAATCGACTGGTAAACATCCTTCTGACTTCTAAGCCGAGGCCCAAGAGTAACAATAAACATATCTTGCAGTTCAGATATGCGGAATTATTATGCTAGAGTTGCATGCAAATTTTTCTTAGACAATGCTCCACCAGCATGGCTAAATATTTTTTTTATTGCTGTGGAAATGAGCGGCAAATTTGGCAGAGCATTTGAAAGTCGGCCAGAAATACCATGATGGTCCTGAAAACGCCATTGCTTGCGTCTTTAACGGAGGTCTAGCGGGTACAGCTGTTATTTGTCCATTAACTTGGCATAGATAGATAGATAGATAGATAGATAGATAGATAGATAGATAGATAGATAGATAGATAGATAGATAGATAGATAGATAGATAGATAGATAGATAGATAGATAGATAGATAGATAGATAGATAGATAGATAGATAGATAGATAGATAGATAGATAGATAGATAGATAGATAGATAGATAGATATCAATGCAAGACAGACGGAAAGCAAAGGAAGATTCAAAGAAGAAAAAGTATGGCATAGAAAACAAAGAAAGACAGGAAGAGAAGGAGACAAATACGGAGGAGAATAGAGTGTTATAGAATTATAGAATAAAAGGTCATATAAAATAAATAAAGAGCAGGAACAACATAGAGAGAAAGCGGAAGCGAGAACGAGAGAGAGAAATAAAGAGGATTGAGAGGAAGGACGTTATAATGAACGAGAAAGAGAAGGCAATGCACAGAGGGAATAAAAAAAAAATAGAAATAGGCAGCGGCAAAACCTCGTAAAAAATAGAAGGTGATAGAAAAAGAAAGCAAGCAAGAAAAAAAAACATTAGGGAACCTCTTCGCCCTTACAAGTTCAACGCGATAACGACACCCTGTTCCAAGTGCGTATTTCAAACACTTAGTGCATGAAACCTTTTCGAATTTGCTATGGACCCACTATGAGTGGCCTTAAGAAAATAGGTGAAGTAGCGTGTGTGCCTTTTGTAGGGGGGTACCGGCTTTCAATCGCAGAGCCACTATGATAATCACGTATTCTGACGCTCGTCGGTAATGTACGCTTGTACCACGCATTATTGCTGAAATATTTCATGTTGCATTGTGAAGTATATGTACACAGTACATACATGTTTGTGAAGCATGAAAGCTTCTTTCACTGCATTTCCAGGCAGCGAAAGTCCTTTTCACTATTTTCGCAAGCAAAGGCGTGACCGTATATATACTTTGGGGACTGGTATCCCATCTTGGCGAGGGGCTTTGCCTCGCCACTTTTGTTGTGCAGCGAATGATGACGAACTCTCGCTAGACTATAAGAACTTTAACCTCCGGACTTCTCGCTGAGGTATACGCTCGTTGTCGCATAGGACTGCAACAATGCGACTCTGTGTGGTATTGTGTATACTATTTATTACGCATTCTATTAAATATAATGTTGAAAAAAAAAGGCAGAGGCGTGGCCGTGTAGTAGAACATCCTCTTGCCACGCAAACGATCCTGGTTCGATCTACACCCGACCCAAACAACCCTGGTTTGGTCCCCACTCTGTTCCAGGGTTTCTTTATCATTTATTTTTTCATTTACATCTTTCTAGATTATTCGGTCACGCATAAGATGATTTTTCCCTCACAATCAATGACGCCGACGCCGACGTCGGAGTTTCTGCGGAAGAGCTATTTAACGATATCGCGTCAAAAGTTATGGACCACCTCCACGAAGAGAACCCTAATGAAATGCGAGGCAGCAGCGGTGCGCACGGCGTTGACTCGGTTGTAACGGGCGCTGACGCGGGTGCTGGAAGAATTATTTGTAGCGAAACTTGGTGTAGCGTTTACTCGAGTAAACGTTTGTTTGAAACGCAAAGACACGGGAGGCGGTTTGGATTTCGTGTAAGTTTCATCGCAAATGAACGAGCCGAAAGTGCGTTTCCACTCGACGTGCGGTCAGGCGCTGCGGGCGGTGGAGAGGGTGAGGCGGGTGAAACGTGTGTTGCGAACAGGTGGAGGAGCTTGCAGCAGCGGGTACTACGGCGAGTGTGCGGCGGGTGAGGAAGAAAGTGACGTGAGCGTGCACCTGTGAGGGAAGCGTGCAAGGGGAGCGTGACGTCAACGCGTAGCTGCGGCATGACCAACGTGGCACCGCTCCAACATCTGCGGTGAGATGAACGCTTTGCGGCGCGTTCGCACGGGCGCACGTACGTAACGCCTTGCACGCGTGAGTCAAACAGCTGATTCGCGTCTAAAATTACTCAGTGAACGAGTCTAGATACGTAGAGGTCAATTGTAACACCTCTGTTGGAATTGAAGGCTTTTGTCTTAGTCACTCCATGCGTTTAAAAATAATGCTTAATGATTTGGAGCACATCGTGCTCAGCTATGGGAGAGCAGCGAGCCATCCCCGAAATAGGTAAAACTGTCAGACCCATGACCACAGTTTAACGAGGGATGATTTCTTTAGAACCCGGAGCCAAACCATTGAGACCGTGGTATAAATTTCGACAACGTCAGCACATTGTCAATGTAGCCGGGACGTTGCACAAAGAATGCTCTACTAAATTCTCACTTTTTTAAACAATTTCTTTTTTTAGATGTTACAGTTTTCAGTGTTCCAGTTATCTTTTATACGAAAACAAAGAATCAGCAGCCATGCAAGATCGTTACGCCGTCAGGAAGCGCATGTGGCAGATTACGTGAAGGTCAACGCTCCCTTTTATAGACAGTTTCAAGGTTGCAAGCGTTGTACACAAAAAACCTTCCGCTCACCTCATTTCTCAGTTCCAAACATCGAAACTGAAAGCATGTTTTCAATTTCTTTTCGAGAGTAAGGAAAGTCTGTCTTTCTTTTTTCACGTAAAATGAACGTGCGTAAAGTACAGGGGAATATTTTAAATTTTTACGTAGCTCACAAGAACATTTATTCGAATAAATTTCGACAAATAAAGAATGAGAGCTGTAGAAAATCGACGGGCTATTTTCCAAAGCTCCTGTTGTTCACCCATGCTATTAAGGCACATCGGTGAACTAAACCGGATGTCATCAAGGGCCTACGTTTGTAAACTTTGAAAGGGACTATAATTCACTATGCTTCTTGGGGAAGTGGCTTCAGTGTCATCGTATGATGGGAAGGCCACGCCATCTCCGCCACATCTTACAGAGGCTGTCAGGCGACTATGAGTAGCTCGTAATATTGCATGACGAGCAAACCAAACAGCAGCGTCCATTGCCAAGCAAGAAGTCGCATGGTACATCTTGCATTTGCCTATAACATTCTGAATGGGAAAACCACGTTTCCGTTCTTCTTTTCCGTCTCAATTTATTGTACTGACCCCACCACAAAAAAAAAAAAAAATTCGGGGACCCAACAACTTCGCCATTAGTAGTTGGACGCCACAGCGACGTCCTAGTGCGTATTTCGAACACTTAGTGCATCAAAGCTTTTTTAAATTTGCTACACCACCCTCTACACGTGGGCTTAAGGGGACAGGTACGGTAGCGTGCGTGCCTCTCGCAGTGGGGGCTTTCAACCGCGGAACCATTATGATATTCACATATTCTGACGCCCGTTTGCAATGGACGCTTGACCACGCATTTTAGCTGCGATATTTCATGTTGCATTGTAAAGCATATATGCCGAACCCGTGTGTTTGTGAAGCATGAAAGCTACTTTCACTGCATTTCCAAGCAGAGGAAGTTCTTTACACTGTTTCAAGAAGCAGAGGCGTGGCCGAGTTGTAGAACATGGTGGTGGTGGTATAGTGGTTAGAAGATGAGAAAAGGCACCTAATTTCTGCAGCCCGGTCGGGAGCACGGCGCACTGCCTTGTGGTATAGAACATTCGCTTGCAACGCAAACAACCCTGGTTCGGTCCGCACTCTGCTGCAGTGTTTTTGTATCATTTATTTATTTTATTGCATTGTTCTCGATTTTCGGTCAAGAATAAAATGAATATTTTCCGCTCACAACCAACGACGCTGACACCAGAATTTCTGCGAAACGAGCGCTTTAAGGCTATCGCATTAATAGAGAAATGAAGAGAGACAAGGGAGGCAACGCAGGTCCACCCTTCCCTCAGGCTTGGCACCCCTAGCGCGAAGCTGCCTTAATTTTCGATGAGGGCGCCACTGGTCGGGGACTCGATCTGGACGTGAGTACGGGCAGCCGCAGTGTTTCCTAAATATGCACTAGAGGGAACTCTGGCGCTAGTGTCTATGGGAGCTACAATGCAAGGTGATACAGCGACCATGGAAATTATGGGTAGTAATACTCTGATCTGCCTAGGTTTCGCACATTACGGTCCTTTTGGCTTCGCATGACTCGAAGAATTTTCACGAAGCAACAATATGCAAATGTTCAGCAGCTTGCGCTTCATCACCCTAATCTTTTAGGCTTACCACTTCGAATACGGTCACGAAGTCCAATGGGTTCGTTTTTTTTTCCTTCGAAACAAAACCGAAACACAGCAATAAACGAAGTTGCAAGTGTGATTCGAGGCCAGCGAGTACGAAGACTATATGCAAATCTGTCTGCTACCCATCATTCCCATGGTCGCTTAACGATCGCAGCGCCAGGGTCCCTTCTAGTTAATTTTAAGAAACTCTATGTGTAGCACTCCGCCGCTCTGGCCACCACCGAATTGCCATCACCGTGTTCAAATAAATATCTCACAACTTTCAGTAGAGAAAGTTCGTGCTTACAGGCAAATATGCAAAGATTGAGAGTAATACGTATATAACGCGATGCGCTATCGCCGTTTGTTTAGAGAAGTGGGTAACAATTTAGAGCACTACGTACTGTACTGTAAGAAAGCATAAAGCCGTCCCGTAGGCCTCACACTTGATGGTAAACAGCATGGGTGTTTAGAAAAAGTTTATTTGCACTATGTACAAAAAACAAAACTTTCATAACATTCCAGTAATGGGCACATACACATCGGTAGATCTATGTACCACGACCAACATCACTACGTTGAAAGAAATACATAATTGCTCTAATATACATGGCAATGTTGGCAAACGTGTACGCAAGAACTCATGTGATATCATGATACAATGAACGGTATAACGATACAATAGATGCAACGCAACACAATTGGTTACAAACGAAATCATGAATAACTACTCAACGGGGGCTGCTTAGCACCACGTTAGTAGAAAAATGAGTTTTACCATTTCGTGTTCAAAATTGACGAAAGGACACGACCAATGCCGTAGAAACTCGTGCTCCCCGAGGAAGAAAAGCTCCTCAGAGAGGAACGCGAGGATCTCTAGTCTGATTCTGCCCAGTATCGGCCACAAAGCACACCGGCGGCAGTACGCAGCCACGGCTTCGCATCGGTTTCGCCAAAGGCTGAACAGTCCCGCAACTATTAAAAGAGCCGAGAAGCGCCCGCGAGGGAATCGGCCGTTGGACGCGAATGTTCGACAACCCTGCCCCTGAAAACCAGCATGGACCACAAGCCGAAAAAAAAGGCGGGAAACCACACATTCAAACGTCGCATGTCGATTAGTCTCTACCATGACGCAGTTGGGGCAAGTGGAAGTGCGAACCACCTGCCATCGCTGCAACCGATCTCGAGTGGGGAGCAAGCCCCAGCCCAACCACCAGATAAAGTCCCGGAGATGTCTTGGCAACACTGCTGCAGTTATTGGTTTCCAAGGGCGGTTCATTATAGATTGACGATGCTGGGGCACCATGGGCCGTAGCAGGGCGGCCATTGTGTCCACCACTTTAAATTCGGCCACCTCTATCTCTGGGCACGTAGCCTCCAACCGTCGGTGAAATACATGAAGGGCTCGATACAAAGATGGCAGTTCAGTTGATTGGGGACATTGGTTAATTTGGCTAGCCGGTAGGAAGACGCTGAGTGATGACCCCAGATGGTAGTGAGCCAGTGTCTGAATGGACGTGCCATCGTTGCTCAGTATTCGCACTAAAGTGCGGAGGCACAAGGTAGAAGCCGTGACGGAAACGTCGGGGAATGCAAAACCACCTCGATCACGTGGTTGAGCTAACGCTGGAGACAATATTTCTGTGCCACCAGACCAAAAAAAAAAAATGAACTGATGCAGCTTTGCACTTTCTTAGACACGTGGAGTGGTGGTTTTACAGATTGGCAAAGGTACCAAAATTTTTCAAGGTAAACCATTTGAGCTATGTACCGGCGTTCCAAGAGGGGAAAGTCGAAGTGTCTGGGTTCTTTAACGTCACTTTGAAGAGTTCGTACAACGGATGACCAGATGCTGTCCTGTACACCAAATCCAGAGAAAGTAACGCCCAGTACTGTAATGCTAGGAGACCACTGTGAAGGTGACGTGATGCTGATACGACCGTTGGGGTTGCCAATAAAGAAATGCTGGCATTTGAAAAATTTAGCCTTGCACCGGAGGTAGGTGTGTGTAGAAAAAGTGGTTAACGATTTAGACCGCGTTCACACTGAGCATTCCGGCCGCCGAAAGTGCTCCGAATCCGGTTCGGCGGCGCCGAGATCTGCCGAAAGGGCCCTTTCCGCGCCGATCGCTCTCGGACCGATTTTTGCGGCGTCTGCCGCCGAATCGGTCACCGCGGACCAATAGGAGCGCTAGTCAAGCAATTTTGAAAAATGGCGGCCAAGCCCTACTCACTTGTTATGCTGCAGTGCACGTAACTGAATGTTGAAACCAACGGGAGTTTAACCTACTCTGTGCCTACTTCGCCTCCGTATTTCGTGAAAGAGGTGACCGAGCTTGTTGCGGTCTTGCAAAGCAAAACGAACCCACCAACGCCGCTGGCGTCGGTGGTTTTTCTGCTCTTCGTGCATTACAAGATAGCCACTTGCCAGCAAAGTAAGCAGTACTGTCTTTTCTTGCTTCTTGCGTACGAGAATCGTCGAAGTATGCACCACTGGATAGCGTAGTAGCGTTTGCGAGCCGCGACAACAACTGGGTGACAGCGCATCCATCCCGCGTTCGCCCCGTAGTAGATGGCATATTCGGCGGCGCGGGGCGCGTCCAGTGTGAACGACGCTGTGTTTCGGCGGCAGGGGAATTTCGATCGCTGTAGAAAGCGGATGTTTCAGTGTGAACTAGGCTTTAGAGCGCTTGGCACTCTACTAGGGGAGAGCATAATGCGGTCCCGTGGGTAAGACCAGTTCTCAGTTGCACGAAGCGCTTTTGAAGACAGATCCAGTTATGACATCTTTTACGTGCCCCATGACGACACACCCTTAAAATCCGTAACGGCCGCAGTGGTTGGCTTAGTTAACATATCTTGTTGAATTATTACTTGATTTAATTTTGTGATGGAATTTTAGCGGTATTTCGACAGCCGCATTTGTCTTTTATCTGAAAGTTAATTATAGTGCATACGGAAGAGGAAACAAGATCACATAATTCGCTGGAGTGCTTAAGGTAATGATGACCCTAACCCAGGTTTGAAGGCTCTAAACCAGGTTTAAACCAGGTTAAGCTCGTGAAGCTCTAAATCAGATTTAAATAAATGAACGACGTTTAAACTATATCTTTAACAGAATTGACCGAGAAGGGATGAAAATAATTCACTTAAAATTTAACAAAAAACGCGCCGGAAATGAACGGCGGCTGACACCCGCGCCACCACCTCGCTAAAGAAGTGACAACTACTATGAAGCAATATCGCTTCTGAAGGGGCCGAAAGCAAGATGGGAGTCATTGCAGACGGCCCATATGTCAACTGCCCTAGCAAGCAGGAAGTTAACAAGGCGCAGCAAAAAATAGTGCGCACGTTGCGCACCAATTGCGTGGGTTCCCCGACCAGATTATATATATATATATATATATATATATATATATATATATATATATATATATATATATATATATATATATATATATATATATATATATAAATATATATATATATATATATATATATATATATATATATCTATACTTCTCCCAGGGGAACCCTACATGCTTTCCTCGAACACAGATGTCATAGACGGTTTGGTAAACGAAGCAACGGGAACTTTACGAACGCGAACCGCAAGATGCCCGTGCTGCACATTTTTCACATGTTTTGCAATAGCGAAGTTGTTTACGGTGGTCAAGGCTTGTCTGCCGGCGTTGACTGCAGTAGCCACCACTGATGATGACGCCCATGACGATGAAGAACAAGCGCGTTTCCGACCACACATCCTCTTTCTGCCAACAAGACACAGCACATGCAAGGCGTCCACTATACGCCATGACGATGAAGCTGATGACGATGATGATTACGGACAACGACTAGCTTGTCCAGTAGATGATACGCTCTACGATGCACTTCGTATGATTGGAGGCAACCAACAACCACGGGGCAAACGTGCTCAGACTTCATATTTGGCAACTTCAGGCTAGCACCGATACCGCAAAGCAGTAGTAATGAAGCGAAAACGAAATTGAAAACTGAAGACAGCGTACCAGTTATGACCAATGAACATTTTCTATACATGTACACGACTTGGTGTTCCTTTACATGCGTGAGTGATCAATGTCACGGGCGATTTACGGTAACACCGAACCATCGATCACTTCGTGAATATGCTGTGTTTTTTTTTATGCGAAGCATTTTTTAGCGAACTTCAGCGACTTTGAGCGTATCTATCTATCTATCTATCTATCTATCTATCTATCTATCTATCTATCTATCTATCTATCTATCTATCTATCTATCTATCTATCTATCTATCTATCTATCTATCTGTCGGTCTGTCTGTCTGTCTGTCTGTCTGTCTGTCTGTCTGTCTGTCTGTCTGTCTGTCTGTCTGTCTGTCTGTCTGTCTGTCTGTCTGTCTGTCTGTCTATCTATCTATCTATCTATCTATCTATCTATCTATCTATCTATCTATCTATCTATCTATCTATCTATCTATCTAGCCGCCTACGACTTTTATCTCTCCTGGCCGTTTCTTTAATCATATCGATGCCAAAATTGGTATGGCATAACATGAGTGTATGAAGAACATATTTGTCTAGTCATAACATGAAACTCAAGACATGTATGTCATGAATGTCATGAATTACGTTTCATGGTCCTGCAGCTCTTGCAGTGGTTTCCTTCGCATGGCATCTTGCAAAACTGGTATGGTATGACATGATTGCGAACACAAGCGACAAACCCTAACATGAAAATCACGGCATGCGTGTCATGTAACAACATGACTACATGCCACACTCATGATGCGCTGGTGGTCAGTTTCGCTAGCTTCACTTATACCAAATTTGGTATTACAGGACGTGAATGGATGACCAAGGTATGATACTGGTGCAAACGTGATAAACATGAGATGCGTGTTATTTAACAGCATTACTACATGCTATGCTCACAATGCGCTCGCGGCCGTTTCGCTAGCTTCACGTGTACCGAACCGAAATTACGAGACGCGAATGGACGACATGGGTAAATGACACATCCAAACATAATCACGACGTGCGTGTGATGTAACAACATGACTACACGCCACACTGATTACGCGCTCGCAGCCGTTTCGCGATATTCACATATGCCAAATTCGGTATTACGTGACGCCTATAGATGACAAAAATATATGACTGATGCAAACATGATAATCATAAGATGCGTTCCATGTGAGATTTGCCTAGCACATGCCCCAGTCAAGGTGCCAATACATTTTGACATGGCCTTGTGCGTGTCCTCGCCGGCGTTCATCTCGTCGCGTCATGCCAGCGTCGCCACGCCAGGCGCCGGCCCTGCCATATACTGCCAGGCATGCGCCGCGCTGCGTTGCTTTGACGCATGCGCCTTTCGGCGCGTCCGGCGTTCCTACGTAACGAAAAGAGGAAGACACAGTGTTGTCTGGGTAACGCATTGGCGCGAAATGCAGCATGTGGCATTTTGCGCCGGCTGCCGTCTGTCCGCACCCACGGGCGCTGGTCACGCCTGGCGTCAGACTATAGAAGTGCTCGCGTTTTGCTTACGTAGCGTCCCTGTTCCCAGCGTGCGCGCGCGTCAACGCTACATTGAAGTATATTGGGCCCTTCATGATGCGCTCGCGGCCGTTTCGCTATAGCTCCACATATACCGAATTCGGTGTTACGTGACGTCTTTAGATGGCGAAATACATGACACGTGAAAACACGATAAACCTGACGCGCGCGTCATGCAAGAACATGACAACTAACCACGCTCATAGTGTGCTCGCGGCTGTTTCGCTAGCTCCACAAATACAAAATTTGGTATCACATGACGTGAATAGATCACGAAGGTCGACGGCACATCGAAACATGATAATCATGACACGGGAGCCATGTACGGGATCATTTACCTCCATCTCGTAACGTTCTGCTGACTTTAGAGTGACATATAAACCTTTCTCATACGTGCATCGCATATCATCAATTCCCAGTGTACGTGAGGTCTGCCATTTTGTTTTTATTAAAGATGTGAAGAGGGGTCTAGGGTAATTTTTTTTTACCATAGACGCGGGCGATGGGGGCTGTTATAAGAAAAATGCCTATTATCAGTACCGGCTCCAAAGAAAGCATCTGGAGGCAAAGTTAGATTTCGGAAAAAACAGTATCGGGATGGCTAAGTGGTGGCAAAGTCGGACGAATATTGGCTAACATTTGCTAGGATAGGCAAAATATTAGTGAATATAGGCTTGTGTTTTTCCAAGTCCTATCATGCGATGCAGCAATTTTTACTGATAACTGGCAATTTCACTTATTGGACTTTACGGCTATCTGTCACAGAACGAGCGCTAAAAATGGGCGCGCCGCCAAATTCTTGCGATAACGGGCGGGAGAAACGCCGCGAGGTCAAAAGAAAAAAAGAAAACAAACATCCAAGGCTCCCCGGGCGCGCGCTCTCCCCCGCAGAAGCGTGGCTTCGCCGACGAACCTCCTCATCCCACAACGGCGGCCGAGCAAGCACTCGATTTTTCCAGAAGGAACGGGGCGTGTATGCCGGGTTGACGCATCTGTCGGGGGCGGCCCCCGTACAGTCTCGCGCCTCTCCCCAGCCTTCGCTGCGTATCGCGCCGACGAAATGACGAGAACTTTCTAGAATGTGGCGCGGAAGGTATTTAATCGAGCGGCCGAGACGAGAGCAGAAGACGGAAGTTTGCGCCAGAGCGCGTAGGGATTCCGCCGTTTACGCGGTGAAGGTTTTGTCCTTAGCGACAAAGCAGGAGAAGAAGAAGAGGATTTCCACCTGAGGGGTGAAGGCTCGAGCTACAGGCAAGAGCGTGTGTTTACCGCTATCGAGCGAAGACGCGTGGCAACAGCTGCGGGTGTGAAGCCGACGTGTTTCCGGCGAAGAAGTTTGAAGCTTGGAGAGTGGCCAATTGAAGACGCGAGGTTTCCTGGAAGAGAAACTTCGAGGGCGCGGAACGACAACAACGCTGGACTTTGAGTGAGTGATTCTCGGAAGAGTATCATCCAGACTATTGTTCCAAAAACTTTGGACTGGATAGGTTTTCTATCTCTTTAGTCTTTAAGTGTCTTGTTTGTTCAATGCATGCGACTGCATTGTAGAGCGTATCGTTGTTTGTGTCCGTTGTTTTGAGTGTGGCTGATTGTACTGTGTAGTACGTTGTTTGATTGGTGACGTATTGTATGTAACTATTGTGGAGTGTGCATATTTGTGTATTGTGTTTTTGATCTGCCATTATTGAGAATATAAATTTGTTTGTTTATCAACTCTCGGCTTGACTAGTTCTTTGGGCCACGCCCGGCGTCTGCTGGCGCGCCAAAAAGGACCACTTCTAAATTGTCCACGCTTTCGTGGTGCGGTTCGGGGGGCCAATACTTCGGCCCTTGGAATTAGCCCGGCGATCGCCTCCCTAATTAACGGAACCGGTGTGACAATTAATCTGGCGTCCGCGACAGGACCTTTTGGTGCACAGTGTGTCCAAAGTAGTGAGAAAGAGCCTCGAGTTGTTGATAGTGCTATCGGAACGATTTTGTGTGTTGTTCAGTGTTCTTGTTAACGAGTGCAGGGGAGTATTCCGATAGACTGATTTAGGAAGATACTTTTAGCATGCGGCAAGGTTTTATTTGCGAGTGGCGAGACACAATGGATCTCGAAAAAGTTAGTCGCTCTTGGTGAGAAGATGGGGCTTTCTGGCGCCGAACTACGGAAGTGGGTAAGCCAGAAGGAGAAAGAGGCGGTGGAAAGAGAGAGGTTGGCAGCTGAGAGAGCCAAGGAAGCAAAAGCAGCTGAGTTGGAAAGAGAGAGGTTGGCAGCTGAGAGAGCCAAAGAAGAAAGAGCAGCTGAGTTGGAACGAGAGAGGTTGGCAGCTGAGAGGGCCTAGGAAGAAAAAGCAGCTGAATTGGAGAGAGAAAGGCTGGCCGCTGAAAGGGCGAAGGAAGAAAGAGAGCAACAATTGAAGTTGGAGTTGGAGAGAGAAAGACTGGCAGCTGAGAGGGCGAAAGAAGAAAGAGAAGCGGAGATGACTGAAAAGGGAACGGCAGCGGCAGCACGAGATGGAACTCGAGCGGCTCCGTTTGCAACAGCGAAGCGAAACTCCAGTCCAAGCTAGAGTTGAAAGCAGCGAACGGGAAGATCATGGTTTCCGCTTGAACCCAAGCAAGCTTCTTGTAGCGTTTTATGAAAGGAAGGACGACCTTGACGCGTACCTTCACCGGTTTGAGACGATTGCGAGGAGCCAGAATTGGCCGGAACATCAATGGACAACTGCTTTGAGTACCTGCTTGAGTGGTGAAGCACTCAGTGTGTACGGTAGGCTGACGCCGACCGATGCAGCCAACTATGCCAAGGTGAAAGCTGCTTTGCTGAAGCGATTTAGATTTACTGTAGAAGGTTTCCGGGACAGATTTCGGACAGGAAAGCCAGCTGATGGTGAGACGGCTACGCAGTATGCCGCCCGACTTTGTCATTATTTCGACAGATGGATTGAACTTTCAGGGACGGCGCAGGAGTACGATGAACTTAGAGAGCTCCTAATTAGAGAACAATTTCTTACTAGTTGCCACCCAAGCCTGTCGCTGTATTTGAAAGAGAGGAAGGCTGAGTCACTTGAAGGAATGCTTGAATTGGCTGATCAATTCTTGGATGCGCAAGGTGGAACTAATTTGGCCAAAGTCAAGAAGGATTGTCCCGATGATTCAAAGAAATTGGCTCCCGAAGAAAAAAAGCGTGCGCCGGAGAGCACTCCGCGTTGTTTTCTGTGTAACCGAGTGGGTCATCACGCGAAAAACTGTCGAACGATCTTTATGAGCCCTACGGTAGTAAAATGTTTTAAGTGTGGTCAGACTGGGCACAAAGCAGACGCATGTCGAAACGGAGCGAGTCAAACTCACCAGGTATCCTGTGTGCTAGCAGCACCGAAATCCGATGATAATGCCGTCACCGACGGATTTGTAGAGTTGAAAAATGGGGAGAAAATTCCTATTGTGGGTGCTGTAATGTCAAAACGGCCAACCGGTGTTACGAAGGGAATGCCAACGCTGCCTGGAAAGGTTGCAGGCAAGAAGATTACGGTTCTAAGAGACACCGGTAGCTCCACAGTTATCGTGCGGAGAAATTTGGTACGGGAAAGTGAGCTAACAGGTAAAACTAAACCAGTTTGCCTAATTGACCGTACGGTTCGGGTGCTTCCCGAACCAGAGATTGAGGTGGAAACCCCCTACTTCAGCGGGAAGGTTACCGCTCTATGTATGACGACCCCCCTTTACGACCTTGTCATCGGAAACATCGCCGGGGCGCGAGCACCGAATGATCCGGAATGTTTGGGAGAAGACCCTAAGATAGAGCCCTCGCCAACCCAGCGACCGCGAGATACAGTGGAGGAGCAGCCCGTGACGGATCTCACTAGAGCCCAAGTTGAAGCCGCGGCGCAAGAGACAGTGAATGAGATGATCATGTTGAATGAGTTCACGGGCCGGGCAGCTGGACTTACGTCGGCACGACCTCAACCGACCGGCAGTGTAAAGGTGACGGAGTCGGCCAGCCGAGCCAAATGTAGAGACATGGACAAGCTGGTAAATAAACAGACAGGACTCGTCGAACGTCATGACCCGTTAGCAGGGTCGGAAGTGACAACGATGGCTGAGACGCCGCCTCAGATATCGTCGTTGGAAAGAGCTCGCCGAAAAAGAATGTGGAAAAACAAGAAGAGATCGAGCGAGCACCGCAAGAAAGGACGCAAGCGCAGCTCGAAATACACAGGATAGGTGCTGAGGTCGAATCAGAACGGGTTTGGCAGTGCTGAGTGCCATATGTTGTGTTAATGTTGTGTTATCCTGTGTCACAAGTTTCGAAGTGTTTGTGCTGTGATGTGATGTATAGTGTTGTATGATTGTTGTAATGAGAGAACTTTGTACGTTGGTATTGTTTGGAATGTGTGATGAAGCGTTGTACTCATGTACCTGCGGTTATATTTCATCTGTGTGAGATTGAATGTAATGTCCAATTGTAATGAGTGATATATTGTGAATGTGAAGTGTCATGAGCGACGGATTGTGTTACAGTCTGTGAGAGTGTGTGGTGACTTTTCGCGCTCGTTTGTGTGGTTTTGAATATTATGAGATAATATTCTTAAAGGGGGGGGCAGTGTCACAGAACGAGCGCTAAAAATGGGCGCGCCGCCAAATTCTTGCGATAATGCGCGGGAGAGACGCCGGGAGGTCAAAAGAAAAAAAAAAGAAAACAAACATCCAAGGCTCCCCGGGCGCGCGCTCTCCCCGCAGAAGCGTGGCTTCGCCGACGAATCTCCTCTCCCCACAACGGCGGCCGAGCAAGCACTCGATTTTTCCAGAAGGAACGGGACGTGTATGCCGGGTTGACTCATCTGTCGGGGGCGGCCCCCGTACAGTCTCGCGCCTCTCCCCAGCCTTCGCTGCGTATCGGGCCGACGAAATGACGAGAACTTTCTAGAATGTACGCGGAAGGTATTTAATCGAGCGGCCGAGACGAGAGAGCAGGAGAAGACGGAAGTTTGCGCCAGAGCGCGTAGGGATTCCGCCGTGTAGTCGGCGAAGGTTTTGTCCTTAGCGACAAAGCAGGAGAAGAAGAAGAGGATTTCCACCTGAGGGGTGAAGGCTCGAGCTACAGGCAAGAGCGTGTGTTTACCGCTATCGAGCGAAGACGCGTGGCAACAGCTGCGGGTGTGAAGCCGACGTGTTTCCGGTGAAGAAGTTTGAAGCTTGGAGAGTGGCCAATTGAAGACGCGAGGTTTCCTGGAAGAGAAACTTCGAGGGCGCGGAACGACAACAACGCTGGGCTTTGAGTGAGTGATTCTCGGAAGAGTATCATCCAGACTATTGTTCCAAGAACTTTGGACTGGATAGGTTTTCTATCTATTTAGTCTTTAAGTGTCTTGGTTGTTCAATGCATGCGACTGCATTGTAGAGCGTATCGTTGTCTGTGTCCGTTGTTTTGAGTGTGACTGATTGTACTGTGTAGTACGTTGTTTGATTGGTGACGTATTGTATGTAACTATTGTGGAGTGTGCATATTTGTGTATTGTGTTTTTGATCTGCCATTTTTGAGAATATAATATTTGTTTTGTTTATCAACTCTCGGCTCTGACTTGTTCTTTGGACCACAACCGGCGTCCGCTGGCGCGCCAAAAAGGACCACTTCTAAATTGTCCACGCTTTCGTTGTGCGGTTCGGGGGGCCAATACTTCGGCCCTTGGAATTAGCCCGGCGATCGCCTCCCTAATTAACGGGACCGGTGTGACACTATCTTTAAAATTTTTGTAATAAATTGTGATTTTGAATTGAACATAAAGCTGTGTGTTTGAACAAACCTAGTGTTTCAGAACTATACTTTAAAGAAATACATGCTTTCATGAGACCACCAAGACTTCAAAGTGGGCAAGAGAGGTTATTATTATTTTATTATTATTATTATTATTATTATTATTATTATTGCGCCTTATTCACTACGTTCTCTAATAGTGTTTTCTCTCTGTACCTACGTATTTCTTCATAAAATGCGTGGTTGATATGAACACTACGCGTTGAGCCTCTCAAGATTTTGTTTTTGTCAAGATGTTTTGTCAAGATGTCAAGCCTTCTCGGATGTTCTGAGAAAAAAAAGGCGATAACTGACAGATAATGTCTTCTAGTTCAAAGTTATAAGAGGATGCCCACCCTACAATCACGCCCTTTTCTGAACGAGTTCTCTCAACAAACTCACTGATAGGGTATACCGGTTTGACCGAAAAACAAGGGGAAGAAAAAGGAAAGGTGTGCCGGATAATTCATATTTTTTGTTCGCAACGGGAGTTGCTCTTCTTGATCGGAATTTGTTCGTTAGGAGGCGATGCTGTACCGCTATCCTTCCTTCTCGACCGCTGCTCGGCTGAGACCTATTTATAGGTTTTGGCATTGGTTACGTGGTATATGCGCACTTGTTATCCGAAACGGCGCGAACCTTTTGTCCGGCGGAAGTGTTGTGGTAGAGCACCCCGACCGTTTATCAAACGAAAGTCGGCCTGGATTACCAACGCAAGGTTCAGTTCCTAGCGGCCAAGCTTTTTCGGGTGTTTGACCGCGGCTTTCCTTCTTACTCTCCTTGTTTTCTATCTCTTTCCGTTCTATTATTCACCTTTTCCCCCACCCCAAGTGTAGGGTAGCCAACCGAGCCAAGCTTGGTTAACCTCCCTGTCTTTCTTCTCTATTTATCTCTCTCTCTCTTTGAACGTGGCACCACGATGTTATGGGTTCAACTCCAGAAGACTTAGAGTCGATTACACTGGGGCAGGAAAAAAATCATTAGCTATAGTCTCGGAGCATATATTTTGGCATACCCTCGTAAAATGCAGGAAAGGTTGTACGAAAGAGTTGTTACAAAATTTTTTTACACGTGGCTGAGTTTTTAAAGATTGGATTACGCAAAAATAGTTTTCTGTGCACATAAGTGATATTCTGCGTGTTTTTTTCCTGAATTCAAGTTAAGTGCTGCTTTAAGGTAGCCTATAATACCTGGATGGCCTCTCGTTGCACCTAGTAAAGCACTAATAAATAGCAAGAACCAGAACACTAAACAGTAATTACAATGCCACCAAGTAACTTGCAGATGGTAAATGTTTGTGAGAGATTACCTATAACACAACCAGAGCTTATTTACATCAAATATAATTTCAATGTATCGGTTCATTTCTGGTGGGACATAGGAAAAAGCGAAAATGTCTTGGAACGTTTTGCATTTGTTTTGCATAACTGTTTTTCATGTGGACAACTTGCGCAGTTTTTACTTTGTTCATTTACTTCTCATTACGTGACCGACATTCTTCCTGCATCACGCAAACTAAATTCGCACTTTATCTCACGCGTAATTGATCACGTGTCCTCTGTCTTCTCTACAAGTTTTACCACTGCTGAATAACTATAGACTCTGTTAGGACCCTGGTTGACACGGCAACAAAATGAACAATTCGCTCAACCCTCGGTTTACTCACAAACTTGAGCCTTAGGCCCCATATCACGCTCAACATTCTTGCATGAATACTGTTTCATAGGTGTCTCATCATTTACTAGAATTATGGCACGAGAAAAGCACTAATACACGCTGCTAGGAGCACTGTTTTCCCGTCTAGTGTAACGTTCCTGTCATACTATACTAATACGCCTGCGTTCGTACGGTGAACGTCACTGATGATATTGATAGCTGATGTTTATGACATTAAACGCCATAAAGAGGTCATGAGAAATGCCGAAGGGGAGGGCTGCGAATAGTTTCAAATACAAAGAGTTCTTAAGCGTGAAGCGACTTTGTACAGTACATGATCCTCTAACTCCGCCTCCATCTAAATGCGTCTTCCACTGCCGATTTCAAAATCCTGTGTTTCGGATCAGTAGAACCGAGTTTCGCAAGCAGAGAGGCACCACGGGGCCTGTATTTACAGCAGTCAGCACGAGTGGGAAGCCGCAATGCGTGGAATGTCCGAGAAACTAGAAATCGCGGCGTATAGCGGCAGCTTAAAGTCTGCCTGCCTATCGTATAATTTTAGCACGGCCGCTTCACCACTCTCCGAACATAGACAACGGGTGCACGCAATAGCGGGCGAAGCGACTAACTTTCGCCGCTTTCAAAGCACGTTGAAAAATTCCAGGCGGTCGAAATTTACGAAGCCCTCCACGACGGCGTCCTTCATAACCATATGCAGTGGTTTTGGGACGTAAATCTCAGATATCGTTAACTTCTCCCGTACTATAATATCTCGTGACAAAGTCTTTTTGTTTCACCGAATGATCTTGCGTTTCAGCAAGAAACGCAAAATCGGAGTTTCACGCATACAAACTTGTGTGCGCCATTGCTCTAAATCATCACTTCATGTGGCCACCAATCGGACCACTATGGGTGATGGATACTATTAGTGATGGGTCCATGTTACGCCGATGCCGGTGAAGTGAAGAGGATGGAAGCAAAACTACGCGTTTTGCTTCGCGCCCGATTGGTGCGTATTACAGGCGCTTTGTCAAAAACTTTTCGAAGATTGCTGAACCCCTCAACAAGCTTACAAAAGACGGTGTCTCGTTTGTTTGGGGTCCCGATCAGTGTCATGCGTTCGACACCCTCCGAAACCTCCTCCAGGCTCCGCCTGTATACTGGGTCATTTTGACGAAAGCGCTGACACGGAATTACACACTGACGCCAGCAACGTTGGACTAGGAGCGGTATTAGTTCAGTGGCATAATGGCGTAGAACGCGTGATCGCTTATGCATGCAGAACGTTATCCCCAACGGAGAAAAACTATTCTGCAACCGAGAAGGAATGTCTCGCTGCTGTCTGGGCCATAACAAAGTTCCGCCCATACTTGTATGGCCGCCCATTAAGGGTAGTTAGCGACCACCATTCCCTTTGTTGGCTCGCAAATCTCAAAGATCCCTCAGGTCGTCTAGCATGATGGAGCCTTCGGCTGCAAGATTTCGATGTCACCATCGTCCACAAATCTGGGCGAAACACATGTGCACTGACGCCGACTGTCTCTAACGTGCACCGGTCGAAAATGCCAACACTGATTTTGAAGACGACGACACTTTTCTTTCTGCCGTATCAGCAACCCGCTTGGCTGAGCAACAGCGTCACGACTTGGAGCTCATTCCGCTCATTGACTACCTGGAAGGACGCAATTCCCACCCTCCTCGAAGCTTTGCACGCTCACTATCCTCCTTTTGTTTCCGCGATGGAGTGCTTTACAAAAAAAATTTTCATCCTACACAGGCTATGTATCTGCTTGTTGCGCCAACTACGCTTCGTGGTGACATTTTACGTGCGTGTCATGATGAGCCATCGTCCGGACACCTCGGCTAAACACGCACGCTACAACGGATTCAACGCTCCTACTACTGGCCACGTCTTGCAAAGGCTGTGAAGCATTACGTTCGCACATGTCGCGACTGTCAGCGACGTAAGGTTCCACCTTTACGACCAGCGGGACTACTGCAACCAATAGGCCCACCAAAGGCACCCTTTCATCAGATTGGCATGGACTTGCTGGGGTCATTCCCCACGTCTTCGTCTGGAAACCGGTGGATTGTGGTCGCTACCGACTACTTAACACGCTACTGTGAAACGAAGGCGCTTCCAAAAGCAACCGCAGCAGATGCCGCCCAATGTTTCGTGAACAGCATCGTCTTACGTCACGGTGCTCCAGCTGTCGTCATAACTGATCGTGGGACAGCTTTCACCGCAGAGATGCTGCAGGAAGCCTTGCGAATAAGTGGCATGGAACATCGTAAAACACCGGCTTACCACCCACAAGCAAACGGGCTGACTGAACGACTCAATAAGACAATTGCAGACATGCTGTCAATGTATGTGGACATCAATTACAAGAACTGGGACGCCATACTTCCCTACGTAACTTTTGCGTATAATACTGCTGTTCAAGAAAGTACCGGTTTCACACCTTTTCGCTTAGTCCACGGTCGCGAGGTCACGACGATGCTCGATGCCATGCTCCTGCCCGACAACTTGGGAATATACCGCACCGGTGCCGCCGAATTCGCGCAGTGTGCAGAAGAGGCCCGTCAAATTGCTCGTCACCGTATTCAACATCACCAAACCAAAGACGCACGCCGCCACAATCTTCGTCACCGTGAAGTTATTTTCAAGCCCGGTGATGAAGTCTGGGTGTGGACCCCTATCCGACAACGTGGTCGTTCAGAAAAGCTTCTCGCCGCTACTTCGGCCCTTACAAGGTCGTACGACGTCTCAGTGACGTCACATACGAGGTTCGCCCAGGAGGCACTTCGAGACGTTCCCGTTTCACCCCGCGAACTGAAGTCGTTCACGTTTCACGACTGAAACCATACTTTTCGCGCTGTGAATCACCAGTGAGTGACTGACTTTATTCGTCTCTCCCTTACATTCTTTCCTATTTTTATTATTTCTCATTTAACTCTTGGCTCCACAACCAACTATGTTATTCCGCCTTACGCCATTCATTTTGCTTGCATGGTAATTTTCATCTCATTTTCTTTTTTTTTTTGCCTTCATGTACAGCATCTAGACGATGCTTCTTGGCAGAGGGGGTAATGCCACCATTGATGAACGAGCCGCTGTGGCTCATACCCGTTTTGGGCTACGAAGAAGAGAACGTTTTCGCTGCTCTGGTTCGGGTGAACTCCTGGCTGCAGGTCTTGTTTTTGCTCGCGACAATATTTTGGCATACCCTCGTAAAATGCAG
Source organism: Rhipicephalus microplus (assembly GCF_013339725.1). Taxonomy (NCBI): domain Eukaryota; kingdom Metazoa; phylum Arthropoda; class Arachnida; order Ixodida; family Ixodidae; genus Rhipicephalus; species Rhipicephalus microplus. The sequence goes on from NC_051168.1 coordinate 73,594,249, forward strand.
GAAAGGTTGTACGTAAGAGATTTTACAAAACTTTTGTACACGTAGCGGACGTTTTAAAGATTGGACTACGCAAAAATAGTTTTCTGTGCACATAGGTGATATTCTGCGTGTTTTTTTTCCCTGAATTTAAGTTAAGTGCTGCTTTAAGGTAGCCTATAATACCTGGATGGCCTCTCGTGTCATCTAGTAAAGCACCTATAAATAGCAAGAACCACAACACTAAACAGTAATTACAATGCCGCCAAGTAACTTGCAGATGGTAAATATTTGTGAGAGATTATCTGTAACACAACCAGAGCTTATTTACATCAATTATAATTTCGATGTATCGGTTCATTTCTGGTGGGACATAGGAAAAAGCGAAAATGTTTTGGAAGGTTTTGCATTTGTTTTGCATAATCGTTTTTCATAATGTGGACAAATTGCGCAGTTCTTGCTTTGTTCATTTACTTCTCATTACATGACCGACATTCTGCCTGCATCACGCAAACGAAATTCGCACTTTCTCTCACGCGTAATTGATCGCGTGTCCTCTGTCTTCTCTACAAGTGTTATCACTGCTGAATAACTATAGATTCTGTTAGGACCCTGGTTGACACGGCAACAAAATGAACGATTCGCTCAACCCTCAGTTTACTCACAAACTTGAGCCTTAGGCCCCATATCACGCTCAACATTCTTGCATGAATACTGTTTCATAGGTGTCTCATCATTTACTAGAATTATGGCACGAGAAAAGCACTAATACACGCTGCTAGGAGCACTGTTTTCCCGTCTAGTGTAACGTTCTGTCATACTATACTAATACGCCTGCGTTCGTACGGTGAACGTCACTGATGATATTGATAGCTGATGTTTATGACATTAAACGCCATAAAGAGGTCATGAGAAATGCCGAAGGGGAGGGCTGCGAATAGTTTCAAATACAAAGAGTTCTTAAGCGTGAAGCGACTTTGTACAGTACATGATCCTCTAACTCCGCCTCCATCTAAATGCGTCTTCCACTGCCGATTTCAAAATCCTGTGTTTCGGATCAGTAGAACCGAGTTTCGCAAGCAGAGAGGCACCACGGGGCCTGTATTTACAGCAGTCAGCACGAGTGGGAAGCCGCAATGCGTGGAATGTCCGAGAAACTAGAAATCGCGGCGTATAGCGGCAGCTTAAAGTCTGCCTGCCTATCGTATAATTTTAGCACGGCCGCTTCACCACTCTCCGAACATAGACAACGGGTGCACGCAATAGCGGGCGAAGCGACTAACTTTCGCCGCTTTCAAAGCACGTTGAAAAATTCCAGGCGGTCGAAATTTACGAAGCCCTCCACGACGGCGTCCTTCATAACCATATGCAGTGGTTTTGGGACGTAAATCTCAGATATCGTTAACTTCTCCCGTACTATAATATCTCGTGACAAAGTCTTTTTGTTTTCACCGAATGATCTTGCGTTTCAGCAAGAAACGCAAAATCGGAGTTTCACGCATACAAACTTGTGTGCGCCATTGCTCTAAATCATCACTTCATGTGGCCACCAATCGGACCACTATGGGTGATGGATACTATTAGTGATGGGTCCATGTTACGCCGATGCCGGTGAAGTGAAGAGGATGGAAGCAAAACTACGCGTTTTGCTTCGCGCCCGATTGGTGCGTTTCCTTCCTTTGAGCGTTGTGGGTGAACTCCTGGCTGCAGGTCTTGTTTTTGCTCGCGACAATATTTTGGCATACCCTCGTAAAATGCAGGAAAGGTTGTACGTAAGAGATTTTACAAAACTTTTGTACACGTAGCGGACGTTTTAAAGATTGGACTACGCAAAAATAGTTTTCTGTGCACATAGGTGATATTCTGCGTGTTTTTTTCCCTGAATTAAGTTAAGTGCTGCTTTAAGGTAGCCTATAATACCTGGATGGCCTCTCGTGTCATCTAGTAAAGCACCTATAAATAGCAAGAACCACAACACTAACAGTAATTACAATGCCGCCAAGTAACTTGCAGATGGTAAATATTTGTGAGAGATTATCTGTAACACAACCAGAGCTTATTTACATCAAATTATAATTTCAGATGTATCGGTTCATTCTGGTGGGACATAGGAAAAAGCGAAAATGTTTTGGAAGGTTTTGCATTTGTTTTGCATAATCGTTTTTCATAATGTGGACAAATTGCGCAGTTCTTGCTTTGTTCATTACTTCTCATACATGACCGACATTCTGCCTGCATCACGCAAACGAAATTCGCACTTTCTCTCACGCGTAATTGATCGCGTGTCCTCTGTCTTCTCTACAAGTGTTATCACTGCTGAATAACTATAGATTCTGTTAGGACCCTGGTTGACACGGCAACAAAATGAACGATTCGCTCAACCCTCAGTTTACTCACAAACTTGAGCCTTAGGCTCCATATCACACTTAACATTCTTACACGAATACATTCATAGGTGTTTCATCATTTACTAGATTTATGGCACGAGAAAAGCACTAATTCACGCTGCTAGGAGCACTATTTCCACGTCTAGTAACGTTCCTGCTATACGATACTAATACGCCTGCGTTCATACGGTGAACGTCACTGATGATATTGATAGCTGGTGTTTATGACATTAAACGCCATAAAGAGGTAATGAGAGATGCCGAAGGGGAGGACTGCGAATAGTTTCAAATACAAAGAGTTATTTAGCGGGAAGTGACTTTGTGCTGTACATGGTCCTCTAACTCCGCCTCCATACAAAAGCGACTGCCGCTGCCGAGCTCGAAATTCCGTGTTTCAGATCAGTAGAACCGAGTTCCGCAAGCAGAGAGCCACTGCGGGGCCTGTATTTACAGGAGTCAACACGAGTGGGAAGCCGCAATGCGTGGATTGTTCGAAAACTAGAAATCGCGGCGCGTAGCTGCAGCTTAAAATCTGTCTGCCTATCGCATATGTTTAGCACGGCCGCTTCACCATTCTCCGAACATATACAAGGGGTGCACACAATAGCGAGCGAAGCGACTAACTTTTGCCACTTTCAATTCACTTTGAAGAATTCCAGGGGATCGAAATTTCCGGAGCCCTCCACGACGGCGTCCTTTATAACCATATGCAGTGGTTTTGGGACGTAAATCTCAGATATCGTTAACTTCTCTCGTACTATACTATCTCGTGACAAAGCATTTTTGTTTTTCGCGAACGATCTTGCGTTTCAGCAAGAAACGCAAAATCAGAGCTTCACGCATACAAACTTGTGTGCGCCATTACTCTAAATGATCACGTCATGTGGCCACCAATCTGGCCACTATGGGTGATGGATACTATTGGGGATGGGTCCATGTTACGCCGATGCCGGCGAAGTGAAGAGGATGGAAGCAAAACTACGCGTTTTGCTTCGCGCCCGATTGGTGCGTTTCTTTCCTTTGGGCGTTGTGCGTGGACATACTAACAGTCTCCTCAGGCTTGATAATATTAAAGCTGTTTTCTTTTGCGTCAACACGGCGTGGAGAATGAATAAGGTGCAGTGAGTTCGACGCTATATATTCTTGCGTCAGTGTAGTTCTATAGATGCCACGCCACGAAAATCTCTCAACCGCACATTGCCATGTTGGATCCCGCATTTTATGGGGTCTACATAATGTTTTTTTTTTTTTTTCAGAAGAGTGACAAAAAATTTTATTTTTCACTACGGTACAACGCGCTGTTACGAGTGAAGAAACGTCTGACATTCGTCTCTTTGTCATGTAAAACCTCCTTTGCTTCCTTTGCGAATAATATACGCCACTAAGTCTATAAACGCAGTCTTAGTGCTGCCCACAATTTCTTCCTGGTTGTACTACTCCTCCTCCGCCGTATACTACTACTACTACTACTACTACTACTACTACTACTACTACTACTACTACTACTGCTACTACTGCTACTACTACTACTACTACTACTACTACTGCTAATACTACTACTACTACTACAATCACTGCTACTCTTAGCACTGGTATTACTGCTACTACTACTACAACACTAATAATTCTGCTACTGCTTACACTGCTTCTACTATCGTTGCTACTGCTGCTGCTACTACTACTACAACAGCAAGTGCTACCGCTGTTGCTTCTGCTAATACTAGCCCTGCTACTACTACCACTGCCACTGTTGCAGCTATTGCTGGTAGTGCTACTACCACTACTCTTAGTAGTAGTACTCATAGTAGTAGTACTAGTACTAGCAGAGATAAACATAATTCTTCTAATCGAAACTACAACTTCCTTCCAAACCCACGTTGCTTACAGGCTTCTTCAACATAACCTTATACGTGATAACGACAATAAGCTTCTCAGTTGAGCTATTAAACAGCATTCGAGTCTTGTCTGTGCACTAGCGCCGTTTAAAATATACACAGGGAGGACGAATCTTCCTTCGTACGCATTTTCCACCCAGGGTACAAGCCTTGCTTCACTTCCCTGGGGCCTAATGCGATGCTGAAGATACTCCCGCGCATGGTTTATTCCTTCGAATAAATAACTATAACGCCTTCGCACGCAGTCTCCCCTTCAACTCTCCCACAAAACCTCCGGCTCGTCCTGCTTTCCACAACAACAAAAAAAAACAAAAAAAAAACAGGGTTTGCCGACCCGACGCGAACACAATGGAAGAAAAGGCCGCCGCTTATCGTCGCTCCGGCTGCCGTCTCCATTCTAGCACTCGTTCTTTTATGATTATGTATTTCATTTCCTAAACGTTCGGTAGCTTCTGCCGTTATTGGTCGTGCGAGAAGCTTCCAAGGCGATCTCGTCATCTTCGGTTTGTTCTATTTTGTTTCTATTTTATTCACTATTCGTCTTTCTTTCTCTGCTAGCGCGCTCCCGTTGACAAGATCTCGCTTCGAGCACGCGCCTAGCATGTGGAGACACCGTCGAAAGCTCTCTTAGAACGTCTAGTGGTCCCACAAGCATTTTCTAATGTCTTTACAAAGTGGTATACGAAATTCGACATCAACAATATTATCAACAGAAAAGTGCGTACAAGATTGGTAATACTCAAGGAGCCCCCAAGTTAAAAACTGTCAGGGGGGAGGGGGGGGGGATATTATAAAAATGCGAACGGGAAAGAATATAAACGTCATCCAGTGGTTACAGTATTTTTGATGAGAAAGAAAAAGAACACTGCAAAAATAAATACAAAACAAAAATATGCATTTGTTTAACCGACAAAAATGAAAAGGTAACACTGAAAAGCAATCAGAAATAAAATACAAAACGAGAGAGCAATATAACGTGTACCAAACGAAGACAGTTGTTGCAAAAAGTATTTCCTTACTGCAGGTTTCTGAGTGAAAGTTCCGTGGTTGGGGACTTAAAGATGTAAGGACGACAATTTCACAGTTTAATTCCCACAAAGGTGGCGATGAACTTGCCGTAGTTCATGCGAATTTCAGGCAGAAGACGATTATCCAGCTCAGAAAACCTAACAACGTTATTATTTACAAGGTTAATTATTCAAGATAACGCCATCACTATGCACAATACCATAAAAAAGCGTGTAGTACCTCACAATGAATAGCTCCTGCTGAAATAGTTGATGAAGAGGATGGATATTTAAATTTTAATAAAGTGCTGTTGCATTGGATAACGAATGGCTCAATGTCATGAGACAAAGTGCTTGATTTTGCATGCATCGAAGTTGGTTGAAGTGGGTGAACTATTTGTTGCCCCAGGCTGATATGCAATAAAATATATAGATGGCTGTGAACACGTGCGTGATGAATAGAATAAATAATACGTGACTGGAAAATATTGTTACCACATGTATAATTTAGGTATGTGCACCTGTGTAGCGGGGAACATGGTGGTAGCAGAAGAAGAGGACGTTCGGTTGGCGGCAAGAGCTTGCTGCTTCGAGCTCGCTGCTTCGAGTGCGCTGCAAGAGCGCGCTGGGCACTTCGTCTACAAGAATATGACTTCACGGTTTCCTATAAAAGCGGCCGACGTCACGCTGACGCAGATTGTCTTTCGCGACTACCGCTTCCAACGATGGAATGTGACGCGGACACCTTCGATACCTACATTGCATCACTCGACCAACCATTTCCCGATAACAAGACCTTTAAGGATGAGCAACAAAGGGACAGCACCATACAACAGCTTCTTGCCACCAAACCAAAATCATCGCCTACGCGCTTCTGCATTCGAGACGGGCTAGTTTACAAAAAGAACTACACCAACACCGGCTCACGATATCTTCTGGTTGTTCCGAAGAGTCTTCGCGTTTATGTTTTGCAGGCTATGCATGATCACCCAACATCCGGTCATCTAGGCACAGTGAAAACTCTGTGCCGTCTTCAAGAAAGATTCTACTGGCCCAAAATGCGCCAGACGACGGAACAATACGTGTCTAGCTGTAATGAGTGTCAACGTCATAAGCGCCCAACAAGTGCTCCTTTAGGGCGATTACATCCGGTGCCGCCCCCTAGAACTCCATTCGAGCAAGTCGGGATTGACCTCCTTGGACCCTTTCCCCGGTCTTCTGATGGAAATCGCTGGATAGTCGTTTGCACCGACCATTATACACGGTACTGCGAGACAGCTGCCATACCATCGGCAACTGCAGCCGATGTGTCTTCCTTCATGCTACGTTTTGTAATTATTCGACATGGACCTCCCAAAATCGTAATCAGTGACCGTGGCCGACAATTCACAGCAGACGTGATGGAAGAGATGCTTCGTGTCTGTGCTTCAAGGTTTCGGCACTCTACGCCATACCATCCTCAAACGAACGGTCTAACTGAACGAACGAACAGAACTCTCTCGAACATGCCGTCTATGTATGTTGCATCCGATCACAAGGACTGGGACAGTATTCTACCCTTTATCACATATGCATTCAACACCGCTCAGCATGAAACTACCCGCTACAGTCCTTTCTTTCTTCTATATGCTCGACCACCTCGTCATACCCTGAATACCATCTTCCCGTGTTTGGACCACCATGATCCCTGCATATCCAAGATCATCTGTCGGGCAGAAGAAGCTAGACGACTTGCTTATTTGCGCACTCTTGCTTCGCAGGATCGCTCGAAGGCACATTTTGACCGCCGACGCCGACACGTGACGTACAATCGCGGCGACCTAGTGTTGCTGTGGACACCAACTAGAAAACGCGGTTTGAGCGAGAAACTGCTAGCGCACTATGCGGGACCTTATCTTGTTGTAGACCGTATCAGTGATTTAGTTTACCGCATAGCGCGTCTCCATTCAAACGGCCGTCGGTCTGCAAAAACTGAACTTGTCCATGTTGCACGTTTGAAGCGCTTTATTCCTCGAGAGACTGTTTGACTCGCCCAGTGGGCTTCGTCTGCGCGGAGGGAAGTGTTACGACATGTGTAATTTAGGTATGTTCACCTGTGTAGCGGGGAACACGGTGGTAGCAGAAGAAGAGGACGTTCGGTTGGTGGCAAGAGCTCGCTGCTTCGCGTTCACTGCGGTATACCGTCGAGTCGACCGTTACGTCTGCTTCGAATAAACCCCTCGTAGACGTAACAATATGTACAAGTTTCCAATATGGCGCGTATTCCGAAAGTTATCTTGCGAATGAGTGCTTGCGCATGAAGATAAAACTTCATATGCGTGTGGAGGACTACACCAAGAATCGTTGTGCCATAAAACATTTGCATTAGGGTATAGTTCAAAGGTACAGATATAGTTTGAAGGTAGTGTCGGTATGGACATCGGGTGTTCTTGAATATTCAGCCACTATACGTGTGACAAGTATGCTTTTATCTTCATAAATCTTAAGCACAATTCAAGGACAGAAATAACATTCGAAAGGCAGTTCACCAGAAGATAGATACCAGTAATCATGCACGAGTGAATATTACGCACAAAAAGTACGTGACGCGCTAATTGTCTACGGTAGCCGTTACGGACACTGGCGTAAAACTACGCCACAAAAATGGGTGGTTCTTGTTGTCGCAAATCAGCTTTTTCTGCAACAAAGAAAAAAAGAGAACTAGACTCCGAAACCAATGCTCGTGTAAGCACGAAATGTTCTTTAACTGCGTAGCTGTCCTCGTAAAGTTCATCATTTGCAGCCAATAGCTGCAAAAGTCTGGCTGATAAAAATGTAGCTGTCTTTTCTAAGAATCTTTACTAAACACGTGGCCTTTTGCGAAGTGTACGCATAATAATGATTGGTCCCTGCCACGTCATCTGGAATTTCTCTTTCCTTTCATTTCTGTAGTTTATAGTTAGACGTGTCAAATATAAAATGTTTCCTTTATAGATTTTGAGAAGTCTGTTCTCGGAGCTCCTTGATTTCTTTTCTGCTGTATTTTTTTCATGGCCCGAATCGGCAATCACTTACTCATCAATAAATTCCTAATTCTCTTTACTATATGTCGCTTTCGTATTGCTCTTATTGTTGATTGCCATCCAGCAATCCTATTTTTCGTGCAATCTTCGCAGCAGGCTCAAGACATTTTCCAAAATTAAGCCATAATTATCATCGCACATATAAGAAACAACTAACCATACAACCGTAAACCAAGTAACGGCTTCCAATGAATGGCGAACGAACATCGAGAATAGCAAAGGGAAAGAAACGACTGAATCCCTGATGGAAGGAGTTCCCTCGTCACTCGGGTAATGGAGCAATTTAGCAAGTGAAGACGATATCTCATTAGACAAGCGAGGGCAAATCGATGTGGCTGCTCCCGAGTTCCCCATCTACCGCATAAAATGCCGCCCCTCCGTCATTTCCCTCCGGTTTCGTCCTTTCGTCCCCATTTTCCCTGTCTGGTGGGTACCCCTCCTCCCTTCTCTCCTTATGAAAACGAACCCTCGCTTCCCCTAACCACAGTCCCAGGTGGTTTCCCTAATTGTGCCGACAATTGATGCGTGCCCAGTGTAGATTGAGCGTGCGTCATCAGGGCACTGGGTGGGCCTTGGCGCTTATCCATTTCCGGACGTCGCAGGGATGTGTATACGAAGGTCTCTACTGGAGCGGCAGTGACCTCAGACGGTGCGAGGCTACAATGGCAGTGAAGAGACGTGTCACACGATTATTCTCTTGGGCAAGCCAGTTTAAATTCTTTATAACATATAGCTTAGAAGTAAAGTGAACTGGGCAAATCGATGCTCGTTTAGACTAAAGAGCAGAACAAAAAAAGAGGGCGGTGCATCTCTGCCTTCTTTCCCAGTCTTCGGGCCCTTGTACTGTGTGGTGCCAAGAGATCGTCGAAATTTTGGAGCCCTTCAACGAGGCACCCCTCTTAATGATATCACGGCTTCGAGACACTAAACCCTAAATATTATTCGTAATTTTCACGTGCTGTGCTGTACGCCAATTTCTCGCCTTAGTGCAGATCCCTTACAGTCTTGTGATTGATACGGTGGGCAACGGGATGACAAGCATGCCGACAGCAACTTTCTTTGCTTTTCACTTCATCTCAAAGGCCACACGTGTACAGCATATGTCACTCAGGAGCGAGCGAGAACAGTTACTCGAAATACTGCCCAACTCTGTTCGCATCGTGTTGGGAACGTCCTAATGGGAACGTTCATGTCATTCCAGTTCACTCAGAAAGGAACATTGCTCAAACTTACGGTCTGGCCCTCGCCGAGAGTTGGAGGAACTGCTCTCCCTTGAGAGGACGCTGTGAGGGACACGGTGAGCGTGCGTGGAGCGCCGGGCACGCCACAGAAGTTGACAGATGCTTCATTGTTCGAAAGCATTTCGATTGATTTGGTAAGAGGTGAAGCCTACACAGACTGATCATAAAGGTAACATAACGGTGGAAACATAAAATTACGAAATCATTAGATTGGCGGTCGACTGAGCACAAACAGAAAGACGTTACTGCTGTAAATACGCACCTGCAGTTTGAATGCTTAAGGGAGAGAAAATTCGACTAACTTGACCACAGCATGAGCTACAAGAGTAGACAGACGTGGATCCCGCAACAATCATAAGGGCATAATAAACATTACTAGCATTATAATTTACCACACTCGATCGTCGTAGCAACTACTAAGTGGGGACAATCGTCGGTAACCTGGTGTGTCCATGTTACAATGAGCGAGCTTCATTCACTGCTAAACTTTCTCTCGCACACTCTTCCCTACTAAGCGTAACACCACAGCTCTGGCCTCTTGACAAGGTACCAGGCTCTCCTCTCCACTAGATGGAACTGCGTCTACGGTGTTCGGCTGTTGACCCAGAGGTCGTGGGTTCGATTTTGACCACGGCGGTCGCATTTCGATTGAAGTGAAACGATAGAGACCCGCGTACTCTGCAATGTAAGTACATGTCAAAGAATTGTCAAAACTTCTAGAGCCCTTCCCTACAACGTCTCTCATAATCATATCGTTGTTTTGAGACGTAAAACCCCAGGCATGATTATCTGCTGCCCACTCAATCCCCCACCCACCACATATCCACTGGTTTTGAATTGGCCACAAGGAAACGCCAGCCTAGCATTTGGCTTCGATAAAAGAGCCTTACACTATTGATTTGTGGGGTTTAACGTCCCAAAACCACCATTTGATTATGAGAGACGCCGTAGTGGAGGGCTCCGGAAATTTTGACCACCTGGGGTTCTTTAACGTGCACCCAAATCTGAGTACACGGGCCTACAACATTTCCGCCTCCATCGGAAATGCAGCCGCCGCAGCCGGGAATCAAACCCGCGACCTGCGGGTCAGCAGCCGAGTACCTTAGCCACTAGACCACCGCGGCGGGGCAAGAGCCTTACACTAGTGAAAGGAGTCTGCGAATCTCAAATCTGGTTGACTTCTATCAGTTCGCGTTAGTCTCTTGAACTGCTTTGTGAAAAAAATATATCTTCAGAAGTTGGTCTACTAATACCAGACCACATTGTATAGTAGGCTGACATATGGGGTGATCTTACGGAAACACTGGTTAAGGACTAGGACCACCTGCAAACGAATATGTTGTCGAATATAGAGGTAATATACGTGCCAGACACATCACTGTATATGCGAACGACTGCCTGTGATGCTCGAGAAGACGAAATCTTGTCCACATCACGCGAAAATAAAAAAATGAGGCCTTCAAGTATCAATAAACTTCTTATTAGGAGTAATTATGTGTTCACTACAACTTAGTGGATGTACAACATGTGTGTATGCCCTATATTACTGGAATGTTATGATTTTTTAGTTTTTTTACATAGTTTAATTAAACCTTCTTCTAAACAGTAAAGCCATAACACTGTAGGCAGTGGGATAGATGGCTCGTTAGAGGGGAATGGGAGATAGAGAAATAGCTGGCCGTCCTGAAGCAAGCGCTGTGAACCGAACAGTACAGTGAAATTCTTTGCCACGGCAACTCTTGTACTGCGCATCCACACACCCACCTTTATTTACTTCATTCTATCTAGAAATCGGCGAGCTTACAATAAGCCGCCCATGTCTTGAAACGGCGAAACTGGGAGGTTCTGAAAAATAATCTGCAAGATTCTATGTTTATTCTAGGCCTTAGCTAGGTAATACAGGCTGTATCTAGCTTGTTTCCAGGTGGTTCTAACCTGTTTCTAGCGGCTTCAGCTAGGTGGTGCTAGGTTGCTTTTTTCGTGGATACTCTCAACGCAGAGAGGTTCGAGTGATACCACAGACAATGAGGGACACGATTCGGGTGTTCAAACTCCAGAAACAGAAACTGGCACGGAATTGAAGCTTTCGCACCTCTTATAGATCTACGGGTACATCGTCGATGTCATGGGTCTTCATCACATCGGGGTCTTCTCGAATCCGACGTCGCCTTCCCCGTTGCCTGGTCTTCTCTCGTTGTAAGTACTCTGGGTCATCGGCTCACCGCCGCCACTTCGCTTCCATTTTCCGGGCTAATAGTGTCCCTCTTCATTTTAACGCTATAACGTTAGATAGATATAGCGTTAAAAATCCCGCTGTCAACGTCGGCCCTGTTGGTTGTGAACGAAAAATCGTCAGTGCGTCTGTGACCGAAAAATCAAGTTATCGATATCGCCGTGGGAGGTCGCTACTTGTCCACGCGTGCGCGCGCGATTACACTGAAAAAGCCACGCATTTGAAAAAAAAAAGTGCTCAAGGCCACGAGGCGCGTAATTTGTTTGCCCCTGCCACCCCTCCCTGCTTTGCTTCCAGCGCTTTCCTCGGGACGAGAGAAGAGATAATGCAATTGCAGCATGCCACAAACCTTTGAAACTCCACTTGCAATGGACGTATTCTTAAAATTTTTGTGGCCTTGAATACGTGAGGCAATAAGCTCTTCAAGTGAATTCATTCCATGGTTACTTCAAAAAGTGTTTCAGGGCCCCTTTAACGCATTTCGTTCGACATGTGTCCCTACGAAACCGAGCCCGTTCGGTGATTTGTAGGCGTATTTTGGAATCGTCAAACTACGTCGAAAAAGACCGGGATAGTGCAGCTATTACACCTAAAAACACACAAAAACTTTCAAACAGCTCTAAAATAGACAACTATGTCCATCAAGCGGAAAACATATCATGCCTTTCTAGAGCCGTTGATCAAGCAAACAGCAAACGCTAATGTGCTGCTATCTGTGAGGCATTGTGAGACTTTTTATGGCCTCCGAGATGGTGAGCGCGTGGTGTGTATCTTAGAGGCTATGTGACTCTTGCTTCAGATCAAAATCCTGTATGTACTATTCGCGCGCGCGCGCTGGTACGATCTAGTGTGTGTGTGTGTGTGTGCGTGTGTGCGTGTGTGCGTGTGTGTGTGTGTGTGTGTGTGTGTGTGTGTGTGTGTGTGTGCGTGTGTGTGTGCGTGTGTGTGTGTGTGTGTGTGTGTGTGTGTGACACAACATATTATAAGTATGCACTTAGCGGTTGAAGGGCGCACTACGGGCCGGATTTCGCTATCGCGTTCAACTCTTAAAGGCGAAGCTTGAGGGTCCCCCAATTTTTCAGTGTTCAGTATAAGGCGAGTTGCGCGATTCACCCAATTTCTGCGGCACATAATTATTTTTTATGGTTATCGGTTTTTTTTTGTTCTTCGGACAAGGAATGATTTGCGAAACAGCTTCATCGTTAAAGAAATGACTTTACTCACTAACGTACATAGGTTCACACCGCGGAACATGAACTTATACGAAGGTGATAACGACGGGATCGTTTGGATGCGTTCCGTCCCATGGGCGTTAGGCGTGCCACTCGAGGTCACCAGGACCCTTCTAGTCGACCACCACTGACCTCCACCAGAGGCTGCCCAGGAAACTCGGAGGCAATGTGCAACAATATGTACATGGCCACCGGTCTAAGTAGGGTCAGACCGACGCACGTAACACACACAGTGACCTCGCCTGTTTTTGCAGCGAGCTCAGTTTGCACGGTGCATTGTACGCTGTTTACCCGTCACACGCGTCGATAGCGAACGGCGGTGTATGGGGACCCGCTCGTCGTCTATCACGTGGACAGCGCTAGCCTCAGCCTTTGGAAGGCGCACGCAGTTGCACGTGTACACGGGAAAGATTCGGGCTTGTCAGTTTTCTCTCTCTCTTTCTCTTTTTTTACGAACAGTTATGCGAAAAACAAAGTATGCCGATCGAGTTTACCTATTCACTGTTTTTTATTACAACACGCTGTCGGGTTAGTTGGTAATTTGTCACTTTGAGAATGAGCTGACTAAGACATGACACTTCCTCAAGCACTGCTTTTGGGGTGAGATCATAAGTACTTGCGCGTGTGAATGCGAGCGTTCAAACTTGCACCCAACTTTCAAGAATTCCTTGTTTTATGATCGCATGTTCCAGGCATGGTAGATGAAAAGTAGTTTTATAAAAGCAATAACAGATTGAAGGCTGGGACGTGGTGACGTGATTGAGAACAGCGACTGTGATAGGACAATGATAGCATAATGGGATCGCATTACGTTTATGCCGTCTGCTATTGATTTACTCCCGGAAAGTGCTGTCTGCTTACGAGGCACACAGTAAAGGGGGGCGACCATGAACTTTGAAGCGAAGGATCTGCATACTGATGACAGCAGTGACAGTTAGTGATAGCAAGATAGCGTTTGTACTAGTTGGTACTAGTTGGTGATGTTCCTTGACCAGAGCTTCCCACGTCAAACCAGCGTCAACTACACTCTAAGCTTCACTTCTGACTGAAAGAAACGTGTGCCGTTTGTATGAAACCAAAAATAATTTTAGTGACTTGTTGTGGCAAAGCCACAAGATGATGAGGGGAGACACCGTAGTGGGAAACTCCAGAATTATTTGGACCCCTTGGGGCTCTTCACATGCACTTCAATCCGAGTGCTTGGACGTTCTTGCACTGCGTTCCCAATAAAAATCCGGCTTCTACGGTCGGGAGTGTAATCCACGTTCTCAAGCTTATCAGGATCGCATAGCGCTGGTGATGTAATGCCAATGCTAATCAAGGTAGAATCTGGTGTTGCAGAATATGAAAATTTTGGATGGTGGCAAACACAGAACAAGTTAATGCATCACGACGGCAGAAAACGAAGAATATTACACGGATGACGGCCCGCATGCACTCATGAAAACTCGTGTCGTTTGTTCATTTCGAAAGTAGCAACGTTCACTTTGATGAAACAGAAAAAAAAAAACACACTTTTCTTGCTTCTGAAAATACGGTGGGGCCTGCTTCAAAAATTTTCGGCGAGTGCTTCCAATCCAACAATATAGCCAAATTCTATGTTGCGGCTAAAAGATGGCTTTTAGCCTTTGCGCGAAAGAAGCGAGAACGAAGCAAAGAGTACACACCGACGAGAACAATGGAACATATGGTTTATTTTTGAAAAACTTCTACTAAGTATATCTGCCCGATTTAGTAAAAAAAAAAAATAGGGGACCCTATAGCTTCACCTTTAGGAGTTGAACGTGATAGCGACATCCTGTTCCTATAGTACGTATTAGAAACACTTATTTTTTGTCGCCTTTGGTTGGGGGTTGCCTTCACAAAAGCATATAGAACCCTCATCGGATTGACCGACAATGCGGAATGCGACGTCTGCTGCACCAAAGAAGACATCGACCATCTGATATGCCATTGCCCTCGATTTGCCTCTGAAAGACAGAAGCTTTCGGAAGCATTGCGACAATTGGACGATCGACCACTCTCTGTGCAGATGCCACTAGAACATCGTCATCACCTTTCGTCGTCTCAAAAAGCAGTCAAAGCTGTCTTGTGCTTTTTGAGGACTACAGGCCTATGTGACCACCTTTAACTTTTGTGTAGTGCCACCGCTGCATACGCGCCAGCCGATTGACTGACAATCCTCTATTTTTTTTCTCTCTCTCTCTTTCTCTTCTCTTTCCTCTCTCTCTTTCATCTTTATGCCCCCTTCCTATTTCCCCCGCGTAGGGTATCAAACCGGGCACGTGCCTGGTTAACCTCCCTGCCTTCCCTCTTGTTGTTTACCCCCCCCCCCCCCCCTTAGTGCTTGAAACCTTTTCGGATTTGCTATGCACCCACTATACGGGCCCTGCAACAGTATTTCAGCATGGTCAGAACACGCTGCCGATCAGTAGTAGAGGCTCCCGAGAACATTCGAGCCATATATTTTAGCAGGTACAGCACGCGGCCTAGAATTCCCCCAAAATATAAAATCAGCTAAAAATTGCTTTTTCTTTTCTCGACAAATGATGGAAGACGCTCACATATCACTCGAAGAAAGCCATCTATCAGCCATTGGCTGACTTTAACATGTCACGCTCGGTCGTTACAGAGATCGCCGCGGGAGGCCGCGACTTGTCCACGCATTCGCGCGCGATCACGCTGGATCACACCGCGTATTCCAAGAAAAAAAAGAAAAAAGTGCTCAAGGTTACGAGGCACGCATGACGTACTTTCCTTGCCCCTGCCACCCCTCCCTACTAAGCTTCCAGCGCTTTCATAGGGACGAGAAAAGAGAGAATGCAATTGCAACATGCGACCAATTCTTGTAACTCCACTCGCAATGGACAGACTCTTAAAACATTTGTGGCGTTGAATTCGCGAGGCAATAAGCTCTTCCAGTGAATGCATTCCATGATTACTTAAAAGTGTTTCAGGGCTTTCAACCGTAGAGCCATTATGATATTCACATATTCTGACGCCAGTTGGCAAGGACGCTTGTACCATGTGTTATTAATGCAACATTTCTTGTTGCATTGGGAAGCATGTATACAGGACACGTGTGTTTGTGAAGAAGAAATACTTTGCATTTTAAAAAGTCATTAAAGGTATGAGGACATAAATGAAGTAACTTTGTCGAACAAAGCAATCGGAGGATGGCTGAAAAAGTCTTTTTTTAGTTTTTCATGTCCCATGGGCTCCCACAATTTCTCTCTCTGTTTGATTCCGGTGTTAGAACGAAATGCCTGCGCTGCTAGGCTGAGGTGTACACCCCCATTTCCGACAATGCGTGGCCAATTACATGCTTGGGCGAGCTCTCTGGCTCGAAAAGCGTTCTTCCAGTCTTGTGTTGCAGCCTTGCTTGCACCCCATACCCATGACCACACCTCATAGGAATGTTATACACCACATTATTCGCGCAATATTCACAATGGTTATTAAGCGGATTCCTAATGTTATATGCTTTTCTTGCTCCTTCCTCACTCTCGAACAGCTTTTTTCACCTAGGAACACACACCTACAATTTGTTTTTTTGCTGCAAACACCACATCCACGGTTGGGGCGGTACCCGTGTTTTTTGCGTCAATAACCAGACACCGCAAACACTGAGGCCACTGGGACAGCGGTTATAATTAGTAAATCTCTGGGACAGATAACTACTAGTAAAAACACTAACTTGTCACCACTATCTATCACCAATATCGCTAACTTGACATTCTCCGCGTCAAAGTTCACCGTCGACTGGCACAACGAAACGACACCGCCCATTCCATGGGGTTCTCGCGGTGCTACAAGCATACCATCTCGCTCACAAGGTTCCAAAAGCCACGCTGTCCGGTGCAGTCGGATGAATGCGCGTAATATACCTGATGGAAGCGAGATCATCGTCACCGGAAACTACGGGACGAGGTGAGCGATCATGTACGACGATTAAGCCAGCCCCAAAACGTACCGGCCTTGGGGAGCAAGCGGTTGGGGGTGCCCTCCTCTCACACCCGCTAAATTTGGGCCGTGATCAGTCGGGATTCATTTCGGAACGGCGGGCTTCCGCCGGCCTTGCCGGAGGTGAAGCCGTCAAACTACGGTGGACGATTCTAAAACGTTCGCTTGGCTCTGATACGGGAGAGAGACCGTTAGATTCGGCGTAATTAGGGAAAAAGAAGGAACTGAGAACATTTCCTCTTAGCCGCTTATGCAGGCAGGTACGTTTATGAGAAGCTGCGCTTTAGTCGGCACAAGGGGGGGGGGGGGGGGGGCTAGCGTTGCAGGAAGGAAAAGCAGAGGTATTGAAGGGCTGGGGGATAGAGAATGTAGAGGCGATGGTCGGTGTTGAACGGAAGCAATATATACGCGTAAACGCAAAAAAGAAAGATTAACGAAGGCTTCTTTCTCTTTTCGTTTTATTTTAGCGTTATTAGCGTAATTGTTCCGGTATTACTTGCAGTTGTATATGTACACTGAGCGTAATAACTATCAGCCTAGCGAATCCGATGAATTCTTAGTTTGACTTCGTTGCTGACGGTCAAACTCATTTGGGGCTCCTCGGTGCGAGAGATCGCGCTGGGTTGCGACTCGACTGAAGGGAAGGCGGGCTGCTGTTGGGCGTTCTGTACTAAGGCGGTGGCCGAAATTTCGCATGGACAGTTCCTGGCCCTTTGAATCATCTTTCGGGCATCTTGTGCACTTTCTAGAAACTTCGATAGACCGGAGTTCCAGCAAGCCCCAAAAATGCTAATGAATGTATAAAAGTTAGCGCTGAGAGACCATTCCAAAAATACTGTTGCTCGATGAAGCAGGAAGAGGTTCAATATTTTCCGAGCAAACTGCTGAAAAGGAAAGCAAGAAGGTGCGGCCTTTAGGTACAGGTGAACTCTGTATAATTATGACAAAGAGTTGTATAAGCAGGTTGGAACTACACGGGTTAGATGTAACACGAGACGATCTCAGGATGTTCGCAGCAGTATTCTGATCTTTAGGCACTGCACCGTTCCGGGGGGATGAGAAAAACTTATTAACCTCATTAGAAGTTGAATTAGAATACAGGCGTGCGCATGAACACTTTGTGGTAGGAAGGTATTATCGTACATGAGAATGATAGTCACGTGCAGGGAATCTTTCCGTAGAAACTGTCGTTATGAACATCCTAGTCGTAACACACTTATTAATGCGATAGCGTTAGACAGTTCTGGTCACAGAAAAACCGCCACTGGCGTCAGCTTCGTTGGTTGTGAGCGAAAAATCATCTCTGCATCTGTGACCGAAAAATCAAGTTATCGAGATAGCCACGAGAGGACGCCACTTGTCCACGCGTGCGCGCGTGATTACACTGAGAAAGCCGTGCATTCGAAAGGAAAAAAAAAAGAGTGCTCAAGGTCACGAGGCGCTGGTAGTTTCTTTGCCGTGCCTCCCCTTCCCTGCTTTGCTTCCAGCGATTTCATCGGGACGAGAGAAGAGATAATGCAATTGCAGCATGCGACAAACATTTGTAACTCCACTCACACTGGACGGATTCCTAAAATTCTTGCGGCGTTGAATTCGTGAGGCAATAGGCTTTTCTAGAGAGTTCATTTCATGGTTACTTGAAAAATTTGGCAGGTCCCATGAACAGTGGGAATCGATGATATGCTACGCATGAATGAGAAATGTTGATATGTTACTTTAAAATCAGCACTTCATTACGAGGTGGAGGTAAATGATGGCGTATATGACTTCCGTGTCATGATTATTATGTTTGGTTGTGTCGTTTACTTTCGTCATCTCTTCACGTCTCGTGATACCAAATTTAGTGTATGTGGAGCTAGCGAAACGGCCGCGAGCACGCTATGAGCATGGCATGTTGTCAGGTTATTACATGACACGCGTGTCAGGATTATCATGTTTGCACTAGTCGTATATTTCGTCAATCATTGACGTCACGTAACACCAAATTTGTTATATGTGGATCAAGCAACACAGCCGCGAGCGCATCATGAAGGGCCAATATATACTCTAATATAGCGTTGAAGCACACGCACGCTGGGCACAGTGACGCTATACGTTGGCAGAACGCGAGCACTTCTATAGTCTGACACCAGGCGCAACCAGCGTCCATCGGCACGGCCCGACGGCAACCGGCACGAAATGCGACATGTTGCATTGCGCGCCGATGTCATAGAGTAACATTACTCTATCCCGATGCGTTACCCAGACAACACTGCGTCATCCCCTTTTCGTGACCGAGGGACACCGGACGTGCTGAAACGCGCATGCGTCAAACAAACGCAACGCGGCGCGCGCCTGCGAGAGAATATGGCAAGGCCGCCATCTGGCGTGGCAACGCCAGGCGTGACGCGACAAAATGAACGCCGGCGAGCACGTGCACCGCGTCAGGTCGAAATGTATTGGCGCCTTTATTGTGGCATGTAGTCATGTGCTCACTAGACACGCATCTCATGATTATTATGCTTGCACCAGTCACATACCTTCGTCATGCCTTGGCGTCACGTAATACCGAGTTTGGTACATTGTGAAGCTATAGCGAAACGGCCGCCAGCGCATCATGAGCGTGGCATGTAATTATGTTGTTACATGACACGCATCCCATGATTATCATGTTTGCACCAGTCACATACCTTCATCATCCACTCACTTACCGTACTACCAAATTTGGTATATGTGACTGCTAGCGAAACGGCCGCGAGCGCATCATGAGCCTCGCATGTAGTCATGTTGTTACGTGACCCGCATGTCGGGATTTTCATGTTGGGGTCTCTCACTTGTGTTCTCTATGCAATGATGTCAAACCATACCAGTTTTGCAACACGCCATGTGAACGAAACCACCGCAAGAGCTGCAGGTCCATGATATGTAAATGATGACATTCATGATATACAAGTCATGGTTTTCATGTTATGACTACTCAAATATGTTCCTCATACAGGCATGTCACGCCATACTAAGTTTGGTATTGATACTATAGTCGAAACGGCCAGGAGAGCTAAAAGTGGTAGGCGGATAGATAGATAGTTGGATAGATAGATAGATAGATAAATAGATAGATAGATAGATAGATAGATAGATAGATAGATAGATAGATAGATAGATAGATAGATAGATAGATAGATAGATAGATAGATAGATAGATAGATAGATAGATAGATAGATAGATAGATAGATAGATAGATAGATAGATACGCTCAAAGTCCACGAAGTTCGCTAAGCAATGCTTCGCATTGAGAAGTGTTTCAGGGCCTCTTTATCGCATTTTTTTTTTTACAGGTGCCACGACGAAAACGAGCCTATTTGGCGATTATAGCGCGCGCTGGTTCAATCAATTGTGTGCGTGTTTGTGTACTTGCGTGTTTATGCAACAAAAACATATGAACAAGTATGCAATTTGCGTTTCAAGGGTGCACTAGGGACCGGATTTTGCTATCGCGTTCCGCTCTTACAGGCGGAGCTTAAGGGTCCTCCCATTTTTTTCCAGATCGGCCTTTTGTGGTGAAACTTGTAAGTTGTATATAGTATATTACCATATTTCGTTAGTTTACTAACCTTTCGTTTGGCCTCACGCTAGTCGTCACTTGCAGTCAAGCTGCCCCCTATGACTGAAGAGCGGTTGGAAAATACTTGATGTTTTGTTTCGTAAGCTGCCAGTATAACTGTTATTGATCACGGTCTTTGCCGCGAGTGAGAAGACCAATCTTTCGTTATCGCGCTATGTGATCAGGTGACATATTAAGTTTTGGGGCGTCGCGAAAGAAAAGGAAAGAAGTTTCTGCTTTATCTGCGTTTAATTTTTTTTTTGAGACTCCCTTGGTATCGTCGTGTGTGTAACGCTTTCAATATTCTCGCGAATCGAGCTGGCATCACCTTTCCATTCACCAGGGAGAGCTAGCCGTCTGGCCTCCCACGTGCTTCAGTTCCCCCCTTCCCACTTAGCGATATCAGATATAATACCAGAAACCAGTTTTGGCTGATGTTTCCTTTTCAGGGAATTGTCTCAGAGATCGCATTTGGCACAGATTTTGGGCTGATTGTGCCTCATGTCGTTGAGCAGTGGAATTTCAGTACATTACTTCACGTGCAGTAAAGCTAGGGCAAATAGTACTTCAGCAAGGGTACCCGAAACGTGGTTCCACGTTAGCGCAAACTGAAATAAAAAATAAAAAACTAAAGGTGTCGCTCAGTGAATAAGCGTGAACAAGGGAGCTAGTGGGTAATATAAGCTTCGTTGCAGTGCAGCAAAGGACATGGACACCAGAAAGAAATGTACACGACGCACAGGGTTAATAGCTAATAAATAAATAACCGATAATTTCTAGAAAATTTCCGCATGCATGCTCAGCGGAACCCATATGCATGCAGAAAGCCTCGTAATGACCAATCGATAGTCGATCAATATCGCTGTTTGTCGTCGTGTCATATCCTCGTTTTGGGACGTTAAACCAGACATGATGCTATTTCCTTGTGGTGTCCATGTCATCAGAAGCACTGTGCGAAGCTTGCGAATTCGGTCGTCCGCCTCGGTGGAACAGTGGATAGGGTTCTCAGCTGGTGACCCAAATGTCACGAGTATGATTCGTGCCACGGCTGTCACGTTTCGATGTAGACGAATTGGTAGTGTACCGTGTAATGTGCGATGTCAGTCTACGTTAAAGAACACCGGAGTGATTTAAATTCTGGAGCCCTTCACTACGGCGCCTCTCATAATCTTGTCGCGGTTTGGTGGCGTTAAACGCCAGATAATATCGTTATTACGAAATGGGTCCCTCGGGGCTTGTGATCACGGTAGCATTAGAATGAAGAGATTGCTATATCTAAAACGGGGAAGCGACAGTTTTCAAATAAGACTAACCTGCGTCGTGAAGAAAAACAATGATGAGCCTGTCATCATGTCGATACCTGGGTGCCCCGTCATCAGCCAGAGCGCACTGTCTGGCTTAAATCTTCCCGCTAGAAGGCGCCAGAGTCGATAGCACTGCAGCTGCGCAGTGGACAGTGGAATATATCAGCTGGGCGTTGTTCGAGTGACTCTTTGGAGACGACTTTGGTCCAAGTGAGCGGCTGGGGTAACAGGCTCGTCTAATCCGCCGACCACAGAAGCATGAACGACTCGCCCATTACGCGAATGCACTGGAAAAAGCGTCTGACGATCCGAGCACAGCAAGAGACCACTAGGCGACTTCACTGGAAAAAGCGGCTCACAATTCAGGCCCAGAAAGCGAGCAATTTCAGCTTGGAGGAAGAGGACAGTGGGCCTGTAATGCGAACCTGGGCTCTGCGCCTCCTGCTTTTGCCAATGTATTTTATTTGGTAAGTCCAACAAATTTCGTTATCAACTAGTAAGTCTTGAAATGTTGCATAACTTAAGACGATGAGGAGAGTAACTAGGAAAGCGTAGCGAGATTAAGACGCATTAAATATTCTTTTTTTACCAAGCACTAAGGTTGTAAAGGGAAATAAGTTGGGTTTAACATCCCAAAACCACCGTATGATTATGAGAGACGTCGTCTCGGGAAATATCGAACATCTCGGGATCTTTAACAATATGAGCACACTGGCCTACAGCATTTTCGCCTCAATCGAAAACGCAGCTGGTGCCGACGGGATTCGATACGACGACCTGTGCGTCAGCAGACGAGTGCCTTAGTCACTAGACCACCACGGTGAGGCAGTTGAAGGGAAACAAAGTTGCTAAGAAGACCGGAGACAAGTGCGGGTGCTCGAAAACAAAAAAGGAAGGTGTGGAGTGGGCGTACTATAACCCATCCAATAAGACAATCGCACTCTATAAGACAGTCGCAAATCTATAAAATCTTTATGGAATGCGCCAAGTTTACAGCGCACACCGTCTGAACCCGTTTTTTGACTCTGGCCACCGTCGGGACTCTGTGGGCTCGAGGCCGCGTTGCTTTATCGACTGCGGCGTTGGTGTCACTTTCATCAAATCCTTTGCTTTCCGAATCACTACAGAAGAGAGCGCTGCTTGGAATCGCTAGGACAGCGAAGAAATGGTAGAACGTATTCCTTGCTTCTGTCCTCGTTACAGCATGCGCTGAATGCCGCTAGCAGCTGTGTTGGGCCGCAGTGACGACAGGAACCTGCAGAATCTGTCAATACTATAGAACGGGACGCGAACTGTCGACAAACTGGGACGGCCTTATCAAAATTGTTGCATATTTTAAGTATACTTCTATATCGACATCCTGATCTTGCACCGATTGCTTTGTGCAGTCGGTGCATTTTATAAGTTCCTCGTTCCTTTAAACGCAACGAAGTTAATGAAGTCGAGTACAGCGAACACTGAGAGAAGCATTTTCTTTATTATTGTTTAGAATAAAGATCAGTATCCTTGAAGCAAAGCTTTTTTCCGAAATAGTTTTAACCATTTACTTACCCAATCGGACTCTGAAGCAGTGCTTTTCGGTACCGATTTTGTGGAAAGGCAATTCACGGCCGCTGTAAAATTTCATTCAATAGCACTGGGCCATCTACGTGAAAACACGGGGCATGCCCGTATCTACGGAAATTGGTGCCAAGAGATGCCAGAATACAGTCGCAATTTTACGCAATGTGAACCGGTTGCAATTTCGAAAGTAATACGGTCCCAACTTTGCGCATTGCGCAAGTGTAAGCCGTGAAGTCGTTCAGGTTGCGTCGTTCGAGCTGTGTTGCATGCAAATAAGCTTTCGAAATTCAGCCCCATTTCATTCAAATAAGACCGCGTCTTTCAGCCCTATTTGACATAGGCAATCGTGAGGACGAGCCAAAAGCATTGATTTTAATATTTGGTAAATTTAAAAGCATCTGAACTAAAATATTTACATTATTGAGTGACTTATAAACTTTCTGTAATTTTCTCGACATTATACGGATAGTTTAGGAGAACCAAATTTTCACTACATTGAAATTGATATTTAGTAGAAACGAAGATCTTCTGCTGAAAATCGCACTAAATTACATCATGTATACCTGGATGTTCGCCTTTTATAATCTAACGGGCGCATTCGGACTAAATAATTCTCAGCGCGACTAACAAATTCCACACAAGTTTGCAGGTTTGGTCCCTTCCACGTTCAAGTTTTTGTTTCGTTCATTCTGCATTATTTATATCTATATCCCAATTCCTACAATGCACTTAAAACCGTGCGATCATAACTCTTATGTTTCCATTCGCTTTGTCATCTGCTAGTTTTCAATAAGGTAGCGTGAAACAAGAAACGAGCCCTTATTGTAGCCTTGCTTCATTCAACCTGTGTGATACAGCTCACCACTCTACAGGTAGAACAAGTAATGCACTGTACAGAAGTAAGCACCTCCATATTATGTAAAGTTTAGGGCGTAAAAGATTGACTAAAAGATTGTATAACACTACGCAAACACCCGGAAATAGTGTGCGAGGGCCCAAGGTGGGCCGAACAGGATGGGCTGCAGCTAAGCAAGGTGTGCAATCAAACATGGTGCAATTTGCATTCGGCGTTTAGACAGCAATTCAGGCAGTTGAAATCTTGCGTTTTTTCACTTCATGTTATTATCAAGGAGGCTACTATTATATGTGCTTGCAAAGTAGCAAATGAAGAAAACAAAGTTATATCGCTTTATTTGGTGCATGGCAGTCTTGTGACACAAGGAACATGCGACTGCCTGGAATGTTGCGACAATTCGCAACAGATATCGCTCGAGTATCAACCAATCGAAAGTTTATTTTGTACTGACGTGACGCATTGTGCAGCAAAGACGAGAAATGCAAGGAAAAATTAACGCGCTGGGTTTTGGTATATTTAGGCGTGGTTTAAGAGGAAGTCACGGTGTCGGAATTGTTTGGTAGTATTAGGTTTGCGATTTCGTTTATTTTGACCAATATGTGCATTTGCAACACGATGACGAAGACAGCAAGTGATAGTTGCAGTATTTGCAGCTTGTACTAGTCCAGCTGCCCCATAGCATAAAGGAAACAAAATTCGTATTACAGAAACAGGTTTAGCCGTAGCCGAAACACATGTCAATCGGTGATGTCCGTTGTGAAAGCTCTAGTGCCTCGGCTTGCACTCGGAACGTTCTAGAACATCTAATCGTGATGAATCCAGTGTGTTATTTTCTTTTTTTTCCCTCCTTTATGTGCGCCCTACCATATACTGCACCCGTTTTCGGAGAATCAAGGTGAGATAGCAGTTGCAGTGCGCGGCTACTTGCGACCGCCGCACTCGAGATAAGATTAGCAACGCGGTGCTCATAGGTTGCACAGGTGTCTTCACACCGCGCACACTTTGAAACGCTCACCGAAGAAGCTGAAAGCGAGCACGATAAGATTATGTGGCGATCGCGCACGGGCACAAGCCGTCAGTAAACGGTAGAGCGACAAAATTTGTTACAGTGGTGAGCACATATCTCGCGGGGTCGTCGAGAATCAGTCTCGCAGGGCATGCAATTTGGCATTTACGCTGCGCAAGAATGCGAAATGCATTGAGCGTTACGGAGGAGCTCGTTTTCCGCGTCTGTGTGCGTGCGTGCGTGTGTGCGTGTGCGTGTGTGTCAACGGTGCCGTGTAAAGCATTGACTGCGACGCTGAAGCAGAGTGAACAGACAAACGCAGCACTGTTTGCCACGAGCTGTGCAACTAAGATCTTTCGATTTAAGGTTGACTATATGGTTGAAAACAACAGTGGCGTAGCTTTAGACATAAATTATTCGCATAAAGACGAGACTTGAAGTGGGCTGCGTAATACGTAGTCAAGACAGATGCGTGCCTCAATCGCCGCGCGAGTGAACAAATAGTGGGCGTAAAATTGCCCGTTCCAAAGTACGACTTCGGAGCGGCCAATTCCACTTGTCCAGTATCCACCACACTGTAATTAACCATTTTGAGAATCAATGAAGAACTAACTAGGTGTCCATAGGGCGACACGTGAACATGCGCAGCTCTTTGCTTTGTTGATGCTTCTGCGGCTGTTCATGATCAAATATTTCTTAACGCTTTGTAATTAACGGTCCTCTGTAATGGAAGCATCCTGGCTCGAATGCCTGATGCAAGTATATTGTCCGGAGAAGTGCCCGCTACGCCATAAATCGTCTGTTCGCAAAGTGCCCAAGTGTGCACTCGTAAGGCAACGCGCGCATACGCGCAACTGTGTACTTTCTTCATGCTGTTGCTGATAATGATTTTCAATTATGTCTGAAATTGTGGTGGAGGTCATACGCTTCAGGCTTGTGCACTCTGCCATGTCAGTGTACGGTGAAGAACACCAGATGTTGAACATTTCCGGAGCGTTCCACTACGGTGTCTCTCCTTATCACATCGTGGTTTTTAGTAAAACTCCAAGTATTGTAATTAAATATAATTTTCTGGGGGCTTCGTAATATGTGGGCAGCTTTAAATCACCCACTCGTGGCCCCATTGGCGTTTTGCCGCCTGCTGTGATTCTACGCTTCTGCCTCGGGAGTATTTTGTTTGTTAAGAAGACGCCTTGCATTGCACGACATTCGTATAGTATTTTTTTTTCGAAGCTGTCTCACGCCATGTCGAGGTTCTGCCGAACACCTGCTGGTCACGCTTTAGCCCTGCGTTAAATTGTGATTAGAATCAAATTTTTTGTTTTTGATTTATTGCCAACTTTTCTGACATTTTACCAAACTAGTGATTCAATAGCATCGCATTGAAACACTAGCAACTGGCTAAAACTGGCTGGCTAAAAGTTTAGAGAAAACCAGGCCTAACCACTGATAGTCTTGCTTAGCCCTAGACTGCTCTAGGATTATCAAGATGGTTCTAGACTAGTCTAGGACTATCAAGATAGTCCTATAGTTTTCTTCTAGTTAAAGTTGGTGCTTACCGCTGGTGTTTCATCCATTTCTTGATTAATTCACATGCGGGGTTTAACGTCCCCAAACCACCATATTAATAGGGACGCCGTAATGGAGGACTCCGGAAATTTTGACCGCCTGGTGCACCCAAATCTGAGCACATGGGCTCACAGCAGTGTCACCTCCATCAAAAATGCAGCTGCCGCAGCCGAGATTCGATCCAGTTTTATTCATTTCTACGAAAAGACAGGCACATCTGGCCTCAAATCCTGCAAAAATGACCAACTGGTTCATCGATTATTTACTTAAATTATTTGTTCATTTATCTAATGACTCTCTCGACCGACAGGCCGGTTCCCGAGGCTCTAAGGTACTAGAACTCTGACTTGGACCTGCCAGGCTTACGAATATCGCTCCCTAGGGGGTGTCAGATCAGATTATGTCTGTGCTTTTTAATGAAGAGGGTGACAATGTCAGCTTGAGAACAGACACAAACGAAGACAGAAATTCAGCGCAACGACACCACTATATATACCACAGCAACAAAATGGTCTTGAAGGGTTCCCGCATGCCGGCAGACTGAAGCCTTTTTGGCAACACGAATTCTGGTTTATTCGTTTATTAGTTTTTTTGGCAACACAAATTTCGGTGAAGCTAACACAGTGACGGCGCCACAACGTTTCTATGAGGCGGAAACTTTCGCGAGCAATTTGGCGTCTCTAGGCGTTGTCAACCATCATCGACAGATTTTCGTCACTTGATGTTGTTTTCATCGCTCTTGCTGACTCTAGATTACATGTCATCTTCATTAATTGACCTGCCCAAGTTACCCCACCTCCTCGCGATATTTCTTTATTAGTGTGGTTTACACCCCTGTTACTGTTTTTTTTTCTATAGTTTCAGAAAATGAGGTGGACTAGACATTTGCTACTAGACCACTTTTATAAAGTTCCTGTATAGTTAATAGCGCTAGACAGCAGCGTCAGTGAAAGGCTAACACGATGAACGTTCTTGGTGCGCGTGCTTGCTCCTTTTCCGGACCGCTGATTTCGTCGCCTGGGCAAGTTTTTATCAACGCATCAAGGACTCGGCTCTTAACGCGTGCTATCAAGTGATGGAGGTGCTGGCTCGAAGAGCTTCGGATACTTGCTCGTCATTGGTTTCTCGCAGCTATATGGGGAGTCCATGAGGTTTGCAAAGGAGTATTGCGAGGGTGTATTGCGAGGGTGTATTGCGAGGGTGTATTGCGAGGGTGTATTGCGAGGGTGTATTGCAAAGGAGTATTGCGAGGGTGTATTGCGAGGGTGTATTGCGAGGGTGTATTGCGAGGGTGTATTGCGAGGGTGTATTGCGAGGGAGTATTGCGAGGGAGTAATTCCTCAGAGTTGCCTGGGAGTATCACGGACTGCACGCGAAACACATACTATCATTTCATTCTTGTGCTCATGTCCAGTGCTACTGTTTTCACCGCAGCTCAGTGTGGTAATGCGGTGGAGTATCTCTGCTTTCACCCACTTCGAGTTTCTATCGCGTTCCTTCCTCTTGCACAAGGCACGCTTTAGACCCTCATCACGGCTTTCCCCGCACCTCGATGGCCGAACAACAGCGGACTCCGTGGGCAACACGCCCGCCGACAGCTCCGCTATAGGCGTGGGACTCGAGGAAGTTTCAGTAAAGCGTGATTAGTCCCGACGTTACAAGAGCTCCACGGAGGGTCCTCGAACCGACGTTATTCTTCGTTAGCGCTATACCCTGCCGCCGAGAAAGAGTTTATGAGGCCCTCCAGATTCGAGTCACGTGATGCTATGCCTCTCTGAGTTGGGCTTCTTATACGTACAAGAGCCGGGAGAACTTTCCTTCGGGGCTTCCAGACTGGAACAGAAACGTGCGACTCCTGAGAGGCGCCTATACACTTCGCTGCATCGCGTTCGCGTGGCACATCATTCGTCTGTGTTTGCTTACTCGGTGGTGAACAGGCCACTGTGCCCTAGCGAACTGCGAGAGAAGTGTTGTTTACCGCAAGGCACGTCTGTGGAGTGTCGAGGGGCTTGGTCAAGATGGTTGGATGTTCTTTCTTTTATGCTCCGCCCTGTAGGAACTTCCCTGCGTCAGTTCTTTGTCTTCTCTGTATGTAACGTCTGCGCCTTCAGAGCAGTTTGCGCTTAAGACACCGGCGTTGCACTGAGATACGTTTTTTTATGTGTGTGTTTAAGCCTTCAGAAAGAGTGGATTTCTGCGTGTGCGTGAGAAAGTGAGTCAATGAGTGCTCGCGTTTATGCTTGAGAGTTTTTCTCCCTCTGTGCATGGGTGTGAGTGCGCCTGCGTGTTTATGACAGAAGTTGGGAGCTTTTGCGCAGCTTTTGTTTCCATTGATGTTCCCATCAACTGGGAAACTCTCGTGCGCTCTGTCTCTGCCCTAGACTCGCCTTTTCGGGGTTTCTGTTTCATTGAATGAATGCACACGTCATGTCGACTTTCCAAAGCTTATAATACACTCTATGCCTCTATCGATTTAGTGAGCTTAGGAAACATTTCTGTAATGTTATGAAATATTAATGCTGGACACCCATGTCTTCATCGAGAACATGTGTATGCGAGATTTCGTGGCAGTTTCGTGAGCTCATTGTTCGACGCCAGTACGGGTGCAGAAGTGCACTCAACTGTTGACTCGCATGAGATGGAAATTCAGAATGCAGGAAAAAAAGGGAGAACGACGTCGTTTGGGGTAAGCTCCCGAGAACATGGCCGTTTCGAGAGCTTATATTCGTGACATGGGCTCTTTTGTGCTCGTGTACCTTCACGTCCTCATGAAAACAAGTGAAATGAAAATAAACCGCTTCGCAGAATGCAGCAAGGCTTTTATAGCTCACTGAGAGCATCTTATTTGCATGTGATCGGTATTCGCATCACCAGCACAAGCGTTTCCTCTCTTCGAAGCCCGCCAAGAAAAGAACCATGAGACGTTTCAAGTTCTTTGCACTCAAGTTTTGAATTTCAATGCAAATCGCACTACTCGAACATACGATGTTCCAGATGTGGAGAATAAAAAAAGAAACTTGATCATAGTATTGTTGCCGAACGACGACATTGGTATAATAGCTGACAGGCAACACTTGTTAGTGGTAGCCAATGTTTCCGCAGCAGTAACAAGCAATAAGTAATGCCTGTATTTAGTTAAACCACTTGAAGTTTTGAAGGTACAAAGAAAGGGGCCCTGCAACACTTTTTTTGGACCTGAAGAATTGCTGCTGACCTATAGTCGAGGCCTTTGTGGACATGTCAGCTCAGTATTATAGCACTGCATGCGACAGGTAATTTACAATTGCGTTTTAAAAAGGGCTAAGTACATAGTTGGTTGCAACTTACATTAAAAAAATATTACAAAGGCACTTTCACTCTAGTGATGCCAGAGAAAAGTGCGGATCTGGGTTGCCTAAGTTTCTCTTCGGTTTTTCTTTCTTTCTCTCTCTCTCTCTATTTTGTTTTTTCTTTCTCTTTTTTCTATTTATTTCTATTCATTTCTATTTTTCATCGTATGTCTTACTCTTCTCTCTTTCGTTTTTTTTTTTGCTTGCTCTTGAGAAAAAACGTTTGTTGGGCTTAGAAAAATTGGGCTTAAAAAAAGGGGTTAACAACTCAGATCGCTGCGTACGCTATATATACTAAAGAGGAGAGCTATATATGACAGCGTCCCGCAGAGCGAAGTGTGTATTTCAAGAACTTCGTACTCAACTATGAGAGGGCACTGAGTCGTCCCGAAGAAACTGGATGGCAGGGATACGTAGTGTGTTTAGAAAATGTGCTTAAAGATCTAGAGTACAGTGGGACAGCCCAAACCCATCCGAGACCAATATGGCTACAAACCAAGAACGTAAGAATAGGACAGTCAGTGTTTTGAAAAAGTGTTCTACCATTTAGAGTACTTGGTACTCTACTATAGGAGAACACAAATTCATTTCAGCACTATTGAGAACCTTCAACGTATTTGTGATTAGAACAAATGTTACAGGATTTACAGTATATATATATATAT
This sequence comes from Rhipicephalus microplus, assembly GCF_013339725.1. Classification (NCBI taxonomy): domain Eukaryota; kingdom Metazoa; phylum Arthropoda; class Arachnida; order Ixodida; family Ixodidae; genus Rhipicephalus; species Rhipicephalus microplus. The sequence goes on from NC_051168.1 coordinate 73,625,118, forward strand.
ATTAGGTACTACTCTACCGTGGGACCACAATAGCTGTCTCTGATTAACTAAACGAAACAATATACACTCTCTGAGTGATACGTCAGTGTTTAGAGATTCATTCACCGTCATGGTACACTTATGACAGCATACCACAGCCCGGGTTACTAATATGCTCATATTCTTACGTATCGAGCGCATTCAGCATACTTAGGTAGGGAGTAAAGTTCAGCCTACACGCCTCATCAGAACGTAATAATGGAGGTGGGGATGACGAACTTTTACTGTCGTATGTGTGTGCTATCTACAGTGCCAGAGAGAGAAACAACTTTTATTGAAACGGCAAGTGTTAGAGGAGTTGACTCCCCTCCCTTAGATGGCAGCTAGGAGTCCTTGGGCCCTAGCGGCTTCTTCGGCTTGCCTGATGACCTGTAGTTGGTCCTCGATGCTTGAGCTTAGCAGCGCGGTCTCCCACTGCTCCGTATTCATGTATGTGTTTGGCCCCTTCACGATGTTGGGGCAAGCCCAGATAATGTGTTTGAGGTCCGCCCGCTGATTGCAGTGTTTACATCTGTCTGAGTAGAGGTCCGGGTAACAATGATTATAAGCGATTGGGTTTGGGAACGTGTTTGTTTGTAATAGGCGCCACGCTGTCGCCTGCTGCTTATTTAATGAGGAGTGTGGTGGCGGGTAATGCTGCCTCCCTAATCTGTAGTGCTTGGTAATTTCGTTGTAACTGAACATGCGGTCTCTCTCCGCACGCGGGCTCCGCGTCATTCCTGCCCCTGCTCGGCTCGCTAACTCTCGAGCTAGGGTGTGTGCGGTTTCATTGCCCGGGAGGGAGGAGTGGGCGGGCGTCCATATAACATAAACGTCGCGCTCTCCGCGAAAGTTATTTAAGATTCTTAACGCCTCTTTCGAGACCCTTCCGTTAGCGAAGTTATGAATCGCGGTTTTAGAATCACTGATTACGACGCTGGCCCTTGTGGACGCAAGCGTCAGCGCTATGGCCGTTTCTTCAGCGATTTCCGAATTTCCTGTTTTAATGGTGCCGCTAGCAAGCAGGTGGCCCGCTTGATTTGAAGCGACTATTGCCATGTGTCGACCGTCTGTATATTCGGCTGCATCTACATATACCACGTCCGCGTCATGTTGAAACTTCTTGTGCAGTGCTCTCGCTCTTGCATTCCTCCGCTCCCGGTGATGTTCGGGGTGCATGTTTCTGGGTAACGGAGGTATTATGATGCGCTCTCTGGTTTCTTTTGGGATATCGTATTTATTGCCGCTTTGGCCAGCGTACGTTATTGCAAGTTTGTGCAGGATGTGTCTTCCCGTGTTGCTTTGCGCGAGTCGTTCATATTGCGCTATCATATGAGCCTCAATAAGTTCGTCTAGCGTGTTATGCATTCCTAACGCTTCGAACTTTTCGTTAGACGTGGTGATCGGTAATCCGAGGGCTTGCTTATATGCTTTTTTAATTATGCATTCTATCTTTTGTTTTTCCGCCACTTGCAACTTGAGGTATGGGGTCACATACACTATGCGGCTGACGACGAAGGCTTGGATGAGCTGCACTAAGTTGTGTTCTTTCACGCCGTAGTTTTTGTTGGCGATTCTTCGAATCATTCGAATGGTTTGTTGGGTGTTGTTATCCAGGAACTTTATTGCTTCCCCGTTATGTCCGTTCTCGGATATTCGGAGTCCCAGAACTCTTATGTGTTGTACCTGAGGTATTGGGTAACCTCCTGCTAAGATTGTGATGTTGTGTCGTTCGTGAATGCGCTTGCGACCTCTGCTTGTAGGTCTGTAGAGTAATAACTCCGATTTTTGAGGAGAGCATTTTAGGCCATTGTTCTCCACGTATCGCTCTACCGTATTTACTGCTTGTTGTAAAATCTCTTCTATGTGACCGTCGCTCCCGCCCGTCACCCATAGGGTGATGTCATCCGCATAGATACTGTGCTGAAGCCCTTCGACGCGTTCCAGCTCTGAGGGTAAACCAAGCATCGCCACGTTGAATAGGAAAGGGGAAAGCACCGAACCTTGTGGTGTTCCCTTGTTGCCTAGAACGAATTCTTCGGATTCCGCTTCCCCGGCCATGATTGTAGCTTTACGGTTGGTGAGAAAATCTTTTATGTAATCGTACACTCTCCGACCTACGTGTAGGTTTTGCAAGTTGCGCAATATGGCCTCGTGGGTGACGTTATCAAATGCCTTCTGCAGGTCAAGGCCCAGAATGGCTTTTGTATCCAGGGTGTGCGTTTCGGCGTCTATGATTTGATTCTTTAGCTGCAACATGACGTCTTGCGTCGAGAGTCTTGGTCGAAAGCCGATCATGGTGTGTGGGTATAGCTCGTTGTCGTCCATGTATCTGACGAGACGCGTTAAAATTACTTTTTCCATGAGCTTTCCAATGCAGGACGTCAATGAAATGAGCCTGAGATTTCCGATGAGCGGCTTTTTGCCCGGCTTGGGTATTAATATGATTTTGGCGGTTTTCCATTGCTGGGGTATGGCGCCCTTCTCCCAGCATTCGTTTATGTACTTTGTGAGAGCAGTGACGGATTCGTCATCTAAGTTGCGAAGTGTTTTATTTGTTATACCGTCGGGACCCGGGGCGGACTTGGGATTGAGTCGTCCGAGTTCGTATCGAATCTCTGCCTCTGTTATGGAGGCGTCGAGGTCGACGTTATCCTTCCCTTCGTACTCTGGGAGTCGCGCCTTTGTGGCATCTCCTACGTATGTCTGGCGTAGCTCGCGTAAGAGCTCTGCTTCTGTACCTGCGTAGCTGTGTAGTATCCGATGCAGGTTTTGTCTTTGTGTTGTTTTCGTGCCTTCTGGATCAAGGAGGCCTCGGAGAATGTTCCAAGTTTTGGACATTCCGAACTGCCTGTTCATTAAAGTGCACATGCCTGCCCACTGCTGCTGGGACAGCCTATTTGCGTAGTCTTCTATGTCTCTGTCGAGCGCGACGATTCTCTTTCTTAGACGCCGGTTGTGCTTTTGACCTTTCCAGCGCTCTTGCAGGCTGCGTTTTGCCTCCCACATGTGTAAGAGCTTGCTGTCCATTTCTTCCATTCCTGCCTCTTCGGGAACATGTTTGGTGGCTTTCTGCACGCTACGCTGGAGTGTTTCTGTCCACTTCTGTATATCTTCGATGGTCTCTGTAGCATCGTCCTCTCTTATCTTACGAAAGGTGTCCCACTCGGTTAACATTATTTTCTACCTTTCTTTTTACGCGGACCTGCTTGTAAAATTGTGCATACAATGTAGTGATCGCTGCCTAGATTTACGTTAGTGTTGGTCCAATGAGGGTTGGATATATTCTTTATGAATGTAAGGTCCGGCGTGGTGTCTCTACTGACGCTGTTCCCCATTCTGGTAGGGTCTTGTGGGTTAGTTATTAGCGTGAGCTCCTCGTGCTGCGCGTCGTTCCACAGGTTGCGGCCTTTAACGTTTTCGATGGTGTAACCCCAGGCGGCGTGTGGTGCGTTAAAGTCGCCCACGACGATCAGTGCTTGTCTGCCCGCTACGTTTAGCACTTTGCGGAAAAGCGAGCCAAACTTTACCTTTTGTCGTGGTGGACTGTACACGTTCAGCACAAACAAGCTTCCCTCCTTTTTTCGAGACGGGAGAATTTCTAGTAGGACGTGGTCTATGTTGCGTACGCCAGTATCGTGTTCTACAGCCGTTATATTACGATGTATCAGTGTGGTTACTGTTGCTTTTTCAGCTAAAGTGCTATATGATTTGTATCCTGATAATTTTGCGGTCCCCCCAGTTTCCTGGAGGGCGATTACATCTGGTGCTTGCTTGGTTTTTACGAATTGCTGCAGGTTACCCCGCTTACGACGAAACCCACGACAATTCCACTGCCAAATCGTGTATTCATTAGACGGCGCCATGTTGGCTACTCGAGTTTTCTATGCAGCTGTTCTCAGCCGCAGGTGATCTGCTGTACGGCTTGCTCTTGACCGGCCTCGCTCCTGCGGGTCGGGCGTCTTTCGAGACGTTTTCCAGCTGCCCTACCCTACCCTCGAGGGTGTCGAACCTCTGAGACATTTCATCTCGCATCTGCGTTATCTGCTGTTGTAGGTCCGCGCGCATCTGCATGAATTGCTGCTGTAAACCTACGAACATTTCCTGAAACATGCCTTTTACTTCTCCGAGTGTAGAGTCGCTTTGCTCATCGGCGTTTTCCTTTGCCCTTCGTTTATGCGGTGGCGTTTCTCCACTCATCGACGCGGGAACGGGCGTCGCCGGAGCTCGAAGAAGTGTCGACGCCCTAATGGGTGTTGGCGTGGTATGGGTCATCTCTGAGTGTTTTGGGTTCTTAAGCTTAGCGTTTTCTACTTTAAGCATTTTTACCTCTTCCCTTAGCGTCGCGTTTTCTCGCTTTATTTGCTCTAACAACTGTCTGATCTGTGTTATTTCCTGTTCTAAGGCGGACCCCGCGCGTGTAGGTGTAACAGCAGTGCCAGAGACCGCGTCTGCAAAGCTCACCTGTGCCTGAGTTTCTACCGCTCCTCGGCTGGATTGCAATCTTGACGTTGCCCTGGATCTCGATCGGGTTCTCGATCGGGTTCTCGAACGGGTTCTGGACCGGGTCCTCGACCTTGGTCTGCGACCGGGCTGCTTCCGACTGTCCCCCTCGTATGGTCCCGGGGGTGAGCCTTCTGTGCGATGGCCTTCTGATCCCTGGGTGTTCTCGCTCGTTGCTTTGCCAGCTCGTTTGTTGTAGTTGTTGATGCCGTATGGTGTTTCGGCCTCCGCTTCTTCTCTTCTTCGTCGCTCCCAGCGTCTTCGCCGGACCAAATACGGTATCTTGTACTTTGCCTTGCAGCGTCTGTCTCCCGTAAAGTGAGCTTGCCCGCATAGCTGACATCTTGCTTCACACTGGTGTTCTTGCGGCGGGTTGGTCACGCCGCATCCTCTGCATATTTTTTCGTCTGGGTTGGGGCAAACGTCCGCCCTGTGTCCCAGCCTCCCACATTCGTAGCAAATGTCAATGTGTTTTCTGTATAGCGAGCACCGGACGATGAGCGCTCCGTATTTCACGTATCTCGGCACGTGAAGTCCGTCGAAGAGCACGATTACATTGTCTGTGTTGCCCATCCTCTTCGCGTGTAATATGCTTGGGTTTCTTGCTGTCACTAGGTTGTCTATAATATCTTCGGAACTTTCCTCTTGGGATATCCCTCTTATGAGTCCCTTAGATGTGTTTTCCGGCGCTGCTCTGTAGGCGCTGGCTTCGTGTTCTTGCTCTCCCACTCGGATCTTCGTGATGGCTCCGTACCGCCTGGCTCGCTCTTCGGACGGCGTGCTGACGACCACGATATTCTGCTTGTAGTTTATGCATATACTGTCTTCTTCTGCTGCTTCGCGACCGACGCCAGCGGCGTTTCTCAGGCAGCAGTATATGCGTGCCTGCCTGTGCTCCGAAACGCTGAGTCCTCCTCGTGGTCGCACGATCACTTTGTAGTCTTCTGCCGGTAGACGAGGAAGTCTGCTTGCATTAGCAATTTGTCGTATGGTTCGTTCACCTTTCCACTTGCTGTCCCCAGGCGCGCCCGTCGGCGCAGCAGCGTCTCTTAGCATGGTTCTCTTCGGGCCTGAAATCCCTCCAGATGTTTTCGTGATGTTTCTTCTGCGGACTTCGCACCATCCGGCGTCGTTGGTAAAGTCCTCCGGTTGCATATCTTCTCCTTCCACGCTTACAACCTCCATCGTGGTGCTAGACGCGCCGTCGAGGCGTTCCGAGGTCGCCCCAGGCGTCCTCGTCGACGCGTTGGACCTAGCTCTCCCCGCCGCTGCGGCTGCAGACGCAATGTTTGATCTTCGTGGCGACTCAGAATTATCGGTGTCAGTGCCGAAAAAGCGGGCCCACCTTGCAATAGTTGGTATCCAGGTGTTCGGCTGAACTTCCTCCGTCGATTGGCGTAGAGACTTTAGCCAAGTTTTGCAATTTTTTAACAAAAATCATTTGAAAACTGCGGAGTCTACACAACGTGCGTCCGCACTCTGCGACTCCTAGCGTCCAACCCCCCTCTACAGTGCCAAAGAAAAAAAAAACTATGTTGACAACTAAAACTACACGGTATAACCCTTTCTCGTAAGTGAATGGCGGACTGGCGGCAGCTTAAAAAGTTGAGCTTGTATTTATTATTAGGTTGTAACATACCTACAACCTAAGGATAAGTACACGCTCCGCGCCCAGCGATGCAGCGCCCATCATTTACCTGCGCAACAGAGCAATGGTCGACAATTTTCGTTCAACTAGCACGAGCACATTTTGAACAAATCGAAAGTTCATCGTTCCTTTTAAAATATTACGTTTGCTCAAGCAGGGAAGCCGGAACTTTTTTTCGCAAAATTTGCCAATAAGTAAAATTTTTCAGCTGATAATTACCGAAATGAACAGGTGCCCCTACGGCCAAGTAATATGTCTGAAACGTTCCTGACTTCATGTAAGCAATAGCCTGGCATGATGTCTGTTAAGTGTAATTGAATCGGGGCGGCTCACTGCTCTTCCGTATTTGAGAACAAAGTACTCAAAACTGTTCAACACTTTTTCTAAATCTAAATTCTGCATGCGTGGGACGTTGACCACCGTGGGCAGAGCTCACATTTATTCTCAGGCTGTAACGGACCGTAGCAATCATTTGCACTTTCCTACGCGAATTAAGTGATCTATGGGGCAGACTGCGTAAATGGGTGGAAGGATACGACCATCGGTTAATTTTAGCATAGTTACCACAGTCGCCATGTGTTGACGCTACGGGAAGATGCATTGCTATGGAGAGTGTTGCAATGGTTCCCTACCTAGTTAAGTGAGGATTTAAACCGACAAGGAAGACGAGGTAGTCATAGGGAACATTATTCCTAGTTTTAACAGTGAAGCTGTCTGTCTAGCAAATTGAGCCATGTCAGTCACTCGCAGAAAAGTGTGTTAACAAATATGTGCCACTGCGATGCCCGTCGGAAAACTATCATCATCACCTCATCATAAACTGCTTTGTGCCACGGAAATTGGGTAATACCCGTGCCTCACGGGCATAGAAAATAACATTCGGTAGCGAAGACATTCAGTTCCCGAATGACTTTTTTTTTTTCGGTGGTGCAGCTACACGTCCAAAGCGAATGACACTTGACTTGATGATGTCGATCGCAGCAACTTCCTCGTGAGCATTGGGTGAGTAGCAATAAAAAATAAACAAGCGTTTAGAAGCTTCATACACAACAGATAATAAATAAATGTATTGTTAGGTACATTACGCTGCTGTTAGATTTCGTTCGTTACTTTGTTTGACGACGTTGCAACCGACCGTGTAACAACTTGAGCCAAAGCTAGTCACATCCGCACCGCGAAAAGAAAATGGCGCCTGTCGCATTTATTTCACAACGTCTACCAGCTCAAGATAGGTTTTTAAGCACTTGTTGAAGCGATTAGTGCAAACAAAACACGCGAAACGTTTCCTTCCAGACGAATCAAATGTCGTTTCATACAATTCATCAGCTGTGCCGTCGAGACTACGCATTTCTCAGTCGAGGGAGTTCTGCCGATGAGATTAGGTGACGAATGTCATTTGGGCGCATGCGATTTCGTTCATCCGTGTTGCACCGCGCGAATGACGTTCAATCTGAAGGCGTTTGGAGGTAAATGCCATTTTCTCTGCCCGTGTGGCACGGGTATGAATCCCCATTTCTCACCACTGATCCACTGAAATTGAAGAAGGCAACAACGATCCCAACAAATGGTTACGAAGCGAAGACGATGGCAGTGAGCCGCATACCCCGAGTGTTTACGACAAAGTAGAATACTAGGAGAACGTGAAAGGCGATGGTGACTGCTATAGAAGACCCGGAAGCAATTGAAGGCCTATACGCGAACTTCCACGTACCCGTGCACATGTAAGATCGCGCGAACATTTGGTTTGAGTGGGACTTTCGGTCTAATATATATAGAGATCGGGGTCTACGACTGTCAACGGTTTGACGGAAACATATGCTGAGAATCGACATAGAAACAGCATATAGCATCACCTAGCTTAAGACAACGACGTAGAAAAAAAACCTGCATCACCTGTAGCTAAGACTAAAAAGTAATCTATAGAAGCAAACAACAACCTAGAATCGATGTGCCTGCGATTGTCTCTGGTATCACTCGAGCTTCTCTGCGCTGACAATCGACTTAAAAACAACCTACCATTGCCTATACATAATACACATAGCAACGACCTAGAAAAAAACTAAACAAGCTCTATATCCTAATAGAGATCTATAAGCAATCTAGGAGCAACCAGATTTGTTGTCAGCATCGTCTGCCTTCACTGTTTCAAACCTTTCCCTGCTTAATGCAAGCTTTCATTTTTTTTTATATAGCTCGTAGTAATGATGACACTGATAGGAAAAGAATTAAAGTAGGCTGACGCCAAACACTGGTTTAACCATTGAAACTGAGGTGACTGGTTCATCGGAAAAAAAAAACAAATGTGTCGAAAAGCCATGACGTGAAACGCCTCGGCAAGGTCATGACGCACTCTTACGCACCTTATTGCCTTTGTGCCAAGCTTTTAGTGCGATAGTCAGAACAATAGAAGCGGATGGGGCCGACATTTTTGAAGCCTTCTATTACAGCACACCTCATAATTGTATTCAATATCACTGAAAGGAAGCAGGCCCTTATATGTACTTTTCTACATGCCAGAACCACCATGCCGGAACCAGCATATAATTATAGAACACTTATTCTTCTCCTTTTTATTCTTATTATGACTATCATCATTACCATAACCATAATGATCATCAAAGAATAAGATGAGAGCAAACGCTCGACCAATCCCTGCTATTCCGCTCGTATTTCGCGGATTAAAAAATATATTGGCAATAACCAGATGACGAAACTTAAACGGTGATTATGAGGTCATTGGATGATTACTCGAAAAAGTTCTGCAGGGTCTCTAAATGGAAGTGCGCAAGTTTTGCACAGAAGTTCACATCAAGGTGGGCAATGCCGAGGAATCGAATCCATCCCGTAATGTTACCGGGAGTAGCGTTTCTTTCTTTATCGTAGTACCTCGCGTAGAGCACTCGCTGTTGTCCCCTGACTTCAGCGCTCGTCGAAACAATGTGATAAGGGTATCGTAATTCCTAGCTGTGCGAGCTTGATACTCTAGCTATCTCCCGGTGATCTTTTGTTTTCGCTACAATGAAGAATGGCTGACGTAAGGTTGATTTCAGAAACGTATTTCCTTTCATAGTGGAGCTGTGTGTCGAAGGTTCTGTATATTTTTCGTCCGTGAGTGACCAATCATGGGGGACGATCCCGGAGATGCAGTAATATCCGGCTGACCAATGGTGGAGATGAAGTATGGCGGGTAGTTTTCCTCGCATGATTGACTCGGCACTGGATACGAAGACGAAATGAACACATAGCACACAACAAAGGCTCGTTCTTGGTAATGTGTTCGTTTCGTCTTCTTCCCATAGTGCTGCGTCTATCAAGCAGGCATTCCGATTCTACCAACGTTCCATTTTACTTAAATTTTACACCATCAAATAAATTAATATAGTCAAAAAAGCTTCCCGTGGTCTTTTATGCATTCGCCGCCTCGTATAGACGAAAGCCAGATTCTTTGACTTCATTAATTAAGTTCATTAATTAATCCTGCCCCGTCACCCTCCGTAAACTGTGCAGGACCCAACGCCTCCTTTATTTCATTCAATGCGCTTCTCAACTGGAGTAGTTGGCTACGCCCTATAGTTCAGGGAGTAATCGTGATGTGACTTCATATGGTGGGTAGAGCGCTGCTTGCGTCACACGTGATTCCGAGCGCTTTCTTCCGTAGATGCGATAGGCGTGTTACGCACCCCCAATGTCATGCGTCTATCAGATTTGTTCTTGCGTGCCGCTTCTTTGTGGTGCGAAGCAATGCCGCCGCCACGTCCCATAGCAGCGCATGCAGAAGCGTTGCAGTGATGCTTCCCCATTGGATGGCCGCCTAGCGCCACGAACGGCGACACGCTATCTCAATATACCGCATCACTAACAGAGCCGGCGTGACCGCCAACAACAGGAGGCATGCGAGACGCCGCCCCACGGATCTGTACCCAACTGAAGAAAGAATTACTTCACAGGATTTCCGTCTTGGGGCACTGCATGAGGGGACTCTCTCCCCCATGACCACAAAGCACACGTGAAGGCTAGGTGGTAGGAGAGAGCAACAAGTCTAGCGGAGAGGGTGTTGAACAGCTGGATGGGGCGTTTCTGGTTGGCATTGATAAAATGGAGGAGGCGTTGCCTGACCACACGTGCGCGCTGAGGCGCTGCAACGCGCACGTGGAGTCATGTCTTAACGTAGGTTTATGCTGCCACCGTGATCAGCCCACCACTGCAAAGCGACCATGTGATGACGTCAACATGTGACCGCACCATTAGAGAGAATATTATGATTCATTGATTGATTGATATGTGGGGTTTAACGTCCCAAAACCACCATATGATTATGAGAGACGCCGTAGTGGAGGGCTCCGGAAATTTCGACCACCTGGGGTTCTTTAACGTGCACCCAAATCTGAGCACACGGGCCTACAACATTTCCACCTCCATCGGAAATGCAGCCGCCGCAGCTGGGATTTGAACCCGCGACTTGCGGGTCAGCAGCCGAGTACCTTAGCCACTAGACCACCGCGGCGCGGCGAGAGAATATGATGTTGTGATGGTACATAAGTTTCGCGATCAATGGCAACGTCGCATGGTGACGTCATCGCGCGATGATTTTTGGATCTCTTGTGTTGAAACCGACGCCTGCGGTCAATTTTTGCACCTAATGAGACATCTAAGGCTTTAACTTTAATAACAATGACATCGTTCGTAGATAATGGTGTAGCTTCTTCAGTACATACTAACTTGGAACGACGTCACCTATATAAGTAACTCTATGAATGTCTGGGAGTTCATGAGCATCGCATGGATCCTCAAATTGTTTAATTACTACATCTACAAAGTTCTGTAAGGCAGAGACTTTTTATACCGGGTGTTCAAAATTAAGCTTTATGATTTTTTTAAAATTAGGCGCTCGAAGGCACGTGAGAACCACTTGTGCAAATAAGTTAAGCGGCCAGGGGGACAGAAAGTTAGATGATAATTATCGCTGTCAGCAGCCCAATTAACTAAAATTTAATAATTAACTTTTTACTGGCTGCGGTAAGTTGGCATGTTTATATTGAAAAAATGTAGGCAGTGGTGTTTGTACACAGTTTCAGTTGGAAGATTTTTTCTAGCACGCCTGTGTTCCGAGATATCCGGCTCCAAAGTTTAATTGTCTTTCGCACGATTACGCATGCAAGAGGGTGAGGGTCCGCGCAAAGCTCCTCCCTAAAGTGACGCATCTGTTGCGTGTGGTGTTTAGTGTGTGAAGAGGGTGGAAGCGTAGGCATAGGTGATAGCAATTACCCTTGCCCTCTTCGGCCGGCGAAATCAAAAATCGAAGAACGCTTGCAACCAGTGTCGTAACACGCAACTGCAGAGCCTCTAACGATAGTGGCAGATACCATGCCGAGATAATGGTGCGAGCGGAGAATCTGGATGCCAGTGCGCGTGCGTAATAATCACTAGAGAAGCATGCGTGGTCGTTGCCTGGGCTACGCGAATAGCGTGACTGCTGATGTCCGAGTACTGTAACTTTTATTGAAACAAGAGCAACAACTCCACCAATAATAACTGAAACAGTTTTATCCTTGCTAACGCATATTTCCTGCTGCTACATAAGCATATTTCGGTCATGCACAAATCTCATCGAAACTCTTCACCTCTCAAGACGTCAATGCCCCAAAAAGTGTTCAAAATGCCTGCCTTCGGCAGCAACGCAAAGCATGAACCGCTGTCGCGTCGACTCGATGACTCGGCGCAGTACTTCTGCAGGAATACTCGCACAGGCAGATGTTATCCTGTCCTTCATGTCATTAACATCGCTGGGCTCTGTTACGTAAACTCGATCTTTAACGTAGCCCCAAAGGAAAAAGTCGAGCGGAGAAAGGTCAGGTGATCTTGGTGGCCAAAACATCGCTCCTGCGCGCCCAATCCACTGTTGTGGAAAACGTCTGTCCAACCAGTTCTTCGCCCTGGTAGAAAAATGTGGTGGTGCTCCATCGTGCTGAAACCATACTTGGCGCAGGTCATTCAGGGAAAGACTGCAGACAAGATCATCAATGACAACACCTAATATTTCTTCTGTGTACATCTTTCCGTTCAAGTTGTCCTCAAAAAAGTGAGGTCCGATGATCCTGTCCCCGAGTATGCCGCACCACACATTCACACTCCAGCGAACTTGATGCTTGTGCTGCCTCAGCCAGTGTGGGTTTTCTTGTGCCCAATAATGGGCGTTGTGAAGATTAACACTTCCATTTCGGCAAAACCGAGCTTCATCAGTCCAAATTATTCTGTGCAAAAAGTCATTTTCTTGATCAGTTTTGATGAGGCCCCAATTGCAGAAGTCAACTCGCCTTTCAAAGTCCGCCTCATTTAGGTCCTGATGAAGGTAAACGTGATATGGATGGAACTTGTGCTTTCTTAAAACATTTGTGACTGTTCCGATGCTGCGACCGCACTGATCGGCAATCTGTCGGATGCTGAGCTCTGGCATCGAGGTTACGCACGCGACAACGTCGATTTCAAAGTCTTCATCGACGATTGCCTTCCTGGTCCGTCTCGGAAGGTGGACAGAGCCTGTTGTGCAGAAGCGTCGAAACAGGTTTGTGAAAGTGGGCCTTGTTGGAAGGGGACGGTGTGGGTGGCGAGACGCGTAAAGCTCCATTGCTAAGGGAGGTAGGAGACGCTCGGAGCAGTAGGACGCACTGTACATCGTCTCCCGAGCCTTTCGGCATTTTCGCTGCGACGCGTGCTTACTGACCAATAATTTATGTATGAGTGGGTGCATGAGGTTATTGGGAACGCGCGGATATCACTCTCTGCACTGGATTTATCAAGATTCTCCCAGGAGCATCTGCTGACCCGACCAACGCCGCTCGCCGCCCTGAGCCTAGCTGGCTCAGCGCGCGTCCGGCTCCTTGCCTAAGCCTGGTGCAGCGTCTCACGCTACTCACATCGTCGTGCCCAGCCGCCCACCGGAATGGAGTGCGTCGTAGAAGGTCATACCATCTCTGAAGAGGAGTGGTCCGACGATTCCTGGCAATCGCCCGGCTATCGTGCCCAGGAACGACGCCGACGGGAACTTCAAAACCAAGGCAAGCCCGTTCTTCAACCGTGTACGTCGGAGAATGCCCGCGCCGCTGTGCCGGAACGCCAACCCCAGGTCAAGTCACGTCCGCCTCGGTTACGTCGGCGGGCACCACTCCCCCGATTGCCGCAAGACTCCATTCATATAGTAGGACGTCCAAGAACGCCCATCGACTTGACGAAAGTGCCGCCGTGGCAATTGCACGACGCCCTGCTCAAGGCAGCTTCACTGCCAGATCAGCCACCAGCAAGTCGGGATCGCCTTCGGACGCACCCCACCAATAATACCTTTACCTTGAGCGTGATCGACTCGCAACGCGCCCAAGCCTACCTTCGAGTGAAGTCGATTACCATCGGCGCTGCTACTATCGAGCTCCATGTCTACGCCCCCCCTCCAGACGACGCCATACGAGGCATCATGTTCCATGCATACGATGACTTCTCAGACGAAGAGATTTTGGCAGACCTACAAGCCAGCAACCCCACCATTCCTATCGTGAGTGGAAGACGCTTGGGCCAAACTAGGCACGTCGTGGTTGCACTAATGACGCCAAACCTTCCAAAGTGGATATTCTACCACGGAACCGACATCAGGCTGTACCCGTTCTACAACAGGGTGGAATCGTGTTTTAACTGCCGCAAGGTTGGTCACCGCACGGATGTTTGCCCGATGCCACGTAAGCAGCGGTGCCGCCGTTGCGGAGAGGAACACCCCACACCAGGACAGGGCGAAACACCCGCATGCACGCCACGCTGCATCGTCTGCAATGGTGCACACAACACCGGCAGCTCAAACTGCAAGTATCGCTTTATCAAGAAGGCGCCACCCACCCCGCAATCGAAGCAAGAAGCGCAAGAACCTTCGTCGAACATCCATCGCAACCCATCTCTCAGTGGCTCCTCCAGCAGACGCTCACCATCATCTCGAGACCATTCTGCATCTTTCCCACCACTCGGGAACAGCAGCAACCAGCAGCAGCGCCGAGAGAGCAGGTCCCCATCCCACACCCGGCGCTCAGGGTCTCGTTCAGCTAAACGACGTGGCAGCAGGTGTCGATCCCACAGCAGGCGCCCGAGGTCACGCTCAGCCCAACGACGAGACAGCAGGCCCTCATCTCACTCAAGGTCCAAATCAGCCAGGCGCAGCCCATCGGTGTCTCGTTCATCCAGTCGAGGTCCCGGAGAAGCGTCCAAGTCGGTGGCCTGGCAGCGGGGCGCCCCGGCATCACTACTATCTTCCGATTCACAGGTGAGGGAGTTGGCAAAGGAGAATTCTGCCCTTAAGGCTCAAATCTCGGCCCAGCAGTCCCAGATAGCTAAATTGACTAGCTACATCCAGTCTCTAGAAGCCAAAATAGATAGAGCACTCAGTATCGACAAACAAACTACACCCACATCATCCGAAACACAAGACGCACATCCGAACCCCCTGGCACCAAACCCGGCGTTATCGCCAGTTCCTCAACTTCAGAACGCTAATAAACGCAAGGCAGCTACACCCACAGCTTCACTCCACGCAGACGCCGACATCACTACAAAAGTAACGACGGCAGTCACGGCAGCCATCTCAACGCTGAAATCCGATCTGAAAGCTGAAATAGAAACGCGCTTTAATGCGATCCACCAAACCATCCGAGAAACAACCACCTCATTCGCCGTGTTAAAGAGCTCGACCGAAGCTGCACTGGCCGACTTCAGTGTGCAGTTGGCCATCCACCGCACACCATCCAATAGCCGGCAAACACCGGCCCCTACGCCAATAACATAGTCATGGCGGCTCTCCACACGCTCACCGTCTGGCAGTGGAACTGCAGGAGCTTCCGCAATAAGAAGGGCCATCTGCAGCAACATATCCAGCATATTCAAACCATGCACCAAATGGGGAATGTTCGCCGGACATCATAGTTTTACAAGAAACGAACACTGCCGCTCAACTGCCCGGATACGCATCATATAATCAGAAAATAGACATATCCGCGAGCGCACAATGCCACACTGCCATCTTAGTACACAAGAATGTCACAGCCATTCAACATGAAATTGAGGGTACGAGTATTCATCACACACTGGTGGAAATTATACCAAAAAGACGAGGAGACAAGCCACTCTTCATTTTAAATATATACAGCCCTCCAAGAGATACAGCTGCGGATCTACCTTACATCTTTCGGAAAGCAACAAATCTGGCGAAGGATGCAAAGCTGCTCGTACTAGGCGATTTTAACGCAAAACATCCCGAATGGGGATACCCGAAATCCAACCCCAAGGGTCGCCGATTATGGAGCATCATACACGACCTAGGTTTCAGTATCCTCAATGATCCGGAGCAATCGACGCGAATCGGGAACAGCGTATGTCGAGAGACTACCCCAGACCTCTCCCTTTGCAAAAACACGGAGGGTGCCCGTTGGCTAAACACAGGTCACACCGTAGGAAGTGACCATTTCATTCTAGCGGTAACCATTGAGTTAACCACAAGCAATGTAAAAAAACGAGCCACAGCTCGCATTACAGACTGGGATAAATTCCGCCAACTGCGCAAAGAAACGGCACCCGATTCGGTATTGGACTTGAACGAATGGATACTTTCTTTGAGTCGAGATGTGGACGCTACAACATACCAAGCAGACGTAACTCCGGAACAGCCATCAACAGATTCACGCCTTCTACATATGTGGGAGGCGCATGAAAGCCTCATGCGTAGGTGGCGGCGCCAACGTCACAACACAAGGCTCCGCCGCCGCATCTCGAGGCTCGAACGTGAATTAGAAGCCCACACCGCTGTGCTAACACGCCAACAGTGGGGCCAACTTTGCGGCAGCCTCAATGGCCAGATGGGCTGCAAGAAAACGTGGCATCTTCTGCGACAACCTGCTGGACCCTGGTAGCTCCAAGTCGGCCGCACGCAAACAGCTCGCGCGAATTGTCCATCAATACCCGGGCACCAACGAAGAGCTGCTGGAGGAGCTCATCACCCGCTACATCAACACATCTCAGAAACAGAACAGCACAGAGCAGTTGCCTGAATACACTGGAACAGCCAACGAACAGTTGGACGCCGACATTTCGGAAAGTGAGGTTTGCATAGCGCTACATAAACTGCGTACAACATCGGCACCCGGTCCTGACGGGGTGACAAATAAGACGCTGCGCAACCTCGATCCAAAGTCGGTAGGGGCCATTACTGAATATATGAATGAGTGCTGGAGGTCCGGCCATTTGCCATCAGAATGGAAACACGCAAGGGTCGCGTTTATACCGAAACCGGGCAAGAAACTCGACCTGGAGAATCTTCGTCCAATCTCGTTGACCTCCTGCCTGGGCAAACTAATGGAGCATGTTGTCCTCTGTCGCTTGCAAAATTTCGCGGAAGAGCACCGCCTACTTCCCCCCACAATGCTGGGCTTCAGGGCCCATCTATCCACTCAGGATGCGCTCATCCAGTTGCATCACGATCTCCTACGACCTGAGAGTGGCACTAGTACCAAGGCTTTGCTCGGTCTGGACCTTCACAAAGCATTTGACAACGTGAAGCATAGTGCCATTTTAGGCAGTCTGTCCGAACTACGATCCGGGGAACGCATATTTAACTACGTCCGTGCTTTCTTATCTAATCGAACGGTTGAACTCTCAGTGGGTGACCTTCGTTCTAAGCTCATCACACTCGGTGATCGCGGCACCCCGCAGGGAGCTGTTTTGTCCCCTTTCCTTTTCAACCTCGCTATGAGGTCACTACCTCCCAAACTTGACACGATACCCGGCCTGCGATACACCCTCTACGCAGATGACATCACGCTCTGGACGACGGTGGGATCCGATGGTCAAATCGAGGAGACTCTTCAAAGAGCAACCGACGTAGTCGTTCAGCACGTGTCAGAAGCGGGTTTGGAGTGTTCCCAGAGCAAATCGGAGCTACTATTACTGCGACCTCCAGATCGCCGCAAAATTAAGACTCCACTTCCTAGTATTAACGTGTATGTCAATGACACGCCAATTAAGCAGGTGGCCCACATGAGAGTACTCGGACTCATTGTGCAAACAAACCACCACAACAACATTACGCTAGACCGTCTCACCGTAACCGTGAACCAGACGGCCCATCTTATATCTCGAGTGAGCGCTCGCAATCGAGGCATGAAGGAGAAAGAACTGCTACAGATAATTCAAGCCTTCGTTTTGTCGCGCTTCACGTACGCCCTCCCTTATTTGCACCTCCTTCAATCTGAGCGAGCCCAACTAAATCGGCTCTTACGCAAAGCGTATAAGGTGGCATTGGGTCTCCCCCGAAACACATCGACAGAGCACCTCCTCAGTCTTGGGCTGCATAACACCTTAGAAGAACTTCTTGAAGCGCATCTTACGGCGCAAATTCACCGATTACAGGGAAGCAGGACGGGGCGTTGGATCCTTGCTAACATTGACCATGTGGTATCTCCTACGGGTAACGATCCGGCTGTCATCCCCCCCAACATCAGAAAGAAATTCCTCATAAAACCACTGCCAAAGAACATGTTGGCCAGCCATCACGACGGTAGAAGGAAAGCGAGGGCCAAATTCTTGCAAAAAACGTACGCGTCCAACCCAACCGTTGCGTACGTTGACGCCGCCCAATACCGAGAGTTTACTAAAGCATATGCAATAAGCGTAATCACTCTCCCCGGCAACAACGCCAATTCACCTCAAATTAAAGCGGCTGCTTCTGTCCGTGTGCTTAATACGACAGAAGCTGAGGAAGCGGCGATAGCGCTAGCAGCAGCATCCGGATTCGCCACTATACTCAGTGACTCAAAGGCTGCTATATCCAACTTCGCACGTGGCATTGTGGCCCCCACAACTCTGCGTTTACTATTGCCCAGTCTCCTTACAGATGCTGAGGAAGACGCACTATCCTCCATTGCGCTGGTATGGGTGCCGGCTCACGCGGGGAACCCAGGGAACGAGGCGGCCCACCTATATGCTCGAGGATTCGTCAGCCGAGCGGTGGTACCCGCCTCTGATTTGGAAAACCCTGGTGAAGCCTTGACATCCTACCATGACATCACACAATATTACCGTCTTTCGAGGCAGACAAAACCACCCCCGCACCATAAGCTAACTAAACGCCAGGAGGTTATCTGGCGCCGCTTGCAAACACATTCATTTCCGTGCCCATACATTTATGCACGTATATACCCCGACTCGATTGATCCGCATTGCTCGCATTGTGGCTCAATAGCCACACTTAATCACATTCTCTGGGCCTGCAGGGAAGATCCCCCCTCTCTCGATCTCCTAGCCGCTCCCTCGCCAGAGGGGTGGGAGGCAGTTCTGACCTCCACCAGCCTGGCCGTTCAGCTCCAGGCCGTACAAAGGGCAGAGGAGGTGGCCATCAGGTTCAGCCTGGCGGGTCACCTACCTCCTTAAGTCTGACGACAATAAAGTTGTGTTCTCTCTCTCTCCATTGCTAACGAAGCGTTGCCATTCATTTCAGCCATTGCAAGCACCACGTCTACTTTTACTTTGGTAGAATACCTCACGCCAGAAGAAGCCATATTAGCTCGAAAGGACTCCACGTGGATTTCCTTGGTAGACCTTCAATGCAGAGACGCTGTGCTCTAACCGGAGGCACCCTAGTGCAGGACGGTCCTGCTAACGCGTTCACAAGAAGATGTCTCAGTGTGATCTAAAGTCACGAAAAAACGTCGCGAAAAATGGTCTCCTGTTATCGCGTTCATCAGGATCATGCGTAAGGCTCATGGCGCACCGCGCTGTCACATTTTGATTTCGCCGGCCGAAGAGGGCAAGGGTAATTGCTATCACCTATGCCTACGCTTCCACCCTCTTCACACACTAACACCACACGCAACAGATGCGTCACTTTAGGGAGGAGCTTTGCGCGGACCCTCACCCTCTTGCATGCGTAATCGTGCGAAAGACAATTAAACTTTGGAGCCGGATATCTCGGAACACAGGCGTGCTAGAAAAAATCTTCCAACTGAAACTGTGTACAAACACCACTGCCTACATTTTTCCAATATAAACATGCCAACTTACCGCAGCCAGTAAAAAGTTACTTATTAAATTTTAGTTAATTGGGCTGCTGACAGCGATAATTATCATCTAACTTTCTGTCCCCCTGGCCGCTTAACTTATTTGCACAAGTGGTTCTCACGTGCCTTCGAGCGCCTAATTTTAAAAAAATCATAAAGCTTAATTTTGAACACCCGGTATAGTGCTGAACTAGCCATGCTGGTACAGATGCATTACAAAGAAATGGAGCGCCTGCGTGGTTCTAGTTTTTTTTTTTTTCGTCTCTTTGCGCAGCTCTGTTATCACAAAAGCTTTAGTGCGGTGTTTTGTGGCAAGAATATGCTGCGGTGGGCCGCGTTAAAACGCGGCACGTCACTTGCTTCAGCGCATAAAATACAACTAGTTACTCTGTTCATTACCGCCCAGCCTCAGTTTCGGTTCAGGTGAGCTCCGTGAACAACTAGCGCTACCTAGCGTGTGAAACGACCTATAACTGACTCATCTGCGCGCTGCCTGCATTATCTGCTCGCGTTAACTTCACTGTCGCGTCACATGCGCTGTGCGATATCGATGCTTTCGTCCTCATTGTAATTATCCTCAGTTGCTAACGAGTTTGTTGAGGCCTCTACATTTTCCACGCGTTCGCCACAGGCGTGGACATGCAAGCAGCCTGCTGGTGCAAGCGCACCAAAAGTGATATGGTGGTGATGACGTCATCATCGCCTCAGCTGAAGATTTGCATCGCATTCGCATTAGCAGAGAAATTTCCTTCATGTGAGGATTTGTAGCAGCAGTAAAGTACAATGAATGCACTATAGGTATCTTTCTGCGGTAACCATTCGAGGGTTGTCTGTCTCCTCGTAGCGCCACCAGATGGCCTCACCTATCCGGTCGCTCACCCTTGCGGCCGCGGTAACCCGGTAGTACACCAACGCGAAGGAAAGCATGCACACAGAAAATATGAACTGCAGAATTTAGGCAAATATTTGGCGAATGGATTGCAAAAAAAAAAAATACTTTATTAATGTCCTGCAGGACGCGCTTAGCGCGTAGCGGGCGTCTCCCATGTAGGGACCGACAGGGAATACCGCTGGCGGCCTCTTCGTGCTGGACAGCCCATTGCCGGTCGGCGAGAATTGAACTTCTAAGGGACCTCTCCCACTTGTTCGCAGGTTTTCGAGATAAATATAAAACAACGCTTAAGACACGGCACAGAGAGAGAAGTGACACGGATGGTGTTGAACTTGTACCTCAGCGCACTGAAGTTCAGCGCCGTCTGTATTAGTTCAAACATTGGCATGTGTCTTAACCGCTGTTTCATATTAAGCATGTGACACTAAATAAAGACGTTTCTGCTTGCCCGATACTCCGGCATATCCAAAGGGGCTTCAGGAATCTCGGGTGGCTGAAGGACGGTGTTGACGTGTTGTCAGGTTTCAGGCAGCCGCAATCATATAGACGTGTTTGTTTGTTGTCGTCCAGCTCATTTGGGTAAGGAAGCAGGGGTTCTTTCCTTATCGGGAAATATGTACGTACGTAGGGGAAGCTTGGCATGTTCGTACATGACCTACCATCTTTCTTTTAGGGGCGTAGCTTCTTAGGCACTCCCGAAACCCTTGTCGTGAGGGCCTCCCACAGTTTATGCACTCTAGCGGGAGCTGATGCCTTCATAAGAATTTCTAATGCCACGGAAAAGTATCCTAGTCGAAAGCAGCGGCAAACACCTTCGCCGCAGGCCTCCATGCAGGCAGGGGATCACCGCAGTTGACAGCCATTTTGGTTTTCTTGTGGCGCCCCCTATGGTCACAGAAAGTTGCAAATAGTCAAGGCGCAAGTGCGAAAGATCTGTGTGCACTACCAGTTCTACAGATCGCCCAGAGTGCACATGGTTTGAAAAAAAAAGCCATGACAACGTATACGAACACCAACATTTAACCATTGGTCAATGAAACCATGACAGAGCAAAAGTTCGGCAAGAACGATATAAAAGGATGTTAACCAGAACATAGTAGAAGGCAACGAATCGTGATCCGATGCACACTGCTTCACTTCGTCCCAGCATCAGCATTCGCTTTGTGGATCTGCAGCTGATAGACTTGTCTTTATTGCATTGCGTAATATTCTCTCGTGACTCTTTTCTTCTTCCATGCCGGGAATCAGACCTGCCTCCAGGTACGTATCAGCGCGATTCTTTTGTTCCCACATGATACATTGACGCTCGTGCATGAGGCAATGAAATGGGGCAGCGCGAAACGACAAGAAACCTCGACGAAATATCAGATTGTCGTATCAGAAACGCAGCTGATGGCCGACAAGCCCCACGACCGAACGCATCAGTTCCCGGAAAACATCTCATCGGAACACGCCGGTGACGGCATACCTGCCTTTCGGTACACTAGCCGGCGCTAAGTTTTTCGCGAGCTTTTTCGCCGCCACCAAAATGTGAGACTCGTACGCGCTTTGCTTACTCCCACCCCTCTCTCTTCACCCCTACTTTTGCGCATGCCTGCCTCTGATACAGCCACAATCACCCTCACCCAATCATATCATATCGTCTCGTTGAGACGTGGCATGCGAACGTGCGACGTTCGCCCCGCCGCGGTGGTCTAGTGGCTAAGGTACTCGGCTGCTGACCCGCAGGTCGCGGGATCAAATCCCGGCTGCGGCGGCTGCATTTCCCATGGAGGCGGAAATGTTGTAGGCCCGTGTGCTCAGATTTGGGCGCACGTTAAAGAACCCCAGGTGGTCGAAATTTCCGGAGCCCTTCACTACGGCACGCGCCAGCTCTCATAATCATATGGTGGTTTTGGGACGTTAAACCCCACAATTAAATCACCGTGCGACGTTCATGTATGCATGTGCAGCTCCTTCGCGATCCTACACGACTACCTCTTTCCGGGTGGTAGTGCTTCCCGACGCGACCAGGCCCAACGAGCTCTCCTTACATTTATGAACCAAACGGACCTGGCCCGTTTATAGACGGTCTTTTTTTGTGTTTTTACTCATACTCGTCGAAGTCTTATTCATTTTGGTTCCCTTCCTCACCTTCTTTCCTCTTTCTCCCCTCTTTGTTTTCCCTCTTTCTTCCTTCCTCCCGAAAGAGCGAGCAGGTGTTGCGCCCCTCCAGGTGGCAGTTGCCAGCTTGCTCTCTCCCTCTTTGCTACGTGTCCTTGCGTATCTGTGTATGCAAATCAAATAATAATAATAATTTAATTTATCGTGAAAGCGTTCGTGAATAGGTCCTCCGCGATCATCAAGAGAGCATTCTTCACATTTCGTATCTGCAATAGCGTCGTGTGTCGAACTGTATTGCTGTGGCCAGTGAAAGCATCGCACGTATGCTCCGATTGTCACGGTGCATCGACGAATCTGCATAATTTTGTTTTCTTGTCAAGGCTTATCGCAATTGGTTATCTCTAGTTCATAACGTGCCACAGTGATGCCTAGAAGCATGTCACTGCTTGCGCACAACAGAACTCGCGTTTGAGTGGCCCATTCAAAACAGAAGAGTACCTTCCTGTGGCTCGAGCATCGGTGCTTGAAACAAGTGCCAATCCACTCGTGAACGGAACGAGTGCTGGCTTAGAGCGTAACTTTTATCGAAGGCATACGAGGTGCAACGAACAATGCCGAAGTGCAGGTGGACATCGTCGCGTCGGCCGAGTCATTCAACCATACATAGGCGGCACGCGCCAGCTTGCTATATATATGTAAAGGGTATGCTCTCACTTCACCGCCGCCGCCATTTTGTTGTATGTGTATAGCCAGTGCAAGTGAAAACCTGTGGTTCAGCGTGCTAAGTCAATCTACAGAAGGACTGTGTAGTCTGCCAGTCTTACAGCACTTATATTTACGTGATGTATTGCTGAGGCTACTTACGTCACATATATTGGCGTTACAAGTCACGTGACATAATTGACGTCGTGTGCACTGATGTTGCATGTTGCGTGACACAATTCACACGCCATGCACTGAGGTCATCAAGTCGCGTGACAATTTGTGTAAGCTACATTGGCGTCACTTGTCATGTAACAAAATCTACGTAAGGCACATTGGCTTCACATGGCACATGACATCATTTACGTCATACGCATGGCTGTCTCATGTAGCCGCCCTCCCCACTAACGTCAAATGAACATTTTCAAAAGCAAATCACGAGTTCTATGTGCTTGATTTTCGCCTGAGTTCGTCAGATGCTTTGACTGTAATCAATATGTTGACAGTATTCCTTTAAAGACCGTCACAATTAAGTGTAAATATTACCGTAGATTTATTTCCTTGGTCGTGTCTGAGCTCACTTCTTAAGAGTTGGCAGCGTCGTCACCTTATGAGGATGCTCGATGCCAGAACTATGAGGCTTCAATTAAGCCTGCTGGTGTTGTCTACATAGGGCGGGAAGCTTGCAGCGCGTTTAAAAAGTAATCTTTAGTCCTGTGGCAGGCCTCGTAATCCTCATGCGTAATCCTCAAGCGTAATCCTCAAGCGTAATCCTCAAGCGTAATCCTCAAGCGTAATCCTCAAGCGTAATCCTCAAGCGTAATCCTCAAGCGTAATCATCATGCGTAATCATCAAGCACATCGCCATATGAACCTATAGGCATAGATATCAGTGTTAATTCTAACGTCAGGTACACACTGTCCATGGTACAAGCACAGATGTAAACAAAGAGGACTGACTGCGTACACACTAAACAAAAATGACCTGAAATAACCCCAAAAACTGGGTAAACCATTTGTCCTCTAGCGCACTACCTTTCCTGGGTTTTTTTTACCACCTACTACCGAGGTAAAAATTTACTCTCGTGCTAACTGAGTTTTTGAACGTAGGGAGAGTAGTAAATATTTACCCCAGTGAGGTTTTCAGCGAGTATAGAGAGTAAATTTTTACTACCTTCACAAGGTTTTTGAGGTGATTACTGGGAGTTATTTCTGGTGGTAAAAAAAAAATCGACGGGTGCATTCGCCCAGAGACGACCAATTTATTGAATAGCAGAATTGATTGAATTTATTGAATGGCAGAATTGGTGACACATAGATTCACATAGAAACAAACACGCATACACAACAAATGCAGAATAATACACCACTAGAACAGACCGCACGCGTTTCTCTACTACACTTCGACAATCCGGTATATATATAGGCACGACTTTTTGACCGGCCATGTAGTACCGGTAGGAGAGCTCTTTTTTTGCATCGATTAACAACAACGCTTGAAGGTGCAAGCGTAAGCTTCAGGTGGGCTGCAGGGCACTAAATGTCACACCGACTTTTTATTATAAATCTACACGATCTCACCTTTTTGATTATCCAATAATTGCTTGGCACACCGGGCTCTTTGCCCCACCCGTGTTAGCACTGCTGATGCACAAGTCCATAAAATATACCTAAGTACGCACAAAGCATGGTAGCTCAATGATTTTCATTGAGCGACGTTGCACAAACACAGTAGCAGCACGTATTCATCACAACGGGCGTAGAAGAGCGGTCCACGCCTGCATACAAGCTGCTTACCGATGGCGTTCTAGGCCTTTTCGAGGAGCACGGCTATCCGATGAAACACAGCTGGCGATCACAGAACACATATCCTGTGTGAATTTCGTCGTCATTTCAGACACAAATGAACACGTGACCGCTATCTTGCGCGGACGGGGCGGTGTATGCATACTTCCAACGAAAGACCACCATCCGGGCAGGTCCGGGTTTTCTTCGTGCTCACCGGCCGCCACTTGTTGGTTCCGTCTGCCTCTAATCGGATTCGTGCTACATGTTTGAGAACAGTTGGTGCATGAGGTGGGCAATTCGGGCAGCACTTTACTCCTGCAGACATCGCCTACTGTGGAACAAAATATATGCGATGCTTCTTTCACACTCCCACTGGTCACTGGTGGCCGCGGCTCGGTGCCGACGACAGAGTGAAGCATTTTGCTTATTGCTTCTTCAGCAGGCAAGCACAGACGATGGCACCAGATTGATTTTGTTACCACTGGCAGATCTAGAGATATCCGCGAACTGGAGATATCTGCGACGTGCAGGTTCGGAGGCGCTCGGAAGAGCACGGTGGCTCGATGATCTAGGAAACACGTGAGATCCATCAGCCCAACCAGACACACAGATACCGAGCTTCTTGCACTGTCTGTCTCCAAAGCCACCGCCGAGCAAAAGCAACAATTTGCGAAAATATGCAGGACAACTTTCCACAGCAGGTTTTCTTTCTTTTTTTTTCTCTTTTGAGAGCCCCCCCCCCCCTCCCGTCTTTTTTTTTCATTCAAAGGATGCTGTTTTCGCTTATTGTGCTTATGCTGCCCCCAGTTCCAGTAAAAGTGCGCTGACTCGAGGTCAGTCCAGAGGCACGGCGATGCAAAAAAAAAAACAAAAAGAAAACATCTGTGGGCTTCGCGTACGTTCAGTATTCACTGAGAGCGTCACCGAGGGGGTATGGGGCAAGAGCCGCCGAAGCAGCTGCACCTTGCAGTCACGTGGTAATAAACTCTGAAACGCAGGTTAAAAATCACGTGATAGAAAACTCCCTAAGTGGCAAAACTGGATTTTGACATCCTTTTACTACTTGCCTGAGAGGTGGTGGTAAAACTATGTCATGTACCATCTTTTACTCCTACGCGAGGTAGTAATTTTAAACGCGAGGGAGTTTTCAGAGGTCATGAGCCAGAAAAACCCCAAACTCGGATAGTTTTTGCTTACAGTGTAGGTGGCTGTGTTCGCCTTTCCTTATAATGGTGACATAGAAGTACTCAAGTTTTGAGGCGCCCACCGCGGTGGTCTAGTGGCTAAGGTACTCGGCTGCTGACCCGCAGGTCACGGGGTTGAATCCCGGCTGCGGCGGCTGCATTTCCAATGGAGGCGAAATGTTGTAGGCCCGTGTGCTCAGATTTGGGTACACGTTAAAGAACCCCAGGTGGTCTAAATTTCTGGAGCCGTCCACTACGGCGTCTCGTAATCATATGGCGGTTTTGGGAAGTTAAACCCCACAACGTGATTGATCAGTCAATCAATCAAACGTTTTCAGGCCGTGCTGGGATGTGATTACGTGGCGTATGGCTTGAAAACTTTTGACTTCTCCTGGACGTAGTACTGCATGGGTCGAGAGGCTTCTACCTCGTTACGTGGACGGAGCTTTTGCTATGAATAAACGTGGCATAACGAACAAAAAGCTAACCACGGTTACTGCACTTCTGTACTTGTATTGCAGCTATAGTTCAAAACCTTATGACCTGCTACCACAAAAACATAGTGTCATAAGTCTCGGATGACTCGTCAGAAGTCTTACGAATGATCTGTTTACAAACGCCCAGCCGCGAAGCCTCGCCATGAGGAGGTGCACAGACACCCGAGTGAACTGCAGAAGAGCTGATAGGCAGGCTAGTTAGCATAGATTCCTTATGACAACTTAACAGTGCAAACTTGGCTGCTCTTGCTTGCGTTCCTATCTTACGCGTCCCGTTTGTTTCCGCTGCCAAGTCGTCATGAAGGCCCCCAGTCATCCAAAAAGACTTGAGATGAAGTTTTCTTTTTTCAACACTGTCTTCCATCTAATATTATTGACTTTATCTTAGAGGACTTCGTCGCTCGACGTAAGTTACACTACATCGAGATACTTCACACGATAACAAAAGCGAGGATGGGGTCGACAAGGGAGCGTGCCAACAGGAACATCGTTTGAGGCCCTCGACAAGGACGCCTCCTCGAATTCCTTGAGTGAACAAGTTTTAACAAGTCTCCTCTCCGAACTCTCAAACGTGATCGTTGAGCGCAGCTCAGCACCTATGCCAGCTGCCCGGGGGAGCAACTTGCGCGGTTCCTTCGCTTAATCCGCTCGCCGCTGTGCCCACGTAACCGGCGGCTACGGCCTCCTCGAGCGATCTTCTTCAGAATAGAGCAAATCGCGAAAGGAAACTCCATATGCGGATTAAGCCCCCGCGAAATGGAAGCTTCGTAAGGAGGATTTAGGCCTGCGTAGATGTGTAATCTCATCCAAGTGGTCCTCTCACCTAGAGTGTTCCTGAAGAGATTTCGCGACATGCTCTTTCTCACAAGGCGACAGTAGGAGTTTACGATACTATATGTATATATATATATATATATATATATATATATATATATATATATAATATATAATATATAATATATATATATATAAACTTCAAGACATTTGCGAAGGCCACTCCATGCAACTCCTGTTCAATGCCCTCACGACGTGAGGGGACCCCGTTCGTAATGTCCCCCACCAGTCGCCCAGCAGCTAAACGATAAGGGAGGAGGTTACAAAAGTTCGAACGCAGTACCTTGAATAGACAGCTGACAGGAGCTTCAAAAGGAAAGAAAGAATTAGGCAAATCAGGGGTCCGGTATAGTGATAAACGTTGTACAGCTTTCCAGAGCATTCTTCTCTTCCGAAAGGTGTGACTACGGTTTAGAAGCCGAGGGGCTGCGAAATAAAGAAAAAGGTTCGAGTCGGAAACCCCTCCCGCCTTCTTTCAGAGACATCGAGGGGGGGGGGGTGCATATTAAAGAGGTGCGTCAACCGTTCTTTCGTCGAGCCGTCCGTCCCACCAACCATCATCCGTCCCAGGAGTATGTACGAGCTCTGATGCTTGAGTCAGGAGTGGGGATTAGTGCTGTAACCTCTCGTATCGGAGTGGAGACGGTGGGACGTTCTTCTCTCGCTCTCTTTCCTGAGAACGTCAAGCAGGAAGGTGAGGGGGGGCTTGAGTTTCGAAGGGAGAGTTCAACCTCGAGGAGGAAAGAACACGCTTTCCTCTCTGCCCGTCGGCGCCCCGCTCTCACCCTCGCATCCTAAATCTCCATCAACGTTACCTCTCGTACCGCTCGAGAATCTCGCAGACATGCAAACTCTCTCTAAAGTGCATACATATGCACCCTTCTGGAACGACAAAGAGCTTTTTTTTGTTCGGTTGTTTGCTTCGCCACCACGAATGCAGCGTCGAGCGAGTAAAGCCTGCAGAAGAAAATAGCGCTTGACTTTTGACGACTAACCCCCTCTCCCCCCTCGCTGTATACCTTCACGTCTACCAAAATTTGCCTCTTCACTTTTTTTAAAATATTGCGCACAATATCAAAAGGAGAGATCGAGGGTGTTTCTTAAGCACATTGCTTCGTTTCCGAGGCGCGTATGCTAAAAGCAACGAGCTTTCAAATACAAACAGTGAGAGAAAGAGGTAGAAGACATTCAACACAGCTGTATTCCAAGGGTCCAAGGCAGTCAAACAGAACACAGCGGAAGCAATAGGTGTGGGTGGTGTTTAAAACGACACCACTCCCCCGACGCAAGAGTGCCTCTCCTCTCATCTGTCCTCACACGTTCTGATACAAAGGACTGGGAGAGTGTGACTGAAGAAATGTAAAGTTACGATGAAGGGCCCCATGGAAGTGCGCAGCAGCGCACACACGATACGGGCAATCGGCGAGCACGCACAATACTGCGGCGCTCCCGGGGCCGATCTTGGTGACACCTGGATATCGGCGAGTGAGTCGTGGCCGACAATGGCAAATTGTCGAGTCAAACGGGACTCGTCCATTGCGACCCTCGGCTCCGTGCCACCACCGATTTATCGTCGCAGACTGGAGAGAGATCGCCGCAGCTTCGCCCTCGACGCGACGCTGTTGAACGCCGCGGCGAACACTTCCACGATTTAGAAAAGGCAGAGCCGCGTTGATGGGAAGCTTCTCCAATGGATGGCAGGCAATGGTGGGGGTGAGGGAATGTATAGTTGCTTTCAAACAGAGAGCGGACTGATTCTTCTTTTTTTTTTTCCTTCTATACCCTCTTGCAGTTATTTCTTTTTCCTTCCATTCTCTCCTTTTTCGTCACGCCCTTCCTCGACAGTCATCTTTCTTCCACCGTCACTTTTTTTTTGCTCCCGCCCGATGCCAGTATGCTCTCTTTTGTTCCGATACTGAGCCCGCGCCAAATACTGCGTCAGTCCGTGGTGGTGGCGGTGTTGTGCTCCAAAACGCGAGTGCCTCGATCTATTTCTCCCTGCTTGTCCCGTTTCCTTCACTTCATAGCTTGATTTTGCGACTATTTGCTTCATCTCTAGCCCCCTTCGTTCCCGTCCCAGTATTCAACGCCCGGGGGGGGGGGGGGGGGGCGTTGCATAGCGGTGGGGGTCCTTTTATTATTTCAGTCCCAACGCTGTGCAAATACTCACTCCCACATTTAGTGAAACCCACCGCCGCTGCCATCTGGTGCTGCCGAGTAGAACGCCCGTCCCCTACTTTTTCTCTCCATAGTAGTTCCCCCTTTTTTTTTGTGTTTTTTGGGGTGGTGAGGTTTCGGGAGGCGCCGCGGAGCCTTCATCTGAGAGCAGAACGTCCAGCCGAGATTCGGGATTGGGAGAGGAGGAAGCGGTGCGTAGAAGGAGGAGGCAAAAGAAACTGAAGCAGAGATCGAAATAACCGAGGAGTGAGGGGGATACACGGCGAGTGCGGGAAAAGAGGCAAACGGTGTAGAGGGAAAGAAGCGGCGCGGGCCCGAGTTTGAGGGCCACTCTTTCTCTGACGCTGTCGTTGCGAAGGCGTGCGCTTGACTCTACTACAGGGGGCGCGATCTTCGGTCTCGCTGGCCCTCCGCATCAATGCGGCTGGCGCATTTGCATGGCTCTCGCAGTGCTTGATATGTACAACCCCCCTTTCTCTCTGGCAAAAAATTGTACATACAGTACGCGCAAGCGTGCATAAAGAGCAGCGGCAACTTTGAAAGTTGAAGGACGCCCTCTATGAAAGCGGCTATGAATTGATAGCCCGCGTGCCTCGGCATCGCGAGAGGACTATGCCGCGACAGTCGGCTTCTTTGATAGCAAGGTTTCGCGTTCAGTTACCCGAAGGGACAAAAAGAAAGGGGGGGGGGGGCGGGGGAGGGCTCCATTTAGCTCTGCATCGGTGGGTTGTTTTGCGAGGGCCGCAAGTAGTCAGTCGCGCAGTACATGTGATCAGAGGACGCTTAAGCTGGACAGTCTATAGAATGTTCAACGCTAATCCACTTACCTAATCTTGCTAGAGGTTGACATCTTCATGGTTATCGAGGACGTTCGTTGTTCACTTGTGTTGGCCTAATCTCTGAACAACGGTCTAGGAATTCCACAACATGGTATATACAGTGACATAACACAATGCCTGTCGGAACGTTGCAGTAAACGGAATATGAACATCCCTTTGAGATGCTTTATATGAGTCGTGTATCTTCAGAATTCTGCTTAGTTCTACATCTGGCTATGAGAAAAGTGTACTGCATTGTTCGGTAAAACGTTTTTAGTGTCCTGCAGTTTGATGACCCGGGCTCAGGCATGGCACGTTGAGACATCTGTAGTCTTGACAAGCCTACACTTTGCGGGCCTGCATGTTGGACGGTCGAGATTTGGGTAGCGAGCTTTGAGCTCGGCAACGCATTGGCTAGCCTCGCGGATTGTTAACCCCGGGATTATTACTCTTATATAGGTCATCGATTCCGGGAGCAGTAGTTTACAGTTGAGATGGCTCTATACTATACGCCTTGAAGGGGCTGACGTGATAAATCTCAAGGTAGATCGGAAGATACACCGGACGGCTTGGATAAGTGTCAGTCGGTTGCTGCTTCTGGGTGGTAGTTTCAGCTCTTTATAACTTAGTTGTTGTTAGCTGGAGCATTTTCATCGAGTTTGAACAGGTCCACATATTTGTTTATTTACTGCCATCCACCAGCTGACACGTGTAAGAGGCCCCTCACTACAGTTGGCCGATCGCCTTTCATTCTTCCGAATAAGATTAGGTCTCAATGAAGTTAATGCACACAAAAGTTTAGAGAGGAGTCTTGTAGGTCATATGAGGGAAGTGAGTCGCAAACTAAGCGTGCACACACACACGCGCACACACACTGAACCTCCATAGGGGTTTATTAAAGGTGTTATAAGAGGGGTATGAAGCATACCCCCATGTTAAATTGGTGAAACCAAACTTGCATACGTGTGGATAAGTGCACTCTTACTATTTGCCAACTTCTAATTGTGGAGTCTGTAAATGGTGGTAGCTGCAACGACGTCATCAGCCAGCGCTGCGTCACGTGTTTCTGCGCATAGCCAATGGTCAGTATTATCATTGTCCTTCAGGGGTATGAAGCCAGGAATGTTCTTCTTGGGGGGGGGGGGAGGGCCTTTTTGGTTTCAAGGAGGGCAACCCATTGAAATGATAACCTTTTCCCTCTCTATGCCCTACATGGCGAAAAAAAATGAGGGGGGGGGGGGGCACGGGCCCGCTGGGCCATTACCTGGGTATACATCCACGTGGTCTGTGGCAGAATGAAAGGGTCACAAAAGGCAACTATCAAGTCGACGTTGATTGTTGAAATAGCGGTCTGTAAACCACGTAGTGTTACGTTTGTGCCAAGGAAGGGCCTATTTTGAAATAAAATCCACATGGGTTTCCATTGGGTTAGCGCACTTAAAATTACCCGCCTCAAGAAGCGGACCTACCGGACCGACTCAAATCACTGTTGCCACCCACAGCGTTGCCCGGCTTTACTGCGTTAGTAGCAGCAGATCGAAAGCAGTAGCAGCCACAGCAGCAACAACGGCCATTGATCAATTTCTTGCCATTGGCTCAGAGATCGCAGACGTTTTTTTTTTTTCTTTTGGGGGGGGGGGGGCTATACTGCGCCCCTCTAGATGGCATCACCTGTTCAGTAATTTAATTTGCGAACCACTCGCGCCAATAATTCCCCGTAGTTAACGTCTGGCAGTTCTTTTTTTCATGAATCAAACAGAAAGAAACAAGCAGCATTTTATTGCGCCTCTTGATGCACGGAAGGTGCTTTATTTAGTGCAGCTAGATCGATTACTAGTGATTAATTGAAGGTGGTCCATATGACGTCATCGGGATCATTTTAAGAAAGTCCTACTGTGGGGCATGCGTTCTTGTACATTAACCTTAATATATCCGTAAGTATGGCACCGTTGTTGATAATATTGTCGTTTTAGATGTTGCCATACACTGAGCTTTCACTCTGACATAAATCGTTGCTTGACTTTAGGGTCCCTTTACACGAGTACTTACACGATATTAAGGCACCTCATAAGGAACATTTTACGCTCCTTTCGTATGCAGTGTTCGCAATCTTCATGCGCCCGAGTCAGGCGATGTATACGTATAAAATATCAAGTTGTGGTTTAAACTTTTCATCAGTGAGCATCAGCAAGGCAGCACCAGCGCAATGGACATTCTCCCGATGAGTCAAAACACTTACACTAAGTTTGCAAATTTTGCGTGCACGCTGCATGCATGCATGCAGTGAACATCTCAAAAGTCAGGATCAGTGGACGAATGTTCTCTCCTCGTTGTCAACACGCACCACGTGCAAATGACAGATATCTCACTATAGTACATCGTGAGTTGTCTGTCAGTGACGTAACACTGCCATGCATGAAACGTCACCGAGAAGCCGCCCTCTCGATGTCTAAACTGAATGTACAGCTCTCTAATTTAGTGGCATTAAAATAGATTTGATGCATTTACAGGCTCAGGCTACATTACTTTATTTGGAATTCTTGACATCGGTGTTCTTTGTGAGCGGTATCGGGGGTGCAGGCTGTTGTGAATTCGCTGTGTCGCGATGGTAGCGGTGGCGAAGAGCAGCGAGCGGTCTAACGGACTTCGCTCAAGCCTTTGCCCGAAGGCGAAGCAGGGAGGCAATCCCTTTTGAAAACAGCAACAAGAAGGAGCGTCTACTGTAGTGGGTTGTCGTCGGTACAGTGCCGGCCAGCACGACAACGTCGGCTGGGGCAAAATACTCCAAACATGGGGCCAGCACGGCCTTGAATAACGTTTTTGGTCTTTTCTGCGAGACCAGTTTTCCGGAACGGCACATTGGCTCGTCGGAGAAGGCGACGCTTTGCCCGGAACTGCTCAGTGGCTCGCCGCTGTCTGCGTGGAAGGTGGCACTTGGAGGGGGGCAGAGTTCACCGGAATTGCGCTGATTCTCGTGGGAACAAGCGTTGCCGAACGAGAACGATGCTTGTGGCATAATAAGGCGTGCCTGCGCAGTAGAGTACTTTCAGCAAGCTATACGGAAACACGGTGAGGAAGTATATCTGCGTTTCTTCTTGGCAGCTCATTGTACTTTAGCAGTTCTTCGTTCCAATGGCACTGCGTCCTCCGAACAGGTTTCTCGTTAACAACGCGTAGGCTATTAGGCAAGCATGAAGATTGTCAACCACATCATAACATTTTTTTTTTAGGCGTTTGTGTTGTTGAAGCTTATATAGATGATTCTCTCGCGGACGAGCAAGAGGGCTCTGTGTGCACGATAACTGTTTCTCGGAGGGGACGCTTTAACAGGTAAACGCACCGGGGAAGGGGTTTAAAACGGGACAGAGACCTTCACAAAATTGGAGATTCGGTGAGTCGGTTCGTCGTATTTTAATTGGTATAACGCGTCACTGTGAAGAATGAATGGCCTAGCAAAACATTTGGTCAACCGATGGGTCCTCCACTGTCGCTCTGCTCAGCCATTTCTTCTGCGCTATACCAGTTCCAGGACGGAGAAGGAACTACAATGGGGCAAGTCAAGTGGGTCAACTAGCAGGAAAGGAGGAGCGCTACTGCCATACGGTAAATAATTTGCGTGTCGTATTCAACGTAGCTTGCTGAAGTTAGAGGCTATTATCTTTTACGCATACTTCTTCACGTTATCGTGTTACCAGGTAGAATCTGCGCGCATAGAGGCGCATTTTTGTGGCCCTACCTCACAAATTCACTTTCGTTCGTAGGAACTCGTGGTATATCCGCACAGCGTAGACCCCAGCCGTCGAGTCAAAATACGCCGAAGTGCGAGCGCCAATGGCGATTGCTTTAGCCGCATCACGAAAGCTATAATGGCCTATACTCCGTTTCAAATATCAGATGCAACGCTGTGAAAGGTATGCGAAAAATTCGGCCAGCCAAATGTAAAACCCCGCGTGTTTCGTGGTCGATCGCGTTAAGTCTGATTCGTGCCGGTGCACCCTGGCATTTCTTTGTGCTCCCCTTTGGCGCGACTGACGAACAGAAGAAAGCGGGCTGAAAAAGAGCGCGTAAATACCGAATGACCCTGTGGTGTGCTATCCTACTCTGACACTGAAAGTCCAGGTGGCCGCCACCGTGACGTACCCAAAGTAGAGAACCTGTATGTGACGTCACCCCAGGTGGTCAAAAATTTGCGGAGCCCTCCCCTACAGCATCTCTCATAATCATATGGTGGTTTCGGGACGTTAAACCCCACATATCAATCAATGCATGTGACGTCTCGCGAAAACAAAGCTATATATACAGCCACATAACAGACGTTCAACGGCGCTTGTTTGTAAGGCACGTAATGTACTCAATGACTTCTCGCCCTAATAACAAACAAATTAAATGTTGGGGGGTGAGAACATCGAACTACTTTTTGTTGCGAACGCATCGACTGCATGAAGTCTCGCTAGCTTCCACAACGTTGCGCATGATGAGTGAAACAGAGTATAGAACATTGACGCTGTGAATGTGCGAACCTCCGATAGGCTTGATAGGTGGCGCCGCCTGGTGGGGCTACAATGAACCGGGTAATCACAATATTGTCATTGCAGAAACATCGTGCATTGTACGTCTGGTGTAAAAGCCGCTCAGCGGTGTTATTAAAGAAGGGTCACGTTTTTATTTTTGTCACCTCAAAAACATGACGTGTAAGCCAACGTGTTCATCAATGTGGTTGCACGAAGTGTCGCAAGATGCCAACACCATCGTTGCAACAACCTTTTACTCTTTTTTTTTCGCATTGGAGGATACTGTACTCGATAAAAAAAAAAACATCTCGTGATTTTGTCGCAGAAGTAATTCAATTCTACCTAACTTAAATACAGATTAAATGCAGTCAGCATCACCACTTATGGTTTGCGACAACGTAAATGTATGAGCTGAAACGGTGAAAAAACATGCGTTCCGGTAAGGAGGTAAACACAAACCGGTATCCGGTAACAAGTTAGCGTAAAGAAGTATGCGTATACAAGCTGAAAGCCCCTACTGTCAATAGCTTCGACAGCAACTTACGGAAATACGATTTCATGGTCAACACGTGACAGACTTCTGTCTCTTTGGGAAGCGAACGACATTGGGAAATGGACATCAGTCAACGTATTCCAAGTGAATACTTATTTTTACTTTAATGTGCAAAATCCCGACGCTTGAGGTCAAACTCGGACACTTCTTCATGGCTGAGTGAGGGGCACCATGCAAGGAGTGACATAGGTTAAAACACCTTCAGGTCACGCTCATTTTCACCGACGGGCCTTAGTCGGTTGTAATACTCTCGAGGGTGCTCCTGCAGGGGTGTATTACCGAACTAAGACACGTCGGTGAAAACAAGCAGGAACCACCCGACTTGAGGAAAAGGCATGATGAACTGTGTCGCTTCCTGGTGTTCCTCACTTACCACTGAAAAGGGGTCCGACTTGGACACTATAAGGGTCGGAATTTTACATTTTAAAGGGAAAATACATTCACTGGTGGGACTAGTGACTTTGAATAAGTGAACTGGTATTCCTTTTTCATTGTTAAGAAAATACGGTGCGCAAATATGGCGAGGTAGTATAGTAGTGCACCTCCTTTTAAATGATAGTGCATCAGGTGTCTTGCTAACAAGTGATAGTGCAACAGGTGTCTTGCCAACAATACCCAAGTAGTCTATGCTATCTTTAGGTAGCGTACACGGTAATTGTGTGCTCACGTTGACAGGAATAAGGCGTGATAACTCCGCGGTAGTTTTTGAAAAAGCTTTCGTGGTGCTGGGGCGCCTTCACTGGCAAGGGGTCAATTGCCGGGAAAGGAGTCGCTGTACCGTTGTACGTCACCGTAGTTTTGCGACTTGCTAAAACTCTCCAGTATTATGAGAATGCGTCGAAGACTCCACGCAGAGACTGCACAGCAGAATGCAAGGATTAAAATCGCATGACGGCAGCAGGCTTCGTTTTCTGTTAGTTCAGTCGCAAACGCCCGGTGTTGACCACGACACAGAGATCTGACGAAATCCTCGTCCTTCTTAGAGCCCTTCTCACTCGAGTCAAGGGGTGGCCGAGAGGACAGCGGTGTTGAGGGAAGAATTTGGGAGGCAGAAGGCAAGGGGGGGGATGCGTTGTCTAGAATAGAGCGCACGGCTTCACCATTGGCGGAGGGGTTCGGGATCGATCGTCCAATAGCGTTCCTCCGGACGGGAGCCGGGCGCAAATTGAGGACCACCCCCTTCAGCAATGCGTAACACATTCCCTCCCGCATCTTCAATGCGCTTGAACGTGCATTGCCGTGCCACACACACACCGCCGTTTTACGGCACTGTATTTTTTTGTTTTGTTAGCGCGGCCGCTTTAAACTTTGGGGTGTTATGACGACGACCCCCGTCACGAGAGCCCTAAAGCAGGAATGTTTTACTTGTACTTGAGTCGTTCTTTTCCTTCTCTCTGAAATGGAAAGAGAAGGTGAACGCGACCGAAAGAGAGGGATGGGGAGCTGAAGAAAGGTTTGTAGGGGTGAAAGTCGAGAACATTTGGCAGGGGTGCATTCTCCTTTACGTAGCCGAGTATGTGGCCCGCTCACCCTCCACCCGCATTTGAGGGGATACAAGTAGTATTAGCAGACGCACCCCTCGACGGCGGTTCGCGAAGCGTCCGTGTCGGGGAGGTGTCCGTGGGCGCCCAGTCCACTCAGGGTAGCGTCCTCCTCCTCCCCATGTTATGGGTCGCTCTCACCAACCTTTTTTTCTTTCCCTTCTGCCCGCCCTCCTTTTCCATACGCGTGTCCTCCACCACCGTACCCCACTCGTGTTTTGAGCGCCAGTGAACACTCGTGTTACTGACAAGGGTGCTTCCTAGTGCTGCCTCTCCTGGAGAGATTCCACTGAAGGAAGAGCCACGCGAGATCGCCGACGGGAGTTGTGGATGGTAGTCGACCAGGTGGCTGGCTGTCGAGCGTTTCGTGCCCTCCGCGTGCGGATAAACAACGACCTCGAGGAGCCAGACACAGTCGTCGTTTGCCCATTATACGGCCCCTCCTGGCTACTGCCACTTCGCCCACTCGTCGTCGAGACTACGGCGCGTGTTTGCCTCGAGAGGCCCACTTCGACCAGGCCGAGTGGCTGCCTACACCTGCCCGGACTTGATTTCGCTCGTTGATCGCACGCTCTTGAGCGAACGTAGATGACGTTTGCGCGTCAAGAAGCGTCGTACACTCCACCACGGTCGTCACTCTAGTGTCACCCTCTTGTGAGACGAGTGCGTGTTGAGTGCGTTCGGCCCGACTGCCACTTGTAGGGATTATAAAAGAGGGGGGGCCCGGAACATATGCGATATCTTCAGTTTATTTTTTTTTTTTGCTTTCGTGCGCGAGTATTTGTGTGTGCTTACGTGAAACGCTAAACACGAGAGCTGGTCGAGGAGAGCAAGTCTGTGTTGTGCTTTTGATCGACCTGCTGCCTGTATGAGGAGACTTCTTTTATATCCTGCCGTCTTGGTCTTAGATTTTTCCAAAGCTGTGTGGAGGAATAGGGACGCGCATTTCAAGTGACCCAGCTACTTATCGAGCTTCTTCTCGAGTGTGTGTATAAGTATTGCCCCGGAATTATTACCGCAAGTCCCTTTACAACATCTCGAGCCGCTCACCCTCACCTGTACCAGCTGAATCTTTGGTATTGCAGAAACATTGAGAGTGCTCTTGATATCGCTTGAAAGCAGAGTGATATACATAGGAAGAATGCAGGGAGGTTAGCCAGAACCTTTTCAAACTTCAATCTCTTCTCAGCAAGAAATGTAGAACCCAAACATTGTAATAGGAAGGTGAAGAGAAGACGCTTTCTCGGCAGCCCAATACAGGAATGCCGTGAACTTCGGGCAGTTTACTTACTATTTCATTGGGGGGAAGCAGGCTTGAACGAACCATGACTGCTAGTGACGTGTGAGTGTGCGGGCCCTTGCGCCACAGGCGCCTATCCCATCTCAAGTAGAGCAGCTTCTTTCACGCGGCTATGCATCCGAGCCACGTTAGGGTCCAAGCCTGCAAGAACGTGCCCTTGTCCGAGGCCTTCGACGCCACCCTCTTTCCCTCAGGTCGGCCCTGTTGCGCAGAGGTCACTAGCGGCCCGCTTCGGGTTCGTCGAGCATATGCAGCTACACCGGCTAAGCGCTTCTCGCGATGAGGCCCACATGCAAACGCTGAAGGAACTCGCCATTCCGCTTCTCAAAAAGCAAGCTCACGGTGGCGCTGCTGGTGGTAATAACAACGGCGGTAGTGTCAGTTGTGGTGGCCCTGGCAACGGCACGTCGATGGCTCCGTCTACAGCGCCACGGCTCACGGTGTTGCCGATTTCTCTGCAAAACATTGCGTGGATGTCCGTGATTCAGCGGGCCCAGGCGGCGGCTGAAGCCAATGCTGCTGCGGCCGCCGCCCTGGCTGCGGCCGCGGTTTCAAAGTCATCCTGGAACGGTCACCAGGGGACGCCTCCTAAGCTTAAATTCTCGGTTGCCAACATTCTAAACTTAACCGAGGCCAAATTTGGCTCTTCCAGCTCGTCCTACATCGGAGCCAACGGACAGCCCCCGGTCTTGCCGACTGGGGGTGGTACTACAGGAACAACTCTCAGTGGTGGATCTGTCGGCGGTGGTGTCTGCGCGGCTGACCTGTGTGGTGGCCCTACCGGTGGCTGGACCACGGCCGGACATGTGCACGGCGGCAACGCGTCCTCCGGTGGTCTGGGCCAGGACCTGGGCGCGCCACCCTATTCGCTGCACTACGGTGGAATGTGCCCGGATCAGGCCTATCGGTGGTTCCACCCAACGCCGGACATGCTGTCGTACAGCGCACTCGGTGAGTCGCTATGAAGCTTTTAATATTTCCTTGCCAACACTGTGGACATAGGTGTGTGTTTAGTGGGTGGGGGGGGGGGCGTGAAGTTAGCTTTACATTGACATAATGGGGAAGGGGTGCGGTGCGACAAGGAGAAGGGGGGGGGGCGAAGTCCACCCCATATATCACCACAAGAAAAGGGGGTGCTGCAACGAACCTTCGCCCTTCCACCATCAACGGAATGCCTTCGCATCTCTAAACCATAGAGGATGTGCACCTCTGTGGATACTTTGTTTCGTGAAGCTCGTGCGAAACTACAGTTCACCGGAGAGTTGATTGCTGAAGCAGTGTATATTAAATGTGTACAGTTGAACTTACACTGCATAGCACAAACACATACTCATACCACAGGGAAGGCAACGTAGGTGGTATGTTTGACCATACTTTGCAAGCCGTACTACACTCCCTGTGACGTTGTAAAGATAAAATATCAGCTCGGTCCACAGCCTATTGCTATCCCTCCTGAAAATGCTCCGCCCATTCGCGTTTACTGATTTTTGTGACGTCATTCACGTTACGAGCGTTTCCGATAAATGGTTTGATGGGCGAGATGGTTTAGCGTCATAGTAGAAATACTGCGCAAAACAACAGACGGAAAAAGAGCCACGCCATGCAGCACAGCGCAGACTATCAACTGAGTTTTATTGCAAGTTATTCATATATTAGTGCAGAGTCATAAGGCCAGAATCCAACCTGGAACAACCGATATCATATTTAGCTATACTGGTCCCCAAGAAATGTTTCAGTGGGATGCAGCGTAATAGAGCAATGCATGTAAAAGCGCTTCAACTTCTCACGCGACAATCAAGTTCTTACTCCTGGAAGCACCCTAGCACTTGAAAGCAAGGGCGCCCAGCTTGTTGCTTTATTTGCTGGTTGCAAGAAACGCCTATGGTGAATGGTTTATAGCATTTCACGGCGCTCTCAATTGAATTGCCATAGCAAGTTACCTGAAACAGGATAATTCTTTTTATGGCTATGCAGCGCTTTAAGTATAACTTTTAAGTGTTACAATTCTATGTGTGCTTATTCTGTCTATCTACTGATAGACAGAATAATCGAATGTTTAATTGAATCAAGCGCTTTTTTATAAATATCTGTCCCATATCTTTTCGAGTGTTTGTTGCAACGAACCACTTGCGTATTTATCTATGCATGTCGCATGATTGATCGCGCTACTATAGCCAGCTATGCTAATGAAAGAAGTTTCAAGGTAAACTGGTGCACGCAAAGAACGACAGGGACACAGAAAATATGGGATTGGGACAGGGACTTTTTGTCCATGTCCCGTTGTTTATGTGTATGTTTCTTGTCGCTCTTTGCGTGCACTCCAGTATACATTGAAATATCGGCCAACTCGGTCACATGCAAGCTTTACAAAACCAAACAAGTGTTTCTGATGTTTTATGTTACGCGCACCTCAAGGTTACAAAACAAAAAGGTGCTACTCGCACCCCAAATGCCTTACAGATTAAACAAGCACGTTGGGTGGTAGTGTCCCTGATATTTTTTTACGGCTTGATTACTTCTAGCGTTGAAGATTGTCTGCAAATATACAAACATCAGCAACATCGACATAACACCGCACCCGGATGTTTATATATATTATAAATTAGGTACTTGTCCACGTTGTTGCTTCGCGGTTGGTTTTATTTGCGGTGTAAACGTGGTAATGCTTGACAGCAGATGCATAAGTAAACGGCGCGAAAATATTAAGCCGCATCTGTATGGAGAGGACGTGCATGTGTTTGTTTCTCTTCTACGTTCACAGACAACTGTCATGCATCTGCACGTACGGAAGCGATATAGAGGATACTTTGTTTCATTTTTGTTTCCTGCTTCAAGGGTCTGTCTATACGACGTCCTTATCACCAGCTCGTTAGCCTAGCGAGTGCTTATTAGCTAATCGAGAAAGACAAACAGCCGATCCTTGAAGTGCTCATCAGGCTGAGAGCCTGATAACAGCGAAATGTGATATCCCGAAACAACAGCTCGCGAACGCCTCAAGTGGAGACTTGTGACGTCAAGCGTATGTCGTAAGGTGCAAGATTGCACTGCAAGAAAACGACCCCTCGTTACTTAGCAGAATGAGTGACGCCGCATGAATCGAAGGATTGTCTCTTCTGATAAACACAGAGACAACTTATCTTCAGATTGGGGAGAAGGCTGAGGAGGCGGGGCTCCCGAACATTGGCGTTGCTCCGTAAGTTGTACGGCCACTGGCGGATGATTTCGGTTTTGCTCGCTCGCACCATTACCACGCTTTAAAAAGAAACGTACAGCAAAAATATGATTGGGAGAGACCTTTAGTTGATTCAGTGTGTGATTTGGCGTCCTATGAGTACTTTTTTTTGTGAACTAAAGAGCTTGGTTGAGGCCGCACAATGACGTCACGGACAACGTTTTTTTTTTTTTTGGAAAATGGTGGGCTGACACGGTATAGTACCTTGTATGAAGCGAAAATGGAAAGAAAACCTTCTTGCAAGGTGAACATTAACTGTATTTTACGTAGAACTTCTAGTGTGTGAGTTTTAGTCTCGCAATCTACAAAGCAATGTTTATTTCAGCGAGGCAAATGCAAAAAAAAAAAATACCAGCAAACTTCAGTAGTATATTTTTGGCTCAGTGGAAGGCACGCGCTATTGAAGAATATGAAGCATTCAACTCGTCCCCCGAAAGTTGTAGGTTCGGTTCCTACCGGAATCGAGATTTTTATTATTCCAATTCTATTCAATTTGTATCGCAATTCACGCTATGTCACTCCAAAAAAAAAAAAGAAAGTGTAGTACCATCCCTGGATGGGGATGTCCATCGCTGGAGGTAACTTACAAGAGAATTGGTGTCCTATGGTATGGAAAAACTATATTTACGTCCGTCGAGGCGGGAAGTAGCGCGTAGCGGGCCGCTCCTAACACAAAAGATTTCGGTTGAGATAAAAATGTAAAATAGACACAACTGTCGTACGTGCTTTTTCTACGTACAAAAACAACTGGCATTATGTATGCCCAAAATCTACTAAATGACCTTGGCACCACGATCATTTCGTGTGATCATTTCTCATCTTTTACTTTAGTAGTTGTTGGGGAAAAAGGAAGGAAAGAATACCAAAAGAGCAAACAATCTAAAAAACAAGAGGAAGGAGAACAATCTCAAGAAACGTAGAGAAAAGTGAAACAAAACGGAAAAACCATAAAAAGATAAAAATGGAAAACTGAGTGAAAAAAAGAGACCATAAGTGCACACATATAAATAAAATTCCTCCGACATGAAAAAAAAAGACAAAGATTACGATAGTTATAGCGTGAGAACATAACGACGACAAAGAGGCAAGTACACGAGCGCTGATGTCCTTCTTGTGCCGCCCGGTTCTTGGCCGATCCCCCTTTGTGGGCGAGTGCCAGCAAAGCCGAAGGTTCATCATCATCATCATCATCATCATCATCAATTTGCGATCGTTCCGTTCTTGCGCTATACCTATCGTAATGTCATACCAACTAGCCCAAACTGCTACACTTCTAAGGAAAAGAGAGATGTGAAATATTGTGATTGTACAGGGGGTATATGTATGTATACCATTTTAATACGCGTATTTATTAAGCACAGAAGGGGGGTGGTCGAAAGTTTTCAGGCCATGCTCCCATAGTGTTATGAGATACAGTGGCCTGGAAGTTTTTGATCCTTCCTGTATATGATGACGCGTATATGACAAGGAATATTTAGGAATATGTGTGCATTGATTATTATGTAAACGTATATATTTATGAAGAGAATCTCGGGGTTAGATGTGGAAAAAAAACGAGAGAAGCGTAAAATACAAAAAAATGACTAAGACTGAACTAGAGAAAATCTGAACTAGAGAAGACACAGCCATGCACTTAGGCTGCGTCTTCCATAACGTGTATTTATTTTTCTCCCAGTGGGTTTGACAGTCGGCATCTAACTGTTGAAACAGCACACCAAGTCACTCACCTGTGTAAGAGTGTCTGGCAAAATGGTTTTCCTTTAACCGCGAGTACTTTGTCGCTGCTAACCTATATGCTACACATAAATGTTCGTTAACCGTATACCTATAGAGTGTACTTAATTGAGCAATGATGTTGGGATCATTGCTGAAACTTGCCAGGATGTTCAAGTTTTTCGACAAAGCAGTGACAGAAAAACGTGCTTCAAGACACGCTCCGCAGCGTGTCTTGAGCGTGTCGCGATGTACAGGTACCATCGCGAAGGCTTGCCGTAGTTCCGAATTTCATTTGACACTGATAGTACATTGACTTAGGCACTCGTTCAAGAACCTGGCGTATTGTGAAAGTTGATGCAGAGTGCTCCACTATAATGTGACTTTAATTATACGAGGGATTTAGCTGGTGAAACGTTACGTATTACTTTTATATCTCGTACCAGTGGCATTGTAATTTGAAGCGCACTTCATTAGTTGAATTGAACTGCACGGTAGGCCAGATTTCCATTGAGCATTTTTATGGAAAGCTGAGGACGCATTGTAGAAAAATAGACCGACAACGTAAAATGAACGTAATGTTAGTTGCAACTCGGTTGCGAGGACGACCAGGCAATAAAAGCCGTAGTTATATGGTTGAGCTGAAACCGGGCACTTTACGCAGAGGGCAGCTTCAAAGCGTTGAAATGAAACAAAATGAAGCATTGGAATGAGAGCACGTACAAGTTATGCTTAGACTGATGAATTTTTTTTGCAAGAATAAGCATCGCGTAAAAGCGTATCAAGGTTTGTGGAACAAACGTGAACTTCTTTCCCGAGTGTTCACCTTTGTGAAATTGCATGGCAAAGATGCTTCGCAGACAGTGTAACTCTGCTTAGAGTCTCCTTGATTCAATGGTCTCGACATAGAAGGTTAGCACTTACCAACCATAGATTTTATTGATTGCCACGTTAATGACATTATAGGGCTAAAAATTGACAACCTCAAGGTCAGAATGTCACCGAAAGACTGCAGAGGACGTCACTTTCAATTGCATCTTAAGGAAAAAAATAACTGGAAGGGGGAATAGCCACTGATAAG
Organism: Rhipicephalus microplus; assembly: GCF_013339725.1. Classification (NCBI taxonomy): domain Eukaryota; kingdom Metazoa; phylum Arthropoda; class Arachnida; order Ixodida; family Ixodidae; genus Rhipicephalus; species Rhipicephalus microplus. The sequence goes on from NC_051168.1 coordinate 73,669,290, forward strand.
ATACGCCCCGATCACGGTGCAGGAAAAGAAAGATCGACATTCATTTCGCGGAGAAAACTTCAATCGGACAATCTGTAATGACAGCGACACCCAGATGACACTGCGGTCCAAATCCTTCTGTGCGTTGTTGGGGTTAAAGAAACGACTGTCCGACCATATAATGTATAGCATTCCCCGGTCATTCTTCCCGATATCAAACATACGTCTTCCAATCCAGTTCAACGACTGAACTAAACAGTTCATCTCCCAGGAAACAGTAAACGAAAAGAAAAGGTTATAAAAGGAAATGTAAGTACTTGGGAGAAAACTATTAGAAGACCATGTGCGGCATCGGAGTCGGCCCGAGAAGATTCCCGCACACCACAAATCACGACGATCTTGTTCACGACACCCGACGAGTGACTCTGCACAAAAGACGACGGAGCGGGAAGAAAATGGGGAGCACCGAGAATCCTAGAATCCCTTAAAGATGTCTTTAAAAACCATACGGATCTTTCCCCAGCCTCGTTTTATCCTTTTTTGTGGAGTAGTGAGATATCTCGGCGTTCACACAATAGCGGTACGTGTATCTAAGTGAAAACGAGCACCATACGGGAAGACAGTGGAGGAAAAGAGACAAATGGTGGCGCCACCGTCGCCAGCGTTAGGGAAAAAGGGACAACGCCACCCAACGACGACATTGCTGTTCCCGGGGCTTTCGACAATGTTTTTATTTTTTTCTCGCGCGCAGCCTGTTCGCCGCACAATCGCGTTCAATGTGCGTGTGTGTGTTAGCGTGGCGCTAGCGACGCGACGCGACTGCGAGCGTTGACGATCAGCGTTCGGTTCGCGACGAAGGGTCGCCCGGGCGAATTGAAGATGGATGCTCCCGTTGTTGCCTCCTTATCAGAGCCGGGGATCTCATTCATTCGTGGCTCCCGTAGCATAGAAAAGGGGAACGAAAAAAAGAGAGCGGGAGAAAGCCAGTCATCAGGAACCATTTGCGGGGTGGCTTTATGGCTCGTGTCAAGCCTATATGGTGTGGTCTCGGAGAACACAAGCCTCCATTCGTCTCGGTTGCATGTGCGTGTTTGCTTGTTTGTGGCTTGTGGTCTTTATCATCTTCTGGTTTTCAGTGCGTTTTTTGTGTGTGAAGCTGATATGGGTGTCATCTGCTTGCGATTAGATACGTTATGTAGTCGTAATTTTCGGGGTATGTCTGTATTGTGTTGTCGTTTATTGTTAGGTAGCATTACGGGACATGTATATTGTTGTTCATTTGCATTTTGTAATCACTAATTTGCATTGAGTGTGCATTACTTTGTCGTATACTTGTTTTACGGTCATTATGCCACAGTATACTTCTGTTCATTCACAATCACGCGTTTTCACTATCTGAATTATGTTTCCATGTCCTGCGTTCGTCTCGGTTACTTGGCCTATGCTTGTGTAACTCGCATTTTCTGATCCGATTCTGACCTTCCTCCGTGTTATGTGACAGTATGTGCATTAATATGGGTTATGAGTTGTTGGTCAGCATTTTGTGGTCTGCTTCTTGCGTTCATCTGCATTATGTGCCGTGTGAGTACTGTTCGTCTCCATTTGTCGATGTCCCGCTAAAAGCTGACTCGCAAAATGTCACGTTCCGTTTGTGTTTCTCTTCGCTCCCTCCCTACTTTCGTTTTCTTCCTGCTCGCCCCCCCCCCTTTCTGTTTGTTACAAATAAATTATGCAGCCGTCTACTCTAATGTATTTGAAAGTTAGATCTTTAATTGGTTCTTCATGCTTCGTGACGTTCCCTATACATATTTCTTGGGGACAGTGGTTTTAATAGGCTTCTCAGCGCGCGCATGTCTGCGTGGCATTTTCTCGTGAAGTGGGCTTCCTTCGAGAACATCAGTGTCTCGCGAGATCTCACAAGCTCTCAGTCTCGGCAGCGTGTCCCCTATCTGAAATATACCTTCACAGATGCGGGTCTTGGTTGCTCGCTATGTTCTCTTCTCAACTCGCCCAGGATTCATACAGAGAACGGCTGAATTTCCTCAGGGCAGCAAAGACACTTGAGAGCCACGTGGAATATAGCAGAATTTCTTTAGCCAGCAATCCTCTCTATATGCCTGTCTATACCCGTGGATTGCCATTCGGTGATTCTGAATGGCTGATCCGTTACTGGTAAAGTGTACATATTTCCGTACTGCATGCTCTACATCATCTCCACCTACAGTGTATATGGCATGATGGACTGGCAGCGCACCCACACACGGACATTATTATTATTATTATTATTATTATTATTATTATTATTATTATTATTATTATTATTATTATTATTTGGCTTCTATGCATTGAACACAGGAAGATACAGAGGAAATGGGGAGCAACACATTGACAACAGCCGCCTAAAGAGGCACAACACCTGCTGCCTGCTCCTTCAAAAAGTGGAGACACACAGGAAAGGAAGACAGGGCGGTGGAAAACATGAGAGAAGAGAAAAAAAAACAGCAATTCTAAAACCAAACACAAATGAAGTCGCATGAAAAGTATCTACAAACACGCGGCCAAGACAATTTTCTTCAAGAAAGTTAGCACCGCTCGATGGACCTTGTCACGCCTAGAAGTGCATCTTCGTGGCAACAGAAACTCGTCAAGGAATGTACACATAAGTCCAATAAGTCCTTATTCCTTTGTGAGCGGTGCTCCCTGCACAACGAGACAGCCAGACACCATAAAAAAAAAAATAGTCGTCTCACAGGAGCCACACGACGGACACAGGAAAGAAAGTGTGCTAGCTATAAACACAACGCTGACGCAGAACTCATTTTTTTTTGTTTCAGAAAAGATGTAAGAACGACCCCCATAAACTACCCGCATTCACAAACTGAAGTGACTACGAAATTACGGCGCATCAACTAAAAAAAACACCGACAACTTCCCACAGGGGGATCTCGAGTAAATGCGTCGCTGAGTGATGGGTGAATCGCGTGAATTTCGAGTAATCGGGTATGGTTTAGGAATGCCTAATTATTATTTCGTCTTTATTCTTATTTATTGAATAAAGGAGAAGCGTTGGAGGTGGAAATGTTGTAGGCCCGTGGGCTCAGATTTGGGTGCACGTTAAAGAACCCCAAGCGGTCGAAATTTCCGGAGCCCTCCACTACGGTGTCTCTCATAATCATATGGTGGTTTTGGGACGTTAAACCACACATATCAATCAATCAAATCAAGGAGAAGCGTTGCTTTCAACATCAAGCGAAAGCCAAGTAGAAACTCCCTTGACTTAATTCCTAACGCGCGATACAGCGCCCAGTGAATGATTGTGCATCGCAAACAGTCGTTTTTTTTTTTTACTTGCAGACGCCGCCTGCGTCGGCCTTGCGAGGCAAGAGAGGGGAGAGGGGAGCGACAGTATTGCGGGTGTCTTCCTAGGCGCACATGCACACACGCACACGCGCCAATCAAATCATATATATATATATATATATATATATATATATATATATATATATATTGTAACTTGTAAGTCAGCGCACAGCTTCTGCAATATCGAACTCGTACCACGAAACCAAATCTCCAGTCGCTAGATCTCAAACGCGCATGCGTCAAAGCAAGCAAGGCGCGCGCCTGCGAGTGCATGACAAGCAGATCGGCGCCAGGCGTGGCATCGCCGGCGCGACGTGACGAAACGAACGCCGGATAACGTCGAAGTGTATTGGCGCCTTGAGCGTGGCATGTAGTCATGTTTTTACATGACGCGCACGCCGTGATTTTCATGTTAGGGTCTGTCGCTTGCGTTTGCCATGCAGACATGTCATAGCATGCGAGTTTCGCAACGTGTCATGTGAACGAAACCACCGCAAGAGCAGCGAGACCATGAAATGTAATTCATGACATACATGACATGATATTTATGTTATGACTAGTTTCTTAGGCTCGTCATGCAGTCATAATATGGCATACCAAGTTTGGTATGGATGCCATTATCGAAACGACCAAGAGAGCTAAAGTCGTATGCGGATAGATAGATAGATAGATAGATAGATAGATAGATAGATAGATAGATAGATAGATAGATAGATAGATAGATAGATACGCTCAAACTCGCCGAAGTTTGCTAAGAAATGCTTCGCATTTCTAGTGGTTAATGATTTAGAGTACTATGGGAGAGCTGAAAGCCGTCCCTTGGGCCTCATGCTTGAAATGGCCGCATCCAGAATTATTTGTACGGAAGCTTTGGTTTCACGTCCACATGTCAGGGTGGTTATCAAGCTCTAGGGTTCACATCCCTTGTTTACTGTAGGGTTTGCCGCTTTCGTGATATTGTGGTCTTTTATTTCGTTCTGGTCAACAGTATTTGATTTGTTCTCGTGAACATTTTCGTTCTGTTATGTTCTTTGATCAGTGGCTGTTAAAATGTCGTTGGTTTTACGGTGTTCTTGCCTTTTATTTTGTTTTTCTTGGTTAAAAAAATTTTGATAAGCTTTTTGTCGTTCACAGAAGCTACGGTTTGTTAACGTGCACTTGCGCTACGTCTTCTGTATAGCCGCCAGAGGGCACTTTACGGACATTGTGTAGGCTTAAGGGGCTTCACCCGTAAAAGAAAAATAGATTATGTGCATGTGGATGTTTATCGCAGAAACGAACCATCACCTTGAGCTATATCATAAGCGATATAGAAGATATCGTTGTTATATTTTGTCATTTCATCACTATATACTCTTCAATAACAAAAACAATCTATTGAAATAGTGTGGTAGGGAGTCACTGCAAACATTACGTTGCTTAATCTTGCAACCGTAATTGTAGCGTGATTACTTTTCAGGCAACTCAAACTGTACAAGCCTCATTTATCCTGGTAAAGTTCTGATGATTTATCACGCTGCACTAAAGGTAAAAAAAAAATTCGCATCGATTCATGACTCATAAGGCGCCATTTTTAAACAGCTCTCTGTATTTTGTTGAAAGAATGGTTTGAAGAAAACGTAACTTCAAGTGTAACGCTAAATGACACGCCAGTACGGGAAAGTATTGTCCAGCAACCTCCACGCTTTCTTGTTTATTGACAAAAAAAAAACAACAAAAAACGTGGCTTATTTCGAGTCGAGTTTCGCTACCAAAAAATCTGCAGTTTTGAAGGTTCTCGCTATGGCACGTTTACACCGTTCGGCAACTATAACTTCCGGTTAATTTGGTCGAGACGAAAGTAACGGAAATCTGTAACGGAAGGCCAGTCCTATTCGGCGCGTATATACGCGTTGCATACACACACACAGTGCCGTCGCCGTTACCACCATCACAACGACGCGCGACGACCATAATCACCAGCCATAAATGCATAGCTCACCATTGTGGTGACACCATGGAAGCGGTGATCTGCATGGCTGGAGCACGCTCGTTTCTTTGAAAGCCCGCATGCAGCTTAAACAGTGCTCGCGAGACCGTGCTAAACGTTTCCACATTTCCACCAGCCCTCGCGACTCGGGGGATACGACGCACCAGAGAGGTACTAGAAGCAGATTTTTTTTTTTTTTACAAAGAGCCTATTGCTGCCACCCGTATGCGCACACCGACGGACTCCTGTAAATGGTGGTCGTAATCGCAGGCATTATTACTCTGCATATGTAATAATTTCTCTAACGGGATTTCTGCGCCTCGTGCTTTATTGCCATCGGTGAGGGGGAAGGAGGGCTCGAAACAGCGATTCGCGAGAGGAGGGGCTACCATTTGACGGGGAGATGCGAACGTTTTGGGTTCTTGTTGTACGAGTGTATAAGGTATTCCTGCTTGGGCGTGAGGCTTTAGAATTGGGGTGGGGGCAGTCAGTCTCCCTGTGTAGGGATGGGGCTACGCGGAAAAAAAGTATTGTAGAGTGCTGCCCGAACGAGCTGTGCTAAGCCTAACGATGATGACACGTCCTCTTCCCTATGCGCCGATTCCTCACTCGTTAGGCCTAGCTGGCGAGTTGATCGCACCGACATATATATAGCATATTCATCCGCGGTTCTCTCTCTCTTTCTGCCGCACTGTGCTGCAGCATTTTGTCCAAGCGCTGACGCTCGCCAGAATCTTGGAGACGACGAGTTTTTCTGGGGACGCATTATACGAGTGTGTGCCTGAGAGAGAAAGCTTCGACAGGGACGTCCGCCATTAGGCTTAAGCTGAGTCGACAGAAGTCGTTGGCGTGATGAAGGTCATCATCATTTGCCGAGTCGTTGGTATGGAAGTGACGACACGGAGTCGTCGTCTGCGTAGTACACAGCCAGCTCGTTTGTCGTGTGCTGTGCGAAAACAGAAGTAAACGCATGAACGAATCTCCCTTTTAGTTTTTCTATGATAAGAACGGTGCAGATGGACGAAACTGAGAGAAACGCATTTTCTTAGTTCCGACGTCATTGTAGTCGCCCCTTTTTCGTTCATCTATGTCAATAAAAATAATAATAATAATAATCTCGCATAACTAGTGCGCAATCATATTAACTGCGTGGGCAAGCTATCTTAATTGTGCGTAAGGTTACTGCACTATACCAAGAGTATAAATGTGCGAGCCTGAATTTGTTGACTGTGTGCAACCGCTATTTTATGCCGTCATTCTTGCGAACGACAGCTTTCACGAGACCACCTCCTTTAAGCGTGCTCATTAGAAAACACACAACGATCTACTTATTACTTTGACAAAGTCTGCTGCTCCATATGAAACGTTAGTAAATATACCGCGCCGTATCAGAAGAATAGCAGAACAGACATTTTTCGGGTATGTACATGTGATGCTAGGTGTGAGTGACGTGGCCCGGCTTATACAAAATGTGTTTATTCTTCTTGACTTCTTCCTTCTCTGCTTCTAATAAACATCCGGCGTGCCCTCTTGCGTCGCACAATTGCGCCTCATCCCGAATATGGCACCGGGTACAAACTACACTAAAAGAATAGTTAAAACACAATAATTAATAACTTCCTAGTTTCACGTTCCAACGGAGTTCCACAATCTTACTAAGCTTCAAGGCCGCGAGGAGCAGTCCAGCGAGTTCTATAGCAACTCTGGTGGGCGAGGTTGAATGTTGCGTTCCGGACATTGCACACTGCACATGGATGCTGACAATGTTGCTTGAACTCTTCAATGAAAATGGTTGGCACGCCTAGTAGCATCGCCAGCTGGGCTGTCGTTGTGGTCGTATATTCCGTTGGGAATGGTGCACTCCCATTATATCTATAGTTTGAGTGCTTGTGAGAAGATTGCCATGGCGTGATGCCAGAGTGCTTGCGGTGTGCAAGGAGTGCTTCCGCGTCTTTCTTTGCGTTTTCCGCGGTGCGGTAAGTCGGTGGGATTGCGGGCGCAAGAGCGTCTGTGGGTATACACTCTTTCATGCGGAAACTTTCTACGTCTTCAAATGGTCCTCGGGTTAAAGATCTTACTTTGGGATGTTTTTCAAGTCGTGAGTACACTTCAGGATGTTTTTGAAGTCGCGAGTACGCTTTTGCTGATGGCGCTGTGAAAATTGCGGGTGGTCATCGTCGTCGAATGAGCATACGCTGCCGGTATTTGCAGCGTTATTTGTGAAGGGTATGCTTTGTGTCAAGGAAAAGAGTAACTGCCTTTTTTGTTTTCATCGATGTAATTTGTATTCAATGTTGACTCTATACTGTTTCGAGTTACGCTTGGGCCAACTGTTCCTTTGCGAGAGAAGTGTGACCGCTTTCGGAATGCAGTGGATGAACAAGGTATTTGAGCAACATTTCAGGTGGTCTGTCATGTGTGTAGCGATATCGGGAAGGTTGTGGTAAGAGTGACGAACACCAGACTAGCTACACTTGACACAAAACCAGGTGGGGGCAGTCAGTAAGGTTAAAAATTAAGTCGTGTGGATTTTTAATAATGTCCACGTGATCTCGACCTCTCTACATGTATGTGCGTGAGAACTTGCTTTACGCGCGCTCTCGAGCTTCTTGAAAGAAACGCATGACCCTGTCGGCCTCGTTCGGGCGAACGAAGAATCGGAAGAAAATTTTTGGTGATCGGGTACATGTACCGCGTAAGGCCACTTGGGTGCCGTTTATAACCAGATGTCATGCCTCTATTTGACAGTCACAAGAACGACCCTTCGCGGCACACATACATGCTCTCTCTCTCTCTCTCTCTCGCTCTCACAATCACACTCTCTCTCTGTCACTACACTCTCTCCTCTCTCTGTCTCACTCTCTGTCTCACTCTCTCTGTCTCACTCTCTCTGTCTCACTCTCTCTCTCTCTCTCTGTATCTCTGTCTCTGTCTCACACACACACTCTCACAACGAACTGAATCTCAGGCGTCAGCCAGCCGCACACAAGTATGGTATCGCATCTGGCATCTAGCAGCCGTTCGTCGATCTCGTAACTGATTCGAACATTTATGTCCCCCAACGACGGTTGAACCCACTGCGCGTCCTCGCGGACACAATGCGACCAAACGAGGCTCATTTCACGCGCAACCAACGGCGAAGCTGTCACGCAGTTGACTCCGATACCGTCCGATACAGAACGATGAGAAAACAGCCTCCATTCGTTCATGGAATAACAAAAACATCCGCGGCAAAGGCGACAGTGCCGTTGTATCACGTATAACAATGCGAAAAGGAACTGTACCGTAGGTATATGGTTGCGGGGAGTGCACGGCGGGGAAAAGGAGTGTTGGTTGGGGGCCACGGAGCAATCGGGCGTGACAACTCGTCGCGTGACGTCACCGGAAATGGCGTTCGGAAGTGCGCAGAATGCTTCGATTCCGGGACACCTTCCGCGAGGGAAAGAGAAAATAAAATAAGGGTGCACGTGAGAGCGTGGTACAATCGTCAACGCGAGGCTTTCATCAACCCTTTCCGTACAGACCTGAGAGAGAGACAGATTGAACAAAACGGAGGGAAGAAATTATGTGAGAAGGAGAGACTAGTAGAAGGGGGTGGAGGAAATCGTACTTCCGGATGAATGTGTCGAAAATGCGTTTGAAAAATGTTGCCGGCAAATGAAACAATGACGAGTCGGGTGCTTTATAGTTTGTTATTTAGTTTCGCTCTATTTTTTCGATTAGATGGGAGTTTGCTCGAACAAACGCACCGAGCAACGACGCTGCGAAAGAGAGAAGTGCGTCGACATCTGTCGCTACGGTATTGAGGACGCAAGGGTGTATTGAAGGAGAGTTGGGGACTTCGTAGGTTCAGTTCGAACGTCTGTGAAGAAAGGAAAGCGCAGAAGGGGATGTAACAGAGCGAGGAAGAAATAGATATAAAGAGAGAGAAAGAGAGAGCTGTATTTCTGTAGAACCGCTAGCCAGACTGCCCTTACTCTTGGGAAAAGAAAGAGACGGGAAGATATATTGAGCGAGGAGGATAGCATATGTGAGAGGGAATCTAAAAAAAAGGGAGGCGTTCGCAAGAAGGTGCAGAGAGGTGTTACAACGCCGCTCCATCTCTCCCAAAGCCTCTCCTCCCGGTTCGGGTCACGAGTCAAGGGAGGAGCAGAAAAAGGAGAAAGAAGTCGCGGTGGGTGGAGCTATTTGATGTGGAGGCTCCGCCCCTTTCGCTCCAGATCCCGGGAGCGAGAAAAAAATTGGGACGGGGGCCGTTTCCTTTTTTTGTTGCGGGTCGACCGAGGACGCGGGGACAGCAGAATCGTAGTCGAGCGCGTTCGGTGCTTCGGGAATCGTTTTGTTGTTTTTTTCCTAATATCCCCAGATCGGGCAATCGGATACGGAACGATTCGAGGAAATCGGCGAACGCAATCAGCTATGGGGAGTTACGAAAACTTCATTCGAATGCGAAGTGCCACGTATTTATTTTTTCTCGTAGAATGCGTCTACAGCTTTATGACGATGCCGCCTGTCCTACCATTCGTTTTCTTGTTCCTGTAGTTCCGATATCTTTCTTTTGTTTGTTTGGAATGTCTGTATTGAGGACGTTTTTCCGCAAAACGGTGCAGTGGCATTGGGGAGCACCAGTCTGCGAAAATGTTTAGTTTGACTGCGAGCTTGTAATCAAAACACGCAACTCAGTCGTTGCAACTTTTAGCCTAATATCGTGCAAATATACCACGCAGCATTCCCGCCTCATTCGCATGACACAGTTTTTCTATTTGGGTGTTCTGAAAGCATTAAAGGAATATCTTTGAAAAGGTACGCGCCTTTTCTCTAATAATATATTTGATGCAAAATATGAGCAATAAAGTTTTGTTCCTTGCATGGTTCATGACAGTCGGACACAGTCTAACGAGTTGGAAGTAAATGTGACAAGCTAACTGGACGCTGGCATTACGAGCGAAGCTAAAAAATTTCGGGGCCCCATAGCCTCTATTGCGAAAGAACGAAAATTCCACGTGCGTGTACATGCCATCACGCGTCCTCCGTCACTTCTGACGCACAGATTGACGCGAGCACACCACCAACACTTCCACATCCACCAGCGTTCGGATTGAAGATACGAGGAGGATTGCGGTTTCTCTTATCGCTGCTGCCTCCGTCGATCTCGAGATTGCAAACAATGAAATCTAGGGTACGTAATCTCACGTCCGAAGCTTGGCAAGCAGCCCGCATTGCGAGTCGCACGTCCCGTATCACTTTTGAACCGACTGCGTGAATCTATACAGGTCAACTCTTTCGCGATGTCCATTAGCGGTTGTGTGAAGAAACCTCGGTTACACGTATACCCGCGGTCACTTTAACCGCGGTTTAGGCTATACCAGTGTGCTAACCGTGTTGATTGATTGATATGTGGGGTTTAACATTCCCCAAGTCATCATACGAATATGAGAGGCACCCTGGTGGATGACTACGGAAATTTCGACCACCTGGGGTTTTTTAACGCACACCCAAATCTGAGCAGACGGGCCTTCATTTTAACCTTCATCGAAAATGCAGCCACCGCTGCCGGTATTCGGTCCCGCGACCAGCCGGTCAGCAGCCGAGTAGCTTATAGCCACTAGACCACCGCAGTGGGACTGTACTATCCACTGTTACACAGGCAAGCTAACGACAGTTACCATCGACCATGGTTTACAGCGTTGAATCACGGTTAGCGCCATGGTTCGCCGATATATATATGCATGATAACACCGCACAAAACCGTCCTTAGTGAAGGCGGCTGAAGCCACCTTCATGGACACTTGGTTAACGCCCAAAACCGAGGCTGATATGCTTGGTCAAGTACAACCACGGTAAGCGTCATAACAGCCGTTTCGCGTACCGTGCAACACGTAACCACAGTTACGTTAAACGTGGTTTAGGCTGGCTGTGTAACAAGAGTGTTAGACAGACTGGCGTTCGATCTGATAGGCATACTCGGCAACAACTTTTCTTGACCTGCAGCACTGTGAATGCTACAGAACTGAAGTGCAGGCCTGCTATAACGCAAAAAAAGTTCAGTTTACTGATAATTTTATAGTTTACCTTAGCGGAATATATGATGCTTTACTTACAATCAAACAGGTGCAAGAAGTCGTGCGTGAAACAGATATTGCTAACTTTTGAAGAATGCCAATTTCTCTCTTTTTTTTTTTCGTTTTTGACGGCACCACCGTTTCAGCACGTCCGCTTTGCAATTTAAACATGGCTTCCGTGATGTAGTGGTATTAGTTGGTCAGTGTGCGGCCGCAAACGAAATGTACTCTGAACTGTCAAAATGTATCTCCCATTTACATTTTTCAGTAGTATACAATTTTCTCAACGCGTTAATCATGTGAGTGACAAAAAACAAAATTAGCCGTGGGCTGCCGTCACTACACATGGCGGAGCAAAAAGAATACGCTGAAGCCCCGCTTCCGTATAGCCTTTGCTACATTTCCCGGTGGCTTGCCATTCGTGGCGTGTTGCGGCTGCGGCGGTATACAGATATAGATACGGTGCTCCGCTGCGGCTGCATTTCCGATGGAGGCGGAAATGTTGTAGTCCCGTGTGCTCAGATTTGGGTGCACGTTAAAGAACCCCAGGTGGTCTAAATTTCCGGAGCCCTCCACTACGGCGTCTCTCATAATCATATAGTGGTTTTGGGACGTTAAACCCCACGTATTAATCAATCAATCAATCAATCAATCAATCAATACGGTACTCCGCTGCCGAGCCGAAACGAGCGGGTTCGGTCTCCACCTCTGCGGGTGCATTTGATGATGCCTTAAGCAAGCCCCTCGTTTTTCATTTAGGCGCACGTTGTATAGGTGCACTGTGTAGATGGTTGAAACCTCTGTAGCCCTCATCTATACGGAGCATCTCGTAATCATATCGTAATCCAGTTATCGTAACCTGAGGGCAATGTCGAAGTGAATGGTAGACGCGCTGTTTGATGCGTCGGTTTCTGTTTCTCCAGCAAAATTAGGCTCATTGCGTTGCTCCGCGGTGATTACCAGCGGCCGCATTTCCGAAATTTCGAAGTGGATACGCACTCTTCGTAGGAAATGCTTGAATTTGCTCATTTGAGTCGACCGGCTGTCATCACTAGTTAAAAAGTAATTGTCAGTTTCTATATTTACTGCCGTAATGATTGTTTCTACGCATCTGAAGATGTCTTCTGCTACAGGAAAGGCAAAGCCGCAAGTAGCATGCAGATACCTTCCTTCTGTGATTTTTAAAGAATATTGGACACATTTCTAGAAACAGCATATATATATGCCGTTTCTAGAAATATATATATATATATATATATATATATATATATATGTGTGTGTGTATAATGTTGTATGTATGTGTATAACAAGCCACATGTAAACTCAATGCCTTGTCTATCAAGCATCGCAGAGGTCTGCTCTAAATACGAGTAAAAACAACACAATTTAACACTTTCGCATCTTTGTTTGCTGCGTTTTTCCTTATGTTTTTCCTGTTCCAGACATCGCTGCAGAAACTTCTTCGAATAGTTACTGCACGTGTTTTCAGTTCTTGTTGGTCTTCTGGCTCTTATACTGCACTTCAGGTAAACTAATCGTGCTCTGCGTCTTTCTTATCGGGTCGTTCGTGCGTGGATTGGTCAACGCGCGGTATGCGGGATTGGACCCTGCCTCTGACCGTTTCGCGTTGGCGCATCTGGAGATAAGACCAATCGTCGTTCTTCACCGGCGTTTTTTATCACGTACGTTCATGGAGTCCCTCTTTCTCTCTCCCTCTGAGCAGCGGATTTGCCACTGGGCAGCGAACAGGTGTCACTTGCTATAGTTGCGAAAATTCTTTTGAACACTATAGCGCGCAGGCTAGACAACCGCTATATAGTTCCTAAACGTACAAAAAAAAAAACTGAATTCCAAAGCAAATGCAAGCACGTGAGAGGGAGGCGGAAAACGTGGGCAGATTAGAGTAAGAAGGTTCCAGGGGATAACACGGTCGAAGCCGTGCACAGGACCGGGTTTATTGGCAAAGGCTGCGCCGCGTTGGCATAAAGTATGGCTGATGATGATGGCGGTAGTGATAAACCAGCCCCAAGTGAATATATTATCAAACGGAAAGGTTCTATAGTTATTACCGCGTGTGGAACTTTCAAAAAAAATTTCAAAAGCAGGTAATTATATATTTTGTTTGGCCACGTTTCACCTCATTTGTTTTCGCCTAGAGCGCTTCGCGTGAGCTCTATTGTATTGAAGTTATTCTGCGTTTCTCTCAGTGCTGTTGTGTTAGGTTTCCCTAGGCGTACTTCATCGTGCTTCACACGTGTTCCTCATGTGCATTCAGCTCGCTCCTCGGCGCTGTGGACTTATGTCGGGCTTGCCAATCTTAAATCGGGCGAGGCATTTAAGCAGGATCGTTGATCTTATTACGCAATGGTTGTCCAGGTTGAAAATATTAGTAAAGATTCTAAGAGATCGCGATATACGCAAACATATAAGGAGTACATAGAAAATGTCCCGGATATGTACCAACCAGGGCATTTGAAAGCTCCGTGACATATGAAAGTAGTCGCATTTGATTCAAGATCATGCTTACCTTTATATAGGTATAGAGTAAGGTTGCTGAGACATTTCCAAATGGCCTAAGGACCTGAGCTACTTCAAGCGGACCACTGTTTTTCTTTTTTTTTTATTCAAGACTGCGCAAGCAGAACGTGAGCCACCCGACGGTCCGTCACCTTGTATCACGTTGACGCTTTTCTCAAATAATCTCCCACCGCTAGCATACGTAATGTATATACTCCGCACAGATGGGCCTCTTTTGGTGATTATTTGTTCGTTAACGGAGTAGCTGTACGGAGCTTCTCCTCAACGTGTGATCGTCTCACAGCCGACGATATCTCTGAAGGTCACGCACGTGCGTACAGATGAGCTCGGGGTGGCCCCGCGTCATCGATCAAAGAAGGGTGCGAACGCTGTAGCTTCGATAGTGAACAAAGATAAGTGACAAGACGTTCGAAACGAAGAAGGGGTTCATGTTGCAACGACATGAAAGTGCTCGGCGGAACCTTCAATGTATGACGACAGAGTATTAGATGTCTTGCAAGAGCTGAGATTGGACGAATGCGTTCATCCCAGGATTTCATTTTTGCTGAAGGCCCATATGATCCCGGAAGCCTTCGATGCACCATCCCTCGCAATCATATCGCGATTTTGGGACATTAAACCCCAGAATTTTTTATTAATATTACTGGTACGGTCTATCTGGGAACAGTGGCTTCATAAACAACTCTGATACGTTTGTCTCGTGCGCGCAGATGTTCGTCACCGTGCCGGACAGTGGCGCAACCGCTCGCTTTGAGCGGGGCAAGCGGATCAAACATCCTCTGTATATGCGCTCGTAAAGATTCACGTATACTGGTATCACATGGAATCACGAGCTTGCTGGGTAATTTTCAAACGTCGCACAATACCGGTGGCCTGAATCAAAACTCTGCCTATGCTTTTAGCGAAGGTTTTAGCGAGCTGCCGCAACGCTGCTTGCGCACTTGAGCATTTTTTTTTTCACGTAATGAGTGCGGCTGAATATACAAAGGCACGCCGCAGCGTATTACGCAACCTGCTTTGGTGTCCGCGGCACTAAAACACTGTAAGCGCCTGTGCACGTTCAAAGCATTGTTCAAGTTATGTCTAGTGTGTTGTGCGACCATCGATATATGAATTAGCCATTCCCACCCAATCAGCCACGTGTCCGGTCATCCTCAGCTGTGTGTGGCAAATATTGTTGTTCATTGAACACCCGTAGCACACCGTGCTTTTAATTATCCGTTGGCTCCCATCTGTAAAACTAACTACCTTTTCCTTCTAAACCAACGGCCTCGTTCAACTTGAACAGCATGCCGTCAGCGGTACAGCCAAGTCAGAGCGAAAATAATGGCGGAGATGAACGCAGCTATCTGTTATATCACGATACACTGGCCCTGTAATGTGGCAAATAAGAAACAATCTCGGGCTATTGTTCCACAGCATTCACAATTGAAGATCTCCTTTTTCTTTTTTGTGTAGTTTTCCATTCTCTGAGAGCCTTTTTCCATTCGCACCACTAATAACCCTTTTGTTTGAAGACTGCGGAGAAGCCAGAAAAATATCCTGCTTGTCCCCCCCCCCCCCTTCCCCCTTCCATCTCTTCTTATGAAGACATCTTTCCGTTTCCTGCCGGGTTAGCAGTGGAATTCGGTTCAGCCACGTTTGCAATCGAAGAAATTGTGATTTCCCCCTTTACACTGTATAACTTGGAGTATTCGGAGAACATTAGAGAGCATTTGGAAATGTATGTTTCCCGACTGCATCCAGCTCGTGTTTACATATACTTTTCAAAACAAACCGAATACCCGACATCTTAGAATAGTACATAAGGCATGCTTACGCGGTAACAGGTGTGGCTAAGGCTAGTATATATTTTGCTACCCATTCGCTCACCACGTGTTCTGCGTTTCACTGTAAAAAAAAAAATTCTGACTGACCACTCGGCATCTACATTAATGCTACAGCTGGTGCACACATGTATCGAAGCGTATAAGGCTTCTAGCGAATCGCATTCACGGGGGAATGCACTGGGTATACGTACAGCAGGATGTGGATGGAGGTACACCCATCGGGCTGGCTTGAACGCACTCCCCCCCCCACCCCCCCCTCTCTGTTCATTTTACAGCTTCGGGGGTAAGCAATAAATGCTTTTCAAGAGGGGTTAATGAGCTAGATGTATACGGGATCTGATGTGTTATACTTGCGACGCGCTAGCACCAGCAGTCTCTAGTCTTAATGAGAGCGTGGATCGGCGCAGATGTCAGTCCCTTTGAAAATCGGAAAAGGCACGTAAAAGATTCTTGACCTGTTAAGAGTTCACCGCGTGACAGAACGGCCATGCTTTCTTGTCGTCTGTTAGTCTTAGCTACCGTGTTTCTCACCCATTATTTCCTGCCATGACTGTCGCGATTGCGCTACCGTCTGCGGACACTGCGAATCACGTGCCCAATTCTTCTCTTCGGCTATCTTCGGCTACCAGTATTTTCGCCAACACACTTCTTTGTCAAAAACGAGTTGCTGTTCTTCTCTATGCGCGATGCTAGCGAGGTTCAACAGCACTTGTCTCAGACCGGTTCCTCAGACCGGTTCCTCAGACCGGTTCCTCAGACCGGTTCCTCAGACTATGTCCACTACGCTCAGACTGACACCACTCTACTGGCAGCCATCGCAAATACTGCGGTCGAAAGTATTCCGGCTGTCTTTTGCTATAGGGGGTCGTCTGGCGCTCGTATGTCGCTGTCCGAAGGCGAAAGCATTTTGTAGATACTGGAGTTTGTGCGCGCCTTCTCGCGTCGTTTCGTACTACGTCAGTGTTGTTCGAATGACTCCTGACAAGACCAGACCATAGCCATTCTGGAAAGCACGTCACCACTTTGCAGTTGCCCGTGAAAAGAGTATGCAGTTCAAGAAAAAAAAAATCTTACCTGACAAGCCGCGGCTGACAGTCACTGAAAAAAAAAAATGACTGACAGGCACTGAAAAAATGACTGACAGGCACTAAAAAAAAAATGACTGACAGGGAGGCCTGAAAAAAAAAATGAAAATCTGACCTCAGAAACCACAGCTAACAGGCGCATCTGTTTCTGGAAACATAGGATGCAGTTTGCAAAAAGGCTGCGTACCACGTTGTTAGAAGGATTTCTGCATACAATCGTTCACGGTACGCTTTCTCAGCTGTGGTGCGCGCAACACTTTTCAACAGTTACGCGGGCATGGCGCACGTGTGCGTTCGCTCGGATAGGAATGTGGGCGGTACGCCTTGAACTTCTTACAAAAGGAAAGGCCCTCTACTGGAATGTCCCACTCCTAGGTAAACTCTGTGGTGTACAGAGAAAAAAAAGATTAAAAAAAAAACATGACAGACGCGTTTTGGGGCAGCGAGAATCAAATCAAAGCAGGCATGGCGTTAATTGTTGTATTCAACTTTAGTGTTGTAATTATGGAGTAAGTTGAACTGAAGTGGACGAAAAACGATCCTTTCTGTCACTGGGATCAGAACACGCAACCTTCGAATTACACACCCGATACTTAAACACTTCTTTTACGAATATGTTTTGTACAGTGTTACGTTAAACGTATACGCGGGAAAATGGTTGGATTGGTGCGTATACGATGCTTGATGCATGGCCCCCATGCATTTTTGCGTCGTGTTGTACTTAAAAAAAAAAAAAAAAACATCGGCTCCACAGTCGATGTCAGCGCCCAAATGTCGTATAGATGGCAGCGCCCAAATGTCGTATAAGTAAAATAGTCTGCACCAGATTATTCACGACGGACGACGCATTGTTATTTTTGTGAGAAATGTTTAGTCGAAGTCGGTGATACCTACAATTTAATACAATCGAGGCTTTTTTTTTTTTTAGTGGAAGTACCGTTAGGTATCTACTCTGTGCATGACTTTGGAAGGCTGCCTCATCCGCCTTTTCATTGTCAATGCGGACGCACGCTGAAGCTGAATACTGGGGCGGTCGTACTATTTTGATATATCCAAGACTTGTGATGGGGTGAGGGTGGGGGGGGGGGGGCGGAGGGCAGGCCGCTGTGATTGCTCAGTGGTTAGAGCATCGAACGTGTTATTCGAGAGTGGGAGGCATCCTGGGTTAGACGACGAACTAGAAGTGGTTGTGTAGAGGCCCGCAGCCACCGTTTTGATTGTAAGAAGGGATGTAAACTGTCCCACTTCTTGCCTCAACTCATTGTTTTCCAAACAATGAGTTCCAAAGTTGCCAAAAAGCAAAAAAAAATTCATGCCCTCGTCTGATGAAAGAAATTCGCGTGGTATCTCAAGCATTTGCCTAATATGAATGAATTAAAGGCGAAAAGAATTTCTTTTCAGTCGATTATACGTATTGGTCCCACCCGAAAGCTTTCTTCACGTACTTTCAGTGGGATCGGAGGACTTGGAAACGTTATGTCCTTCACGTGGTGCTTCAATGCTTCCATGATCGACACAGTGACGGTGTCATGCGATGTTCGTGATGTCATGTTAAGACTTAACGTGTTTTAATGTCGCTACCA
This sequence comes from Rhipicephalus microplus, assembly GCF_013339725.1. Classification (NCBI taxonomy): domain Eukaryota; kingdom Metazoa; phylum Arthropoda; class Arachnida; order Ixodida; family Ixodidae; genus Rhipicephalus; species Rhipicephalus microplus. The sequence continues at coordinate 73,687,695 of NC_051168.1, forward strand.
TTACTACGTGAGGGGATGTGACACCTGATGTTGAAAATTTGGCGATCTGTGAGGACGTGGGGGCGCCACGTTGTAACGTCATCCAGTACAAACTTTGTAAAGTTTTAGCTGTGATTCGTTGATGCCAAAATATACTACCCGTGATGCAAAAAAATATTAGTATGCATTGCTCGTTTTTCAACTCATTTACATTATTTTTTTCTGGTCTGGTCTACAGGCTCTAAATCATAATTGACGTGGTCGTGCTGTAAAAAAAAAATGCCTTGCGATGTATCGAAGGTGTATCCTATCACGCACACGTTGCTCCAATATTTGCAAAATACAGGATTTTCAATTTTTGTTAATTACAACTAATAATAAATTCTGCCCAGTAAATCAGAAGTACCCAGAAGTACCCTTTTGCGCACATTGGCTGCATTGCAACCTGATTTTGCCAGTCGACTCACTCGGTATACGGAAACTTGGCATGTGCCACGTCCTCGCACTAACTGTGGATTTGAAACGCTACATTGCCGCTTTCCGAGTGGGATGAACACATGAAAATTAACAATTGATAATATGCGTATATTGTCTGAAACTGATATGTTAAATTGGATGTACCAGTTGTGCTGTTCATGAATGTTGCGTGATTTCTGTAACGGTTACTTTCATTCGTTCATACACTGTTTTGTTATGAACAGTCTTTTATGTATTTCAGAGCTGGTATTTCGTTATTTACTGTCATGGGCCACATCCGCGTTCTTTTTGTGGCTACAAGTGGCTTTTACAGGTGGCTTTACATTACAGGTGGCTTTTCGCTACCTGTAATGTTTTGTCATTTTATAACTTCACATTTTTTTCGGGGTGAAAAAACAGTGAAGCTGAGACACGCCACTTTTTTTTCCTTCGCACCAAGCCACGTATACAATGTGTGTTTTTAACGTATTTGCCACGTGGTTAAACAAACTCAAACGTGTACAGCGCTGGGCTCCATGGGAGGCGGAGGCATGGACCCTCTGCAGGGTCAGCTTCCCGTGGGATCGGATCCTTCTCCGCTGCTCTCGGAGGCCGGAGATATGGGGGATCCTCCGGCGCTAGCGGCTTCGCCACACCAGGAGTCCCCAGCGTTGCCAACCGGAAGCACGCCGACTCGTGACGCCCTCCTCCGTGTCGCCGGGATCTCTGAGGCCTCTTCTTGGTAGAGTACAGTTAAGTACGACTTCTAACCGTGTTTCCAGCTAGTGGATTTCAATCAATGTGCTGCATGTCAGGGAACAAAAGCCCACAATCTCTTTGAAACACCTTGAAAATAAGCGCAAAGATCGCACACTCCAGTTGCAGTCCAACAATAAACTTGGCCCACCATGTTTGTAACTTAGAAGGTCGTGTGACAAACAGAACCTAAGTTCTCAGCATGGTCGCTGATTTGAACGCAAATTGGAGCGTTTCCACGTGATTATAGATTGATATGAAAGACGCGGCCTAATCTAACAGTACAATGCAGCTGACTTGATACTTAGTGTAACTGGCAATAAAATAGGGGGAATGGGGGCAAGCATAGAAACATGATCATCAGATTCAAACTTGTACTCTTGGATTGAAGCTGCAGTGTCACTCACTCACTCATCTTTGCTAGCCTCCTGCATGTTAGTTCACGTGTTAGCCCTTACAAGGCCTAGCTATTTTTTTAGTACACTCTGCAACTAGCTTCATTTGAAATCCAGAATAAAAGCACCTTGTGCCGTATAGACTCTATAGATGCAAACCCAACGACCTTTGTTCACATCTAAAGCTGCTTACCTTTGCGACTGCGGCTCTTAATAAGCATGACAAGCTTTAAGGTCTTCATGTTAGCAACCTTTAAGTGACCTTAAACCAAAAGTAAATGTCGTTATCCGGCCCTCGGGCATAAACATCCGGACATGTTATTGCGGGAACGAATGAAGAACATTAGAACAACCAGTAAACGAGTTTAATGGTAGACACCTCCGTGGCCTCGCCGGCAGCCGATCGCGGAGGCCACGACACCTGTTGTTTAGTTCTGAGTGTGCGCTGGATGGCGGTACTTGTATATGATGAATATTCGATGAAAAGATGTGAGATGGCGGTACTTGGAGTGTTAACTGGATGTACCGAGGGGCGCACGGACGAACAGACAGACAAGCATACCGAAGGATGTACAGACTCACGGGTGGGCGGATGGATGGATGGACGAACAGACAGACAAGCAGACGCATGGGAAGACTCATCAGTTGACGCACGGATAGATGAATGGACAAAGGCACGGAAGGACGGATGGACGCATGGATGGATGGACAGACGCATGGATGAACGAATGGGCGTGCGAACAGATGCACGGACAGAAGGATGGACGGAGGGACGGAAGCAAGAACGAACGGACGCACGGAAGCAAGCAAGAACGAACGGACGCACGGAAGCAAGCAAGAACGAACGGAAGCACGGACGGACCGATGGTCGCTTCACCTCGCTCATCATCATTCAATCCGTGAATATGCTGCGATTTGTTTTTTCTGTAGGTGGCAGCACTTGCAACAGAACGAGCATATCGCTCGCAGCGATGCCTACATGTGAGAGTTTATACCTCGCCATGCACTCTCTAATAGGTGTGCACGCTGATCAACGATCCCACCATCACTTTGTTGCAGGACCAGCGAGCCCTAATGACTCGGAGTCGTCGAAGCCATCGGTGGATCTCGCAGTGGATGACTCGAACAGCGAGGATGAAGACGGCTGCGACATCAAGGGTGACGACCTCGGGGCGGGCGGCGTGCAGAACCGGGATGGTGGCAGCGCCTCTGGTCCTGGCTCCCAGCAGCAGCCCCAGAAGAAACGCAAGAGGCGTGTGCTTTTCTCCAAGGCACAGACGTTCGAGCTTGAGAGGCGTTTCCGGCAGCAGAGGTGAGCGAAGTGTGACGTATAAATAGTAATAATAGTAATAATAGTATTAATAGTAATAATAGTAGTAGTAGTAGTAGTAGTAGTAGTAGGAATAATAATAATAATAATAATCAAAACAATCAGGAAATAGTAACAATCCTGATGTCAATCACGGTAATATTATTATACTGAGGGTAATAATATTACCTTATTCCCACCAATACAGTGTTGATGGAGGGGGTGAGGAAGAAACTAATTAGCCGCTTGATAAGTCACCCCCCCCCCCTTCTCAACAGATCTTAACCTAAGGTTGACGTAATTTACCTATTTTGTCTCACTATTTCCTTACGTCTCTTGATCAGTGAGCCAAGAAAGGAAAGATTCGCACGAACTGTCGTCGACGGGTAACACATCGACTTTTTCTTTTGGTTAGACTTAACATGTTATTCTGTAGCTTTCTAACACAACTGCACGAAGCTTAGAAGTAATGCATACAGATATTTCCGGCTCGCTGTGTCTTCAACATCTGTGTCAATGTCATGCTAACACTGTCACTTCACAGCTTCTTATTTTTCTGGTGCGTGCACTGTACAATCATGTTTGTTGAATGTCATCAATACTTTCTTTTGGACGAGTTGGCTCATCATGGATGAAGGAAGCACAATGCGAAAGCACCCACAAGAACACGTGACACAAGCGCTGTGTGTTGTACAGTGGCGTTCAATATAAGTTGCAACGTTGTCGCGATGGTCGGAGGGGCCCCAAACCTATCTGTAAAGCCACCATCACCATCAACATTTCTCAATCACCGCGCCGTGCCTCTCTCGCAGCTAATGCTAGCTCAAGCTGCGCGAGGATGAGAACAAGCTAGTGCACTTGGCGTATCGGACGTGGAAAGCCACGCGGCTCCGCTTCAGGCGTGGAATAAAGTGGCGAGAGAACGACACGACCACGTTGGCCGCCGTCCCGTTTTCTTCTCTCGCTACATATCTGTAACACCGCCACGCGTGAAATTGATCTAGTGGCATACACAATGCTTACGTTCGTGATTTATTTCTGTGTCGATGTTGACGTGATTGTGCAAGGAGGCGAAATTAGACTTCTAGCTCACACGTGAGCAGATAGTCACTGGGCTGCGTTCGAAACAACTCAGCACGATGTTGCTTAGAAAAAGTGAAGATGACGACGATATCATGCACGACATTTGGTGTGTTAGCGCTGCCGTGATGTGGGTTGCAAGTGACATTTAGCGTGACAGTAGGCATCGTTTGTTCTGTGGGTATCTGCTCGCGTTCATACTTCTTCCACCATGATGCTTGATAAAATGGGCCATTCAGAACGCCGGTGAATCGGGGCTGCGTCTCTCAGCTCTCATTATCTTATGTGATCGCTGCAGGTACTTGTCCGCTCCCGAGCGCGAGCACCTGGCCTCCATCATCCGGCTGACACCAACGCAGGTGAAGATTTGGTTCCAGAACCACCGCTACAAGACGAAGCGCGCCCGGCAGGAGAAGGGCCTGGACGGGTCGGCCGGCGCCGGCAACCCGCTACCGTCGCCTCGTCGGGTCGCGGTGCCCGTCCTGGTGCGGGACGGAAAGCCCTGCCAGCCCGGCTCGCTCAAGGGGGCCGACGGCTCTTCGTCCGTGCTGCAACCGCCCCAGCCGGGCGGAACTGTACCGTTTCCCGGAGACCTGAACTCAGCAGCAACCGCGGCGGCAGTGGCAACGTGCATGGGATCCTTCGGAGGGACCATGATGCCAACCTACTCGCATCAGATGCTGCCGCCTCAACCGAGATGGTGGTAACGCCCACCAAAAGTCCTGTCCTGCGGTAGGGCGATTCGTCGAGAGACAGACTGTGCGTGAACTGATCTCTAACGTGGTGTGCACGAAGTGCGTACGATATAGGAGACTCTGCCACAGATCCGCTGGCTCCGTGTATCGTCACCGCTCTTAGCTTCTTCTTACCCCGCAACGCAGCCTGGACGAACAATGGTGCTAAGTGGTCCTTGTGCGGAGCGAAAAAAAGCCTTGCTAGCGTGGAACGTAGCACCCTGACATTTCCTCTGTTACTGTCCGGGATTCAGGTGATTATGACGTGGTAGTGTTGGATCCCGTGGTTCCCCATAACGAAGCCCCAAACTCCATGAGCCGACGTCACAAGTGCTGACCCATTCTACGTTGACCAATTGACCAGAGTCCAAGACTGACACGCTTAACTAGATAATCGGACACAAATTTTCAGTCGCATACTGCGCAAGCTGTTAGCAGTCCTGCCGTCGACATGACAGCGATTTCGGGTTGTTATCGCATTGCTGAATTGTTTTCATTTTACATTTGCGACACCGATGAGGTTAGAGTTCACTAGAACGTGTTGTTGGGCTAGTGGGTTCAGGAAAGGTAAAGAACGGAACCCACGTAGCAAAAAAAAAAGGGGGGGGGGGGTGAGGGGCAGATGCATTTCCGATGGAGGCGGAAATGTTGTAGGCTCGTGTGCTCAGATTTGGGTACACGGTAAAGAACCCCAGGTGGTCGAAATTTTTGGAGCTCTCCACTACGGCGTCTCTCATAATCATATGGTGGTTTCGGTATGTTAAATACCGATAATTTCACAATTAAAAAGGCTGCAGCTCATGAGCGTCATCATCCCGCACAGTGTTCGCCAATCAGTGATTACGGTGGTGACTTGCGCGCAACGATGGCTAAGTTTCAATACCAAAGATACACCTTGTGATTCATGATAGACTATCCTACTGCCACGTCGGCGAACACGCTCTAGATAGAGATTTCAGTATGTCGGCGCACGCAGTGGGAAAAACACCGCATCACGTGAAAAAAAAAGTGTATGTGAAGAAAAACTCGCGCGCTTTCTCGTGGTTCAAGAGTGACACCCCTCGGATTAGAAATTGGTGATGCCACAAGCTCTTTAATATGTCACTTAATGGGCGCATATGTAGTGTCAGTGGTCATACTTTTGAAGGCCAGGTACACCCAGACTCCGTTAACCTGCTCTGACGACAGATCAGTGGCGACTGCCGTGTGGGGAACTGTGTTACAGTTGGCGATTTCTGTGGAGTCGCTGTCCCACAGTTTGGAACGCACTGGCGTGCTCGGAGCGTGTAGACGAGTAGATGGTAATTGTGGTTATGGAAGTCCTTATTACAGGTCGTTTACATTGACGCACTCACGGGCTGTTGGGGGGGTCTCTTGGCAACCTCTAATTTTGTTCTACGCTCACGTTTGTTCTACGCGTGAAAGGGGTTTCCTCTCGAGTTTTCACAATATTGTTTTAGCAAGTTACGGAAATACGTCACGCAAATATGGTATACCGTATGACGGTACCGCTTCGTTCTTTCGCAGTCATGTACGTTTTTTTCGGTGATGGCACCCTAACAACATAAATCATTTTTTTTAAATTCAATGTGGGGTCGTCATGCTTCAGTTGTTGCGTCAGCTTACGCAATGTTAACGAATAACCTGTCGTTCAGGGAACGCCCTATAACCGGAACTGGAAGGAGCAAAAGCACGACAAGCGAGAAAGGGGGAGCGCTACTGCATTATCTTATACCTGATAGCGTACATCGTTTCCGTAACTTGCTGAAAGACACCATAAAAGGGGATCCAATGATCGCCATTGGTTGTTTCTTGAAAGCAGTATCACTTTCGAAAGTGCTCGTCTCCATCTCCCATTCACTTTAACATGCAACTTGGCTGTCGTGGCGTAGGTGTCGTGTTACATCCTTTTTTCGTGGTAGGCGAAGTTGAGGGCACTGTACTGTATATTGTACATTTAGGGCACGGTACCACTGGCTTCCAACTTAGGTTCCATCCTGAAGGTCTAAGGCTCCTGTGCAAGAGGCACAGGAGCCTGTGTAATTTCGTGAGGTAAAATGCGTCGAGTGCGATTGTCGTGGCAACGACATTCTTGGCGACAGGTCGCACGTATACAGTGCTTCAGAGCCAAGCGTAGGTGTCTGGCACGTTGTCGGCGTGTTCCCCACTATTCACAGGATTAAAAAAAAACTGAATGCTTCCCCTTATTCCCATTACATTGACTTTCATAGTTTGCCTATAAAGAAATCCAGAGTAATGATTCCGTTGGGAAGTAGGTGTTTACAGCCAGCAACATGAAAAAGCTAGCTATTCGCGGACAGACTATAGCTTCGTTTTGTGTCTCCTTGTTATCAAGCTCATTCTGTCGGGATATTCGCCCATCGAGGAACTATACGTCCAGCTAAATATAGACAAATACAGTAAACGTGTCAAGAAGGTCGGAAAACCACTTTCCTTGTTCTTCACCACTTCTTGTGTTTGTCCTGTTAAAGCTAGATATGTATTTCCTCAGTGACCAGTGAAATTTTCCGAAGTTTTCTTACTGAAAAAAAAAAAACAACTCAGAGACACAGGTAGTTGCGATATCACATCAAAGAAAATCTGGTGAAATTAAATGTTACCACCATTCGTGCACTCATATGATGAATTGGCACTTAAGAGCCGTCTGATGCCTTGACAACCAACTTAACGCCTATACCAGTTGTAAAATATCGTATAAGTGGCTGTTTTAGGCTCAAGTGCAAATTGAGAAGAGAATACAAATGTTTCGATGGTTGCCGGTGCGTGAATATAATTTAAGTTTAGGTTTATCTGAATTTGCAAGCACTGCGTACTTCTCTTGGGCTTCTTATATCGAAAGTTTTGTCCACACTCTTTACAATTTCCTGGATCCCTCGTAAGAACGTTGCAACGCATCGACCCTGCAGTCATTGACAGTTACGCATCTGTAGGCGCAAGTTTTCTGCAATAAGCAGTACGAGACCATTTGCCTATGTACAGAACAGTGCAACATATCCATCAATACCCTTTGTTGGGAATGTACGAATGGAGTGTAAATTTTGAGGGCTCGTGAGGGTTGAGCATCGAACACATTATTTGAAGGTCGCAGGATTGGTCTTCTTTGGCAGCAAGTTGCCTTTTTGTCCATTTTCTTTCTTCGCATTTACCCTACATTTACTACTAACATCCCTTACACTATCCTTGTCATCATCGCCTGTTAGTTCTCATTGATACCTTGTTAACAAAGAAGTAAAGAAGTGGAAAATTTTGAGCGATCGTTTGTTAAAGAAAGTTTGAAGGGCTCGCAAAGGTAGAGCATCGGACGCTTTGTTCGAAGTCAGTGTTCGAAGTCAGTCTTTATGTCCACTTTTCTTTCTTCGCATTTACATTACAAGCGCTACTGATAAGGTCCCCTATACTTTCCTTAGCATCATTGTTTGATAGGTTTCACTATTTGCTAGGAATGAAGCAAACGAGTGCAAGTTTTAAGCACTCGTAAGGCTGGAACATTGGACACGTTATTTGTAGGCCACAGGCTCGGTCCCTGTAAGCTACAAGTTATCATTTTGTCTAATTTTCTTTCTTAACAGATACATTACGGTTGCTACTCGTAACATCCCATATGCTTTCCTTGGCTTCATTGTCTGTTCTCATTTGAACTTTGTTATGAATGACGCTAACATGTCACGCTTGAGATATAGTCCCTCTCACGCGACGACCAGACCACCGAAAGATTCTGGAGACCTTGGTGGATGCTTCGCGACAACAAAGTGAAGCAACTCTGTGGTGGCGGCCATGTTGGTTCATCGTAGTCGGAACGACTATCCGAACATAAAAGTGCAAGGCTTCTCCAAGGACATCGTTCCAGCGATTTGTGCGCGTGACCCTGCAAGAGTGTGACGTAGTTGGACCATGTTGATTGATATTATACCAAAGAGAAGACTCTGGGGCGCTATGAATGGGAAAGTGCCTTAGTCCCTGCGTACCGAGTTAAGCGGCACGACAAAATGCTTTGTTCTTGGCCAAACGTAACCAGCAGAGACTGTGTACGTTTGTGTGTGTGTGTGTGTGTGCGTGTATGTGTGTGTGTGTGTACGTGGTATGTAGTCAAAGGCTGCGTGCATTTAGACCATTGGCACGGGCGATCGTGCGCGGTAATGTGTCAGCGTTTAACGCAGCCTCACTTACATACGATAGTGTAGAAATTCCGATAACACACGCCGATAGACATGCTGTTTCCTAAACGTCCAATTCACCCCCTTCGCTTGTGTATGTAGATTTAGTCTTCTTCCTTCGGTCTATGCCACTCGTACATGCGAATGCATTTCTTAGTCTGGCTATGTCAGGCACCCGGCGTTGTCCGCGAGCCGGCTGGTATTCTCTCCACTCTCACTCCTTCCTTAGGAACAGCTGCGGGCGCACTCGCTTATCCTCGCGTCTAGCAACCTGAGCATGTGGTGCGAGAGTGTAGGGGAGAGTAGGTGCAGTTCAAGAGTGACACCCCGAGATTTGAAACAGATGCGCTCCTATCCCCGTTCGCTCTTTATCTATCCTCCCTTCGCCCCACTCACCCGTCCACTCGCGCCTCACTCTCAACCGTTCGCTGGCTGGGCTCCTCTTAAGACGATGGCAGAAGTCGATGAAGGCGAATGTCTGACGGCAACGGTGCTCTTTCTTGGCGTAAGAAATGCATTCGAATTTCCTCACGACTTCTTTTGGGGACGTGGGGACATTTTTCAGCTTTATTGCTTACTTTTTCTTGAATGTGATGGACTTATGACACCTTCGTCTCTTTGCAAAACAAAAAAAAAAATCAATTACCTCATTCTCGAGCTGTCAGTGAATTTTTCTGCATTTTGTACCTTCAGTCCAGTGCTGATGCTGGCCTTACTATACCACATAAAATGTTTGAGGGAATCAAATACTTAAGCGTTTAGTGGCCATTCAACAAATTTGAACTTGAAACTGAAAATTATGTCGTGTTAACCGTCTTTCTCTACTTATGGGCTGATTTAACTATTCGACAATGCAGCACTGCAGCGTGCTGCATCTCAGGGATATCAATAGTTAACTTTGAGAGATATCAGAATCTTTACAGCGTGCACACACTGGGACAAAAAAAAAAAAGAAACAAGACGCAGCGTGGAAAACATATACGCTGAACCACCGAAGGACAAGGTTTTCAAAGCCAAGCCCCAACAGAGAAAACGTGCGCAGCTTGCCCTACTCGGTCAAAACCAAGTATGATATCACTTATTAGCAGTCTCTTAGTATACATAGCGTTTAACCTAATGCCATGTGAACTATGAACATGCTAAGTAAGAAGTTGCTTACTACTCAGCATGCGTCTAATCAACGTGGAGTTAACTTGTATAGTTGTAATTGGGCTTTAATTAGCAAGGTATTTTAACCAAGGCCTAATTAGCATGATGATGAGAAAGACATTCTTTCAGTGTTTCTTTCTCTATTATCTGTCAATCTGCTCTGCACTTTTGTTTTCTTCAGAAGATATGCGATGATATACGGCTACACAGCAACTATCTTCTTTATCTTCGTTTCTCGCAAGTAGTTTGCCGATATTAGTCCGTCATAAGATGATGATAACAAAGATAGTGTATGTTCACCAATTTATTACATTGCAGGTGTGAATTGCAGCCTTGTTTTCAGGTCATGCGATACAAAACCTAAACACCACCACCTTTGTTTTATTTGATACCCGTGTGTGTGCACTGCAACGTTTCTAATTGGCTGTAACAACTAGCCTGCCGATCCATTCTCGTGAAGGTAAAGACTTACTTTTACTTTTCGCAAAAAAAACTGGTTGAAGCATGGCCAACTATGAAAAGCAAGGAGCTCACTCTAAAAGTGGTGCCTAATCAAATGCAAACTTGTCGCGGTGGTTCATAGCAGGGTCGCTGATATGACTTGCTGGACTGGTTGGTCAATGCTGCTTCCTGCCGTTTTGCTACTTTAACCTTTGCAAATTCCCAGCCACCTGCATTCGAAACGAACACCTGAGGTGAATCCTTCCCTAACTAGCGGCCATATTAGGTATCGCAATGAAATATTTAGGCGAGACCTATGCACGCACAATTTCACTCAATAATGCAGCCCGTCAAAAAGTGTCACGGGACCACACATGAATGGAAGGGAAAGCAACGTCACTCTTCAGCAACGAATATGGTCCAGACTGTTAATGAGCGCACGTAAGAGCGCAACTAGAATTTTATCCTTAGTCTAGAAACCATGACCTCTTGTATGGGAGACTTTGTTGTCACGGGCGCGTACAACATGAACCATTTAGTGGGACTCCTCTGAGGTGGCATCAGTGTGTTAATTAGGTTTATTTTGATGAAAAGTTTTTGTATCCGTCTGTCAATTTCTAAAGGAACCATTTTTTCATAGCGAAGCCCTACAGGCGACGTGTACTCACTTGGAATGACGACACAGATGTTTATACATCTTACTAGATTGCATTTAGATATTCAGTTAGCACTACTTGACGCCTGGACAGGAATATCTCGGGATATTCAGCGTAGAAGAAAAAAAACCAACGTGAATTGCAAACAATTCTTTGCTTCAGCATTTAGAAAGAGGAGCATGAAGGTGTCTCGAAATTGAAGGCTTGGAAACTTTTATGGTTTAGTTTTTGAAAAGGTCTCAATTTGTTTGCTGTTAGGCACAAACATTCAGGGTAACTTCGTGAAACGTTCAAGGACAATAAATTTGGACTTCATATTAAGTACGAAAATGCTTTTCCAATTTTCTCTTTAGCAGCTGCTATTCTAGATCATTCTTTTAGTCATCGTCTGCAATGTTTGTGTTGTTTTTCATTCACATGAAGTCATCTAGTCCCCAATATTTCTGTACATTTCGCATGACATTTTTTTTTGCTTTCGCTTTAAGTAGCTTTTCGTGGACAAAGTTGGAATGTACAATTTTTGTACCTGCTTCGGAATTTCATCGTTCTCGAAGAACACGAATGCTGTTGACCATTCGGCAAGTACGCCAGACTGCCATTTTGTCATCATCCTCGAGGTCACAATTGTTCATAAGTTTGTACTTATCTGTTGTCAGCGAGCAATCCAAATGTCCCAAGTTTTGCCAAGAAAAAGTATATGTTGCAAAAGAGCTTTCTTTTTTCTGTAATTTGCGGACTGCTCTGTGTTGCTATGTGTACATAAAAATAAAGAGAACGTCTAAGTAAAACCAACAAACTGTTGTGTTGGTGTACTTTCTTTTTCTTTCAGGTCAAAAGTGAATGTTTGCACGTAAACTACGTCTTTTTCCAGGAGGCGGTACACGAGACGGAAGTCGTACAGTTCTTATCTTATTTTAGCAGAACATTCTTTGATGAGCTGTTTTCCTGATTACAAGAACAACCTTATATGGAACGTAATCAAGAGAGCAAGTTACGTCGGTCCTGGTGAGGCAGGCTACTAAGTGGCGAAAAAAAAAGAGATGCTTAAGCGAATCGCCAATTCAGTTCTCAATCACAACCTCGACCTCTGGGCGAATTCCTCGGGCTACGAAAAATCGTTTTCTGCTTCGCAACACTCGGAAGCTTAAGCGCCGACGTCAAATGCTCAAGAATTGCTTATAGGTGACCCATTTTGTATGCTTTGGTGTAAGACAGCCGGCTAAAGCTATACCCTACTCTGGAAAACAATGAATTCGCCAGCGGGTGTTAGAATACTAGAATACTCAGACGGACACCCTAAAAAAACAGAAAACGTCTTTCTCGTATTAGTACATTACCTTTCAAGTTACTTACGCACGAAATGTACAACTTTTGTTATGCGAAGAAGTTGGGTAAAGCGGCAAAGTGCTCAAAAAATGCATGTGATGGCATCACCTTCAGGTTCTCGCAGCAACTCGCTGTGACAAATGAATACTGAAGAGTGTCTACGCTGGAGACTGCTCAATTTTTTATCGGAAATCACGAAATGTTGTGAAGGTTCAGAAATTGAACTCGACAAGTTTCATGAAATTTCTTCGAACTCTATTGCCAATAACAATGTGAAAGCGAAATCAAAAGAATTCATAATTCGTCACGTTGCACTGGCATTCAGATGATGAAGTTTCCGTGCAAAATTAAACAGCTGAAAGTTGACCTGCAGTTGGTTTTCCGATATTATACAGCTATGTTGTTGAAATGAATGGCTACTGAGTTCTCGAAGGAAATTTTGTGAATTTTTATGACTCGAGCACATCTCTTCGATATTCTCTAAGCCTAAGGACTGAATGTATAACGTACACAAAGACCACAGTTTTGGACGTTCTTGCCTGTGCGCTTCTTTGTTGTGCTCATAGGTGCAGCGAAGCAAAATGATGCTTCACTGGGAGGTCGTGCTGCTGTGAGACCTAAGTCAGAATGTTTGGCAAGCACCATTTTTTTCGTTAGTAAGAAACTAAATGAAAAACTATCAGACTCGGGCCACCTTTATCTCGCATGACCTATGGTATATACCTAATATAACCTTACCTCTGATGGGTTCACAGTGATAAATAGAAAGAAGGCAGTACGGTACTAAGTGACATGCTCAGTTTTAAATAATACTGCTGCAACATTATCAGAACTTTAACCGCCACTTTTCATCCTAATAGTATGACGTGAAGAAAAAAATAATTCTTAACCAGTAGTCTTGACTACAGGTAGGAGGCATTGAATAAAACATGAGTAAACTCGACTGTATTGGCTCCTTAATATCATTTTAACGCACTCTTCCGGCCCTTCTCTTTTTCTTTTCCTCCTCCTTCTCCTTTAACGTGAAGTTACCTTTTAATGAATGCATTACCCACCTGAATTTTAGATGAAAGGGCATGTAGTTGTACAGGTACCTTTTTAGATTTCTTTGTGTTAAGCTATCGTTGTCATTCGCACTATGTTGCTCAACAAAAGCGACACTACATTATAAAAAAAACACAACCTGAATACTTCAGGAACCAGAGAAAAATCACGAAAATTTATCATGTTCACACCAAAACAAACGTTATATTGAGCCTATCTATGCATTTATGCTGTTCAATCTCGTGCCATAGCAGTCCCGGTTACATCCTGCCTTTCGCGCACATATTTTTTATTACACATCGGTGTTTCATGGCTGGTTTGTTTTATCGCGACAAAGCTCTCCGAATGGTTGTCATCTCAAAGCTTTCATAAACTCACATTGAGGAAGCAGCAATGACAGAATCAATAATTGGGATGACAAGATCAAACGAAATAAAGAAAATATTGATAACAGCGCAAATTTGACGTTACCATAGAAGTCGACTCGGTGCCAAGCCCTCCTCTTTTGAAACGTCAATCAAGGCTATACCAACGTGGTTTTCTCCTATTTATTTATTTTTTCTTTTTGTTCATATCTCCTCACACCTTTTTGTTGTTTTCAGTGAAGTCCATTGTGTTCGTGACAGGGCTTGCCGATGCGCTGGGATACTTTTTATTCTTACAAAACTTTTTGTGTCTCAGTGCGATAACAGGCTGTCGAACGAATCCCCGGATGTGGGTATGAATATTGCCCTGCGGTATGCCTTATACACGCCAAACGCGTTCAGAATATTCGCTCCTCGAATCTCTCTTTTTGTCATAGTATGCGTCGATTGTATGCACGACGGTGTTATGTTTTTTGATAGCTTTCATCCCGACGTGTCTGAGCGGTTGAATAACAATGACGTCGTTCGAGGTTGCGTGCACCTATAGCAACGTCCAAAAATTGAAGCAAGGAAAAAACAAGAAGAAAGAAAGAAGACATAAAAAGAAAAGAAATACGCGTACAGAAGAGGGAAAAAAATGTCTTCTTGGGGAAGTTTAGAAGACGTTTTAATCATCCCCGCATCCCGATACAATGCGGGACGCTTCTGCCTTTTTGTAGCGTCTGAATATTTTACCTGACATCTCATCGCGAGTTCACAATTTAATTTTCTAATATATAAGGCACTGTACTTTATATTTATTTTTACTTGCCTCACTGTGAAGCAATAAAAAGCCTGACTTTCATGTTTACCTGATAAGGTCTGCGTATCTACAGCCTTATCATTCCATCGAGTCGTAGCCGCTTTGTATATTGCACGCACACCTGCATGACACACAACACAAAAACTTCCTGTCTGTGTTTGTCACGCTCTGTATAACTGAATAGAACAAGTCAATATTTTCTTGCGTCTGCAGCTTCATCACAGGTCAGTGAGCCACGCTATCACAATACCAGCCCCTTATGTGGCAAATGTTTTTTATATCCTGTACATCCACCCCTTATGTAATACCCCCTTGTGGGGTCTTTAAGGAAATAAAATATGATGATGATGATGATGATATGATAATTCGAAGCGAAGCGTTAACGATTATTATAATTAGTTTCCATTAACTACCATGCTACTTGTTTACGCTAGACTTACTCCAATGAGTAAAGGTCTGATTACAATATTGAGTAGATCGCAGCCAGTATTTAACCCAAAGCAATGGGACGATGTTTGTAACTTTATAGATGGCTGGACGTGTGACAGTCAATCTTAGAACCTCTCCAAGGACTTTCTTGACGTCACCGATATCGACTCCTCCAAGGGTCAGCGCCAGAGACGTATCGTACACAGCACACTGAGCCCAGACGTTATAATCAAGACGTTCGAAAGCACTTCAAAGAGCCACTGATTTCAAGAAATAATGATCCTACAGAGTACTGGAGAAAGAACGTAGCCGCACTTTATCGGGGTACCGCTAAAAAGGTTTTGCGGTAAATTCCCATCTCTGCTACTGAGACACCCAAGGAGTGCATGTTTTCAATGGCAGGAACATCAGGGCGAGAGAGCCTGAAACATGTTTACGCAGATCAGCTTGTGTTTAAGTATGAGAATTGATAGTCTTTCTGCTGAAGATACTCCCGGCGTTATGTACTGGAGGACACAAGCAGATTTCATTTCGAAGTTGATATTTTTGGCCACTATTCAGCACTAAGGGAATAGAACTTCCTTTGAGAATAAAATTCGCTATTCGCACACCCTTATGAATAAGAGGTCTTTAGGAGCATGTAGTAGTGCCTAGGCAGGATAACCCCTGGTAGCTCAATGGATTCCAAGAGAAGGCAAGCGGGCTAGGGGGAGACAGAAAGTTAGGTGCATGGGCAGATGAGATTAAGAAGTTTGCGGGTATAAGGTTGCAACAGCAAGCACACGACCGAGTTAATTGACGGAACATGGGAGAGGCCTTATTGTCCTGCCGTGGATGTAGTCAGGCTGATGATGATGTTGATGATAATGATGATGGTGATAAATAAGAGGAAATGATGATCGTGGTGATGCTGAAAATGATGACGACGATGACCTTTCATGCCGGGAGTAATAATCGGTATCATTACAGCTTCGTTGCCCCTATAGGATTTCAGAACATGGAACTGAATGATTATTATTATTTTTGAAATGGCCATAGTATATCGGCTTTGGATATGCATCCTCCGTTCTAATCCAAGCTTACTGAGGCCATGATGGCGGAATGGTTACCATACTCGGTGGCTGATTTGAGACAAGAGGGTTCAATTCTGGATGCAGTGGTTGTATTCCGATGAATGTGAAGGGCTAGAGGCCCATGTGCTGGGCGATTCTAGTGAAAATTCAAGAACAACACATGTTAGAAATTTCCAGAGCCATTTACTATAATATGCGCCTCATAACTTGTGTCACTCTCAGACGTCAAACCCCGTAAACAAATCAACAATATCTGAATACGCATTTCGTTCAAAAGAGTATGTTGTCTTGTTGTCAGGCATTCAATTGTCCAAGACAATCCAGTTAGCACAGTCAGAGAAAATACAGTTGATTGCGAGTATTTTGACTTTCTGTAGCGTCGACGATAATTACCGCTTGTCTATACGTTATCAAACGTCATAAAAAGAAGGCCCTGTGAGCTAGCAGTTGATGATTATGCGGAAATCGTACAATGATACGGGTTCGTACGTAGCAGCCAAGGTCAATTAGTTTCACCGTATCAGTCTATTCCTGCACTATCAAATGGATCGTACCTCACAGTCACTGAGGCTTACGTTTGAATGAAGTGTGATGCAACGGGCCTTTCGCTTATAATAGGAAGTGCGGAAAAGTGAGTGGGACATTGATATTGCCTCTATTTATTTGGGTAAATATATGTGAGTGCCATGATGAAGAAGAAGAAAGAACGCGTTAAGGGTCCCCCGATTGTAGCCCTACAGCAGAGTAATCTACATCCACCATAAAAACGACGAAACAAAGAAAAACAAATGAGAGCACAATCGCGTTTGCATAACTTTTGGCAATAACCTCTGTGGGGTGTGACTTTCGATGAAATAACCGAGCCATTTGTGCGTAACGCCAAAGCCAAATAATTTAGGTCCCCGTCTTCTTACTGACGTGATATTGATTGGCTGATTGCTGCTATGTGGAGCACAGGCTGTGACCTAAACCTACTGGTGGTCAAGGAATATCTCTTAATGGACATTTGCCGTCTGTAGAAGCTCTCGAATAAATGAGTAGCGAATGCTAAAGCAATGGCAAATCTGCTTGTTCTTTTTGCTTTATTTTATCTAGGTAAAATGGCATCATGTCGAAACAGCGTAATCTACATGTGTGCTATCATTCATGGTGGGACACGTGGACGAGGCTGTACTCCACAATCTGTCAGCTTAGACAGCCTGTATATACCTATAGGCCAGGACTGAAACAAGACCTACGTGGGCTAAGAAAAGCAACACTACCACAGCTTGCTTTTTATATATATCTTCGCTTTAATGTATACGTCTTGGTAAGTCTAGAATCGAATCGTTTTGAGCCGGACGTTTGGATACAGAATAACTCGTCGAGCTGAAGACATATCTTCAGACGTTACGCATACTCTTGGTCTGAAAATCAATATCTCAAGTGCGAGCGCTAATGGAATTTCACTTCCGAATGCCCAAGAAAGCCTGATGTTATTCCTCGAATCTAGATCACTCCTGGTAATGGGTTTTCCACGGTGAAGTGTTATCAACCCGTCCGAAAAGAGATAAATAATGATGGTTGTCCTTAAGAGAGGACAGACACATACAGGCACTCATGGTAATGATTCGCGAACACTTTGCGCAACTCTTCTGTCTTCTTGATTTTGTATCAACAACGCAGATATAATACATCAGGACTGTTGGACCTTCAGTTGAATTAGAAACATTTTAAAGTGAAAACAGGGGCTATTACTATAAAAAGTGACATTCTCCCATATGCATTCCGCAAAGGCGCCTATGAAGTGAACGCATTGTTGTTTTCCTCCTTTTTACTCAATTGTAACGATAGATATATGGTGTTTTCAAGCAAAGGACGTGAATTGTATGAATGCATCGAGAGCGCTTTTTGCTCTTCCTATTGGCTAAGTAGCCATAGCTGACACATGCACACGCTGCAACCGGTTTGTAGAACAGATTATACAATGAGAGGGTAGCAGTTTATAACTAAATTTTGTGGTTAAAGGAGTACTTACAAGATTTTTTAAATATTTTTGGGTTGTTGCTATACATAAAAAGAATGGCGTCAAGTACCCCGTAAAAATGGTATCGCGCCAAAGAATTCATTGAATACATACATGTTCGATATTGATGCAGGTCACTTTCGGTTTCGACATCGACGGGGCCGCTTTGCAGTGACGTGTAAGCTAAGTGTAACGTCACGTGAGACAGCAATTTGCGTCATTCTATAGCAAGAGCTTTGTCAGTCGCACGTGGTGCACGTAAGCAACGAAGAACCAATTGTCTTCCGGTGAGTGTACGACAGTGATTTCTGCTATTCAAGTTGCGTGCAGGGCGCAGAATTGTTAAACCCAGTGAACCAGCTTTGCTGACTTGTTGCGGTAATGCCCATTGCGATTGGGCTGGCTTGCAGATGCTGCGTGAAGAGCACTAAAATCTAAGTAAAATGTCCTATACGTTTTCTACTGCTCCGGTGTAGGGGCGGGGCGTCGACGCTGCATACCAAGGAAACTACAAAAATGCCCCCTTAACGATGCCTCGAAACTTCGCCACTCATTTAACGCATTCTTCAGACAACTCACAAAGGAGATAGCGTGCCCTTCAGGACCACTGGTCTGGAACCTTCACTGAGTCGAATGGTACTAAGTTTCTTCCTCAACGTAGCCTCTTCCACATATTTTTGGTGTCGGAAAGAGACGCCATATCCACGTAAGATCGTTTCAATAAGAGTATATCACACTCCTCTACGAGACGCGTGCCATGGTCAACGGTGAAGGCTTTGCTGCTCGTCGGTGCAACGTGCGTCACGCATCATTAGTGAGGGTGTGGAGACCGTTGGCTCGATGAGCACTGCTTGCGCACAACAAACGGGGCTTATATAATATGCCGCATCACCAACTTCTCTCCATGCCACGTGAGACCGTTTCCGGTGCGCGGCTGGCGGGAAGACCACCGTGTCTAGGAAACTTGTATACGAAATAACTATAGCCTATACGCTCAATGTAGCCAGTTCTTTCAATGCTGCTTTCGCGTGGTAGTCATGGTATTGCAAAACGCAAAAAAAGGAAATAAAGAAGTCACAGGGGTGTGTCTGCTTTCGGTGGCAAATGATGCCGAACTAATGTTCATACGTCGAGACCCCCACTGGCGAGGTGATGCCAGGGAGTAAGAACAAACGATCATCCCTCGAATAAATCTGCGAAGCTGGGGTTCCATTACAGCTTTTTCCGGGTTGTCGATGAAACGATTTTGTCGAAGAGCATAAATCTGAGCAGCCTCTGATATTGTCTAATTTCAATTGACACCCATTGTTTTAGAGCACAACGCTACAGGCAACCATCCCAGTGTTGAGCAGCTTCGCCATTGGCGTTGTCGTCGTTACCCGTAAAGCGAACGAGGACGAAAGAGAGCGAAGGCGGAGCTGGGGGATATCGCGAGCCACTGCAGCCCTATCCTCGCTGTCTTCCTCCGTCACGCTCACTGGCCCCTTCGTCGAAGCTGTTGCGCATGCAGGGCTGGCACGTGCCCTGCTGCGGCTGGCTTCGCTTGTTGCAACGGGGCTGTCGGCGTTTGCAGTAATGCAACAAATGTTGCATTACTGCAACGGCGGATAGCCACAACTTGAAGCACAAGTGACCTATAGTCTCAACAAGAAGCTGACAACTGCGGATAGCCAAAACTTGAAGCACAAGTGACCTAGCCTCAACAAGAAGCTGACAACTGCGGATATCCAAAACTTGAAGCACAGTTGACCTAGCCTCAACCACATGCTGACAACTGTGGATAGCCAAAACTTGAAGCACAAGTGACCTAGCCTCAACAAGAAGCTGACAACTGCGGATATCCAAAACTTGAAGCACAAATGACCTAGCCTCAACCACATGCTGACAACTGTGGATAGCCAAAATTTGAAGCACAAGGGACCTATAGCCTCAACAAGAAGCTGACAACTGCGGATAGCCTGAACTTGAAGCACAGTTGACCTACCCTCAACCACATACTGACAACTCTGGATAGCCAAAACTTGAAGCACAAGTGACCTAGCCTCAACAAGAAGCTGACAACTGCGGATAGCCAAAACTTGAAGCACAAGTTTCCTAGCCTCAACAAGAACCTGACAACTGCGGATAGCCAAAACTTCAATGCAGTTAATCTAGCTTTGACAAGAAGCTGCCGCTCAGAATTCGCATTAGGCACTATCGTAACTGTTGGCGCCCTTTCTTCACGTGGTCAGTTATTTGCGCTGCACATTACGTTTAAGTACCACAGCTCAATTTCTCACAATCGTACAATGCTTAATTCAAAATTCAAGCGTGAACACGTCCCTAAGGAAATTAGGGAGTAGAACTTCGTTGCTCATGTCTTAGTTTAAATTCTAAATTTTCACGCGTACAAATGCATCATCTGCATGCTACATATTTTTTATTTATGTCATTAATATTATCAAATAACTGTCACGATCAGAAATTTCCTGCGATAAAAACAGTGCCCTATCTTTCTAACAACATTTACCTACGAGTATACAGGTATCATGGATGAATACGAAAGTCATCTCTGTAAGTTCACGTTTCGTTTTTTTTTAATTACCAAAGAGGTGATAGCGATTGTTCTCTTTTATTTTTTATTTTGAAACTTTGAACACTACGTACACAAGCCAAGTCATTTATAGACAAGGAAACCCCCCAAAGCAGCAGCATGTTAATACTTATGCCTCCATCATACATAATCTACGGAGAGTGGGAAGGGACAGTGGTTTATCTCCTCCCCCCCTCGCCCAGTAAAACTGCCGAACTTTAGATAAAGTCTATTCATTCGTTCATTTCGTATCTACGATTCCCCTCGCGCAAAATTTGTACACGTGTTAGGAGTGGCAGTTGTGAGGAACAAAACACTTGCGACACGTAACAGTCCCAGTATGTATACAGCTATATATAACGCATACTTCACCCGGATTGGCGAGAATACATAACTCTAGAGTGAATGTAACAAGGCGCGGATGTACGATGGCGTAGAACCGACAGGGAGGTTGTAATACCGTAATTCTCGTGTACAGATGTTTCTATCCCTCCCTTCACACGCTCTTTCTTTCTTTCTTTCTTTCTTTCTTTCTTTCTTTCTTTCTTTCTTTCTTTCTTTCTTTCTTTCTTTCTTTATTTCTTTCTTTCGTTCTTCCTTTCTTTCTTTCTTTCTTTCTTTCTTCCTTTAGTCTGTTTCACTCCCTTTCCCTTTATCATTTACATTGAAGCTCTTCAAAGCGATCCGTACAATACATACCATATATTCGTACAGGGGTCACACAAGTTTGTGCGCCCGCAACAGCTTGCACGGCGCTTGCACAGTTGGCGTCAGTTCATATGAAAACTTCGAACAACTCACGAAAAACACAAGACGAAAATGAAAAAAAATCACACAGGGATATTTTCTTGCGTTGTTTCTATTGTGAGGTGTTTATCATTTTAGCTATGTATACCGCCGCCTTGCCCATGCCTTCGTTTTAGTGGGCACATGATACGACACGAAACTGCGCGTATACTGTCTGCACTGAACACGACGCGTTACACGACAGATTATAGCAACTCATTGCGTATTCATCATTTTACGCGACAGCGCTGCCGATAGGGGGCATGGTTAGGAACCGGGGAGTGGGCTTGGGCGTTTTTCAAAGGCGTCCAACCGACGAAACGGATCGGTCGACCAACGCGAACTTATTCAACACCACTCGCGCTATGCACCCCGCGCACCACGTGGATAGCTTAGAATCGGGACCTTCAAAAATAAAAAAAGAGAGAGACAAGAAACTGTCGCACCCAAAGAGAAGAAGCGGGTAGGCAGGGAGGGAGGTGACAAGGCGGTCCGAATTCAACGCTGGGTGCCGCTGCATTGACCGAATCAACTGGAGCGGTGCATGTACGTGGTTCAGACTTCACTGGCTTGCGCGCGGTTCGCCAGTAATTTATGCAGCCTCTGTTCGGTTACCGGCTTCCATTCATGTAACTGGCGGCGGCCGCATCACAGCGTTTCCGTATGCTTACTTTTGTTTGTTCTTCTTGTTTTTTAAGCCCCTGCGTTGAGTGCTTGTTCCTCTCTTCCAGTCTCTTACCTTCAGGCTGCCAAATCCTGTGAAGATACAGATCGTTACATGCATGTGACACAAATCCGGCAATTATAACTAATTACCGCTTATAAATTGCCCCCTGTCCGCCTTGGCTGTACTTTGCTTATGACGCTCGACTGTTCGCTCATAGGTCACTGGTTCGATACCGGCCCGGGTGGTCACATTTCGATTCAGGCTAAAGGCTAGAGGATATGGTACTATAATCTGCTGTGTTAATACACGTTAAAGAACGCCTAATGTTAAAAACTCTGTGAAGCCTGTATGGTGGACGGCAAGCCTGAATATCATATCGTCGTTTCGGCCCCGTAAAACCTCAGATATCGTTATTCCTGTAGCACTGCACATAGTACGAAGTAACGATCAAGGTCTCTCCCCTTTCTTTTTTCTTCAAGAGAGAGGAGGGAGAAAGGTGAAGGGGAAGATTGTTGATTTGCCAGTGGCATTTACTCGAAGAATGCACGTTATATTCAAACAAAGATGACAGGCTGTTCACACAACCGAATGCATATGCACTGGCTATCCGCCGCAACTGTTTCATGTACTTCAGAAGTTTGCCTATGGCAACGCATACCAGCCCTAAGGCCCAATTCGTTGTGTGCCTGAATGCGTGGGGACTCGCACGCTGGATTTCGCGCAGACCGGTTGTGCCCCCGCGATCTTCGACGACAACGCAGCTCTGTCTAACTGCCCTTGCTCTACGCCATCTCCTGACGCCGACAAGAGCTCTCGCTGAGTGGTGCCCCGTCCTCGGACTCCTGCGACCGTGTCCATCTTTCCTATCTTCTCCTTATTTCCGTATGTGGTCTCCCTGTTCCTACGCCTCTCTCTATTTCTGTACATTTTCTTCTTCCCTATCCTTTTAATTCCTCTTTATTACCATTTCTCGTGAGCAACTGTTGAGGTGTCCTCCCCCAGAGAGACTGTTATACGGGGCTCACTTTTATCTTCTTTTCACTAATTTAAAAATCAGCCCCTGGGTGCGTGCGTTTGTGTTTGTTGCGTCTGTGTGTCAAGAATCGAAGAAGTCATGCGCAGCGTCTTTCAAGACGGTAGTTATAGCGCGAGAACAAAACGACGACACAGAGACAAGAAGGACAGGAAAGACTCTGTGTCGTCTCTGTGTGGTCGTTTTGTTCTCGCGCTATCGTCATGCCATACCAACTAGCCCAAGCTGCCACACTTCTAAGTTTGTCTTTCAATTGAGCTTCGATCATCTTTTTTTTGTGTGTAATTATGATTCGAGCAGACGCTCAAGTTGTTCATCGTCTTTCCATCAGGTGCTGCTGCACCGTGCATTAGACAAAACCACGGTGGCTTCGAACACAACGGCAAGTTCCGGACGAAAGGAACGCCGCGATTCGGGACCATTCACGCAAATTAGGGCGTCACCCGCAAACAAACGACACGCGTTCGCGTCATTTTCGGGCACACGCCGCACCGCGCTGACAGCGCTGCCGTCCGAGCCCATTCGCGAAGAATGGATGCCGAGCGCCCGCTACAGCAGCGCCACCCCGCGTCTGAACTACCGAAACAACGGATGCTCGCTTATATGAAGGGCGGTGCGGGGCGTGTCGACTCAATCTGTACCGAGTGACGGGGGTTACGCTTTCTCTCAGCGAGGCTTACGTGCATTACCACCCGCTTCTGCGCATACGTTATTCCCCCATCCTCCCTTGTGCCCCCTTGCGGTCGCAACAACACTCTATTAGTGCAGTGTGTGTATAGCATAAGGCCGGGAGCTCGGAGCGCAGCTGAACGTAAAACGACGCCATCTGCCGACGCGCACGCCACATTTTTTTGGCGTGCCTCATTTCGTGGGGTAACTGCGCCACCATTTGTTCCATTGAACCTGCTGTCTGTGCCTGATGTATGAAGATGTGCGAACGTGAAGGTGGTGACCACGGGCTTGAACAGCGATAAACGAAGCAGAAGTTGTGATATAAAAAGACGTTTTTCTCCATTTGCAGTCTATCGCATGGCAACATTTATACCGATGCATGTCATTTCTGGGTAATGAGTTTAACGTACGGGTTCAAAATAAGTTTGAAATTCAAGCTAACGTTTCGATCATGTTCTTGCGCCTGCATTCTGTAACAGTGGTTACACCGCAGTGGAACGGCAATTCAAAAATGAAGCAGTGACAATTTTTTTTAGTGCTTATAGGTAACTTTTCAACGTCTTTTTCATACCATCAGAGTTGAATGATAACAGGTGACGAAGGAGTGCCTTGAAAACTGCAACGCGTTGCCAGCAAGTGAAATCACTGTTCCCACGTACTGATCGATATTTGGACTACACTTTTTCCATAACAGTTAACGTATTTCACATGACGCAGCCCTTGAACATTGTTGGTGGAACAAGATCTCGTAAGAACCAGTACTAAAAATATAAAAGGTGATTCCAGACGATACTGATTGAAACTTTTTACGCAACCATGATGTTGTTATACATAGTGGCAATGAGATAACCACATAATGCATATTGATAATAAGGTACCTTTATAAGCAAAGTAGCCCCGCCGCGGTTGTCTAGTGGCTAAGGTACTCGGCTGCTGACCCGCAGGTCGCGAGATCAAATCCCGGCTGCGGCGGCTGCATTTCCGATGAAGGCGGAAAAGTCGTAGGCCCGTGTGCTCAGATTTGGGTGCACGTTAAAGAACCCCAGGTGGTCGAAATTTGCGGAGCCCTCCACTACGGCGTCTCTCATAATCATATGGTGGTTTGGGGACGTTAAACCCCACATATAAATCAATTATGAGTAAAGTAAGGCTTTATAAACCGTACTCAATAAACCTCAGTTCCTTCTCGTCAAACTTACTGCACTCAGACAAGGAAGCAAATCAAATAGACTGAGCTGAAACGAGCTCAGCCACGAGGTATTGCCTTTGCTACACGCGAAAGCCTCAACGTCCATCTATCTTCCGCATTCAATTACACGCCTCCAGCCAGACAGCACACTTTTCAACGCATCAATTGGAAGCCTTGCCAGCCACGTCTTCACACTTTCTTATTGCGCAAGCCCGTCCACTTTCGCTATATCTCCTACACCCAAACGCCCCACGAGAGAATCCTGCTTTCTGGGCCTTCATTTGGACACTCAAATGCGAGAACAGTTCACACCATTATAAAGGGTGCGAGAGCGAGGACGTGAAATAGGAACAGAAAGAGATGAGAAACAATTCACAGAAGCCAGTTCAAAGCCACCCAGAGTTTCCAGAATTTAATTCGGCCTCATCCGACAGTCTCCCTGCCCTCTACGGCCGCATCCCGACTGTGTTTGTTCGTTTGTGCGAAATGGCCACAGAGATGTGATGTGCACACTGGAATCCTCATTTTGAACTGGGACTACCTGCTGACACTATATTAAGTCGCATCAAACAGTTATGCGTTAGCATTCTTTTATTTTTGAGCATTTCTAACGCAGTACCTCATCGTCTCTTTGTAGAGGGCGATATATCGTGATCCTACAAACCCATTTCTTCTTCCGTATGACCGTTGTTCTCGCCCCCTCTCTAGCTCTTTCCCCCTTTCCCCACGTGCTTTTCAGCCAGATTTATGTCGTTTTCCCCCCAAAATCTACTTTCTCCCTCAATCTCTAGCGAACAGTACGCCGTCCATTGTTCCTTTATAAGACGTCATTTCGGCTTCGCTACCGAGGCATTCTCCCAATCCACCCTCCGGCGTCCAGCGCTTCTCCGCGAGGCTTTTGATGTCGTGCCCCCTGCTGGCCACTTTCGAAGGCCCCTGTTGCGCTCTCCGAGCGCGATTCTCAGAGCAGTCTCACCCCGGCAGATTGAGTCGATTCCAATTGGAAGGCGAAAAGACAAACGGCGTGGCATTTCCTCAATCGCTGTCTGGAGGATTGTAATCCGTCGCGAATGGAGCGCCACCGATTGCTTTGGCGATGGCTATAAATCAACGTTAACCGTGCCACGAGTCTCGTTTTTCGTAAGCTCCGCAGAGTATTCTCTTCTGTTCTGTCGCAGCAGATGGACTTGTTGGGCGAGTTGCTTCATTCCTAACGTAGCTTTCGGCGTGAAATAAACACGAACGCTTGTCCGTCTCTCGTGTTTATTTCACGCCAAAATCTACGTTATGTTCTGTCGAATAGAGAATAGAGAGTTTTAATACTGCGGAATGGTGCTACGTACGCATCACGCAAGCGCCTTGCGTTACGTGGCGTCGTTTGTCACTAATCGGCTTTTAGTACGCCGTAGTACCCGCGTACGTAACGAGCGTGAAGCGTGTTGCGCCATCTGGTAGATCAAAATAGAAGCACGTGTTGTTGACAGCCAATGTGAGCCAATCCAAGTGTTATAGCCAGATTATGGCCATAATTTAAGCCACAGAACCGGTAGGTGCTTGCCTTCCATGCCGCCATTTTGGAACACGAAGTCTTGCGCTGTCGCGAACTAGTTCTAGAGCGGCGCGATCACCTCATACGTACGCACGCACGCATCTCATGTGTGCGCACGTAGCGGCTGCGTACGTAATGCGATACGTGCGCGTTGCGGTCTGCGCATGCGCACTACGCAGAACGTGGCGTCCTTACGTACGCAACGCCGCCACGTACGCAGCGTACGCAGTACTAAAACTCTCTAATGAGTCTATGCGGGCAATTCAGCACTAGTTTTTTTTCTGTAATCGAAGTAGTGTTCTTCGCACTGGTTGGCGAAAAACCTTTCTGGTCGGAAGATTGTTGTGGTGGGTTAAATGTGCCTCGGTAATTCGCTGCCGCGCGCAATAAATTTTTGCCAAAGCTTGAGGTCCATGCTGTGGGAGTGCCCGGCACAGTACAGACACACTAACGCCACGACCCTTTCGTCGAAGCTCCATGAGGCTCTGCGGAGCCCTGCTCTTTACGACCAAGCCTGTGCGACCGAGCACGCCCGCGGGGCGGCGTCGAGGCAAGCCCTTGACGTCCCCTCATAGGAGGCCCGGCCACCTAAAGTTTCTTATAATAAAGTTTATTCCTCCTCCTCCTTGACGCCCATAACGTAGTTTCAGCGCTTCCAGCGCGTGCACTGACTTCCAGCGCGTGCATCAAGCACAAGAGTGCCATGCCAGCTTTTAAGAAATCTCTTACCGCCAGTGCTTCCAAGTGCCACCGACGCAATATTCATTCCTTTCAATGAAACTGGTGGATTTCTTGACGCAATACATTGACACGAAATTCTGAAGCCGAGACGACCTGTGAGATCGGCTTGTGTGAACACAAACACGCACAAACATCCACGCAATCCCATCGGAAAGAACGACCTATGCGCATCTTCAAATTCATCTTAAATTGTTTGCCACGTAACTGCGCTTTGTAGGCTACCCACAAGAAGTGGGTTTGAGTGTAAGCAACCACAAACCGGTTGCGTCACGAGTTTGTGCTGGCTGCCACACTCCTCGCGCGCGGTCATTACCATTGTTGCTAACGTGGGGCTCACGTGCAAGTGATACACGTCACGAGTACGTCACCGTTTTTCGTGCTCACGGGATTATAGCTGTTTTTACCGAAGCTATGATTGATATGTGGGGTTTAACGTCCCAAAACCGCCATATGATTATGAGAGACGCCGTAGTGGAGGGCTCCGGAAATTTCGACCACCTGGTGTTCTTTAACGTGCACCCAAATCTGAGCACAAGGGCCTACAACATTTCCACCTCCATCGGAAATGCAGCCGCCGCAGTCGGCGTGAACCCGTGACCTGCGGGTCAGCAGCCGAGTACCTTAGCCACTACCGAAGCTATAGGTACCACCTCTGTCAGTGTTGTTTGAAAATTGAAGCGGTGTTTGGCTGCTACAAAACAGTCTATAAATAATTAACCGTCGAGCGTTGTAATTGAGTGAATAGTACCTAGCTGCAACCAAATGAAACGCATGAAATACTTTTGCGCTGGTAATCTTTCAGGGCTGTGCAGAAATGCACAATTGTACGTTTCAAGATTTTGGGCACTGGTGCTGCCAGAGCCTGACGCACCGGGTTCGTGCTGCCCCTCCCCCATCCCCCAGTTTTTTTTTTGTAACGGCCCAAAGACCAATAAATGGCCATTTCAAATGGATGCCCCTCCCCTCCTGAAGGTAGTGAGGCACCAACTCTCTTCCGAAAGCCTTTTCTGCCAACACTTTTGTTCTCGAGATCCAAAGAGCAGTGCATCTCTCGCGTGGTTTCAAAAAAAAAAAAAATGGGTCGTTAAAAGAACGGAACAAGTATCTGCAACAACCAAAGTCCTTTCCCGTTCCACGTCAAATATATCGTGGTCTCCCCACTCATTTACCCAACACTCCACGACGTAGTAGCAGGGTAAAAGAAGTCTCGTCTCAGCGTCGTACCTTGAAATTGAGTGCGGTATTCGCACGTACTCAGCGCTATCTATACGCGAGCTCGCAACATAATTCATCGTCTCTAGTGTCATCTACATCATTTACAACGACTTGGGACACTGCTGCATTGCTGAGATAAATTCACTCTCTTTTTTTCTTTACTTATTGTCCTCAAGTAGGGCCTAAAAACGATTTTTTTCCTTCTTTTTTGTGCATTTATTTTAACCACGAGCCTCTCATGCACTCACGATGCAACGATGCGATATTCTGGCAGAAATTTGTTGCTTACATTCCTGGTTTCTTTATTTATTACTGCTCCTCTAGTACTCCGTGTAGAAGCAAGCAATCCTGCTTTTTCTCGCTCTTATGTCTGCTTGCAGTGATGGTGTTACGTCTTACAGGCACCGTCCCACCGTCCGCTATGCGACACTCACCGGGTGAGGATAGTAAATCGTCCGCTCCACTACCGGTGGCGTCTCAGCTCTCTTCCTGTGCGACGCTCCATATTTCACGACGCTCCTTTGGAGAGGCAGTGATTTCCTGGCGCCGCCAACTCGGCAGAGCTTGGCTGCGATCGAGAAGCACCTCTCGATGGGGCGATCAACGCGCGCAAAACGCCCGCTCGGTCCGTTTCAAAAGAGAACGTCGCGCCGTGAAATATGGTCTCCAAACGCCGTCCGTGAGAAGAAAACAAAATTTTCGGTGACGGTGTGCAATCGGGTACTTCGTCTCGCTACAACCATGCAGTGTGGTGAAGCATAACGTTTTTGCGAGTGGTCGACCAGATATTTTTTAGCATAAGATGAGGCTTTCAAGAGCGGCGGTCTGCAATTCGCAATGGCAGATAATATCGCCCAGCAATCGTGCTAAATTTGATTTCAGAACAAATATTTGTACGTCATGGATTAGACAGAACAGATAGATGAGCTCTTGAGGCTATACATGCAGAGCCGAAAATGTGCAGTCTCTTTCTGTCACGATGTGTGCTCTTCATGCTCTTCGTCACACGTGCAGAAATCTCAGGAAGGTACGCATACGCTAAATTAAAGCTTGAACCTTATAGCTGCAATACCTTTGTTACGCAGAACAGATGTCGGCTGATGAATCGTAGCTAACGGGAGCGTAAGCCATATGTGTTCACACTGAGTCGTCTGCTGTTTTTATCATATGTTGACAATATGGCGAAAAATGTATAAGCATACAAAAATACGTATAGGAGGAAGAAAGCATAAAAGAAATAAAAAGTAACATGTATTCATGAACGCCATTTGGAGGACGCATTCTCCATTGAGATGAAAATGCTGCAGAACCATGTACATAATTGCATTTAGGTGAATGTTTAAGAACCCCAAGCACTCGAAATTTTCTGATCCCTCCTACATTGTCTCTCAGAAATATAGCATTGTTTCGGTACATAAAACCTCAACAATTATTTATATGTGTTAATGGTATGTAACCAGAAGGCAATTCTGTATTCACAGCAAACGTTTCTTTCACTGATCAGAACAGAGGACACGACTAAGAGCCTGAGCTAAAGGAAACACTGATACAGGTAGAATTTACCTAGTATTCTTTCTAATGCTTGAGATAACAGCCGGAGGTCGTTTATCACTAATACACCTCGCTGACGCAAACGAAAGCACCACACTGCCTCCGCCGTGGTATGCGTACAGTGTACATAACTTAACGTTGAACATCTGTCCGCAGCCGAAATGTGACTTCGATCACTTCAGGAATGCGCGTTCATCGCGAAGGCGCGCTCCACTATGCTGCACCGCATAATGCCGCCTTCTCGGCGGTGCAAGAACCGCTGAGTGCCCAGGCGGTGCTATAGGTGCTATATCTAAATCGCTTCTCGTCGCCGCTTGGAGCGCTCTCGGCGTAGTTAGCGCTAGCGTCGCGGTGCAGGCTCCGCTTTCCTTCCGGTTGCCAGTTTTGAAGATGGCGACGAGTTATTTATGGCTGTATTCTGATATTGACCGTTATTTATTCGCTCTCAGCAGTGGCGTCCCGTTCTTCTTTTTTTGCTATTGACTCCTGGCACACCACACGCTTTCTGGGATCAGTTTAGGATGTGGAATCTTGTCCCG
The DNA here is from genome assembly GCF_013339725.1 of Rhipicephalus microplus. Classification (NCBI taxonomy): domain Eukaryota; kingdom Metazoa; phylum Arthropoda; class Arachnida; order Ixodida; family Ixodidae; genus Rhipicephalus; species Rhipicephalus microplus. The sequence continues at coordinate 73,718,383 of NC_051168.1, forward strand.
GTCTCGTGGAGACCTTGGTTAAAAGTGCTTTCTCCTTTCTTTCAACTTCTTTCTTTTCAACGACATGCCTTGTGGCATCCGTCAGCTCTGGATGAACCTATCCTTATATGAAATGTTCAAAAGTACCCGTAATCGCTTCGTCATGGTCCCCGTAAGGCCAGTACAAAATATGAAAAAAAGAGAATCATTGCATTCCAAGTGCTGTGAAACAGGGTCGTTCAAGGTAAGCAGTTGCCAGGCCATGGTATTCCAGGCTATCCCCATCCCGGTGGGAACGCCCTTACCACTGCCATCAAGCGCTACGATTAAGACAAAGATAAGCACTCAACAATATACTGATTGAAGTTTTAAAGAAGGATTTGTAACAACAAAAAAACAACGTCCTGTGAAGTTTCAGCAGAAATGCTACGTCACAGAAATCCAGTGAAGATGTCGCTCTGAGTTCTACCCAACGTAACATTGTGGAAATGCAGCAAAATAAAATAAAATATCTGTTCTACCCTCCGCTGCGCAATGCACACCACAGTATAAACAAAAAAAATTGGTTTTGTGAAACCATTGTGTTCAAGTGCTTTGATTGTTGAAAGTAGAGATATCTAATAGATACTAAAATGTCACAACATATCTCAAGTTATGCCTGTTAGTTACCTTCAAAAGGAAATCTGACTTCTATTTTCGCAAGTAAGAGCACATTATGCACTAAAGTTCATTCACAGTGATGTGTAACCTCACTTGTCATAACGAATGACTCATCCACTCAAAATGTCCAAGTGGGTGCCAAAAGAAGGCGAAATTTCGTGTCTTTTCGTGTTGCTTACGTACCACTCTACATCTGAACTTCACCTTTATTTCATTTCCATACGAGTTACCGATGACAGGGGCTCAAGCAAAACATTCCCAAAATGGTCCGCTTAGGTATGTGTTCCTTCTTTAGCAATACAAAGCAGAAAGTGGATGATTATAAACCATTAACGTACAGTGAACCTTTATAAGAATTAATGCGTTAAATAAAAAAAAACAATCTAATAACTTACAAAAGGATTTACAAAGCCAACTTATTTAACGCAAAGCTTCTGCGAAATTTTTCTAATTTCCAGTGCTCAAGTAAGCACTCAATGGGCCTCGACTCAACACGTGTTAAACACGACGTATATTCACACGCAGAGACTCGACAGGTCAGCTCAGAACCAAACGGGTGTCAGCACAATTCAGGAGACGACAGACAACTCCCGGGCCCCACGTAAGGGCGGCAAAGCACTGCATACGCAAGTGGCCGCAACGCCTCGATGGAATCAGTGCCGTGGACTCTGCGCAAACAGTCTCTCTTCCCTTTTTTCCCCGTCACGCGACGCTCTCTTCCTCTACATCACGCTAAACACCCGCGTCCTCCCCCTGACCTCGGCCATCGTTCTGAACGCCACCCAAGTGAAAAAAAAAAATTCCAGCGTGCAGAGCTAGCCGGGGCCAGATCGGTCGCACCCAAACGGTACCATCCGCCGCGCACCCGTCGACATCGTAGCCGATTCCCTACGACACAGACACCCTCCCCTTTTTTCTCTCCTCCGCAGTGTCCCCCGTCGCTAAACGCACAAAGTGGATTACTCGCCCGCAGACCGACGGGATTCGACGGCAGGAACAAACACAAAAAAAAACTAATAACAAGCGATGTACATACGACAGCACGAGAAAGACGATATAAAACGAAAACACGAAATTGTGGAATAGGGAAGGCAACAGGATGAAAGGAAAAGAGAAAAAAAAACACGGATCGGAGGCAGCGACAGTAGTAGCGCGAAGAGGAAATGGGGTTCCCCGGCAAAGCGAGTGAGCCGAACCACGCAGAGACGGCGCATATAAGCACTGAGCCAGCCCCAGTAATGCTATGGCGCTGCCGCACCCGTCGTTCCCCTGCCTTTGCCTAAATGATGGGTGATCAACGACTACCGCTCTCCTTCCCCCCGCCAACCCACATTCCTTCTTTCTTCCCGCAGCGAGATCCCTCTTTTCTCGAATCAACGCCGCTGCACTCTCGGTATCCATGCCAGGCTTGCAGACTTTCTCTCTCTTCTCCCTAGGAGCAGTTCTCTACTAGCGTTGCCGGTGACAATTGCTTTCGCTTTTGTCTTCCCGATTTTCTCGTCTTTCGGTCCTTCGTTCTTGTTGCTTACGGTCGCGATACCCCACTTTTTCTATTAAGTGCAAAGCATTTCTTAGCGAACTTGAGTTATTTTGAGCGTATCTATCTATCTATCTATCTATCTATCTATCTATCTATCTATCTATCTATCTATCTATCTATCTATCTATCTATCTATCTATCTATCTATCTATCTATCTATCTATCTATCTATCTATCTATCTATCTATCTATCTATCTATCTATCTATCTATCTATCTATCTATCTATCTATCTATCTATCTATCTATCTGTCTATCTATCTATCTATCTATCTGGCCGATTACATTTGGGTGCTCTTGTGCGCACCCCCTTAACTTGGCTTGAACCAAAATTAGCATGGAAGGGTAAGATGGTCTGATGAATATGACGCGCTGGTCAAGATATGAATAATGTCACAATCCCGTCACGAACGTCGTCAAACACTTCACGCCAGACAGTGGAACATACCCATGGGTGGGTATGTGCCACTGGTATGCGTGTATATATATATGTGTTACAGGTGTAGACATATAGTATTTACCCAGGAACGACGAAGTACCGGACAACGGTAGCATCGACCCGACAAATGCAAAGAATAAATCTAAGGGTCCCAGCTGGAATCGCACCTAAGCATTCTGCGCGGCAATGAAGCATTTTACGACAGAGCTACGCTGGCTCTCGGAACTACTTTTCGAATAGACGCTAATCTTCGTGAAAGGTCTATAAAGATTGCAGTGCTGCCTACTCAATTTTATAAACATTGCACATGTACTTGTTTGATACAGCCGTCACGGCGGTTTAACGTCCATTGTGGTTTGTTGTCATGCACTGAAGTTGATTTATGTAGCAGTGTCCAGTGCCAGCAACCTCGGACAATCAGCACTTCATATCAGCTTCAGAAGACATTATAGTGTCTTCTGTTGCGCAAGAAAAAAAAAATGTGATTGGGAGCAACCTACCGAATTTTCCGCTAGTTCCGGCTACCTTGCCACGAGGTTGAACTGACGTTGACCGTCGATGAGGGCAGAGGCGAAATTCCATCCTATTAAACGACAAAAGGGAGCTGTACAGACTTTCTTGGTTTACGGAAATGGATATTCTTGGAATTAGCGACCTGCCTGAGATACAGCTCTATTCACTGTTCCACAGAGGGAGACCACAAAATGTTTTCATTTAGTCACCTGTTGCATAGTTGTAGTATCCTTGTATCCTGTTATATCACAATAGTTAATGTGATTTCTTGTCCGACATGAAACCAGTAGAGGGTCTTTTTGCGGAAAGGTTCCAACCACTGGCATGCATGGCTCCATGATAGAATGACTTATTGACATGCTTCTCGCATGCATAGGGCGCCTGGATTAGAATCTCTTTCTGTTGTGGATATTGTTTCGCAATGTGCGCATTGAGATGGAGGCGTAATATCCGTGAAGGCCCATGTACATAGATTTAGGTCCACGTTATAACAGATCATCATCGTCATAATCATCGTCAGCCTAACCATACCCATTGCAGGACGCATTGCAGGGCAAAGACCTTTCCCATGTTCCGCTCATCAACCCAGTCTTCTGCCTTCTGCTGCCATGCTATACCTGCAAGCTCCTCGTTCTCACCTGCCCACCTAATTTACTGTGTCTTTCGCAGAAACACGAACGAAAGGACGGGAGCTTGCCTATCCTGAGATACATTATCGAAACTTCGTAAAGCATAATCAACTTTCATTATTTACGGAATCTTCCACCTGGTGCCTTGTAAGATTTACATCGCGAAACTGAGGAGTAATCACCACCGTATAGCTGAAGAGTGGGCGAGGGCGAAATGCAGTGGCAGAGTGGGCGAGTCCTTGCCGTGACGTCATATTACCGCTGCAGCAGCGATGCCGGAGTGAAATGCGTACACGCAAGGTATTCTGGGCATCTGCAGGACTTCCACTTCCTCCTTGCTTCCATGCTTGCTCCGTCGGGGCCCGCGGATTGTGTTCCAATCGTGGATTCAAAGGCTTTGCTCTACGACAGATTCGAGCGCTGGCTCATGGTCCAACGGCTCCTCTCCGACTATCCCGTTAGAATTCAACGTAGTAGAACATCGTAATCTTCATTTTGTTTGGAATACTTGCTAGTGCTTCTATCTATCTATCTATCTATCTATCTATCTATCTATCTATCTATCTATCTATCTATCTATCTATCTATCTATCTATCTATCTATCTATCTATCTATCTATCTATCTATCTATCTATCTATCTATCTATCTATCTATCTATCTATCTGTGTAGAAGAATGTCTTCCTTACTCGAAAATAGACCATTTTCGGTCATATTTCGAACAAGAGGCTCGCAACCATTGATCTTCGCAGTTGCACTCACGTCGAATATATGTGCTAAAGCTGGCAGGAAAGAAAGTGAGGGAGATGGGAGAAAAGGAGGAGTGGGCGGAGAGAAACATGCAAGCGTGGTGAAGGAAGCAACGTATACACGGCTCCCGACTCGACAGAGTATTTTCTGCCCGGGGCTCATGATACCACGCTGCCGCTTGCAGTGCCCTCACATGCCGACGCGAGGAGCTATTTTCCCTACGGCTGCACATCCAGCCTCCACTAGTGACTTTATTCGTAGTCCCTGCCAATCTCTCTAGCTATTCCCTCTTTTTTCCTATAGCACACGTCCCCATTCTCCATGGCTTCGAGACGAGCGCTCGTGCCGCAGTTTATGGATGACTCCGGCCGAACGTAATGAAAGTGGCCTCCCGCAGGGTTCAGGCCATGGGTCTGCGGAATACTGAGGCTCGCAAACGACTGTTGCTACTTCTGCTGCCACGGAAAGAGCCGCGGGAGATAGAGGAAAGGGTGGAAAGCGAGGGAACGTCTGTGGAGAGGGGAAGCAAGGAGACAGTGGCTATACTCTCATATGGCGTGGGAAGAGCGGTCGAGATCAGGGAAAGGACGAAAATATGGGGAAACGCGTGGTGAGGAGGTAGAGAAAGCAGGGGAAAGAAGGAAGAGTAGTCAGATTCCCCCTAATTAGACCTAAAGCTTCCCTGACCTCCCGCGGTGCAGTATGCGGGGCGTTTGGTGAGCACGGCCAGCACGCGATGAGCTAAGGGTAATGTTTTTCGGTCGTACTGTGTTCATTTTCGCGCGGTCTTCGGCGACTGATTGACAGCTTCATTTTCAGTCTCTTTGTGTGTTTGAAAAAAGTTGTTGACGATTCAGGGTACTTACTACTCTACTAAGGGGGAGCAAAAAGATGTCCCTGAAGCAGAGGTACACCATTGCAACGTTGAAAGGGACTTTGACGCGGAAAAGGGACCCGCCACATATGTGAAATTCTAAAGCCTTCTTTGTAACGCAGCTTTAAGCTTATTACCCTTCAAATACTTCGACGAATTCTTGGAGTCACAGAACGAGAAATAACACAGACGCATGTCATTATATTCCTGGTATGGTGCTGTTATATACTGAGCACCAGGTTTTATTCATGGTACAAGAATCCACCTTGGGGAATGACTATAACGCAGGAGCACTCCTATTCTCGTACTGGACACGCCGCTGTGAAAAATTGGACAAATAATTGTAAACGCCCCTAGTGAAATGTCAACGTGCCTGTAAAATTGGTGAGCCAAGAATAGTACCCTGACACGGTCAAACTAAAAGCTAACCGACAAATCTATTAACATTATGCCTAATATTGAAGAGATGTGTCGTTATTGTTGTACGCCAGCGATAGAAACAAATGCATATATAGATTCCCCTATGTACTTCAAAGTGAGTCGTCACTTTGGTGAACCTTTTATTATCGCAGCAACTTAGTTAATCAGCTGGTATGTCTTTTTTGTTTCTTCATTACTCAAATTAAAGCTGCCACAACAGGCTCCGCGACGGGACGCTACAATGCTGTGCCGGTTGTAGGTCGGCGTTTCCTGTACCGATTCATTCAGTTATCGCATAGGTATGGCTGACTACCTCAACTGTGATAATTCTCATTGTGTAGAAACTCTCGACCATGCCCTGTAGCATTGTCGAGAATTTGAAGAAGATCGTCGGACTCTCCAGTGTGCTTTAAGGAGGCTGGATGACCGACCCTTTACTCTGGAGAAGATCTTGGAGTGTGGCCTTCACGTATTTCAGCCCAGAAAGCCACACGAGCTCTTTTACAATTCTCGTAGGCAACGTCACTGTGAGACCACTTGTAAAACCTCAACTGTGTGTTTGGTGTGTGTGTTATGTGCAATGTGTATCTCCTCATTTCTCTCTCTTTTCTCCCTAATTCCTCTCTTCCCGTGTAGGGTAGCAAACTGGACTTAGTCTAGTTAACCTTGCCACCTTTCTGATATTCTTCCCCTTTTCTCATTGATATCAATGAAAGAGAAAGTCATTTTTAAACTTTGTGCAGCAACGTCGTACACAGCAGTGATTGATTCCAGAGTGCCTTGATCTCATGATACATATCGACACAACGATGAGTCCCCTTCGTTGCATATTGACAACACTACACAGACAACACTAGTAGCATATACCGAGAACTAGTGATAACGTTACGACAATGGGTGTGCACTCGCAAAGCAAACCACATCGATTCATAAGAAGGAAGCACAGAAGAAACTGTCAAGGAACAGCGTGGAAGAAAAACGTTCACTAACTCGCTGAAATGTGCATAGTTCAACAGATCATAGGCAGTTGAATGAACTAAAATTGTCGGTGATATATTATAAGCGTTCCTTATTGTTCATTAGAGACTAAAGATGTTTCGGTAAAAAATTTTACCACGAAAGTTTTATGCAAGGGTCCACCACAACTCCGCTGACGTATTTCCGTCACGGATAAGACGTTGTAAAACATTTATCAACAATGTGCAAAGAAAAGAACGAGGAGGAGAACTTCTGGGCCGGGCGTCGAACTAGCGACCTCTCAATCCGCAGCGCGCGGCGCTAACCATAAAGCCACACTGCGTACGTTGTATAGAGCGTTGTCCTCCCTCTATAATGTACTTGTCCCTCCCCTCAACAATTTACTGTAGGTACATTGAGATTCTTTCAAATAAATAAATAAATAAATAAATAAATAAATAAATAAATAAATAAATAAAAGACAAGATATACACCATGATAATATACACCATCACTTGGTGGTCTTCGGATCTTCGACACATGGGCGCGTTTTCGCGATAAGTAGTGAGATGGCGCCAAGTGTGTGCATTATAGGCCCGCTCTAAACGTCGTCGCCTCTCATGTTTCTGAGAGCGCCGCCTCCTTAGGGCATTCTCTCTCCTGCGCCGTGCAATCGTGCCAGTTGCTTGCGCTTGTCCTTTGCATACTTGTGCATCGGTATCCTGCGCCTTTCTTTCCGTTTTAAATGCAAGCTTCCAGTGTCGAGCTGTTAGTGTACGCGCTCGTCCTGTGTACGCGCATTTCGTGCGTGCTTTCTGTAAGGTTCGAGTTGCTTGCCGTTCTTCACGTGACTTTAAAATTCGTTGCTGGGGCCCCTAGTCACTCACCGTTAATTGTAGCGAAACGATGCACAACAAATGCTCAACTACATCGGTGATGAGACGTTTCACTTTCGTGTTATACCGATTCCTAAAAAGTGGAATCAGCGACATTTCTTTAATAAACTACAAGAACAATCTCATTTATTATTGGTATCAGTCGTTGGCAAGAGCGGTAACTTGGTCGTTATGGTGCTCGGCTTCTGGTCAGAATAACGTGCGTTGAATTATAGCTGTCATGGTCGTATTAAGATAGAAGCAACATGCATCTTAGAGACAAGGGTACTTTACGATGTCCATGCACGTTAAAGAACCCCGGGAAGTCAACGTCATCTGGAGGGCTCTCCAACGGTGTGTGAATTCGATAGCTGGACTTGCTTTGGAATGCAAAAGGAGTTACTAAAGGCAAGTATTTCATGCCAGAGCACAGGGCCAACGCTTGTGTGCGTCTGAAACGACATTATTATATGCAGCAGCATTCTTGCTATAGAGAAATACAGTTAAGTGCTGCTATCATCTGTCACGCAAGAAGTAGGAGGAGGTTAGCGAAACGCTACGCGGTGTCTCATCATTTGCATTCGGCGTCCCATTAATCAGTGTGAACCAAACCGCACGTATAAACCACCGGCCACTCGTCACAATGACACTCACAGCAGGTAGGTGTCACCCTCGGCCTAGGGTTGAGTCAGGTCAGCAGAGATGGCCCCATAACTGACGTGAGAAGATCGCTGTGAGAGACGACCACGAAAGGGCTTTCAACACCCACGTCACTGTCAACAACAACACAACAACAACCAAGACGACGATGACGACGACAACAACAACAAACAACAAAACTCGCAACACAGAAAAAAGCTGTGGAGAATTTGGCGCCAGGAAGGGTCGCGAGCTATTCATACAACCCTTTTATGCCGTGGAGTGCAATGTGAATCGACAGTCACAGCAATGCGCCATGGTTCATCAAAGAAGACCCGTGGTCTGACAGTTGAACTTTGACACTCTTCGTCCTTGTCAACGGCGGGGAAGATGAGCGCCGAGGTCACGAGTTCTACGAGCTCTTATTGAAGCGATATAGGTCCTCATAGCAAATACATATTTTCGGCAATTCAGGCGAAAAGAAAAAAAAAAGTGCGCGATGTTTCCCTTGACTGTCGTCGATCTTGGGGTGGGGAGGCATCTTCTTAGGAGTGGTGAAATTCAGTGTTGAAAAGAAAAAGGATGTACGGTGATTTTGGATGTCTCGTGGCACGTTGCTCGGAGCATTCGTTGAATGTGGGGTCTGCAGCTGAATTGGGACCACAACGACTGCATGCATGCTCACGAACAAATCTGCGCCCCTGGTCCGGGACGATATACCTTTCTGGCCCAGGGCACGGTGAAAAAACAACAAAAAGAAAAAAAAAGAACAGAAGGAATTTAAACGCCGGGAGACCTATCGAAGAAACGTCTGCCTTTTGAGAAGACACCTTTTTTTTTCTACACAGCTACACAGCTTCCACATGAACTGTCTTGCTGCATCGTTTCGCGTCCGACACGTCGCAAATGTCACTAGAGAGAGAGAGAGAAAGAGAGAGAGAGAGAAAACGTCACCAGCAGGGAAGCCAATAGAGGTCATGCGTTTCACACGGGAACACCCGGTGGCTAGCTTTCGCAACCCAAGTTTACGTTGATATAATTCAGCGAGTCGAATTGCCCGGAGCGTCAACCAAAACATTTGCTTTTCAGAATTCCAGGAGGCACACTGCTAGATTTGGCATCATTCAAAAGGATGTGTTTTTCTACATAACAAAGACAGTCGGAAGCATGAGTGTGTAGCATAAGTAGGAGGTCACTAATCCCGAAGCAGCCATTGATAAATTAGATGTCATTTGGAATAAAGTTGCAGTCGTTGACCAGGCTTTAGCATATTTGTTTTCTATGCCACAAGGCCAAAGCTCCATTCGAAATGAGCGCCAGCAAAGATCTGATGCAAATAAAGCTTGTACACACTTATACGTTGTCATAAATGTGGGTTCGACTGGCATCCCACTGCTGCCACCGCTGTTAGGATTACAGTTTGTTGCGATGGCCAAGAGCCGGGAGCAGGTCGAACAGACTTCGCTGAAGCATCCGCCCAGAGGCGGAATAGGAAGGCAATCGTTGTGAAAACAGCAACAGGTAGGAACGTTTACTAAAGCAGCAGGTTATAGTTTGTACAGAGTCGGCCAGCATGACGACGTCTGCTGGGGCGAAAAACCTCCAAACATGGGGCGGGCACGGCCTTAAATAACGTTCTTGTTCTTTGCTTGAAGACCAGTTCCCGGTGCTTGGTGGAGAAGGCGAAGCCTTCCTCGAAACTGCACGTGCCGTTCTGTGACGTGGGCTCGGCGGAGGAAGCGCAGTTTTCTCCGGAACTACATGGTGGCGTGGAAGGAGGCGCTGAGAGCATGAAGAGTTCACCGGAACAGGGCTCGTTCTCGTGAGAAGAAGCGCTCCCGAACGAGGAACATATCTGTGGCATAACAACGTAAATATTACAAAGGCGTGCACGGAGGTTAAGCCAGGCAACGTAAAAGTGTCACAGGTAGTTTCCAGGCTATGGGCACTCTGTCGAAACTCCTAATACGCGTAATTGATTGCCCTTATGCTCTCATAGTAGAGTATAGAGTATCAACTACTCTAAATAATTAAACACTTTTTCTGTACACACACTTGTAAGTTATCTGAGCTTCTTATATACTTATAGCTGATTACTAAGTATATCCAGCTGGGTAGTTAGGAAACATAGCACGTTCAGTGAATGGACATCATCTAGCACTTGTGCACTGCAACATAACCTGTACATCCACCTCTTACTTACTCTTCTTTGTTTTCTATCCTTTTCTTTATAGTATTCCCTCCATCCAAAGTATATCATAGCCAAGCAAGCCAGAGCTTGGTAAACCTCCCTGTCTTCCCTCTTCGTTTATTCATCCGACTCTTTCGCCTCTACCCTGTACGCAAGTACAGTTTCGTTCCACAACATTATCGTGTTACCGCCGACGTCACCTATGCTGACACTCTTTCGACTTGGCTCGTCGAAATGGCTTAGTTCTTTTCCATACTCCTTCTGCATTTCCAACCAGGCCACGTGCAGCAACCGATAGTCTTGCAGTGTATCGACAAGAGCGCCGAACAAGGGAAAGATTCGGAGGCAGGGAACTGCTGGATAGATTATTGGATTAGGTGACCCAGCCGCGGCTTTATACCAAGGACAGTGGGGTGCTACCCCGTGAACATCCCGAGGAGACAGTGTCCACGTGAGAAGGCGAAGCTGCGAATAAGGTTTTCGGGTCACGTCGTGATCTGCCAGTTCTTCGTTGTCGTTGAAAGCTGTCAGGATGACATGCACTTGTCCTAGTTCGCGGTCACGAGAGAAATCAATTCTCACGCATCCACGGTTGACTCCCATTGCAGATTCGACCGTAATAAAGAATTAGAAGAATATGTTTTCAGCTTCTCGTAACCCATGGCTATCTAGCGCTTTGCTAAATTGTATGCGGAAAAAGATAACCTTTACAGAAAAAAAAACAGCCCTTTAATATCACACATCATGACAGGCATAAAAAGTGTTTCAGCCATTAGAGAAACTGCTCAAAGAGGCTAGAAAACAGTCTGAAAATGAAATCAAGTGTGCTGGTGATGATATAAAGACAATGAGATGTATTAAACTCTGTATTGAGTAGATCCAAGCAGAATGTCAAAATAGCAATGATAAGGGCGAAAGCTCTCTTCAATAATCTCATAGATGTAGCGAACTGTTTTATTAACTTCTTTCGTAGTGACAACCAAGGGCATGGTGATCCACTGACCAAGCTTTACACCCGTATGCCTCATAAATTTGTCCTTCACCATGCTACACTTGAAGAAATAGCCACTCTCATCTGGTTTAAAAATTATTGAGCCAATTATTGATAATTTCTGTCCATCTGTCATAAGAACAATAGCAGGTTGAATATCAAAATATTTTATCACTTGGGTATTCTTTTTTTTTTTACCGTGGCAAGTTTTAAAAGATCATTAAAGAAGGCCAAAGTAATCCCTGTTTTCAAGTAGGGGGATAAGCGTCACACATGTAACTCCTACGCATATGAATTATTGAATTTTTAGTAAGGTTGTCGCAAAACAAATTGTAATACGCTTGACTTCCGATTTATTCAAATGTCATGTCCTGTCAACCAATAAATTTGAATATAGGGAGGGCTACTCAACGGATTTAGCATTATTATGCTAAAACAGATGACATCCGGCAGGCAGTTGATTCAGGAAAATGGTTGGAGCACTATTTATTGAGCTATCTAAAGCATTCGATTCACTTGTGCACAACATGCTTTTTGCTAAATTATGTAATATTCTATTGGTATAACAAGCCTGGCACTCAAATCACTACGAAACTATTTGTAAGACGGAGAATATGTTTTATCAATATCAAGCACTTCCTCGCACCTTAAAACAATTAACATTGGGGTACCGCAGAGATCAATATTAGGTCTTCTCTTATTTTTTATATAATAATGACCTTTCACAATGCCTAATATCATCTGACCTTATTCTTTACGCTGACGACGCATTATTGTTTTATGCTCAGTTAATAACATTGCCTCATTTATGCGTGAACTTAACCATGACGTGGATAACATAGTTACCTTGTGGCAACAAAAAATAAACTACTCCATAATGCTAAGAATTTTAACTTCGTCATTTTAACCTCTAAGCAAAATAATTTTTCATGGTCTTCATTATTAATGCTTCAAACGCACTCTATTCTACTGCGTACTGATAATGTCATGTATCTCGGTGTCACAATAGCTAAATACCTGAAATTTGATCACACATGTTTTATCGGTAACAAACAAGGCAGCTTATAACATTAGAATATTAAATAAAGTTCCCAATTTCTTCAATATAGAAGCACTAATCTCGCTTTACTACGTACGCTTTCATTCATACGCATAATATTCATTGCATATCATCATGGGACGACACGTATTCGGTCTATTTATCGTCATTGCAGCCTACTAAAAATTAAGCTATCCGTATCATGACACATAGCACACATCAGAAGCATCGCCATCGGTCATCTCTAAAAGCATTCGGTGGGAAAACTTCAGAAATACTCACCCACAATTCTGATGCACGAGTAGAGAAAGAGTGAGGATACTGGCTTCTTGTGATTATGGGGTACGGAAGCTTTCCGTCCATGGACTACTCGTTTTAGGTTTCAGCAATAGCTATTTATTACCGAAACCCAGAACTAATACGGTGAGCTCACTACTACCTTGTCAGCCACACAACTCTGGAACGTATTACCATGCCAGATTCAGGCTGTCTTGTTTCCGCACATTCAAGTTACCCCTTTGATCTTACTTGCACTCAGTCTAATCATTTCATCATGAACACTTTTTAACCTGTTTTTATGATCAAATCATGTTATTTTATGCTTCTTTTGTTGGAGTGTTTAGTTGTGTTTATATTTTGCTTTGTTGTGCATACTTTTGTAACTCATTTCTTATGTGGTGGGGGAGGGGGGGGGTCCTCAGTACAGTTTGTTCACCCTGAACTTCTTCTCCCTGTATCTATATAATCACAATTCTAACTACCATTTTAGCAAAACAACTGATAAATTGACTTGTAGAGATAGATAGATAGATAGATAGATAGATAGATAGATAGATAGATAGATAGATAGATAGATAGATAGATAGACAGAGAGACAGAGATATAGATATATAGATAGATAGATAGATAGATAGATAGATAGATAGATAGATAGATAGATAGATAGATAGATAGATAGATAGATAGATAGATAGATAGATAGATAGATAGATAGATAGATAGATAGATAGATAGATAGATAGATAGATAGATAGATAGATAGATAGATAGATAGATAGATAGATAGGTTTGTACAACGTCGCACCGAAACAGAACAGATATACAATGTGCAAGACAACGTGTCGATTCTTAAGGGACATTTTCTTGCTCCACAGCTTCGCAAATTTTCTGAAACCTAAACCCGATCTGAAAATAAGAAGAAATAGTAGATTCCCTTTCTTCAGCTAACCCCTTCCCCCCTCAATAATAAATATGTAAAAGAAAAATTATCACGTAGAGTACATCGCGCACCCTCTTGGATTAACGCCGCGATTCTCGATCTTGAGAGGTAAAATATAGCGAATGTCGAGAGTTCCATGAAAGAACCGTACGTAAGATTGATGACGATTATCCCCAGGGAACAAGATAATCCCCAAAGCGTGCAAAAAATACCCTCTAAAATATAAGCCACAGGAGGATTCAAAAGAATGTGACAAGGATTCGAACACTTACACGGTTCGAGATGGTACACTTCAGTTCGAGATGTCGGGGCTGCATATTTTCCATCCACAAGAAGGTGGGGGCACGAGGAGCAAAATAAAAACATTAAATATTTGACTGCGATAAGCCTCCGGCTACTCGTGTCAAGGTTGCAGCGATCTATCGAACGAGCACCTGGAATTCCAGAGTCGTAAAAAAAGCCACCAATGTTAGGGAGCCGATTTCCAACTGCCCCTTCTGGGCCCTCTGAGCCCGGCCGCTAATACCGCCAGCGACGGTGAACGATATTCGGCATACATTTCCTTTTCTCCCGTGCGACCCAGGCCAAGGAAACAGGGATCGAAGGGGAGACACAGCGGCCCTTTTTTCGCCACGGTTCGCCGCTTGAAAAGCGGCGTGACACAAACATGGCTTCCGCCACTGCCCCATGACGCCGAAGCGGCAAAACCACGCCCCCTTTTATATGCCTGTGTCGGGTAAGGTTTCAAGCTTCAGCTAGGCAGAAGCAGAAAATAACCCGGGGTGAGGGGGGACGGGCGGGGGGGGGGTTACGCTGTCCGACCCTTTTGTGCACCAGTACAGAGCCGCACGTTCCCTCAACGAACACCTGTGTTTTGCTGGTCGGGACCGCAGAAGACAGGCGCGCGCGCCCATAACTTCCTCAGCGCGCTGACACCGGGTGGGGGAGCCTAGAGTCGCACGGTGAAGCTAACGCGCTCGGGGAGGGTGGGTTGCGCTACCTTGCGGCCGTGGAAGGAAGCGTGGAGGGAAGTGCGCACACGCGTGCTGGCGGGCATATAGAGGGGCGGGAGCGCCCGGCTTCGCACGCATCGACACCGTGGCAATGGCGGAGCAAACAGCGGGCCCACAATGGGCGCAGTGACAATAACGTCCCTACTAACCCCCCACATTGCATCTCCCGTTCCCCACAGCGTCTAAAAGTTGCGGCCGTGACGCTCCCTTCATGCTCGCGCCTTTTGTGGACGCCCTTTTGACCGCGCAAAGGAGGCGTTTGACGCCGCCGGTATTGCCCCCTTTTTATTGCTTTTCTTCCAACGTCGGCTTCCCTCCTTACTGAACTTCCTTCGTTGTGGTCAGCTTCCTTTCCGCCCGGGCTAGCGTGAGGTCATACGCGGGCTTCCCTAACAGCGCCCGCAATGCCGGACCGGGGTGAAGCCACTGGGCTGTTGTGGCTAGCTAGCTGCCCTCGGGGTCACAGGGCACGCATGAGGAAGGGGATGTGCAAACTGCGGACTGTTCTGTCGGAGGCTCGGAGGGGCAGAATTCAATACCATTGAATACAGAAGCGACGACAAATTTGAAGACATTGGAACGTTCCTGACGCACAAAACGCTCTTCCCCGTCACGTGAGGCATATCTGTTCCACGTACCTCCCACCCACCTTCCGAAAGAGCCCCTCCACCTCATCGAAAACTGCAAGGCACGCGGAAACTGCCGAAGTGGAGCAAAGCTACAGAAACGAATGAAAGATGTGGTGACGACTGAAGCGCAGGTGGAAAGTCCTACTGCTGTTCGCGATAGATAGGCGCCCTTTGTCCGAAGGTGTTAAAAGGAGGGATCGCACAAAGGAGAACCGGGGCGCGATTTCTTCTTTTTTTTTTGGTCTCCCGTTGCGCGTAACTGAGCTGCCGTCTTCCTTTCGCATTGCCTTTGAAGCCGCGAGGTTACCCGTACCTCCACAACGGCGCTCTGGGTGGCTTGCGGTGAGATCTCACCGGAGGTCCCCAGAAGGGGTTCCTCTCCGGGTTTTTAGTGCCTTGTCAGCGCTAAATTGCTTCGACAGGGGCTCGAAAGCTGGAGCTCACATGTGCGAAGCCCTTGCGAACGGTGCCGACTCTTGTGTCCAGATCACAGCGTCTCTCCTCGAAGCAGCGGCATACCGCGGGGTTTTTAAGTGCTGCCTTCTATTCTTTAAGGGTCGTGTTCTAGTCGAGTACTGCCCGGGATGACGCCGGTACTCATGCCAGCTGCAGGTGATGGCATAACCAGGAACGAAAGGAAACCAGAAGATGAATCCGTTCTCACTCACTCTCACTTTCGGCTTCTTTGGTGCTAATCTTCTGGCTGCGGCTTGGCTTGCGACAAAGCTGCGGGTGCAGAAAACGAAGGTCTGCGAGATCTTCTTGGTGTGTGGTCGCTGATCGCAAACGTGGGAAGCAGGGCTTGGTCTCAAATGAACACCAGCGCGAAGCGTAGTGTCGATTCACTTATAGTTTGAGTGCTACAAAGCTGAGTGCCTACCTTTTGAGTGGCAGGTTCTTAGAGAACTGGTTAGGTTATTAGATGCTGGGTGTGGTCACAGCATGATGGGAGGTACGTAAATAGAGGAGTGCTTTAGAAGGGTTCACTTGCCGCAATTTGAGTGGGTTAGTGTAAAAAAAAGTGTAGTTGCTGAAGAGTAGGGCCTGAATAGCTTCGTGCGACAGGGTCCTTCACGAAACGGCACGTGGAGAACATCTGTAAAATATTCGCTATATGTGCGTGTCACCGATTCCATTCGTAACTTAGAGAATACGATGGTATAGTGGTCTTCTGTGTCTACATGTCAGAAACCAAACAAAAGGCCTCTAGTGGAGACGACGCTGTGAGCGTAGCAAATAGGCATGTTGATAAGTTCCTTCAGGAGGGGACATCGAACTCAAAGCCAGAGTCTCAAGTAGATGCATTTTATAGTTAGCTTGCGGTAACAGGCCGCATTAGCTTGAATGTTTTCGAAATGGCTTGTGACGCTTTAAGATAACACTCGGGGACTAATTGAAAACCAGAGTTGAGATTGATTAGCACCTGGCGAGATGTTATACGACTTGTACAGCATGTCACCGTCGCCCTCAAGTTGCGTGCCCAGAAAGTTTGTGATGGAATGCTTGAAGATTATTACTAGTGACAGTAGCCACCTTCAAAATTTTAAGGCTAGCACGAAGCTTATATTGCAACTAATTACGCCACATCTTACGGGCGATTTGGGTAGAGTTATTGTACACATGTGTTGTCGGTGTGCTTTCAAGCTCACCTGGTCTTCAGAATTATATGCCCTTCTGTTTTTTCTCCTAGCCGCCAATACTTTCGAACGAATAGTGACCTTGACACTCAATACGTATTCTCATACACTGTAAGCAAAAGTTAGCCGAGATGGGAGTTTCTCCAGCACATAAGCCCACAAACCTCCCCTGCCTCAATTATTTACTCCCTGGTAGGGAGTGAACTCGGCACATGTCATCGTAAAACGTCCCCTCCTTAATCACAGAGTTCATGAACGACATGACCGTGTTAAACTCCCCAGGGAGTTTCAAGTCACGTGGTTACAAACTCTCTATAGGAGCTTTAAAAACCCTCTTTGGGCGTGACGTGTGTGTGTGCGTGTGCGTGTGTTTGTGTGTGTGTATGTGTGTGTACGGGCATATGTTTGCACGTTGGTGTGAAACACATGTGCTTTGTGTGGTGGCTAACCGTGTAAGCATCTGTCAACAGGCAACGATATTATAAGTGCACCGAAGAATAGCAACGACTGGTTGGTATTTACTGGGAACATTTCAATATATTTCGCACCGTTAAACCACGCTGCACATCGGTCTGATTCCTCAACGAAACGTCGTGAATGCCGCGCTTCAAAGGGCCGAGTAACAAAAAAACTTCGAAGAATAAATTAATGGTAGCAAAAGTAAGCTGTTACGATCGTCAGCGGCTGCTCCTGGAGTTTCACCATCAGAAACTTCAAAGTGGTCTGAAGTAGGCTTCACTCGACTACGGCAGGCTGGCCGGCAACCGGTCTGAGAGTTGCGCCGGCGACGCGCTCGCCCCGTCTCCGCCGATAGTGGCTTCTCGCAGTGTCACCGGTATTTCATCGCGGCTGTAACATCTAAGTGGTAAAAAGGCCTCGCTATGCCGTCGGTATCAAGCCGGCATCGTATCGAACTCGCACTGCGCGCCGGCCACCGCGGCAAGCGCTACGAGCTAGCACCGACCACCGGCGATGCAAAGAATGTGTTTCACAAAAAATGAAGGCTGCTGGGATGTATAACAGTCTTCTGCGCCTTGCGACCGCAGCTGTCAATGACTAACTACAAGGCGAGCGCCGAACGAGGCGGAGTACGATCGTCAGCGATTGCACCGTAAAACTTCGAAGCGGTTCGAAGTAGGCTTCGCTCGACTATATACGGCAGGCTGGCCGGCAACCAGTCCGAGAGTTGCGCCGGCGACGCGCTCGCCCCGTCTCCGCCGATAGTAGCTTCTCGGAGTGTCACCGGTATTTCACCGGCTGCAACATCTAAGCGGTAGGAAGGCCCTCGCTATGGCGTCGGTATCAAGCCGGCATCGTATCGAGCTCGCACTGCGCACCGGCCGCCGTGGCGAGCTCTGCGAGCTATACATGCAATGCATGCGAGCAACGGGAACAGCGACAGCGAACCGTCTCATTCCTTTAAGTCTATCGCTCCGTAGCTTAAACTGCGTGGATAGCGGACACCTATTTCTGTGCATGGGAAAAACGAGACGTAAACTGCACATCAGCAAGCATTTTGTGATCGCCAGCTGTTATTCATCGAATCACCGTGCCGTACTCGTGAGTGAGGCCTAGTCGTCGAACGCGGTAGCGGCGGTCTACCTCGGTTCATCGCTGGAGCTGCTAAATGTGCCTCGTTAATGTGTTCATTCAAGGCCGCGCACACTTTGTGTATGATTCCGTGCATTTTACTGGTCCACAAACAGTACTGCTAATGCAAATTCAGCCCGTACGACAGAGCGTCAACTGATGAAACTTTTTCGCTATAGTAAAAAAATAATAAATATTAGGCAGGCTTAGGATAAAAGGCATGTGTGTTGAAGTGCTTACATCAGATCACCGCAAGTTCATACTTACGCCGTGCGTATTCATTGCCTAATTAATAGCGAAAAAAGGCTTTCACCAGGGCTACATGGGAGGTAAAAATGTGGTGCATATATATACCCGGTGACAATATGGTAGGTGTGTACTGCGTGTGGCAAGCTGTGGTGAGTGCTAGTGTTGTGATATAACGTAAACGTTCCGTTAATGTTTGTGTACTTTAATCATTGTTGTGCGCATTAAATGTTATGTAATTAAAGTTACGCTTGCGCATGGTACGGCTGCTGACGTAATTTTTTTTCTTTGTCGATGCAAAAAATTTACTCCCATACTGACCTGAAAAAGTTCCCCAATGGATGTAAATAAAAACTCCCCTGGCACCATGCAAAAACCCCCACTGATGGGGAGTAAATTTTTTACTCCCTCCGGACGGTTTTTTAAAACTCCCATCTGGGCGTGCGCTAGAGGACAAGGTCATTTACTCCCATCTCGGCTTATTTCTGTTTACAGTGTATGCTATGAAAACGCACTCCTACGGTCCGCAAACGAACGCTTTGACATCATCCTGTGAACGTTTCGCTATGTTGTAATTCAGGTCTCAGAAGTTTCAGCCGTGTTCGTGGCAAAGCAATTGTCTGGAATGGTGAAAATATTTTTAGCAAGTGACTTGTGGGAGCACAGGCTCTAGTTTATGGCAAATTCCCCTGGTAGATCTGCAGAGGTCACCGAAATCCTGGAGCGAGCCCTCGGATTGTGCCAAAAGAGATCTGTCAGTGGAACACACGAATGCGCCACGTGAGGTCTCTCCGGAAGGTTTTTATTAGTGCGTGTGGTGAGGAAGAAGAAACTGCCGAACACTTGATAATGTTCTGTAAAGGGATTCACCCTATAGTTCAGGATGATGGCGCAGAGTTCTTCAAAGCACTGGGATTTAGGGACAGGGAGGGCAAAATAGGCATTAAGTGGGTAGAATTAACAAGAAGGAGGTTATCTGATTGGTGGCTAAAGTCAAGGCATCAGTGAAAATTAAACCCTTCAGTGCAAAGTACGAATCCTCAACCTCACTATTTAAAGGGAAAAAATCAAGTTTTTGGTTTATTAAGTATTACGGCTTGGTGGCACTAGCCACCGCCCGATCTAAAGGGTACAGCCATATCCATCCAACCATCAATCCATCCATCCATCCATCCATTCATTAGAGTCAATGTATATGCTACCTTAAGGTAGCATATACAGTAACTCTAGTTTTTAGGCGTCGCCAAATCGGTACCGGAAACCATTTTCTTTTCTACTCTCGACGTTTCAATGACATTTGTGGCGCCACTTCACAGCACGCGATTCGACCACGTAGTCTCACGGAAAGCAGGGGTACCGCTTTCCGATTTTCGGGGATGTAAACAAGTGCACAGGGTTACTATAGACCACCTCGAAAAATGCTGAGGGCAATCTAGCTGCCCGACTGTACCGGAAATGATGGCAATGCATTCTCGGAGTTGCGGCGAAATCCGTCTATGCAAGATGAAGCACGCCGAATGCTCCGTCGTGGAGTGGGTTGCTCTGAATCTACCAGCGGAACGCGGATCGCCAGCTTCGAAGCAAGAAATCTTGCCCTCACTCGACGAGTGGAATTCGCCATTAGCGTTCCCCATAGACATTTTGGTGTCATGGAAACTGTCACCACTACGGGCCATCAGGACTTGTTCAGTTTGGAAACACGCTGATGTTGCACGGCGCGCCGCCGCAAGCGGTGGCTGGAAGTGGAGCTCCTTTCGCAACAGACTTGGGGCAGTACAGCAACGTGTGCCAGAACTTGTGTGTTTCAGCACGCAGGCTCAGGGGAACTTGCGCGCTCTTCTACTCTACGTGGCGTCGATGTTTGCACGTCTGCAATGCCGACTTGTCTGCTTGGATGCACAAGCGACTAAAGAACTAACAATTCCCCGAGCCACTTCTGCTGGGCTCCACGCGATCCGACTCTCTATAATGCAGATGAGAATGCGCTATTCCACGACTTGACAAAAGGCTTTCAGACAAATAACGAGCTTTGGACGCGAGTTTTCATACCGAGGACACCTTGAAAATATACAGCCACGTTGTCGAATAACGGGAAAAAAAGTTGCAATCGCTCGCGGTAATTAACACGAGTTCTGTACAGGGAATAGTGTCAAGCTTTCTCTTAACCGGGCATCGTAATTTTTGAAGCCACACACACAAAAAATAATTAATTGAAGAAATATGGCCGAAGACAGCCAAAGCAAAATTTCGAAGTGTGTTAATTCACTCCTCGAACATGGGAACTGTGCGGTTAAATCAGACTTCTCTTCGGCAAGTGGTGCACTCTGTTTGAGCCATATTGTAAGTGTTCGTTTGCAGTCTACAAGTTTACCGGCTTTCTCAGGTCAAATGAAAACGGTATATGGGTAACCATTTCTTGCAATAAAGGCTGAAGAGCACACACTATAGTCATTGAAATATATATCATTGGCGCTGAGGCCACGCAAGTGAATGTTAGTGCGCATGAGTACATTGCAATACCATTTACTGTGGCATTATCACCATGCTTTAACACCTGGCAGAGCTCCTCGCGCGTGTCAATTGGCGCACTGAATGTGTCCCAACAGTGGCGTAGCCAGAAGTTTTCTTCCGTGGTTTAATCGTGGGAGAAGGGGAGTTCAGTTATACTTCAACTATGTCTGTGCGTGCGTTTGAATGTGCGTTTGTATATAGATGCAGCGCAAGCAATATTGAAAACATTTTGGATGGAGTTTCAACCTTCTTCCCGCCCCTTGGCTATGACTGTGGTTTCCATGCTTCCAAAGTGTATGCGAAGGAAGGGGGGCGCTACCTGGATATAGAGGAAGCAGCTCCGGTTATTGTCAATTGCTGAGGTTTAACGCCCCAAAAACATAATATTGTTATGAAAGAGGCCGTAAAGGCAGGTACTGCAAATTTCACCACATGGGCATCCTTAAGTGCACCTAAATCTAAACAGACGGGCCTCAAGCGATTTGGGATCCATCGAAAATACGGCCGGGCTTTGATCTCAAGACTCGGGAGTTGTCAGCCGAGCCTAACCACTGCACCACGCGCTGCTGTGAAGTATTAGCCCAGAGTACCAGCCACATACTTTGTTCGAAGCTCTCAATTAACTTGCTTAGATGAGCCAGAGAAAAAAAATAGGGTCCCGAGTTGGCTATAACCACTATGGAACGGCGTAGTGAGAGATGCATAAATTAGTCATCCGCGTGCGAGGGTTGATTTCTGCGTCTGCGCAGTGCCGCGTGGTCGATATGAATGACAACTTTAAGGGATGTTTCCTATCTTTATGATGTGCCTCGGGTATTTAACACAACACTATAATCGGCACTTCAAAAAGTTTTAACAGAGCATACAACGAGTAGAGAAAGAGCGCTGATTTTCAACTAGCTTTTCATTTCTATAACAAGGGCATATAAACAAGGCAAGAAAGAGGGTGCGAGAGGAAAAGAATAAGTAAAAAGAAAAAAAAAAGATGTGCAGGTGTTGCTAACATTGCTTTATCCTTTTACATACTTCGAGCATACCACCACATGCGCCCTAAACCCAGCTGCAGGTAATCAAATTCTTGATTTAAAAGTGGAATCAATAATGCGCTAACGCACTGATCACCTATAGCTTGTGTAAAATCTGCTTCGATACATTCACGGGTGAGTGGAACTCTGTGCCTTGCCACCACTTTTCTCGCATTAAAGCGGGATGTGCACCCGCATTCACAACATGCAATGCCGATGCGATCATACACTGTATTGACGACGTTATTAAGGCGTTCACGCAAGCAGTCATTTAGGCATCTGCCCGTTTGACCAATGTATACCCTTGCCCCGCCCCGGTGGTCTAGTGGCTAAGGTACTCGGCTGCTGACCCGCAGGTCGCGGGATCGAATCCCGGCTGCGGCGGCTGCACTTCCGATGGAAGCGGAAATGTTGTAGGCCCGTTTGCTCAGATTTGGGTGCACGTTAAAGAACCCCAGGTGCTCGAAATTTCATGAGCCCTCCACTACGGCGTCTCTCATAATCATGTGGTGGTTTTGGGACGTTAAACCCCACAAATCAATCAACCAATGTAGCCTTTCCGCACGTTGGTGTGACTGAGTAAACAACCACTACTGCGCATGGAGACCGAACGAAACGTGTTCAGTGGTTCACTGAACACAGAGGACCCCGTGGAGAGCTGTGCCTTCACCATTTTGGAACACTTCTGAAGCTTCTCGGCAGCCGTGAAAGCCACCTGCAAGTTGGCGCGCACTCATATCTACTTATGTGACGCATTATGCAGGTACGGCAACACAAAGAGACGCGTATTTTTTTTCGTCGGTGTCTTCACGCTCTTCGCTATCATCCTCTTGCCGAGCCTCTCTTAGTGGCTTTTCATCGAAAGTAGACAGCAAAGCCGCCGGGTGCATGGCATCTTCGAGCTGGTCCGATTGCACTTCAATACTACGCTACACGGCCTTAAGGCAATACTTCTTTTCAAAGAATTGGTAAGCCGTAGCTTTGCAATGTTGCCCTTGATCCATTTTGAATGCGATGAGCTGCAGGGCAACAGTGATTTACAATTTCTCGCCCTGACTCCCGTGAAGCGCAAATGAGCCAGCTCGAAAGATGCTAGGAACCGCTTTGCTGCGTCCTGACGCTGAAAAGACACTGAGACAGGTTCTGCTAGGAGACGACAGTAAGTAACGTCAAAACACCGACAAAAAAAAATAAGTGCCTCGTTGTGTTGACGTACGTATACACAATAAGTCACCTAGGCTCAAACATATAAGTGTGTGCGTCAACTTACAGGTGGCTTTCTCGGCTACCGAGAAACTTTAGAGGTTGTTCAAAATGTCGAACCCTCAGTTCCTCACAGGGTGACCAGTGTTCCGTGAACCACAGAACACGTTTGGTGTCCTGCGCAGTAGGGGTTGTTTGTTCAACCACACTGACGTGTGGAAAGGCTTCATTGGTCAAACAGGTAGATGCATAAATGTCCGCTTGCGTGGACGCCTTAATAACGTCGTCAATACGGTGCATGAACACATCGGCATTGCTTGTTGTGACGGTGGGTGCACATCCCGCTTTAATGCGAGCAAAGTGGTGGCAAAGCACCGAGTTCAACTCATTCGTGAAGTTATCGAACCAGATTTGATACACAAGCTAGGTGTAAGTGCGTTAGTGAACCATCGACTGCAGTTTTAAATCAAGAATTTGCTTACACGGTTGAGTCGTACATGGGGTGGTATGCGTCGAAGTATTCTAAGGATGAATCAATGCTCGCAGCACGTGTACATCTTTTCTTTTTAATATTTGTTTTTTTCTCGCACTTTACCTTTGCCCTTATATGTGCTTCTTGTTTTCTTCCATGCTCTTCTTATTGAAATAAAAAAAACTACTCAAAAAAGTCAGCGATATCTGCCTCTGTTGTCTCCTCTTTTCCGAATTGTTGTATGTGCTGTTGTATGAGAACCATACCGAGCACCTGATGCCTGCTATAGTTCGCGCAACATGGAACACAATCTAACGCGCTTTCACAAACTCTTGCTAATATGTTAGACCTTAACGAATACTCAAAGAGAAACAAAAAAAACTGGTCATCTTTGTCCTTGCCTATTCAATCAATTCAATATTTGCGTAGACATGCGGGCAGCAACTGTGCATGCATGACGATCGCCGACGCTTTGTCGTATGCTGCGTAAAGCCTGTTGCTGCAATGGCACCACCTGGACTGGAAATCTAATTTGTGCCGCTTTAAAGCATGGCTGAGGCACAGAGTTTGACAACTGAACAGGTTCTATAAACGTTGCCACGGGCTCTCCAGTGCGGTCGATTCGACAGGTAAAGCATGCGTGTGATTTCTAGGTAATTTATCCTATTTTTGTGCAGCGGTAAATATTCCCTTCGTAACACTCAGCAAGATGTGTAAATGGCGCCAGACGCCACCTACTATTCTTTTTAAATTCTTACAAAAAATAAACTGTTCTAAAAAACACGCACTTGCAACGGCGAGGTTGTGTCTAGACACAGCATGTGTCCCCAGCATAGAGCCTGGGCTCTTAAATTGCCTATTTGAATACCATTACTCACGGGTACATCATTTCTTGTTTTACTTACAAACCACCCGGCATTCAGCTCTTATCAGTGGGGTTCATCGCAATCAAAGCTTACAATGCTCTCATTACGGGGGCAATGAGTGCTATCTTCTCGCTAGTGCCACAAAAGAAGAAAGCTTTGTCAATAGCAAGCACGACTGGTGAAACGACTGAAAAATCCTGGCTTGTGAAAACAAAAGTAAGGCCTCATTAGCGATAACCCGGGCTATACTTAAAAAGGATTAAGCCTTCAATTAACCAAGAGTTCGTGTTTATCATCACTCCGCCGTGTGCACCCTTCGCGCCACCAGCAGGAGCCGTTTGCCGCCCTTCTTTTAAAAAATTGAGAGACAGCGGAGAACAAAAGAATCGTTAATGTTTTCCTGGTGACTTCACCCAATTTATCTTGATCAGGCATCTCATTTCCTATATTTATCTGGCCTGTTTAGCGGCCGCGGTGACACAAAGGCCATTATCGTGACCCAAAACATCCATTAAAGGGCACGCTCAAGCAGAGGACATCGAGACCCGCCAGAGAAGCTTCGCGCGAACTATACGGCGAGCGCTACAGCAGACGACAAGATATGCCTCATGCGAGACAGAAAAGCAACACTCTATATATGCGATATAAAATAAAATCTCGAACGCTCATCCCGAGCATCACTTCGGTTTATGCCGGAGCAAGAGCATAAGCAGCACTCGAGCGTTAAGAAACAGAACAATGACGCGAAAGCGTTTGGAAAAAAAACATCAAACGAACGAAGCCGAGTGGAATGCCTCCTCCACACGTCCGACGCTCGCTTTCGAAGCCAAACAAAACATTTCCACGAATCACTTGACAAGTCCGGCGTGACAAATGACGCCTTTAACAAATCAATACAAGGGAGGGTGGATAACTTCCCAAACGCTTATATAAAGCCAGGAGATAAAAGTCAGACGCGGAGTCGTTTCATGTCACGTACACGTTTAAAAAACAAACACCATCAGCGTCACGGTCGACCCCCCCAACCGCAAATCTAAAGTGATTCGCTGTTCAAACACTCCTCCCCTGGAAACCCTGGGTTCGCTGCTGCCAACCCTCGTCGAATTACGGGTGCTATTCCTCCCGCCTCCTCTGAAGGAAACAGAAAAATCAGTTTTGTTTCTTGTCTTTGACTGAAAGCGTTGCAAAAGTTTGCATATCACCAAGAAAACGAAAAAAATAAAAAGACTAGTCCTGGCGTGAATGATGGTTGTTTTCCGTCCGGGAGAGGCCGGTGACTTCCTTTCTTTCGTTAACTTACTTTTATTTTTTTTATTTTTTCAAGACCAGAGCGAAATGAGATACGCGATGGTTTTTTTTTAGGGGGCGGGGGGGAGGGGGGGGCTGGGTTGCAATGCAGATAACTGATAAGCCGTAACATACAGTGAACTTCAGAAAGTATTAGCATGTAGATGTCATAAACGATTGTAGTCTTGAGGTCTCAACGTGACGATACTGAAAGCAGTATTAACTTGTTGCTCTAAATAGAAACACTGATATTCAGAACCTTAAAAACAGTCTAGTATAAACTGGTTGGGAATACATTAAGTATAGTTTTATACCACTACCTTAAAAAAAACATTGGTTTTGGTATTGATGGGGTGCACTTGGTCAAGCTTCAATACAAGTCTGACGTCACTGGAAGACTGCCACTTGCGAAGTGCTAGTGCCAGCGCTGTCTTTTGCTGTCAGTCGCACATGGTTCACGTGAATACGATGAGGGAATTAGGACGACTCCGGTGACTGCGACAGCGACTGCTGCCACTTAGTCTGCATGCAAGATGCAGAATTTACAAACCAAGTGTACTGGGTTGACTGGGAGAGTCTATTTGCACGTAAACAACTCGTGGTCACGTTGCCCACAAGTGAAACGTTTCATACGATGTCATCGGTAAAGTGATTGGCTTCAAGTGACTACGTCTGGTGAAATGACTTGGAGGTCACGTGACAAATAAAAAAAAGGAGCGCTTGGTTGACGTCATGATCGCTTGCACTATTTAAGGTTACCTAACAATCTAGTTTTCATCCTCCGCACTGCATTGTTCGTTAACTAGGCGGCTAGATTTATTGCGCCACGGTACACAGTTTTCTTCTGCGTTGCGCCAATTCACAACGCGCAGCAACTCGACCGAATATTACTGTGCCCACGGGTCTTAAACATATATGCCTCCGTCGAAAACGCTACTGCCACAGATTCTGTCCCACGACCTTCGGATCACTTAGGCAGACCACCTATAGGCAGAGACCAGAGCCATCTCACTGGTGAGTCAGGCGTGTTGTCGTGTGGGTGTGCAGCGTGGTGCGGAACGAATGTGGCAATTTGGGTGATCTTCTAGTAAACGTTACCCGTTATCGTCCACCTCTCGTCCTTTCGTTCATACCTTGCTGCACGTTTACCTGGAGATGGTATACTGCAGTACAAGTTTGGCCAGCACATTTCACTTACAGCATGCGCGCAATTTTTAGCGGAAAGCGGCAGTGACGAGCGATAGGATTCGCTGTCGTGGAGGCCCATTTGTAGCCATCGCTACTCGCGTCACGTGTTTTGGAATGCTAGAAAAAGGTCGCCCCGGAAGCCAGCGTGACGATTTCCGACAATGTGGCTGCACCCCTGGTCTTCGTTTTGGTTGAATTTCACTCTCCAAGCTTCTAATCCGCGCGTACTTTAAGGAAGGCAAAGTATCAAACACCTTTCCTACATTCGCATCTCACGCGGAGAATGAACCGCCCGCATTAAGTCGTAAATCTTGTTATCGAAGGTTTGTTTTGATGTTTCGATGGTAGCTTGTAGCTTGTGACCATCAAAGACTGATGCTGCAATGAAAATGTGATGCATTTCTAATAATCATGTAAAACCCTTGTGGAACACAGAGTGCTTACGGCACACGCGACTGCATATTCCGGACCCGTCTCGTCGAATTCGGCCTCCGCCCGGACTCTCTCGACTGGAAACAACGGTGCTTTGCCGACTGTGGCTTGGTGTCACTTTCAGCAAAGCTTTCGCCTTTTTAATTGACATGGAAGACAGTGCTGCTTGCGATCATTGTGGCAGCGATGAAACTATAGAGCACGTTCTCTGTCACTGCCCTCGTTATAGCGTGCAAAGACGGCACCTGGCTGCTGCGTTAGCACGTTTTGATGACAGACCTTTATCAGAACACTCAGTGCTCGAAAGCCGACATGATCGGTCTTCGCGCAGAAAATCTGTGAAGGCCTTATTAAACTTTTTGCGTAGTGGTGGCCTATTTAATAGAGTATAGCACCCCTACTCTCTTTTTTTTTCCATGCCTCTATTTTGCTCTTCGCTTTCTCTCTCATCTTTATATCCCATTCCCATTTCGCTTAGTGCTGCGTAGCAAACCGGATGC
Source organism: Rhipicephalus microplus (assembly GCF_013339725.1). Taxonomy (NCBI): domain Eukaryota; kingdom Metazoa; phylum Arthropoda; class Arachnida; order Ixodida; family Ixodidae; genus Rhipicephalus; species Rhipicephalus microplus. The sequence continues at coordinate 73,746,696 of NC_051168.1, forward strand.
CCCGATTTCCGGTTAACCTCCCGGCCCTTCTCTCATTTTAATCAATCTCTCTAGTCCCGCGTGCTGCAATGTGAAATCTTCACGCGAAGTGCGTCGTAACCGTCGTATACATATAGCATGCACTTCTGATCACCCTTTCGCGATAAAACCAATAGTTGCGAAAAAGAAAAGAATGTTCTAAAACGCTTTTGATGCTTCCCGATGCCACACAAGACACTAATAGATTTGACATGTTGTCATCGACCTACTTTTCAACGTCTTTTCTAAAATTATGTATATGCACGTGACAGTTTTAATACAGCAAGAATGACACTGTCGCAGAGTTGTCGTTGCAGCCATCCCGATGGGTCGAGTTTGTCGCAGTCGCACGAAAATGGCATGCATGCGGCTGACGTTTACTTCAATTGATGTTTTGCTTCAATGGGTTTCGACGGGCCGATGAACCAAGTCCAGCTGTAACTATCAGCTTCACAGCTCCAACGATGTGCGGTGCAAAAATCGTGTCGAGCGATGAAGTGGTGCTGTACAGTACTGATGGAATTTAAACGGTAACCTGGCCTTATACTCAATTGAAAATAGGTGAGAGAGAGAGAAATAGAATTCTTTTAATGAATAGCTGAAAATGTTTCGGGCTTTTAACCTGACATGCTACTCCAGGTACTGGGTGATGACTATAATATATACAGTGATAAGCACATAAATAAACACATACAGTCACACGTGAACTGCACTATTTACGATGTTTAGTTCAGGCTTGTGGCATGTCGCGCACTGGAGCTGCTTCGGCATGGTCCCAGAATTTGTGGCAACTCCAAGTCTGAGTCTCGTTGTAGGTTTAAGTCCCTCTTTATTCTCTGGTGCGTACATTGCGTACTCACAGGGGATTCTAGATGCACGTGTGTCGTGCACTCACAGGGGGGTTAAAAAAGGGGTAGCGCTGGAAACGAGTTTGAGCTGTACTCGCCACTGATTTGGAACGGCGCATGTCGTACCTTTTCGAGCTTTGTGTCGTTTCCAGCGCTGCCGCCCTTTTCACTTGTTGTTGTTAGTGGTTCATGAGGAAAAGGAAAAAGGCACGTAATTTCTGTCTGCCTACAGGCGACACGGCGCAGTGCCTTTGGGGTGGGGTGGAGGGGGATGAAAGAGGATAGGAGAAATAGTGTGTGGTGTGTAAGGAGGGATGTCCGGTCCGCTTCAGCGCGAGCAGCCTTTTCACTTCATTACGAAACCAAAGCAACTCGCCCACCTACATGTGATTCAGCAACTTGGCCTTCGAAAAACTTTTTTTTTTTACAAACAGAACACTCGTTCACTGTTTATCTCCTCCACATTCTGGCGCAGGCGAGTAGCACCGCGAAAGCTTTCATTTTTTTTAACAAAAAATAACTGGCATGTGTACCCCTTCCCATTGTGAAATTTGAGCTGCAAAAAAAAAGAATAAATAAAAAGGCAGACGAAAAAAAGGAGAGGCAGGAATTGTTAATAAAAGTGTAGCATAGCTTGTTCCGCGTGTTTGGCATCCACGTCACTTGCGTGCAAAACGGATTTGGTCGCTGCCACTGAGCAACACTAAAACGTTGCGATGCTTTTTAGCGTAAAACTTACTCAAAAATCCCCTTACGCGAGCGCGGAGAAGTGTATTTGGCAAGCAAGTAGCCTAAGCTAAACTACAAACTGGCCAAACACGTTATCTCATTCATTCAGCCCAGCCCAGCCGTCACCTTTGTGTATACACTAATGTTACTGTCAAGCCTAAAAATTAACAATATGCCCTTCGAAGATCTTAGAACCCACAAGCACTTTCAGTGTAATACTGAGGGTAGAATGCTAAGAACGTGCTTTTAGCGAGAAACAGGAAAGGTTGAGCGAGCCAAAGGTTTTGCTTCGAAAAACGTTCATTTCGATGGAGAGGCGACATGCAAATTTTGCGAAGGCTCAGGCACGTGCCGAACCGATAAATTTATATCTTGTCCATCAGGGAAATCAACTATACAAAAAGAGAAAGAGCGGTAGGAGAGAAGCGTATTTATTTATTTATTTGTTTATTCATTTTTGTTCATTTTTTTATTTAGATTATCAATCCATTCAGAAAACTTTGCAAGAAGGTAATGCTTCTTTATTACAACATAAAAGTATACCGATAGCTAAATTTAGACAACACAAAAAAAAGAAAAACCCAAGCAGATAACAAAAACAAGCGATCGCTGCTAGTACTTCAAGGCCAACTCCGGAGATTTTTTTTATTATTTTTTTTTTACCCTGAGCAAGTATCTGAGCTCCTATGTTTCTGCGATGCCCCTATCGGTTGCCCCATAGTACAACTAGTGAGACGTCTCAAAAATGACTTTGTAAAAGCACGTAGGAGAAGGAATAAACGTTCATTGTTTCATGAATATAGCAGAAAGAAATCAGATCTTACACTAAGCCGCGCATGGCTTGAAACAGCGAAATGGGACAATTCTCAAGACTATAGTCTGGTTGCTTCTATCTTGTTTATCGGTCCTTAGTCATATATAGGGGATGTGGGTTGTTTCTGAGTTCCTTCCAAGTCGGTGTTAAATGCTTTAGATAGATAGTGCTGGGTTCTTGCTACGTGAATTGCAAGCGCACAGGGCTTTGACAGAACCGACACGACCCGGTCGTTAAAACCTCAAAGACTGATACTCGCGCTGAAACCAGTATTGTAAAAGTCACCAAAAGAAAAGTTTTCAAACACGTTACTCGTTACCCCGACAAAAAGGAACGCGTTATCACCCTACACTACCTACAAATAAGGTTACGCGTTGCTGTTACAGAAAAAAATTGTGACAGACGCTACCTCTGCCATTACTACACAATCATAGCGTTTTATCAATGTGTGTTTGCTACGGGAACCCACAATAAGAATTATATCTATCAAATTTATGTTTCAAATGGAACTTCTAACCCAAAGAATATATTCAATATACTGATTTGATGAGTATTATTTGTACATATTGATTGATATGTAGGGTTTAACGTCCCAAAACCACTATATGATTATGAGAGACGCCGTAGTGGAGGGCTCCAGAAACTTCGACCACCTGGGGTTTTCTTTAACGTGCACCCAAATCTGAGCACACGGGCCTACAACATTTCCGCCTCCATCGGAAATGCAGCCGCCGCAGCCGGGATTCGAACCCGCGCCCTGCGGGTCAGCAGCCGAGTACCTAAGCCACTAGACCACCGCGGCGGGGCTATTTGTACATATGTACCAGACCTTAGCAATCTTATAGTGGCTTAAAGTTGCTTGCCGAGTTACATGCGATGGCTTGTGACTCGGTCGCACATGGTGAAGCTATTTTCCCAGTGCGATGTTACACGCAGTATCAGATTGAATCATCCACGCTACCCGCAAAGAAAGGATGAATGAATTCTCCAGGAACTTACAGTAATTCGCCTTGTCAGGGTCTGAACAGCCCCTCCAGTGTCGATCACCGAAATCAGAACTGGGTTTCCTTTGCTTATGAAATTACCCACCGCACATCGGTAGACAATTGCCGAGGTTTCCATTCCCACTATATTTCTTTTTTTTCTGAGGGGGGGGGGGGGTAATGACGCGTTTGTGACATGAGATGTCCTATGGCCCACTCCTGTCGTCTCGTCTGGGCCACCAAAAAAGTAACGCGTTACTAATTGATTGATTTGAGGGGTTTGAAGTCCCAAAACCACGATATGATTATGAGAGACGCCGTAGTGGAGGGCTCCAGAAACTTCGACCACCTGGGGTTTTCTTTAACGTGCACCCAAATCTGAGCACACGAGCCTACAGCACTTGCGCCTCCACGGGAAATGCAGCCGCCGCAGCCGATATTCAATCCCGCGACATGCGGGTGAGCAGCCGAGTACATTAACCACTAGACCACCGCGGCGGGGCTAACGCGTTACTGGTAAGCGTTACTTGTGACGTGTTACCGCCAACACTAGCTGAAACCAAGCGTTCACACCTCCCATAAATTTACCGGCACGTCGTTTTAGCGTAAGCCTTCTATCACTTCGGGGTCATTCCGCTGGCCGCCGATGCCTTTGCCGTTACCTGGTATTCTCTCATCGCACGTACTCGAGGTCAGTTGCTCACTTCCGACGCTTCGCAGCCACTTATAAAGCCAATTTTTGCCACCATACTTAGTGGACCAGTGTGAGTATCGGAAGTTACCAATTTCTGGGGCACGTACAAGTTTATTATTACAATAGTTTTTTTTTTGATCGACTCAGAAGTAATAATCTTCCTAAACAACTTCGCTCTCGATACGCAAAAAAAAAAAATCATGCGTGCACGGAACACGCAGCACAGTCACAGGAAAAGCTAGAAAAGCGGCCTTTCTAGAGTCTTTTCTAAACACTCTTGAAGCCACTAGCTACAGGCACAAATGCATCGTGCCCGCTACGCCATACATCATTAAAATATTTTAGTGGCGAAGAATTCACATGACCATTATTCGTCATTGCTTGAGAAAGCGTGGTGCCCGCCACACACGTTTTTCTCCCAATAATCAACTTATGATCGTGAAACTTGTGACACGGGAGCTCTCAGACTACTATTTATTAACCTAAACCTAGTTATTGTTTCACCTTGGCGCCTAAATATAAGCACACGGGCCTCATGTGTGGCCGCTTCTATCGACATGGGGCCGCCATGGACAGGTTTTGTTCCCGTGGCCTTGCCGTCAGCATGCACTATAGACCACCATGGTGAGTTATTCATGCCATGTCTTTACTGTGACTGGCCATGCCACGTGCACAAGCTCCTCTAGGCTGTCCAGCAGTGAAAGCTGTGATTCGGGAGCATCAGAAAGCCAACTAGAATCTCCATACCTCTTCGACGAAACATAATACACTTGTTTAGGTTATCTGCCACCTTAGTTGCCCCCTAACCCTCCAGAAGGTGCCCTCCATCCAGACCGTCAAGAGATTGAGAGAGTAAGAATATAAGAGAGGTAAGGAGGTTAACTAGCCTACGTTAAGTTTGCCACCCTACGCGTGGCGAGAAAGAAATAATGGAGTAAAATAGAGAAAGAGAGAGAAGGGAACGGACATCACACGCCGCAACTACAGTGCAAGGTTTCATTGGTCGTTACCCAGGAATGTTGTCCTCAAGAACTATAGAAGGGCTGCTGTAGCTTTCGGGGCTGATGTACTTTCAGACCACGCACCCAAAATCTTCTCCTGAGTTAAGGGACGATCATTTAGTCCCCTCAAGGCACGTGGGAGAGTCCGGCGATCTTCCTCGAAGTCGGCACAATGGCCCAGAACAAGGTCTAGAATTTCTACGCAATTGCAGTTATCCCAGTCGGTGGAGTCAGCCATACCGACGCGATAACTGAATGAGTTGGCAAAAGCCACACCGACCAGCAACCGACACCGCTTAGGTTAAAGTTGTGCAAAACCAGGCGATGTACGGAAAAGCTGCAACGCCTCTGATTTCGCGGGCAGTACAAAGCCACGTTAGGCTATGAACGCTTTCGACTAGTCACAGGGCGGGACGAATTCACCGATTTATAAAAAAAAGAACATCACTTTCGCCTTCTCGTCGTCCTAGGTGTACAAATAATGGAGCCTGTAATTTTTTCTACAGGATCGTGGTTTTCGTTTCGTTCTACACAATGGTCATTGTAGCATTCTTTGTGGGCTGTTTAACGACTAATTTCAAGTGGCACTTTTAAACTTTTTTTGTTTCAGATTCAGGAGAAGCATTGTGTATCTGTCGGGCCTTCAAGAACTTTCTTTTTGACCATGCAAGCCCTACGAGGCTTGTACAACAGGCCTGGACCGTGCATTACGTTCAAGGGTTTACGAATAAAATAAACAAGAACAATTTATTGCACTATAATATATATCGTTCATGTTTATTTTTATTGTTTCATTTTTGCATGTGCCTGCGCAAATAAATTGTGAATGTTCCTGGACACGTTAAATAAATTATCGATTGATTGATTATTAGTAGTAATGTGATCATCTAGAGCAAGAGGTGAGTGAAACCGTTCGTGCTTCTGTTTGAGACAGCTAGCTTGTTTTATAAGAAACGCTAACCCAACACTTTCATATTTAGTTAGTTCGCAGCTAGTTAGATCATTTTATAAGTGGGGTTCGAACATTGCGATCATAATAAAGGGGGGCACAAAGATACAAATAGTGCAGGAGAAACGTTCACGGCTAAACGAAAGTGCTAAGAAAACTTCATTTTTAAATGCTTCATATAATGTTTCGTTTAAAACCGTTGACCTTTCTTCACAAGGCATGAGTACCGCTACACTGAGAGGCCCATAAAAGTGCATAAAATTAAGCTTCAAGGTGAGGTCTCATCAAAAAAGAATAGAAGGAAGAGGGGGGGGGTGCAAGTTGGGCGCGCGAAAAGACGGGTTCTCCGTCACCGCGAAGTTGTCCTGTCACCTCTCTCTACGAAAGAATCTTTCTCCCAACAGGGAAGCCATCACTACTGGCTTCTCGGAATGCTTTCCTTGGCCACCCTGCACCGCGGTAGTCAGTATTACAAAGTTGCAGTGCGACCTGCAGCAGTAGCGCCAGACACTGCACCCCGCTTTGTACGAACTCGCAAGCACTCTTCGGTTTCCAAGAGCGGTAATTTCGAAAAACACAGTGAGCTTATAGAAATACCAGTGGGATCAAGCCGACAAGCGAAGGTCTCCCTTCACCCACCGGTACGTGCGCCAAGTAACTCGAAGCATTATGGACGGCGTTGATCGGATGGTGGTCAGGTGCACGCTTCTTCGTATAGGCTGAGTCACTGTCGGACAAAACGGTGGTAGTGGTTCATGTGGAAAGGAAGAAGGCACCTAGATTCTGTCTGCCTACAGGCGACACGGCGCAGTGCCTTCGGACAAAACGAAGAACCTCTCTTATGTCTCGACAATGTACTTTCTCCTTCTGCTGAGCCTATACTCGCGCAGCAAACGAGACGGCCCTTTTGAAAAGTACCCCACGTGACGCGTTTTCGCGTGATTTTCTCTATGCGAAAATATCCTTCCACTTTTCGCCTTCATATTTTTTTTTGAACTTTTGAAAGGGTACTGACACATACTTGGAAGGTGCCTGTACTCTTCTGTACTAACCTCTTACTACCGCTGAGGACGGGCAACTTGCTACCCCTACCCTTGCTTCCGGACTGCTGTTTGTGCTGATGACGACCGTGCCACTGCTCACTTAATCTTTTTCTCTTCTTTCCACTTTTCTCCCTTTTCCCTTCCCCGCAGGCACTGCGCCGTGCTCCCAACCGGGTTGCAGAAATTAGGTGCCTTTTCTCATCTTCTAATTACTACCACCACCACTAACATTTTATGTATGTGCAGTCATTCTCGATGAGTTGCAACACGTCGCCTGTGTTCAAAAAAATAGCGACAGAACTACGAACTGACATCTGAATGAAAAAAAAAAGAAAATTCAACTCTTTCAGTTACCGCTTCTTACTGAACCAATTTAACACTAAGTGGTGTCATTGATGAGGCTTGGGGTGACCACAACCACAGCCAACGTGTTGCAACTCTGATCGGGCGTCACCGTACAAAGAAGGCTTGGAGCGACAGAGAAGTTCAGAGAATACTTATTACGCATTTCATGTTGATGTTATAAAGCCAGCTGTATCATTGCACACTTATCGGCATTGACGCTAGATTTGTGTGAGGCTGCAGCACCGATTCTGGAGACTTCCCGCAGCACAGTGTGGGTACTTGCGATGGCGTCTTGCCCCAAAACTTCCAAAATGACTGCTTGCGCGTCAACATTCAAGCCAAGCCGTAGAGTGGCCGTGGAACGGCTTCATATCTTGTGGGAGGAGAAGCTCACCTGAGTTGTGATGTCAGAATGCAGTCGGAACCGGAACAATCTTTTAAAAGCATACTGTCATTACTTTTTCATTGTGAACTCTCGCTTAGAAGTACATTTTGAGGGCCTGGTTTCTTGTTTGGTGTAAAAAAAAATTAAGATAGACTGAAAATATTCGCGTCAGTACCCATTTCTCACAGATATATATTTTACTGAACACATTCTATGCGTATCTGTTTTCCTATTTTGTGTTACAATAGCTTCCTACTCTTATGTCCATGAAAGTTTTCTATAACATACGAATAAGGTTTATTTCCCTCATGTGTAGCATTAATTTAGGTTGCTTGAATCGAAAAAAAAACTATTATTGTTAGAATACTTCTTATAATTGGCTACTTGTTTCATTTAAATTGCGTATTGTGCAGTGGCGTAACTAGATAGGACGGCGCCCAGGGCAAATATATTTCCGCGCCCCTCATTATGCCCGTGATAATGTTTGTTATTATTATTATTATATTATTATTATTATTATTATTATTATTATTATTATTATTATTCTTGCTGTTGTACTACAGTGTACTATAGCCGCACTTTCCTTGCTTTCGATGAAGCAAACTGTTCTATAATGACGTCAAAGTTCGTTTTTTCAGTTTCTTCTCTTTCCACACTCAGTAGCGCAAGGTCAGTAAGTCTGTCTTGGCCCATTGTGGCACGCAAATAGGAGAGTATTAGCTTCAGCTTGCTGAAGGACCTCTCACAGCCAGCGATGGAAACTCCAATGGTTAACATCATCTGAAGGGCGACGCGAAGGTTGGGGAATACGCCATCATCACCATACTCCACAATAAATTTAAGAAGTTCCTCCGGTCTTGATACTGTCTGGTCAATACGCCGTGAAAGCAGCAGCCTACAATCTAAAATCTCTTCATAGAGGTCTTGCGCGTTAACGTCGGAACTGTAGAAATTGCCAAATGTGTTGCAATTTGTTTTTAGTTCGTTTTTGTCTTCGCTGTAGCACAGCTTGTTGATGTCGAGCAGAAAGCCAAACATGAGGTCGGTGTCCTGCAGGCGAGTAAACCTCTGGTCGATTTCCGAATGAAGACGATCGAGTGTGCATTTCATAACCCTTTCTGTTTCCTGTTTAGCCGTCAACGCCTCTCCTTTCGACTTTTCACCAGGCATCTGTTTTTTTTCGTCGTGCACGCCTTTCAACGTCGACATCATACGTCTCACAGAGACGAAGCCCTTCACCAAGTGACTCACTTACCAGAGTTTCCCTTTCTTCATGAAAGTGATCTCTGAGAGCTTTCATGTCTAAGGCAGCATCGTGAAAGTTCATTTTAGGATCTTGCAGTCTTTTTTGAACACGGTCTATGCGAACAAGTACCTTGTTCCAAAAGCCCAGCAAAATCAAAAAATCATAACTTAATATCCGCTTCTGCAGTAGTGCAGCATCACTTTTCGTCTCGCTCGTTTCTTGGTCATTATTTGACATTTCCTGAACAACTTCAAGTATCTTCTCAAGGTATCTACCGACCGGCTTCACTGCTTCGACCCTTGCACTCCATCTGGTCTCAGACTCTGATTTCACAACAACAGGCACTGCATTTTTTAATTTCTCCCAACGGTACGTTGAGCGAGAAAAAAACACGTAAAGTGCTTCGATGGTCCCAAAAAAAGTCATCATCATGGCTTCTTCCTTAGCAGCATGTACACCAACCAAGTTCAGTGAGTGGTTGTCGCAGTTTACAAGATTGCCAGTTTGTTTTTTTTCCGCGATTCTTTGACTGACACCACTTTTTTGTCCAGCCATCACGGCAGCGTTGTCGTAGCATTGTGACCGACAGTCCTGTAAGTTCATTCTGTCCTCTTCCAGCTTGCCAAGTATCACGTCAACGAAGCTCTCGGCGTCTTTGTTCTTTACATGGATAAAGCCGAGGAAGGACTCCTGAACATAAACAGATTTTTTATCAAAGTCAACTTCCACATATCGCACAACTTCTGACATTTGCTCACGGTGTGCCTGGTCGGGAGTGGTGTCAAACATAATGCCATAATATTTGGCTTTACGGATTTTTCGCAGCAAGGACTCGCGAACTGTGACAGCCATCATGTGAATGAATTCATTCTGTACAGAAGGCGATAGGTACGAAGTGGACCCTGGATGACTTTCAACGTATGTGAGGTGTTGCTTCATAACGGGGTCAAAAACGGCAATTAACTTCAAAAGACCAAGAAAATTTCCGACATTGTTCTCGCGGCTGGTTTGAAAACTCTCTCGATGCCCTCGTAATGCCAAGTTCTGTGTAGCAAGAAATTTTATGCAGTGGAGGACTCTCGTCAAAATTTCACGCCACTTGTGCTTTTCTTTCTCCATCTGTGACTGAAGGTCAGCGTCAATTATTCCCGTAGTATGCATCAAATTTCTTTCCATTTCTTTCCACTGTGAGAAACACATTCGGTGATTCTTTGCATTCTCGTGAAGGGTGATCTTCTCGGGTGCCTTCCATTTGGTGAATCCCCCCTCTTGTTCCAAAGATGATAGGTGATCTGAGCGGGAAAAAAGGAGGCAACAAATGCAAAATGCTGCCTTTTTGGCAGGAGAGTAGGCCAGCCACGAACGGGTGACTTCTTCACCACGACCATCACCTAATTTCTTCTTAAACCAACTCTTAGTCATTGATCGGTTGTTTGTTGGCAAGAAAGGTCCTTCCCGATTTTGGAAATACATGGCCCCGAGTTTAACAATTTCCGTTCGTACAGCGTCAGACACAACGGCTTTTCCAGTACCAGTGTCAAATTTTAAGAGACCTAGGTCATGCTTCTGAACGAGTTCTGAGATGATAGGTTGAGGGTGCTTCGTGGAATCCAGTTTGCTTAGCTTCAGAGCAACAGGCTCAACCAGCCGAAGTCCAATGTCGGTTCCGTTGTCCTCCTCCTCTACTGCAATATCCCCGGGATTGTCTGCGCATAGCATACTGTGTTTAGAAGTTTCGTGAACGACTCCTTCGTCAAGTTGTACGGACATTAATGAAGTGGCAGGAGATGGAGCTACTTCCAAAGGACATGATGAAGTACTTGCCCCAGGTTTTTCAAAAAATGGCGCGAAAAAACTTTTTTGACTTCTCAGCTTCCTGCGCCTGTAGCCTTCTCCTCTTGCGTCCTTCAGCTCCGCTCTCTTTTCTTTTTGTTTTTGTCACCCGGTCCATGGCTTTGCTTGGCTGAAAAAAATAAAAAATCCTTGAGCCGTTCATTCACTATACATTCAGATGCCTTTTTAGCCATCAAGCAATGCAGCTATGCGGCCAGTCGCCTGAACACTTGCTGTCACCGAAGACACAATGTATGTGTATTGTCATGTAGCCAGGAACGATTCAGAGTTTTTTCGGAAAGCTAGTTCTATTAGAGCGAACTTGTGCTCGGCAAAAGTGCAAAAAAATGATAAGGAACACAGGTGGTGAAGAAACAGCCCACCGGTCGACGACGGCGGAAAACGAATGTCCCTGCGCTTTTAGTGGAAGCGTTCTTATACCTTGCCGTATCCTCTCCACCAACATCGTTCACACAGATAACGCTGGTCTCACAAACGAGAAGGCATAGTTCGCGGCAATATACGTACATTCTCAGATTAAGGTTGGTGACGGCAAATGATCCACTGCGGTGGCATCATCGGCCTTGGTTATAAGAATTGTTGCTGATATTAAGGTGGATTTACAATTTCACAGCTCCGTTTTCTATCCATAAATGTATGTTAACTCGCGGTTAACCCAACTGCTCAAAACGTTGTTCAAGTAGAAAAACCTCAACTATCATGAAGCATGATTTTAAAAAGGAGAAATGGTAGTACGCAAAGCTAACCTCGCACATATTATTCCCAGTGGACAGTGCACTATAGTACGCACCACTATTTCTTCGTCAAGTAGTTTAAGTAAGTTGTCACAATTCAATTCATAACTCGACAAGTACTCGCGTAATTATCAAAATAACAATTAGACATAAGTAAGCAAGTTCGAACGACATCCAACTGCGCCATTTTCAACAACGCATTGATTGCGCTCTCATTTTTGCGGCCAATAAAAAAGCCTGCGAAATCAGAAAATACATATGACTGCGCGCCCCCCTGAGGAAGAAAAAAAAGAGCAGCAAGCAACCGCTTTGCCTCTTGTCCGCTGAAAACAGCAGCGTTCCGCATTTTGACAAGGGTGTTCAGGGCGCGCCAACATGCGTTGCAAGTTTGCAGGAATTCCTTTCGCTCAACTGTATGTCACTATAATTATTCATATCTAGCGGTCAACCGTTCCACTGATAACGCGACCGGAGCACTGTTCTGATTACGGCCTGACTCTGTAAGTTCAAAGCGGCGTGTTTCTTTGACCGGGGATTGGCACAAAGGGCCATGCACATTTTTTTTTTTTCTTTCTGCATCTATTTCTTGACGCTGGCTACCTCCCATTGAGCCTGTTTGAGGGTACTGCTTCCTGATGTACGCAGCAGTCTGGTTACGCGTCACTTTTCATATTTGGTGGGCTTTCTTTATCAACAGGAAAAAAAATGTGGATGCAATACGTTGTTGAAAATAGCGCAGTTAGATGTAATTTCAACATTCAATTACTTTATTTATTTATTCGTTTGTTTGACAGTAGATGATTGTCGTGGCGCAGGATACTAAAGGCGACGTTATAAGTCACCTTACTAGGCCTCTAGCACCACACAGTACATTCGTCACACAACGCAACTGCATTGGAATAAGAAATGCAAGAACATAACATTACGAAGAACTAGGCGATGGCTTCTACAAAAAAAAATTAAAAAATTAATTTGAAAATGTGTTTATAGCATACGAATCATTGCAAGCACATTTACAATAAAAAAGAGCAATAGTAGTGGAGACACCGGCGTTCCATAGGGGAACATACATACAAACTATCGTACATGAATAGCCTCATCAATGGCTACATATATAACACTTTATGCATACATATATGAGAAACTAAATGTGTAAGTATATTCTAAGCTTCAAGCTGTACAGTAATTGAACTAAACATGCCCTCCAATGAATATAATCAGGTGAGTACTTGCGGAATTATAAATACTTTGATTACTCATTAATTTATTCTCATGCATGAATGAATTATAAGTGGTTGCTCCAAATTACTAGGAACAATGTACACTAGGTTTGCTTCGCGTAACGGAGTTACTCATTTTTTTAATCGGGTTTTATGATAGTTGGGACAACCTGTATATTTTCCCGAGAATAACACCTTTATACTCTCAGCAGTTTGTGTCAACGTAGTGGTAATAATCCATGTGCAAAAGAATAACATAGGTAAAAAATACTCACACCTAGGCAGAAGTTCTATTGCGAAGACGTCCCTCGTCGTGGTGACAAACTCTGGAGAAGTGAGCTGGGATTTCAACTCGGGGTTTGCAGGAATGGAGTCATGTAGCGACTGGTTGTGGCCTGCCTCTAGGATATCTTGTTCGGTCCGGAGACTCAATATTCAATGCCTGTGGAGCTTCTGGGGTAGCTAAACAATTTAACTCGCGAATGTACGTCTCATTGACCACTCTCGTTCGGTTGACTGACCCTCGTTTCTCGCTTCTCTGGATCGACCCATAACCCCTAACATTGTAGTTTTATAACACCAAGACCACGCCTCCAAGGGCATGTACCAATAGGAATCCCTCCTTCCTGGGCTGTTGCACGGAAGCGAAAAGAGGACTATGGCGGCACCCTGTGAGAGGGCCTACTAAGTAACACACACAGGGCAACTGATTGGCTGCATCAACGATAACCAAATGTTTGTTCACAATCACGTGATCCACTCTGACTTATGAACTCTCCGGTATTCATCAAAACAAAAGCAGACACAATTGACCATTTGCGGAAATCAGCAAGCTGGCTTTCCTGCAAAGTTGTTTTCCAACCAAAAGGTCTCGTTCGCAAACTGCTTTTCTCACTCATTGTGCTTTTGCCTTCCCCCACTCCCTTCTTTACGAACGACAGGTGCCTCGCCCTCCATGCGATGTGAGGGTTCGTTAGAGGTGGGACAACCACACAGTAATTGTTGGGGGAAAAAGTCGTTTTGTCGCACTCGCGTGCCTTCACTAGAATAGGAGTGGTAAAAGCACAGTGGGCGAGAAAAGCAGACTGGGCACGATAGTTTTCTTTTTTTTTCCTTTTTGGTTAGAAAACAACCTTGCAGGAAAGCCGCCTTGCAGATTTCTGCAAATGGTCAATTTCTCGCGCCCTTACTCTGTCGGTGTTGAAGCGGTGTCGTCACGAAGGGCACTGCGCCGTGCTCCCTATAGGGCTGCAGAAATTACGTGCCTTTTCCTTTTCTTTCTAATCACACATTCATGTGATTGCTCTCGGCGAGTTAGAAAGCGGCATCATATACTTCACCACACGTGCAAATGGCCGCTGCTTCGCCGCGGCTTTAGCTATTGCCGCGATGGAGGGGGTTGCAGACTTTATACCTTAAAGCGACATCTCGCCACGAAAGCAAGATTGCATTTAATTGATCCCGCAGTTTTCTTTTGGGCGCAAAAAGAGGGGGGGGAGATAAATCGGCGCAATCCCTCCCCCCCACCTTTTTCAGAATACTTGAACTTCGCAGGTATGCACGTGCTCATAGTTACGCTCCCTTCGCGGGCGATGCAGCTGGGGAACTTCCCCGAGAGTCTGAGGCAACATAAAAACGACATGTGCAAGTTTCAGTGAAAAAGGAATACACTCGCTGAGCTGCCTGAGCACAGCGTGGTGAACGACAACCGCATCGAATTTGACAATTCCCGCGTGGTCTACTTAGAGGTCGATTACTATAAGCAGCTTTTTGTGGAATCCTGGCCCATCGAGGAGACAGCCGGTAACTTCAACCGGCCTACAGGTGCGCTGCCGATCGACAGTCTGCCTCAGCGGAATTTCGCAGACTCGCGATCCAACATTAGGTGCGAGTACATGGCAGGAAGAAGGGCCTTAAAGAGAATGCGAGATGCAAAACTTCGAATTTTTCTTGTAGCGCAAAAAAGTTTTTTTACTTGGTACTTTGATTGGCATACCCCAGTTTCAACTAAAGCCCACTAATACCTCTGTCACACGAGCACTACGGCTAACCACGGTTACAGGTATGCTAGCTACACGGCAGACATGTCCGCAGTTTGTCTCCTAACCATTGTTATCGTAGACGGGTGATTCCATGAGAGATCGACACGGATCTGAAAATTAGTATTTTCGATTTGATTGAATATTTTATATTTTATGCCCATCTCACCAAGCAGCCCGAAAAGGAACCTTGTTTTCTTTTTAAGCGCCTATATAACTTTAGGAGGCAAAAAATATAGAACATATTCAACACGGAGGGACTAGTTTCACAACTCGTCGTTCTCGAAAGTTCATGAAGATGTAACAGACAAATATTACCGTTACAAAGAAGAAATTTCGAGCATGAATTTCGTGTATGTAGAAATTTACTGAATAACAATAAAGTAACATTCTATGAAACTTGTAAAATGAAGCAAAGTACTTTCGCAAAATGTCTCACTATGCGACATTTTATGATAGTTGCTACATAACAGTTGCTACAAAGTTGATAAGACCCATCAACTCTGTCTTGAAAACAAATTTTGCTTCTTTCTCTATGCAACGGCAGCTGCGTTTCTGGTTATTGAGTTCCTCATGGTGGTGAAAACTATTTGTGCGAAGGTCAAAAAGTAAAAAAAAAATATTTTCAAAAATTTTATATGTAGCGTTGTGGGCGGCCTTCACGCTCCTGAGCGAGCAAGGCTGATTAATTTACTACTACTACACAATTTGCGCATCTACTTTGCTAGAAGAAGCACGCTGTTAGAATGGGCCTTTTCCGCGTAGATAGTCTGCCCATGCACGCTGGCGTCGGTGAGGCACGCGCCATGATTTTTGGTGGCCAACACGGGACGACAGGTGTGGACCAAGGAACATCTGGTGTTACAAACGTGCAAAATCCCCCCCCCCCCCCCCATTAAAAGCGCTAATGTAGGCTTCCGCGATTGCCTACTGGCGCGCGGCGGGCCATTTCGGAGGCCAAGGGCCACCAGTTCTGATTTCGATGAGCTACGCCCGCGTTTTTGTATAGTATTTTTCTTTTTTTATTCAAACTTCCGGAAGTCCCTTACCCGTCATTGTTCTCTTCCAGTCCACACTGCAAAAATCTTGACGGCACGGGCGCTTCCCAGGCCCAAGTTTCTCGTACCTAAGCTTTCGCGCTATTTGTGCATCCCAAGGAATGCAGGGTGAGTACAAAACAAAGCAACCAGCTAGACACCGCGCCCTCGGGTCTGGTATGGGGGTTAAACTGGTCGGAGTGTTCTGCCGTTTCGCTCCGTTCGCTGTTCCATTGATGGAGGTCATCCTTGTGCGGCCGCATTCTTTCAGGGAAGTTCTTGGTTTCTCCAACGTACGAAGCGGGGCAGTCGGCACATGCTGTCGGGTACACTACGCTCTGCGCTTTTTTCGCAGGTGCGTGTTCTTTGGGCCAAAGGATGAACCTGCCCATGGCGGTGGATGGCATGTGGGAAACGTTGACCCCCGCCCTTCTATTGCTTTGCTGGCGCCCGCGATGCAGGGAATCAACAAACGTCGCCGTCGTGTCACGCTTTCTCCGTCTTTCCTCCAGAGAACTCTGCGAATAAACGCCTTTGTTTAGCCTTTGGTGCCGAGGTCACGGATTATATTCGCCCTTCCTTCCGCCGCTGCGTGGACGATTAGTCGTTGGACGATCGGCTATTTCGTTGGAGTTTTCTGTTCTTACTCAAAAAAGGTGCATTCGAACTTTTTTATTTTATTTTGTTTACGTACGTGGTTGGTTTCAGGGAAGCTTTCAGTAAGTGGTTTGGGAGGCTGGTGGGGTTCGCTGAAACTCATCTAACCCAGTGCTGCGGAGCACAAAACAAAGCTTAGCCGAGGGTCATGGGAAGGCACGGAGGTAGCGCAGCAAAATGAAAATAGAGGATCCTTTTCCCGATGCAAAAGCCATTGCGGCAACCCTTTCCTTCACCACCATCCCCACTTCCAGTCGTACATTACAACCTCGCCCCTCCCCCCTTCCAGGCGGTTTTACGGAAAAAAACATTGACAACCTTTCCAGGGGGCGCCAACCCGAGGACTCGGCTTGGCGCCCCCTCCCTAGTGGCGCCCGGGGCACTTGTACCCCCTTGCCCCCCCCTAGTTACGCCACTGGTATTGTGATGCCTGTAAGCGTTTAGTTGAGAGAACGTACTACTTACTTTAAGTAACCATGCAGCACTGGAATTTTAACGGTGCGGGCCCTGCCACTCCCGCAGGCGAAAGCTGCGACTGATAGAGCGGTGCGGGCATGCATCGCCGAAACAAATCCAATGGGGGCTGGCTGCGCTTACGTGTATTCAACAAATATGGCGTGTTCGTCTACACTTTACCTAAATCATAAAAATTTAGAACGGAGGCACCGTCGCATCCAAGCAGTCCGAGTGTGTTCTGCTTTTGCTCTCCTGTATGGTGGTGTCCAGGTAGTTTCTCTAACGTAAATTACACGTGTCTCCTATTATACGACAGTCAATGCGGCCACCTGCGAGAACGAGGGCCGAACAGGAGCTTTTAACTGGCGGCTTGTCAGAAACAGAACGAGAATCTAATGCAGTAATTTTTGCTTATTTACATAGTACCTGCAACGCCGCAGTGACATTACTGAAGGGGGTGTACATACAAAGTCAGTGTAGAATCACACATCTTTGATAGTACACCATAAATATTGTCACGTCACTCCAGGGGGTGTCGACAAGGTTTACTGACGTCTGAGCAACAGGGCTCTAACCAAGCGCGTCGGTTGGGCTTGTTTGCCAGAGCGAGGGCCCACGTGCACTTCTTTCTTCTCTGTGGTGTGAGCCTTCACCTTGGCATAAGACCCACTACTAGAAAGAGGTGGCAATATTCCCCCTCAATAACAAAAAAAGAGCATCGTCCCGATGCTGTAAAGTTATTGAAAAAAAAAAACAAAACAAAGTAGTTTAAACAATGAAAAGGGCACCAATAATCAAATGTTAGACGCGATAAGTTCACCAATGATGAGGCAATTGCCGGAGCACAAATAAAAAAAAACACAGGAAAAGTGGTATTTTAGGAACGCGCAAAATAGGGCTTCATGCGCACCACGTGAACTATGTCAGAGGTCGGTTGTTTTCGTTGTACCCATCGTGACGACGTAGCGTCCGGAACCACTTCGTAGTTTACATCGCTCACGCGGCGTAATACTTTATACGGACCGAAGTATCTGCTGAGCAACTTTTCGGAGAGGCCACGGCGTCGAACAGGGGTCCAAATCCAAACTTGGTCTCCCGGTCTGTAAGATACGTCATTGTGACGCATATTGTAACGTCGTGCATCAACCTGTTGCTGCTGACCAATGTGTAGCCGGGCGAGCTGGCGAGTTTCCTCGGCACGCTCTGCAAATTCTTCTGCGTCAGTTGTTAATTGATCGGCGCCTTCACAAGGAAGCATCGCATCCAGCATCGTCTGAACTTCGCGGCCGTAGAGAAGGCGAAACGGTGTAAATCGGGTTGTTTCTTGAACGGCGGTGTTATAAGCGAACGTCACATAAGGCAAAATGCGATCCCATGTTTAGTGTTGGACGTCGATGTACATGGAGATCATGTTTGTGACTGTCTTATTTAGTCACTCGGTTAAGCCATTGCTCTGCGGATGGTAAGCAGTCGTCGTTCGATGCCTAGTGTTACTTAGTCGAAAAACTTCATCAATAAGTTGTGCAGTGAACGCTGTTCCTCTGTCGGTTATCACTGTAGATGGAGCACCGTGGCGCAGAACAATGCGGCACATAATGAACTGTGCTACCCCAAAAGCCGTGGCTCGTGGTATCGCCTGTGTCTCAGCATAGCGGGTCAAATAGTCAGTTGCAACAATGACCCATTTGTTGCCGTCAGACGATAAAGGAAATGGGCCGAGAATGTCCATGCCGACTTGGTCAAATGGCTTGTGGGGTGGATCAATTGGCTGAAGTAATCCAGCCGGCTTGCTTGGTGGCGACTTTCGACGCTGGCATTCACGACAGCTTTTAACGTACTGCTTCACGCTTGCCGAACGTCCGGGCCAGTAGTACGCCTCACTTACTCTGGCGAGCGTTCGCGAGTAACCTAGATGACCAGATGTGGGCTCGTCATGACACGCAGAGAGGACTTCGTCCCGCATGTCCTTCGGAACAACGAGGAGGTAAGCGCGGCTCGTGGGACGGGCGTTTTTTTTTTTGTACAGGACATTATCTCGGAGGCAGAAAGATGTCACGACGCGAGATAGATGGCGAGGTATAACGGCGCTATGACCCTCCAGATAGTCGATGAGCGGTCGAATCTCTTCATCCTCTCGCTGGCGTCTGCTCAAGTCAGATGAGCTAAGGGCGCCCAGGAAACCGTCATCGTCCTCTTCTTCTTGATTGACTAAAGGTATGGGTGCACGTGACAGCGTATCAGCGTCTTCATGCTTCCGTCCAGACTTATATACGATGGTAACATCAAATTCCTGTAGACGCAAGCTCCATCGGGCCAGTCGTCCAGAGGGATCACGAATGTTTACCAACCAGCAGAGGGCATGGTGGTCCGTCACCACTTTAAATAGACGACCATAGAGGTACGGGTGAAACTTGGTAATCGCCCACACTACTGCGAGACACTCTTTCTCTGTGGTCGTGTAATTCACCTCGGTACGGGACAGTGAGCGGCTGGCATAGGCTATGACTCGTTCTTTGCCGTGTTGATGCTGGACGAGCACTGTGCCGAGGCCGATGTTACTGGCGTCAGTGTGCACCTCTGTGTCAGCATCTTCGTCAAAATGCGCAAGAACAGGGGCTGATTGCATCCGCTGTCGTAGCTCGGCAAAAGCAGCCTGTTGTTCGGTAGCCCATACAAACGGTGTGTCGTCGCGTGTGAGGCGAGTCAAGGGTTCCGCTATCTTCGAAAACCCTCTAATTAATCGTCGATAGTAGGCGCACAAGCCCAGAAAGCGCCGAACAGTCTTTTTGTCTGTAGGATGCGCAAACGCCGCTACAGCGGCAAGTTTGTCGGGGTCGGGTCGTACTCCATTCGCATTGACTATATGGCCAAGGAATTTGAGCTCTTCATAACCAAAGTGACACTTCTGCGGTTTGAGTGTAAGATCTGCTGATTGAATAGCCTGTAGCACACTCTTGAGGCGGTGAAGGTGTTGCTGGAAGGTTTCAGAAAAAACGACAACATCATCAAGGTATACGAGACAAGTTTGCCACTTCAGACCAGTAAGCACAGTGTCCATCATTCGCTGGAAGGTATCGGGCGCTGAGCACAAACCAAAAGGAAGGACTCGAAATTCATACAGGCCATCAGGGGTCACAAATGCCGTTTTCTCGCGGTCTCGCTCGTCAACCTCAATCTGCCAGTACCCGCTTTTTAAATCCAAAGAGGAAAAATAGTGGGCGTGGCGTAATCTGTCTAACGAGTCGTCGATGCGTGGCAGCGGGTACACGTCCTTTTTAGTCACGCTGTTCAGCTTCCGGTAATCGACGCAAAAACGTAGCGTTCCGTCTTTCTTCTTGACTAGGACGACCGGAGAGGACCACGCACTGTTGGAAGGCTCGATGATGCCGTCGTCAAGCATTTCTCGAACTTTCGTACGAATGGCTTCTCGTTCCTTCGCTGACACACGGTAAGGCTGCTGGTGTACTGGGCGGGCGTCGTCGTAAGTGATGATTCTGTGCCTAGTGATCGAAGTCTGGCGCACCTTAGAGGAAGCAGCGAAGCATGACTTGAATTGAAGCAAGAGTTTTCACAGTGCTATCTGGTTTTCTGGTGTGAGGTTAGAATTAATATCGATATTGTTTAGACACGTATCGGCGGCCTCCACTGCTTCCGACGAGAAGCAGATGGGAATGGTTCCTAATTCATCTGCGAACGCTAACGAAGTGCCACAGAAAAGGTGTCGGTGTTCGTTGCTGAAATTTGTAACGAGCAGTTGAGATCGGCCATCACGTATCTGTATGATACTCCTAGCCACACAAACACCTTGAGTCAGCAGGTGTTCAAAATTACTTTCTGCAATCGCTTCACCATTTCGCAATCCACAGCATGTGACGTCGACAATAACACTGGCTCTTGGAGGAAGCGTAATACTTTCAGCAGAAACACGAAGAACGTCGGTACGTTGTTGGTCGTCCTGCTTGTCGATTGCTCGGTCGGCTGAGAAGGTGATGCGATTCTCTTGAAGATCAATGACAGCTCCATATTCGTGCAGGAAGTCAACACCAAGAATAACGTCGCGTGAAAATTCACGGAGCACAAGGAAACTTGCTACAAAAGTATAACCGCAGACCCGAACTCTACTCGTGCAGGTTCCAAGCGGAGAGACGGTGTGGCCACCAGCCGTTCGAATCACGGAGCCATGCCAGGGCGTGATTACCTTCTTTAGTAGTCTGGTCATTTTCCCGCTTAGTATCGAATAGTCAGCCCCGGTATCAACTAAAGCACCTACTGCATAGCCGTCTATCAGCACCGGTATATCCAGAGAAAGCCGCACATATCGCTCAGTCGAATCTACAGCCTTTACTGTTAGCGTCGATCGGAGGTCTTCAGCACGTCGACTGCCAGCGACCTCGCCTCCAAGGGTCGCTTGCGTTAGTTTTCCCGGCGGGGACTGGGGGACCGTGCGCCAGCATGGCGCTGTGGCGAAGATGAAAAGCGCCTCGGCGATGGTGAGCGCGACTGCCGTCCGGAAGGTGGTGGCATGCGCTGTTGAGCCAGGTAGTCCTCAATGTCCCGGGGTCGCTGGCCATACCGAGGAGGCGCTGAATATACTGAAAACCCGCGCAGCCCGAGGCGCCGGTATGGACACTGGCGGTACAAATGGTCCGCTTCACCGCAGTGGAAGCACAAAGGTCGGCGATCAGGAGTGCGCCAAACATCAGATTTCCGAGGCGAAGCACGTATGTCGTCAAGGCAGTGTGCTGGTTGTTCCGCAAGATGCACAGGGCTGGCGTAAACGAGGGGTGTGGCGTGCGTGTGTTCTCGTAGTACCGTAGAGGCTGCGCCGACTGAAGTGAAACCGTAGGAGGTGCCTGAACAAACAGCGGGGAAGAGGAAGCTGGGCACTTCAAGGCTTCTGCATAGGTCGGACGGTGGTAGTCAGCCGGGGCGGGTGTGGCGTTATTCAGACTCACAGGGTCACGAAGGGCATGATGCAGCTCGTCCTTGACGATGCTTGCAATGGAACTCACCGTAGGTAGTGGTGGTGTGGCAGCCTTTTGCAGCTCCTCGCGTACTATGGAGCGGATAAGGTCGCGCAGACACTCGGTGTTGATCCCAATATTCGTTAGAACTTGAGCAGTGGACGTGTCCGCTTGCCGCTCATACAGGGTGGATCGATGCTGAAGCATCTTTTCCATCGTGGCAGCTTCAGACAAAAACTCGGCGACCGTGTTCGGAGGGCTCCGTACAAGGCCAGCGAAAAGCTGCTCCTTAACTCCCCGCATCAGGTGACGCACCTTCTTTTCTTCTGTCATACTCTGATCGGCTCGTCGGAACAGGCGCGTCATATCTTCCACATAGGTCATGACAGTTTCATTGGGCATCTAGATGCGGGCCTGGATCGCTCATTCCGCTCTCTCGTGGCGATCAGCACTTCTGTATAAGTATCCAACAGCCAGCGGCGGAATTCGGGCCACGATGTCATCTGTTCCTCGTGATTCATGTACCAGGTACGTGCTCCATCCTCCAAATAGAAGTACACACGTCGTAGTTTGGCCGCATCGTTCCAGTTGTTCAAAGCAGCTACGCGCTCGAAGTCGACCAACCAGTCCTCGACGTCTTCGAGCTCGGTGCCATGAAACGGTGTCGGAACCTGTGGACTTTCGAGGGTGTACCGAGTCACCGGGGGGTTTTCCGTACCTGTTAGAGTGGTTTGAACAGACGTGCTCATCATACTGGTGTGAACTGTAGGGTCAGCTTCGGGAGGCAATCCCCTGATCCTGCGGCTTGTCCGATGAACGGGAGTGTTGACTCGCACTGGGCTTGTGGTGCCGCTTCCAGGAGGGGTATGAAACATCCGTGAGGGGCCTACCCCGCACCTCCACCAATTTTCACGTCACTCCAAGGGGTGTCGACAAGGTTTACTGACGTCTGAGCAACAGGGCTCTAACCAAGCGCGTCGGTTGGGCTTGTTTGCCAGAGCGAGGGCCCACGTGCACTTCTTTCTTCTCTGTAGTGTGAGCCTTCACCTTGGCATACGACCCACTACTAGAAAGAGGTGGCAATATATATATATATATATATATATATATATATATATATATATATATATATTCACTCGCCTGTTTTTTCGCTCGCCTGTGTCTCTTTAGAATAAAATTCTTTAATCGTGCAACATAAATGATTGCGGGGGTTTTACGCACCTGAAAAAGTGTGGGTATTACCGCGCTTGTCTCTGTCTGGTCCCTCTGTGTCCTTGTTTTTATTTGCGCGCGCCAGTTTACCTTGAAGTATGAATATTATGCATCTCATTGTGCGTGTATGATGATTTATTTTGACAGCTTGGGCTTCTTCATTGTGCTCATAAATCTAAGTGCACGGATGAAGGTAAGTGCAAACGTGTAAGGGCTAACCTCAATTTTAGGCACAATTTTAATGAGATTTAGCAGGCAATAACGCAGGAAAAAGTATAGGGGGTGTTATTAAAAATAATTGTGATCTAAATTAGAACAAAGAAGAGTGGGTGAAAAATCACAGCATATCCACGGGCTGGATGGTGATGAGTGGGCGAAGTTCCGGAGGGAATCATCGGTAAACCGTGAATCGTCCGTGTGATTCGCCCAGCCGATCATCATTTGAAGATATGAAAAACGCCGTGTGTGTATTTCGTGCCGTTTGGGCCTCCCGCTCTCGTACGGCAGGATCTTGGCGGTGGAGTCGCGTAGCTTCACGGCGCGCTTCTGCCTCACGGGCTCGCACATCGGGATTCTCTCTGCGAGCGCGCGCTGCCTCCGCATGCTCATATATATGCGGGGTTTAACGTTCCAAGACTAACTAGTAGCTTCTAGTTTGTAACTGCTTGTTTCTGGAAGGAAGGAAGGAAAATAGAGGGAAAAGAAAGGCAAGGAGGTTAACCAGCCTATAGGCAGTCGGTTTGCTACCCTGTGCATGGGAGAGGGATGGGGGAGATGAAAGAGAGCAGAGAGGGAAGAGAGAAACAGCACATTCGGCAGCACACGCACGCACACTCAGTCATAGTCCAGTCTTGTCTTTCGCGGTGTGTGACATAGCTGTTACAGTCGCTTGTTTAAGTCGGTGTCGCGTAGGAATTTCAACAGAGATTTCGTCGCCTTCTTTTGCAATGTCTTCTCTCGGGCACTTGACAGAATATTGTCCACAGACATTTGGCTGTTGTCGATGCGCGCAAAAGCGGACGCCAGTGACTGTCTCTGGATTTCATACAATGGACAGTCACACAGAATGTGGTGTAGCGTCTCTTCGCAATGACAGGCATCGCAGAGAGCGTTGTCGGCCATTCCTATGACAAAGGAGTAAGATTTTGTAAATGCCACTCCTAGCCATAAGCGATGAAGAACGGTGGCTTCTCTTCGGTCGAGTCCAGTGGGCATGCGGAGAGCCATCAAAGAGGACAGGTGGTGTTGACGATTCGTATCGATGCTTGGTGGGCACCATAATGAAAACGTGATTTCACGCGCAAGTCGTCGAAGATTACTGGCAGCATCGGTCCTCGAAAGTGGTATGGCTTCTTCTCGTGTTCCTTCAAGGGCTGCCCGCGCGGCAGTATCGGCATGTTCGTTGCCTAGGATGCCGCACTGACTTGGCAGCCATTGAAGCGTCACATGATGCCCTTTCTCGAGTAAAGAGTGGAGAAGGCATCGAATTTCAAAAATAAGCTGTTCGTACGGGCCGCGACCCAGTGCTGAGAGCATAGATTGTAGGGCAGCCCTTGAGTCGCTGAAAATCGACCATTGTTGCGGTGGTTCCTGATTGACCACACAAAGTGCAGTGCGCAAAGCAGCTAGTTCCGCTGCTATAGATGCCGTAGAGTGGTCAGTCCTAAAGCTGATGGTAACACCTCTTGCTGGGATAACTACTGCCCCTGACGAACACTGGTGGGTGCTTGGTTATGGCTAAGGCATGTGACTTGTTTCTGCGTTTCTTATATAGTTCGGTGTTACAAGCTTTAGATAGGTGCTGCCAGGTTGTTCCTACGTGAATTCCAAGCGCACAGGGATTCGACAAAACCAACACGACCTGGTCGTTGAAACCCCAACCCCAAAGACTGAAACTTGCGCTGACACCAGCAATTTGCACACGTTGTTGAAAAAAAAAATGTAACCAAACACGTTATACTCGTTACCCCAAAGAGTGAGGAACGTAGTACCACCCAACGTTACCTGTAAAAAAAGTTAATGCGTTAGTGTTACCCAGAAAATTGTACGGACATTATTCTGCCTGTACTACACGATCATAGATTTTGATCAATGTTTGTCGTTGCTACTGGAACCCACAATAAATATTCTCTATGTCAAATAATGTTTCAAATGGAACTTCTCGCCCAGACAACCATTATATTCAATTTGCTGATTTAACGAGTATTATTTGTACTCATGTACCAGACCTTAGCAATGTTATAGTGGCTTAAAGTTGCCTCTATAGTTACATGCGATGGCTTGTGATTCTATGGCACATGGTGAAGCTGTTTTCCTCAGTGCGATATTACACACAATATGAGATTCGATAATCCACGCTATTAGCAAACAAAGCATGACTGAATTCTCCAAAAACTTACAGTAATTGGCTTTATCACGGTCTGGACAGCCCCTCCAGTGTAAATCATCGAAATCAGAACTGTTTTTTTTTTTGCCTATGAAATAGCTCACCGCACGGCGATAGGCAATCGATGAGGTTTGCATTCCCACTTTTTTTTTTCTTTGGGAGGGGGGGGGGGGGTGTTTACGCGTTTGTGACATCAGATGTCCAATGGTTCACTCTTGTAGTTTCGTCTGGGCCACCAAAAAAAAAGTAACGCGTTACCGCTAACGGCGTTACTTTTAACGTATTATCACCGCTGATAACCCGCAGGTCGCGGGATCGAATCCCGGCTGCGGCGGCTGCATTTCCGATGGAGGCGGAAATGTTGTAGGCCCGTGTGCTCAGATTTGAGCGCACGTCAAAGAACCCCAGGTGGTCTCTGAATTTCCGGAGCCCTCCCCTACAGCGTCTCTCATAATCATATGGAGGTTCTGGGACGTTAAACCCGCGTATCAATCATCAACGCATTACCGCCAACACTGGCTGAAATCCAAGTCTTGGCACCTCCCATAAATATACCGGCACTTCGTTGTCTTCTATTGCTTCGGGGTCTTTCCGCAGATCTCAGATGCCTTTGGCGTTACTTAGCAATTCTCCAATCATTACCGAGAAGGCTCTCAAGTAATAACAATTTATTATGCAAATATTTTTGTCATTCTTGTTTATTTTTATCGTTTATTTGTTTGCATGTGCCACGCAAAGACCTCGTAGTTGTTTCCAGGCATGGTTAAATAAATAATCGATTCATTTATTATTAGTAGAAATGGTTTCATCTACAGCAAGAGCTAAGTCACACTGTTCGTGTTCTGTTTGAGACAACCAGCTTGTTCTACAAATAACGTAAACCTAAGACTCTTCCAGTTTGTCAAGTCACAGCTAGTTAGATCATGTTATAAATGAGGTTCCAACATTGCGATCTTAATAAAGGGGGACAGAAAATGGCAAATAGTGCAGGACAACTGCTGACGGCTGAACGAAAATGTTAGAAAACTTCATTTTTGTACTCTCTCTGCAATGTTTCGTTTAAAACTGTTGCCTTTCTTCGCAAGATATGAGTGTCGTTAAAGTGAAAGGCCCATAAAACTACATAAAATTGAGTTTCTAAGTGAGGTCTCATCGAAAAAGAATAAAGAGGGGTGGGGGGCGTGCAAGTTAGGAACGCAAATATAAGGGTTCTTTGTCACCGTGAAGTTGTCCTGTCGCTTCCTTCCATGGAAGCATCTTTCTCCCAACAGGGATGCCGTCACTCGTCGCTTCTCGGAATACTTTCCTTGGCATCTATGCACCATGATAGACAGTACTACAAAGTTGCAGTGCCCCCCAGCAGTAGTGCTAGACCACGCTTTGCACGAACTCAACAGCCCTCTTCGGTTTTCAACCCAGCCAAGCTTGCAACCTCCCTGCCTTTCTTCGTCATTTATCCCTCTCTCTTTCTCTCCAAAGAGCGGCAATATCGAAGGACACAGGGAGTGTATAAAAATACCAGTGGGATCCACCCTGGAAACGAAGGTCTCCTTCAGCATTTCAGCCACCAGTACATGCGCAAAGTAGCTCGACGCATTATGGACAATGTCGACCGAACAGTGGTCAGGTGAACGCTTCTTGGAAAAAAGGATGAGTCACTGCCGGCCACAGCCAGGATCCTCTGTTCTGTCTCGACCTTGTACTTTCTCATTCTGCTGAGCTGCTTATACTCATGCAGCCAACGACACGCTCATTTCGAAAAATACCGCGCATGACGCGCTCTCGCGTGCTTTCATCTGTGTGTAGTGCTCCATCGACATTTCTTCTTTGTATTTTATTGACCTATCGAAAGGGTACTGACACGTTCTGCTGAACTGCTTGCACTCCTGCAGCCAACGACACGGCCACTTTGAAAAGTTCAGCGCATGACGCGTTTTCGCGTGCTTTCATCTGTGTGCAGTGCTCCTTCAACTTTTCTTCTTTGTATTTTATTGACCTATTGAAAGGGTACTGACACATTCTGCTGAACTGCTTGTACCCCTGCAGCCAACGACACGCCCATTTTAAAAAGTTCAGCGCATGACGCGTTTTCGCGTGCTTTCATCTGTGTGCAGTGCTCCTTCGAGTTTTCTTCTTTGTATTTTATTGAACTATTTAAAGGATACTGTCACATACCTAGAAGGTGTTTGTACTCTCCCATACAAGTTTGTTTATGTACAGCCCCGGTCAACTGGAGTTGCAACCAGCTGTCTGTATTCAAAATAGCACCAAAACGGCGAACTGTCCCCTGAACAAAAAAAAAAGTCGATTCCGCTCTCTCAATTACGGCTTCTTACTGAACCAATTTAAGATCAGTCAGTGTCATTGATGAGGCTTGGGGTCACCGTGACCACCGCCAGCGTGTTGCAACTCATGTCGGGTGCCACTGTACAAAGACGACTCAGAGCAACTGTGAAGTTCAGCCAGTGCTTACGAGATATTTCATGTTAAAAATAAAGCCAATTTTTCCATCGGACGTCTATCGCTGTAGGCGCTTGAGAGGCGTGAGGCTGCAGCACCGATTCCGATGACTTCACGAAACGCAGTCTGGCTACTTGAGATGAAGTCGTGCACAGAAATTTTCAAAACGACTCATTGGACGTCATCATTCAAGTCACGTCGTAGAGTGGCCGGGGAATGTCTCGGTATTTTGCACGAATGCGGTAGAAGAAACTCATCTGTGTTGGGACGTCAGAGTACAGTAGAAACCAGAACTAGCTTTTAAAAGCATACTGTAATTACTTTTTTCATGGTGCACTCTCGCCTAGCAGTATACTTGCCAGACTCTTGAGAGCCTGGTCTTTTGTCTGACGTAAAAAAATAATGTAGACTAAAAATTTTGTGTCAATACTCATTTGTCGCTGAAAATATATTTCACTGAACGCATTTTTTTGCACATTTTTTCTCTTATTCTGTGTCACAGTAACCGCGTGCTCATATGTTCGTACCATGCCAAGAAAGTTCATTCCCCTCATATGTAGCACTTATTTTTGTTGCTTGAACGTGAACAAAACTTCCAATACTGTAAGCAGATCTTTTATAATTGGCTAGCTCTTTCGTTCACTTTGCATACTGTGATGTCTGTCGGTGTTTTGTTGAGATATTCAGCACTGGAATTTTTACGGTGCGGGCAGCGCTGCCCTGGTGGTCTAAAAGCGGGCACTTCATACCAGTCACAGAACACCAGAAATTCTTCCCACTATCATTCTTCATTCTCATGTCATTAGTGCAGCTGATGAATGTTCATTTCTCGGTGTTACTTTAGATTCTAACTTAAAATTTACGAACATATCGCCCATTTGAAGCGCAAAATTGCTCCTGGTATTAGAATTTTATTAAAAGCCAGGTACTATTTCAGCAAACCTACACTACTAACACTGTTTTATTGTTTCATTCACAGTCATCTGAACTACTGCATCACCTCATGGGGTACCACATATGCAACTCACATAGCACCGCTGCAACATTTACAAAATCAGGCCATCCGTATATTAACGTTCAGCTCATTCAGCTGCTGTGTGTCCGACATTCTTCATAATAACAGAATCCTATCATTAGACAACCTTGTTAAATACAATTTATTCATAGTGTTATTTAAAATAATGAAGAACCCTCCTCCAGTAAACATATTTCCAGACGCTGTTCTAGTAAACACCAACCGAACAAGATTTGCAGCTAACAACAATTTATTATTGCCATTAGTCCATACTAATTATGGAAAACACTCTGGTTATTTCACGTCCTTATCAACCTGGAACAGTCTTCCCCTTAACGTTAAGCAGTCTTCATTATTAGCTATTTTTAAAAACACATTATTTACTTTTCTGCTGGATACCATAGAATTCTAAGATGTGCAATATTATCTACACCTGTTCATATTCATGCACTCTTAATGGTGCCACAGCCACTCATCTTTTTCTTGCTTTTTTCCTTCCTCCGTTCGTTTCGTCAATAATATTTGGGTTTTTCTTTTATTTTTTATATGTTATTTGCAGTGTTTTGTTGTACTCATGATTGTTAAAATTTGTTTTTTTTTAGTCTGTATTCCATTTATTTGTATAACTCATTCCACGTTGCTGCATTTTACTTGTGCATATTTATCACATTTTCTGACAGGAGGTCCCCCTTCAGCCAAGTGCTCTGGGACCTCCTTCTGTATGTTTATGTAAGCATGTATGTTTTGTACGAAAGTAAAAATAAATAAACTGAAACTGAAACTTCTCAGCCGCTCCCGCAGACGCGAGCGACGGCTGGAGCGGTGCGGGTGCGCATAGCAAAAACAAGACCAATTGGCGCTGGCAGTGCTGATGCGTATTCAAACGAGAGAGGACGGGCACGTTTACGCTTTATCTTCTAAATCTTGAGAATATAGAACGGAGGGGGCGTCGCATCCAAGCGGTCAGGCGAGCAGAGTGTGTTCTGCGTTTGCTCGCCTGTCTTGCGGTGTCCAGCTGATTTCAAACCTGCATTTATGGGCTAAACAGCAGCTTCTCACTAGCGATTCAGAAGAGTGGAAGCTTGGGCTAGTTGGTGCGTAGTCATATTTGCAAGATTGTTTCAGCGCGCGAACAAAGGAAAAAGGACAGGGTAGACGAAAAGAGCGCTGACTTCCAACTAACTTTATTTCACAGAGTGGCAAGAATATATACGTCTAAAAAGGATGATTACAGAGCATGAAGGTGAAAAGCAAGGTTGGTCTTTGAGGCAGTAGAGGACCCGTCACACGTACCTTGTTACTGGTGTATAGATTAGGCTTGCTTTTTACCTCCATGCTCTGTAATCATCTTTTTTAGACGTGTATATTCTTGCCACTCTGTGAAATAAAGTTAGTTGGAAGTCAGCGCTCTTTCTGTCTACCGTGTCCTTTTTTCCTTTGTTCGCACGCTGAAACAATCTTGCAAATATTCTTACTAGCGGTTTGTCAGAAACAATATTATACTGATATATTTTGTTTATTTACATAGTTCCTGCAATGCCGCAGTGATATTACCGAAGGGGGATGACTGTGATTGTACGCAAAAACATCGTAACAGATATATTTATTATATATTACAACAATCACAGTACGCAAACAAAATTTTGGTACGATATGGCACGTAGCAACCAGGTAGAGAAGGTGTTAATACAGATGTCACAATTTCCCAACGATGAGAAGAAATCATAGTTGTACCTCAAGTATGCGGCATTTTTTTTTTCTCTCTGACCACCACGAAAAGGTTCTTTCTGGCGCCACTGCCTAATGTTGAAGGTTACGATGGGCAGGTAGACTTCATTGTTTGCTAACAGTTTCGTAGCAAGAAAGTTTCCTGGCCTACAAGATGTTGGCGGGGGTTAGTTCACCTGAGCCACAGTTTTACTTGTTATATAAAAAAATATGCAGGTGATTGATACTCAATTCTGAGGTGCCTCCGTTTAATTTGTGCTACAGGCATGTTTCTTGGTACGAATAAAGCAGCCGACTACTCAAAGCTTAGTTCTGTAGAGTCAGCCAATGCGGCAAAGCTTCTATCATCATTCACTATTATGCCGAACTGACATTGCAAGTACGGACAACTGGTAAGGGAGATCAGAGAAATGCCGCACGACGTTGTGTCCCAGGGGATACCAAGTCCTTGCAGTATCTCCGAGAAAAACCTCGCCGATGAAGCAGCCAGAAATACACACGTACAAACAAACCCTGTGTCCGTACCTTTATCTAGGATTGACTCTGCTAGATAGAAGCTGGCGCAGAACATGACACTCCAGAAGTGGCAGTCATCACAGTTCGCACATCATCGACTATATTCTCTCGACCCATTCCTATACGACTGTGGCTACCCTCTGATCTTTCTTGGGAGGAAGGTATACAGTGTTGTGCCGTCTGCGTCTGGGCGTAGCCTTCAACAATGCCTACTGATTTAGGATAGGGATGGCCGACAGTGCGGAGTGCAACGACTGCGCCGTCGATGAGACTATTGAACACACCTCATGTTACTTCCCGGCATACACAAACGAGAGGCTTCACCTGCACTGTGTTTTAAATCAATTGGAAAGAAGTGATTTCACTGTCGAGAAATTATTGGGACCATATCACTGCCCATACAATCGCCGAGAGGCAACGAAAGCACTGTTGCATTTTCTCAAAGACACCAGCTGTTTCATCATTTGTGATGGTGAAACTGTTACGCGTTGGCCCAGTCAGTGACCTTTTCTCTCCTCCTCTATAACTTTCTTTCCCCCTCTCCTCTTCCGCAGTGCAGGGTAGCCTACCGGGGCTCAGCCCTGGTTAACCTCCCTGCCTTTCTCCTTGTGTTTTCTTTCTCCTTATGCCCCGATAGATCATGGCCAAATGTATTGAATTTTTCTGCGTCTTTTATTTCGTTTAATCAGGTGTTAGTTTTTTTGCTCGCCTGTGTCTCCTTGAGATAAATGTGTTTAATCATGCAACATCAATAATTGCGAGGGTTTTACGCGCCACATATGGTATTGTTACTACCGCGCTTGTCCTTGTCTGGTCTGTCGGTGTCCTTTTCTTTATTTCCGCTCACCAGTTTACCTTAAGTTATGAATATTATACATATCAAAGTGTGTGTAACAAGATTTATTTTGACAGCTTGGGGTTCTTCAATGTGGTTATAAATCAAAGAGCCCGGATGAAGGAAAGTGTAAGGCTAAGGGCTCATTTCCTTTTTTAGGCGCAATTTTAATGAGAACTAGCATGCAATAATGCAGAAAAAGGTATAGGAGGTGTTAATAAAAGTAATTGTAATGTAAAAAATAAGATAGAAGAGTAGATGAAAAGATAACTTTCCATAGGCAGGGACCGAACCGGCGACATTTAATAACGCGTTCCGATGCTCTACCAACTGAGCTACTTTGGCTAACCCCCCCCCCCCCTCCCTTCCACTTTATGGGTTACATATGTGTCTCAAACGTGCGAGGGTCGGTCATCGCCACCTGTTGCGATGGCGGCGAGTGTGGAACACTCTTCTTGCCTGTTTAGAGCCACGTAGTACGTGATCTTATTACGAGATCGCAGCTGACCAATAATCTCTCGCACACCTCCTCAATGCATGAAGTCCGCCAGAACCGGGGCAACTCAATGAAAAACAGATGGTGCGGCCTGCTGCGTCGCGGCAATGGGCGAGAGGGTGAAAGCAGAGTTGACAGTTGTCACATCATATGCGGGAAAGCTCATATGACGATCTAATCACCATATATTGTGTTTCCGTGCGGTCAATGGGCATTGCGCAAAAATGTGTAGCGACTAGTTTTGAAGCTTTTAAACGTAGAAGAACTCACATATGACAAAGTGTTGAGCGATGCTCTATTGAGAGAACACGGCTTTCGTCGACAGAGGACGACAATACCGCATTCACGGTTTTGCGGTTGCGGCATCGGGTGCTTTAACACATGGACCACTTCGTGCGTGTGGGGATGAACCCTTTGCCGAATCCACAGTGTCGTGAACCGGAGGGGTGCATTTGCTTGGCTTAGCACAAAAACCTTTCATTCCGCCTTCGAAACAACAAAGCTAATCTCGGTCTGAAAATGTAACGAGATAGCCGTGTATTGCACAGTATCCCGATATAATCTATAGATCCTAAAAGCTTGCTTTTTTTCTTTCGTGTATAAGTACAGATGTAAGTACAGATGTTTTGTCCGATGACTGGATGACGAATTGCCCTGATTTTAACTGAGGATTACTCGTCTTCTGAACACTATGTTGTGTAGCCATTGCCGTTCCTTGTGAGGACTCAATATATGCACCTTATACGCGCAACACTGATTTGATGATTGATTTGGGGGGTTTAACGTCCCAAAACCACCATATGATTATGAGAGACGTCGTAGTGGAGGGCTCCAGAAATATCGACCACCTGGGGTTCTTTAACGTGCACGCATATTTGAGCACACGGGCCTACAACAGTTCCGCTTCCATCGAAAATGCAGCCGCCGCAGCTGGGACTCGATCCCGTGACCGGCGGGTCAGCAGCCCAGTACCTTAGCCACTAGACCACTGCGGTGGGGCTTTTTTTTTTCTTTCATGGAAATTTTGAAGAGGAGGTCTTCACGCCTTTTAACGGTACTGGCTGCTTTCTCTCGCTTAGCAGAGAAAATATGCTGTAAAAATTATAACAAGACACAAAAAGGTTATACAGCCAAATATAAAATGTACATATGCCGACGTTGGTGGATCAGTGACTATACGATGTTCGGCTGCTGAGCAAAGGTCACAGGTTCGATTTTGGCTGTGGTGGTCGCATATAGAAGGGCGCTAAGTGGTATAGAGGACGATGTGCTGTGCGAGGTCAGCGCACGTTAAATAACACCACATCGCTCGGAGCACTCCACTACGGCGTTGCTCATAATTATATCTTGGTTTTGTAACGTACATTTACTGTATAGCCTGTGTAGTACAATGAAACACCACGTGGAAGTTCATATAGGCCAAATGGGCTCTTGTGTACGCAAGTTGTGAAGCACAGGTTCAAATTGGCGAAAGGAATTCGCCTGTAGACGCCCCAAGTCTGTATGGCTTGGCATAAGCGTTTCAATACTGAGATACAAATACATTTTTCAAATCTCAATACCTTATTAAATATACTGAAAAGTATCTCTAAGATACACCATTGCGATATACTCTTGTACAGTAATATCGCTGAGTCGTGGGATACTGCCTAGTCTTCGCCCACGCGCTCCGCTGTTCGTGTTTCGTATGGCGCCGATAGTGCATATCTTTAGCAAAGGACGTTCTACTTAATAAAACAAGAATGACGATTCAAGCTGGCCCCCAGTTACACCCGAATTATCAGGCAGCTCCGAGAATCTCGTGCACGTTTCACGGTCACTCGCGGAGACGGTACGCTTGGTGTGGTGGCGTCACAGTTCCGCTGAGTTGTCGTTTTGTTGGCTTAAGTGCGAAAAAAAAAGAAGTAAATCACGACAGCAAAAAAAGAAAGGAAAAAAAAAGTACTGGCTGCACGCGTTTCCTCAATATGCACCTGGAAAGGCTTCAAGTCGTGGCACCGTTTATCGTCTTCCCCGACCTTGCTTCTTCCACCTAGAAACTCTCCCACCCCCTTCCTAACCCCGTGACAAACTGTACATCCGTGCCTGATGGTCTGCTTGCCCAAACAAATCCCTCTTCTCCCCAGCCACTCAAGTACTGTCAGTAGTCGTCTTCGCTTCCAGGCGGCGCGCCGGACTCCTTACCGGGCTGCTCAAATTAGGCGCCATTTTATTTTTCCTTCAACTACCACTACTAGAGTGCACTAGCCCACCACCACTTTAGACTGAAGCGTAACACCAGGAGGACAACGACAAGCTTGGCCGGCGTCGTGTCCCTGTCGAATCAGGCTGTCTTTCAAAACGACATCAGTATTGTGAAGATAGCAATGGCAGTGCAGGTGTGAGCATTCAAAGAACCACTTTGCAAGAGAAAACCAGACTCTTCCTGCACCCTCGACGACAATTCCATTTCAACCCCGCTGGGTCTCTTCTCCCGCGAAGCCGCCGCCACAGTGCGCGCCTTGTAGTTCTACGCTCCGGCTTCGAGTGCGCGGCTTAGCCTGTGGTCTTTTCTGAAATGACGAAGCTGCAGTTGTAGGTGCGATTGTACTTGAACACATAGCCACAACTTATCTTGACCTAGGAGCCAAGGTAGCGCACATGGGGTTTGCACCAAATCGTGTTGCTCCGCGACGACAGGAGACGCAAGAAAAGCTCTAGAAGGAATGCAAAGAGGTAAACCGGCTGGTGAAGTAAAGTGACAGCGACCCTGCTGAGAGTTAGCGGAGAAATTGTGTTAGAAAAAGTGACCACCTTAGAAATGTTTCTTGATGGGAAGGGTACCAGAATCTTGGAAGAACGCCAACAGCATCTTATTCCACAAGAAAGGAGACGTCAAGGACTAGAAAAATTACAGGCCGATCAGCTTACTGTTCGTTCTCTACAAACTGTCTACAAAATAACAGCTAATAGAGCAGTATGGCAGTTCACAGGCTCATTTCGGTCGTGCTCGCTCGCGCAGAGAAACCGTTTAGATGTGCGCAAAAATGTGAGTGGAGAAACATTATACGATGACTTAGTGTATATTTTCGTGTCCCATGACGAGTACTTTTTCCTGGAAAACTAAACAGTACATGCGTTCGCGGCCGCTCACTGTCCCTGAACCACTGACCATCATAGACGCCTGGTTTACTTAGAAAAACGGATGAGCTGAAAATGTGTTGCTGTGTAAGAAATAGAAAGAGTAGGAAGGCTCTCTTGCAAAGTGAACAATAGATGTATTTTACCTAGGACTTCTGGCCGCTGTATGAGTTTATTTATTTCAGCGAAGTAAATAAGAAAGATATTTATCAGTCAAATTAAGGTACATTTCTTTAACGTGGTAGCAGCCGTGCGCTTCGGTTGAGTATACTCCCACAGTGCCGTCAAGTAAAGTTATCCCCATGGTACCGGTGATGACAGCACAAGAAAAACCAGCGGGCCGACGAAGGGAACATGAAACGTAGACGCTTCGATGAATTGACAACGAAGTTCAATACAAAATAAGAACAACCATGAACGACATTACAAGTCATCACGGGGTATTCGCCGATAAGTATGTGGCTCTCGCCTCGAAATGCGAGTCCCCTCGTCAAAATAAGATATCCATAATGCGCACTAGTGCATATCCTTTATTACAGCTATTTTTAATGCGACGCGTTTCTACCAATAAATGTCTATCAATCTATCTATCTATCTATCTATCTATCTATCTATCTATCTATCTATCTATCTATCTATCTATCTATCTATCTATCTATCTATCTATCTATCTATCTATCTATCTATCTATCTATCTATCTATCTATCTATCTATCTATCTATCTATCTATCTATCTATCTATCTATCATGGCCTTGTTAGTTCATATTGCATTATACAAGTAAAATATATCGACTCAGAATGAGTGAAATATGCCAATTTTTTTTATCGAGTGTGTTGTGAGTCGGTGTAGTGTCTTCCAAATCTGAGATCCACTAGGCATCTTACTTTAGTTAGTCGAATAGTACACTTGATTCTTTTTTATTAGTGCTAATATGTTTATTTTATTATGGGTGTGCTTAATGTGTGCGCATTCCATTTCTACACAGTAAGTACGTGTATTGAAAGATTGAAGTTTCATGCCTTGAATCAAGGAAGGCCATTTTCAGGGGCTCATTAATATTTTTTGGCACGACCTTAATGAACACCAGCAGATGAAGAATAAGGTATAAATGGCGTAGCCTGTACTGTTTTGAAGGAGCACTGACATCAAACCAACTTATGTTAATTTTTTTTTTTGTAAACGTGTAGCTATAAACCTCCTATTAGCAATTCGGGACGTAAATCGCTACTGAGTGATGAATAACTACCATTTATAATGATTCAAATCTCCGGTATCTAACACGATTTAAAGTGGCTTGCAATCTTGGCATTTTTAGCGCTAAGAGCCTCGAGTTCAGCTCTATCGCGCCGCAGGTGACCAATTTTCCACAAGAAAGAAGAGACTTGAGGCTTAGCTGCTCCGCAAACATTTCGTCTGCTAGGCGCACGCGGTCAGCCATGCCTTGTCACTTTTATTGCCGTCATCGCCGTAAGAAAGTGTTGACTAGGGTTGAATATGACACTCTGAAGCTTGTTATCACTTCAATTCACGACGTCGGGAATCCTTTTTGCTTCGATCCACCCTTTGCAGAACCGCGATTTCAAAGTGGACGCCGTTCCAAGCAGCCATGAGGAGGTGCCCGAGGATGCATCCTCCGGTTATGCTCGCTCGTGTGCCTCAGTTAAATGCCATCTTAGAAAGTTTTTGGCATGAACAGTATTCAGGTATACGTGAAGGGTTCAGTGGAACATCAGTACAGCGAATGTGCTCCAGCGGAGAAATGGAGGACGTTCTCTGCTCGTAAGATTTTCTCGCCTTTCCAAACAGGCGACTGCAGGTCGCCACTGTTCCCCGACATGCTGACTGACGAGCACACGTTGAATCATGCTTTTTTCTGTCGCCGTTTTTTTTTTCTTCATAGGTGTTTTGCATCTTTTAATTTCACGAATTACAAGATGCGGTGCGACGAAGATAAGACATGACGAGTGAGAGGGTAAAGAAATGGCAGATGAGTTGGCGAAAACCGCTCATCGTTCTACGCAAACGTGCCTCATTTCGGTATCTTAATAAGATGTAAATACAATTTTAAGAACAACAAAAACGTGAGTTATGCCTGGATACCTGGTTCACAGACAAAACAAAGAAATCGATCCTATATGCTATTGATCCTAGCCTTGAATACCAATTAGACTGTGACCTCCCAAGACGCGTCGACAAGTTTATGCATCGCCTATGACTCTGAACTGCTTACACAAAGCAGTTCATACTTTGTATTCAGCGTGCAACATTGTCAGCATGTTCATGCGGCCATGACGAGGAGGACATCTGTCACCTTTTGCTCGACTGTCTGAAACACGACACACACCGAAAGCGACTAGAACATGTAAGTTAGATACCGAACGGCCGTTTGCGTTGAATAAAATACTAGGTCTATGGCCATTCAAAACAAATGACAGAACAATGAAGTTGCTGCAACACTTCTTCGAAGAAACGAAAATTTGTGACCACTACTGAGCGTAAAAAAGTTAAAAGTGAGCCTGGCGACTACGTATTTGTTCTGCCCATAGGAGAACTTTTGCTCTCACTCATTTAGGACTGTAGATATGTATACATGCTATTTTTCTTTTTCTTTATTTGTAACAATCAAGATAAAAGAGATAGTCGTCGCCAAGTAACGGTATACAAGAGAGCGTTTCCAAGTTTCGGATAAGAAGACTCGGATTGTCGACGTCATCGCTACAAGTGCATCGTCGCTCAGGATGGTATGTGGGATATGTGTCACACCTAACATGTAGCACTAGTGTCGATGTCGCATTGCACTCTATTGTTCGTTGAGCTTTGTTTCACTGTTTGCCGTCGAAATAATATGACGCGATAGAAGCGATTCAAATTTGGCCATGAAGACATAACAAGCAATCGAATGAAGGACACGTCTCAAGCATGAAGTTTGTTGTCAGTGCCTCTTTAATTGTATACTATAACTACTATAATGACGTTGAAGAACTGTTTGTTGATCAAGCGACCGACGCAAAGCCACCGTACCTCTAGAAGATATCGAACCTGTGACCTCCGGATATCACAGGTCAGATATCTGTCAGCAGCAAGGTGCCTTTTCGTCGGTCGTATGATCGAATACTGGCCGCGGCGCCTGCATTTATATGGTGGTGAAATTCCAGAGGCCTGTGAACTTATATATAGGATCGCGTTAAGAAATCCCATCTGGACGAAATTACTAATTTACTCCGCTTCGGTATATCTATCGTGGTTTTCGAACGCGAAACGCCAAAGTTTATTATCAAAATTTTTAAACCGAAGTGCCCGGTGGTTTTGCGTTTCACCCCGTTCTAAACGCAGCCGCTGTGACATGGGTATATCGATGTGGCGTATGACAGGAGTTAATTTTTTCTCTCACTTCGTAGTTTGTGCTATAAAACAAATCTCTGCCTAAGCAGACGAATCAAATCGTATGCAATGTTATTTCCATGTCAAAAACGGCCGTCATTCAGTAACGCGAGCCGAACAGTACTGTATTTCGCGGATGAATACGTCGGCAGTAGCTGCACGCCCGTATATAGATTTCCATGTATTGTTTTGATATGTGGGGTTTAACCACCCAAAACCACCACATGACTATGGGAGACGTCGTATTTGAGGACTGCAGAAATTTTGACCACCTGAGGTTTTTTGACGTGCACGCAAATCTGAGCACACGGGCCTACAGCGTTTTCACTTCCATCAAAAATGCAGCCGCTGCAGCCAGGATTCAATCCCGCCACGTGCAGGTCAGCGGCCGAGTACTTTAGCCACTATAGACCACCCCGGTGGGGCATTTCGTGTATTGTGAAGTTCATTGCTCCGACATGCCTGCACGCAGAAAACCGGGGCTGTTCCGCAAAGTCACTGCTGCATTGCTCCACGCCTGATTCGTAACAGTAGCACACGTGTTCAAAGGTGAGCTTTGAAATAAGAAAACAAACACAAGTGCTGTTATCACCATCACTTGGCGACCGCTACCACTTTCCACTTGATTGTCACGAAAAAAAAAGCATTCGAAAAATAGCATATATAATCCTGCTTTGTGGTGCGTCACGGTTTAACTTGTCCGAAGTTCCACTCACGACACGGATAATCAGCCTGGCTGGCAACTTCTTATACAAGATGGCACGCGTCTTACTAGTGAAAGATGTGTATTCGCCATGCTCGCACAATCGGGAACGCCTGAATGCTTGAGAGGGGAAGAGCCACAGTCGATTACTATCTGCACAGAAGTGGCCGCGTCGAGAAGAGTGGAGTAGTTTACCTGGAATACGCGCATGCGAATCTTCAAGCGCGCGCAGGACTACTGGATAGAATGTACAGAATGATGGCGGTAATGAGGTCGCGGTTGTCAGCTTTAAGCCAAAGCCCTTGTAAGGCCCCCGTTCCTTGGAATTACAGGGTCTTTGCTTGCGACTGGAGATAAGTAGGGTGGGGGGGTTGCTTGAAGACTCCCAAAATATCTCGTTGTTCGGGCTCCCCTGACTTAATTCACTTGAGGTCCACACGCGGCCCTTTCGAGTCGCGCATTGTTGAAGGAGACACGCATATTAGGTTGTAAAAGTGAAATCCGCTCAAGGTACATCGTGTTTTTTTTTTTTAGTTTGGTTATCAGCTGAAAGAGTCTTCGTCCAAGAAGGCATGAGCAAGCAGCCCGTGGAAGGAGATAATGATTTTGTCTGGGCACAAAAGACTGGCACAGGAACTTTCACAGTTCAATAGTTGAACAAAATGCCATGTTGCCCCCCCCCTCCTCCTAAAAAAGAATAAGAAAACACCACACCTGCGCCGAAAGCGCAGCACGGACACAGTGAAATCCGAAAGCGAGGCATTTCTGTAACTATAGAGCCGTGGGTAAATACCCCGGCCACACGATCATCACAAAACTCGTTCAAGTACTTCGTCTTTGCGTCGAGCGACGTGAGGCTCAGTGTCACAAGGCCTCAATTGTACTGAACGAGAAATTATTTTCGCTAGAATATAAATATGTATATATCTCTAGTTTTTAAGCTATTCGATTCTTGGCCGATTCCCTAGGGTGGGTGTGAGCCAAAAATTTAGGATATACATCTACATTTCCCCGTAGCGCTTGCGACCTGAATGTCTAGCGAGGCTGCATGTATAACGATGCGAAATGTCTAATAGTAGACATTCAGGCTCGTTGGACATTTCGTCTCGGTCGGACGTTGAGACTTCATGCAACATTCTGCATGTAGTCTGCAAACATTCTGCACTATGTTTGTCCCCGACCAGACGGGATTCCGTCGGACTCTTGACTGTGCAACATTCTATCTCGGTCGGAAAACGAGTTTCTCCAGTCGAAGGAACCAAAATTTTCTCCCGCGTTCTGCGTTGAGTGGGCGCGTAAGGTTGTGGCACGGAAAACTCATACTTTAATTTAAAGCAAAAGTTTCCTCCCTAGCTTTTTCGACCAACGTTTTTTAAAAAGCAAGAATTGTTCAAGAGGCTCATTTTTTTGTCATAAAACCAACAAACAATCAAGGCAAGGAAATTCTAGGTACTGTGTAGCTTTTTAACTGCATTTCAATGAATGTGATCTAAGTTGAAAGGCTACATGGGGAGAAAAGGCATCCTGCCCGATGCTAGAATCTGAACCCCCCCTCCCCCCTTAAAATTCCATGTCTGATGCTTTAATGAAGTAAGCATGGAGGGCACTTCCTTGTTTACTTTCTTGGGCATTTATGCGAGTACGATCCCAGGAGTGTCAGCCAGCCTAACTCTTGGCCGTGATTATGACGTTGTGCGTTACGAACATCCATCCCCCTCCTCCTTCCTCATTGTGGGTAATAGATTCTACCGAGAAAATGGGAGCCTTTTTGAATTTCTTCCAATATAGTTTACAATTATTACTCTACAATGTAGGTGGTGACGAAGCCAACTGCCTTTGATGTTTCTGCTTTCTGCAAGGTATCCACTGTGCCACAAATCATTGTCTTTTGTGAAGTTGGAGTGCACTCACTACGCCATTTACTCATCATTTTGGGCACAAACGAAATACCCTCTACGCACGTGTCTGTAGTGTTTATTACGTGCACTTTGTTGACGCTGTGTTTAGGTGAGGACAATGAAGAACGACGGCTGAGCGCTTTGTAGTAAGTGGAAATTACACGCTCGTTGCGCAGTGAGAATTGTGTGACGACTGGTGGTGATTTTTGAAAACAAGCTGAGAGGACCATGTTAGCTTTGCGGTAGAATATATACTCCGTTGTCATGGTGAAAGTCTAGGTTCAATGCCCAATCTGTGCTGTCTGGCCCCTTCTCATGTTTTCATGCTTGTCAGTTTCTTTTTCGTGTTTGTCGGGTACGCCACCAACGGCGATGATGCTAAACGCAGGAATTGGCACCTGGCAGATGCGCCGAAAAAAGCGAAAAATAATGCTCGGGATCACTCGTTAACCTAATTCGCAGTTGTTTTTCTAACGAATAAATGAGCTCTTAGAACACATATACTTCTTTCGAACTTCATATGTATACGGCTTCCACCCGAGAGACGTTGTGCTCTAGGTATCATCTCAGGGTTTTATTGGTCATATGCCATCTCGTGTAAACATAATGAGCCCCGTGACACTTTCTAAAAAAAAAAGACGCAAGGCCTGCGCAGAAGGCGTGGCACAGTCACAAGAAAAGCTAGAAGAGCGGCCTTTCAGAGTGTTTTCTAAACACTCATTGGAGAACTGTTGCAAGCACACTTGCTGGGTACCCACTATGACATTATATAATATAAATTTCTGGGTAGTAGACCAGCATTCGCTATGCTATTTCGCGTCATTCTGAGAATCTTTTGTATTCGCTAAACACGTGCGATGAATTTTGTTCATGCAGTGGCTGACGACGATGAGGAATCATGCCTGAAGTAGGTATGCGCCACGGTTGATAAATGATCAAAAACAAGCTTTTGTAATGGGTTTGAACACTGTACGACCCACACGTTACGCTATTCGCATTGCGTAACACCGCCATAGATTTAAATAAAAACTCCGCTAAATCCATCCGAGAACCTCCTCTTGTTGGGGAGTAAATTCTTTGCTCCGAAAACCCCTATCGGGACATGCGCTAAGAGACAAGTCGTCTATTCCCATTTCGGCTTATTTTTGTTTACACCGTATTTCCACCCAGTAAATCAGCCGAGGGAAAAATTTCGGACTAACGGACGCATTCTTTT
The DNA here is from genome assembly GCF_013339725.1 of Rhipicephalus microplus. NCBI lineage: Eukaryota > Metazoa > Arthropoda > Arachnida > Ixodida > Ixodidae > Rhipicephalus > Rhipicephalus microplus. Next base: position 73,789,681 of record NC_051168.1, read on the forward strand.
CTTCAAAATTGGACATTCCATTTTGTTAGAAATTTCGTCTCGGTTGGACATATGTATCATTTTATGGGGAATACCTATCATCCATACATCTCATCCATGCAACACATACAAAATCAAGCTATTCGCATTATCACTCTCAGCCCTTGTCATTCTAACGATATTTCATTGCTTAAACAATATAATATTTTGTTATTGGAATTTCATTGTGCTTGTTTGTTTTTTAACATAATTAGCCGTCGGCTATTTTTCGATCTCATCAACTGTGACCTATTAAAAAAACACTAACCGCACTTGCTTCGCAGTAGAAGGAAGTTTACTACTACCCCGAGTTCGCACTAATTACGGCATAAAATCATTGTCATTCAAAGCGGTTCCGTTATGGAACTCTATTCCACCCACTATAAGGTCTTTAGCTAACCTACAAATATTAAAAAAAACTTGAAATTGTATCTACTAACACAATAAATTATTCTATGTAGTTATTTGTGATTTGTCATACAGCGTTTGTATTGTTGTAGTATTTATTACTACGTTTTATTCGTTTCACTATATACCCTGTTATGTAACATTGTTTTGCTTATACTATTTCATCTTGCCATTTGCCATCGCAATTTTTTTCCATGCTTTTTTTTTATCGTGGGTCCCCCTAAAGTCTTCGGACTATGAAACCCTATAGTCTGTAAAACATTTCCTTCATCTTTTGTATCGTTACTTCGCTAATAATATTAAACTTCAAACATTCAGACTCAATGGACATACAGTCTCGTTGGACATTTTGTTTTGGTGGTTAAAGGCCGCGTTTCGAAAAGAGAGTTCGGTAATGGTCATATTTGTACCCGATGAAGTACTCTCGTTCCCGCAAAGCTACTGCGGCGAATAAAACCGCGCGAAAAAAATCGCCTTACAGCACACCTCAACTATACATTTTCACGTGATACTCTTCTTCGGTTAAGGATTGCACACCATGTAGAGCAATTTTGATTTCTATTTTTGAGGACAGCAGTGTCTGTACCCTCTAGGCCCAAAGATTCGCCAAGCTGCCACTGACAGGCGTCGCACTGTATTGTTTGTTTATGCACGTGTGAGACGCACGCACGTGCACAGTGTACATTCTCGCTTTGTGGGAATGCATTAAAAAAAAAAGACGCGTCAGTACATACGTGAAAGATCGGATATTTCGACACGCTCAGTAGCGCCAATTCTGTCCCGTGCGGCTCCCGTCGAAAGCCTACACTAAGCCGTGTAGCGTGGCCACAACTCTATTGTCTCAAAGCTTCGTTAGGGAGTTCAATGCTGAACGGATATAAACGGAGATAAAGGTGCGCTAGCAAGGTCTCAGAAGCTTGGCTGGAGAGGTGGTCGTCCTTCCCATCTATTTCATCAGATATTTTTATGCATGTAAACACCAGAGAGTGTGGTGCTAACTATATATAGTTGAACACAAGGAGAACCCCAGCCACTATTAATTTCACAGAGAATTGGTCGCGTTATCCTCATATTTTCCGGTGTTTATTTCACAGTACTTTATCTCTAGGTTTTCTGCTACCAATGCCTCTGACTGCCTCTTCCTTAATTTTATCGCGGGTGTGTCCACCTTCATTCGCTTTCCCTAAACAAACCTAAACGTTCGATGAAGACCCGTAGCCAGGCGTGCATCTGCGTGGATATCTCTCTCGATAATGTTCATGGTGAATCGTTGTTATGCCCTTTGTGGCGGGTTAGAAGCTCTCAAATTCCATATAAAAAACAAAACAAACACGCGTGTAGTACAGAATAGGGAGACATACAACACACACACTGGGACGAATCGGCACGTTCACGACAGCCGCTTAATTATTAAACTCCTCGTAGACCGGCTACATTTTTGAACGTCTAAGTTGTCTGGGTCTTGGCATCGTGAGCACAACGGGCCCCACCATTGCACGAATCTATGCTTTGCGTCGTCCACCTGTCAAATACTTTGTTCACTTCGTTCATCTGCGCATTATCCTTTCGGAATCCCAGTGCGAGTGGGAACGTGGCGCCCTCTACCTGACCTGTGCTGAAGCAAGTGCAACGGAGGACGAGGTGTCGTGTGGTTTCGTACTCGACCCACGACGCCACGCGTCATCCTGCACGCGTCTCGAAGAGCGGAACACAGTCCTAGTTGTTATTGGCTCTATGACAATGTGGCTGCCAGAAGAACGCGAGAGGGACTTCCTCAAATAAAGCCCTTTTACTTAAGTACCAAGAACTGCCTCTTCTCTTGGCTCTCTGAGAAGGGCCGCCAGCGTCTGCCTACATTTTCTTCCCAACTTGGACTATTTGCCAAGCCCTGTATGCCTAAGTACAGTGGCCACGCCTCTTACAGCCAACGCGACGCGCCTTTGTACTGCAGTTAGTGAGAGGGGGACTGGTCGTTAGTGAGAGGGGGACTGGTTTCAAGGGGTGCTTTCAAAGCGTTAGGAAGAAAACGGCTGCCGAAAACGAGCATTGAACAATGAGACTCTTGAATGGTGCTTCAGTGATGAACGTCCGTTTGACGACGTGGACTTAGAAGTTGAAGATTGGCACTATGGAGGACACATTTTTGGGGGGAATCGGCGGCTGGTAGACCCCGGATTGTCACACCTGGAATGCATGAGGCCGGACTGGTGAGAGGATTTGCATGGCGCTGAACTGGATTGGTGGTATCACTGCAGTGCGCGGAGCGTTCAAGTTTCTCCTCTACTCTGAAATGTTCTCATGCGTTAAATCATTTTAGAATCCCACAAAAAAAGGCTGCGCGAAAAAAATAAAAAAAAACAATCTGTCACAACGTTTATCCGGGAGGAGAGGGCTAAGCACCTTGCTTCTGCTAACGCGGGGAGTGGAAGATGAGAAGGGGCTCTAGCTTCCCTTTCACCACCCGTTTCTGGAGCCCTTGGTCTCCGCCTTCCCATCTTTCAGTTTCCCCCCTTTTTTTCTAAGTACAACGCGAGCTTTACACATAAGTTGGAGGTGATGTCGCAGACAGGTTCTCAGCGCTGAGTATACCTGAAAATGGCGGCCACGGTGACTTGTCACCTCATTGGAGAGTGTCAGTGCAGTGAAGGGAAGTACAACAGGATAGGGAGTCGTTCGATCCGTGCATTCCTTCGTGCTTCCCGCATCCCCTCCCCCCTTCCCCGATTTTGTGTTCGCCATGGCGAACACAAAGAATCGGACTGGGTACCGAAAGTGATGCGATGTCAACACTTCTTGCTCCGCGAGGGCGAGCAAGAGTTCCCGCAGCATGTTAAGCAGATGGTTTTAAAAGAAATAATGAACCAACACGCCCAAAGGTTCTCTCTTTTAGCACCTGAAGATGACCGTCACTGTGAGGTCAGTGCAAGTCTTGTACGATACGGAAATAATACTTGCACGCACAAAAGAAGTTGCTGTAGCAGCTACTCGCATACCTCACTGAAGCTTGCAGGTGGATCTGCAGGGAGAGCGAGGAAATGTGCTATGGTAAAAAGAGTACTTGCCGTACTTGCTTTCAAGTATTCTTGCGAGAAAGCCCGCTTGTAGGATGTTATCTGAAACTTGCTAAATCTCACTACCCAACAGCAGTGCATCGTAGGCGCGGGACGCAAGCTCAACACTTACAAATAAAAATTCGAGAAACACGAGATAGTGTGAAAAACGCAGTTACTAGCCACTCGCGAACATCGTTTCCAAAATCAGACTGCATTCCTCTCACAACTAACACGAGCTTTCATGCATCCACTTACCAATATACGACACACACACACACACACACACACACACACACACACACACACACACACACACACACACACACACACACACACACATATATATATATATATATATATATATATATATATATATATATATATATAATAATGAGATATAACAGACAGTAATGCCAAGGAATGTACAGGGGAAGTTATTAACATTAATGGAATGTAAATAAGAAGAAAGAAAAGTGGATGAAAAAATTACCAACTGTAAGCAGGAATCGAACCTACGACCTTCGAAGGTCGTAGGTTCGAAGGTCGTAGGTTCGATATATATATATATATATATATATATATATATGTGACGCTATGATGAATGGGAGACGTGGCCTGGCTCACACTACATGTTTATTCTACTCTGCACTTCTTCCTTCTCGGCTTCTACCAACCATCGCTACCTTCATACGTCACATGACTCGAAATCCATTGGGGTTTCCCCGCACAGGTTCGTATCCTGTCGACTCGTGTGACGCTATGATGTATTGGCGACGTGGCCTGGCTCATACGCCATGTTTATTCTAAAAGCCCTTCTTCTTCCTCTGCTTCTACCAACTATCGCTTCATACGTCACACGATGATCAGCGACGACGGACCCGTACAGGACTGGTTTAACCTATTCGAGCTCCACGCTGCCGCTGCATCTTGGTCGGAACGGGAGATGATCATCAACTTCACTGACTACATCTCAGGTGAGGCATTCAAATTTTACCTCACCCACATATTCGAGAACGACGAGTCATGGCGAAAAATCAAAGAGGAGATGATTACCCGTTTTAAAGACTATGACCAAGACCTGCTCAATGCCAACCATCTAGAGACAACCGCACACTATCGTCAATTCCTTAAGCAGTCCTCAACCATTCGAAAGCCCAGCGCGAATCGACAACTGCCTCAAGACGAAGTGGCACATGAGTTTACTTACAGAAATCGATGCGTATATTGGGAAAAACCTAATCGTCAAGCGCGCCTCCCTTCTGCGCGAAAGTCAGCATTTCCGAAGTCATCGCTTCAGCATATGACCCGAGACGTTGCTCAACCACCTGATGCCCTTCACTCTTCGTCTCGCATACGGGGTCCACCACCTGGGTTTTGGTCACGCGATTTTTCAAGCGCTCTTATCGCTCACCATTCGCCTCATAAGGACGCCGCGACCTCGGTAGACGACCTAACGCTTCTCGAAAACACCCTGTCAAGCCGGGCTCTTTCCGGACATGTTCATTCATCACCGTGCGGTGCACATACACTGGACAGTCGAAGCAAAGCAGAAGGCTCAGACGTATCGAACGTCGCAAGCTACCAGGCGCAAGAACCACTCGCAGTGAACTGTGAAGAAGCCCCTGAAGAGCTTCGTGTCGTTTCTGTGGCACCACAGACTTGCCAAAATCTGCAATTAAAACCTGGTAATGCCACGTCACCTGTGGTATCCCCATACAGTGCTTACAGGTCCAAGAACCGAAAAAATGCAGAAGTAATACATACACCAAACCTCGCCCGCAGCTGTCTGCCCGAAGCATCCATACTGGAACACCTTACCGAAGTCTTTGAAGAGCATAATGATGGCACATTACCAACTATGCCCGATAAGCAAGACACCAGCTCACCATGCATCAGCTGTCTACAGGACGCGTCAAACCTCGAAGGAAATGAATGCCCGATTCCAGAAGGGGCGCCACTACAGCCATCTCCTGAGCAGCACCAGCAAAGCAAGCAAAACGAAGTTCACCAACTCAGAAAACAACGAGAGAGACTGCAACGAGGGCATCGGCGAACGCCAAATTCAATGGAAGCGCGTTCACCAGTTGAAGAACATCGAAAAATAAGATCTCGAAAACAAAGACGAATTCAAGACGTCAGACACTTTCGCACAAAGAAAAGTCACCAGAGACAATCCCGGCCTCAGCTATTACACCGACTGCACCACCACAGAAAACGCCGACAAAGACACGGAAGCACTGTTTGCACACCGCAAGCACTCAGGCACTTGGTCACTGTCTGTCAAAAAGCACGAAAGCAAGAAGCACTGGGATGGCACCATTCACGGCGAAAAATACAACCCCGACGACATCCGAGCTGCCGATGCAACAAGGCGTTCCAACCTTGGTCAGCCCGAACAAGAGTTCTAGCAGTACTGTCAGTATCCACGTGTATCCCGCTCTGTCCGGAACGCAACAGTCAGCCTCGCCCACCAGAGTTGTTATAGAGTTCACCGGACTGCTCTCTCGGGCTTGAAGATTTAAAGAGACTGTGGAACTCCGTCGGGACGTGATACTGCGAATTTGGACATTGTCTGTTTATTGGCTTCTTCAATTTTTTGTAGTTTATAAACGGTGCCATCTTTCGGGGGGAGGGGGAATCAATCGTGTGACGTATCAAGTGATGGTTAGTAGAGGTAGAGAAGGAAGAAGTCAGAGAACGGAATAAACATGGCGTATGAGCCAGGCCACGGGACCCAGTCATCGTAGCGTCATATATATATATATATATATATATATATATATATATATATATATATATATATATATATATATATATATATATATATATATATATATATATTGATTGATTGATTGATTGATTGATTTGTGTGGTTTAACGTCCCAAAACCACCAGGTGATTATGAGAGACACCGTAGTGGAGGACTCCGGAAATTTTGACCACCTGGGGTTCTTTAACGTGCACCCAAATCTGAGCACATGGGCCTACGACATTTCCGCCTCCATCGGAAATGCAGCCGCCGCAGCCGAGTACCTTAGCCACTAGACCACCGTGGCGGGGCTATATATATATATATCGTGTTAGCTTGCCAGTAGCGCATTTTATTTGCTGGCACTCGGCTCACACCACTCTCAAAAAAGTGCCGCTTCGTAAATTTGTGTGCGCCCCTGCGATCGCCCACCCACACTAGCGTGGTGTAATCGTGCTGACAGCTGTAGCCCGATTTCGGGGCGAATACTATTTTGGTGTCACCCTTTCACCCTTTTTCATACTATTTGCCCTACTAATGGTGGAACTTGTACTACTTTAAATGGAGATGAGGTCCTGCTTGAAGATGCTAAGGCTCGTCTATTATACGCATCATTGTCAGGAGAGCTGATACTGCACTTTCCATGTCATAGCACAAGTAAACTGCCCTTTAACATTGAGTAACCACCATTGGTTTCAAAAAAGGCATTGCAGGAAATCTAGCTTTACAACATAGAAGAGGATCTTCAGGCCATTTACAGGAGCGAAAAAGCAGCTCCTTCCTAGATAATGGCACGGGAGCACAAAGATTCACGTTAATCAAGGTCTGGACAGGGTAGTTTTTGAGTGTAACGTCTGTCTAGTGCCACCCGAAGAATATTAGGGTGGTGCCCAGCGAGCCTTCAGTAAAAACGCAAGAGCTTTTCCGAGACGGCGTCCTGGTCGCCACCAATGTCCTCTCTGGGCGTCGCTAATCATTCGTTATGCCCCCAAAATCTACTGCCGATGCTGTGACATCAGTCTGTATAGCCCCACACGCTGACCAGCATAGCGGCTCGAATGCCGAGTTGCCGAACGATGGCACCCAAAATATTGGAGCGCTTCGGATAACCACTGCTATAGACGTCAGACACTGGAGTTTTGCGGACACGCAGCGCCACCTGTCGACGTAGTTTTGAGTAGTGCAAAGCCCGACTCCCGTGCACAGTTTGCTGCGCAACCAGGTTCAGCTAATGCGCATAAAACAAAGATTCAGGTAAATATTAGGTGTATTCGCGCATTGAACACTTAGAAAAAGAGCTTGAACACTTGGAAAAAGATTAAGCTCCCTGCCTTGATTGATTGATATGTGGGGTTTAACGTCCCAAAACCACTATATGATTATGAGAGACGCCGTAGTGGAGGGCTCCGGAAATTTAGACCACCTGGGGTTCTTTAACGTGCACCCAAATCTGAGCACACGGGCCTACAACATTTCCGCCTCCATCGGAAATGCAGCCGCCGCAGCCGGGATACCAACCCGCGCCCTGCGGCTCAGCAGCCGAGTACCTTAGCCACTAGACCACTGCGGCGGGGCGAAGCTCCCTGCCTTCCTTTTTTTTTTCCCTCGTTTCTCTAGAAAAAGAGCTGCGAATTTCTTTCCGCTAGTGGGACGCGTCATCGAACCGCCGTGAAAAGCTTGCTGTTTCACTCACCTGAACGACGGCGAAAACAAGAGTAGACGCAAAATCTCCGCGCTCGAAGAAAAAAGACCCCAGTGTGCGCTAATGTTGCGTTGTGGATTGCCACGGACCTAAATGACTTCACTTTTACTGATTTCCGCAACTTTCGCATAGCAGAATGGCGAGAGTGCTTTGTACAGGCTGTTGCGAACGTGTTGGGTAAGCGTATTAGCCGCGTTCTCCACAGCCGTTCGCTTGAGTAAGTGTGATAATGCCGGTCTCCTGTTATTGCTTTGGGTAGCCTTGACGGAGAATCGTGGTAACTTTGATTACGAAGTTTAACAGACCCTGTGACCACGGTGCTCGACGTGCAACAGTAGACAGGTGACGCCGGTGATAAACATCGCAGAAGCCGCGACCACCGATAATCTGACATTGTCGCCACCAAACAGCATTACGCACGTAAGGCCAGAGAACACTTACCACTTTGAAGGCTCTATAGGTCCCGGCTTCAACTAGGAAGTGCGAACACGTGAGTCATACAGGTAAATCGCAAAATGATCACGGCCACGATCAGGCTCTTTTTTTTTTTATTTGCTCTGGGTCTTCGCGGTTTCCGGAGCTATCTCGGAGGCATCGGTTTTCCCTTTCGGTGTACACTGAGAAAGTGGATAAGCATGTATCTTCCTTTGCAGTATATACAAACAGAAGACAACCATCAACAGAGCATTCGAGCATGCGTAATATAACAGTTCAATGCACAGGAAGCGAGAAATCGATGGAAAATGCAACTGCGAAGCGAAAGTCACCAGGGCCATTCATGCTGGATAAAGCGAGCTTCGTACCTTTGCTCGCATAGATTGCTCGTGCATGTACTTCATCGCTTTAGCATTATGTGCATGCGCAAGTTTAACGCATTTAGGCGATTGATTGATTGATTTGTGGGGTTTAACGTCCCAAAACCACCGTATAATTATGAGAGACGCCGTAGTGGATGGCTCCGGAAATTTTTACTACCTGGGGTTCTTTAACGTGCACCCAAATCTGAGTACACGGACCTACAACATTTCCGCCTCCATCGGAAATGCAGCCGCCACAGCCGGGATTTGATCCAGCGACCTGCGGGTCAGCAGCCGAGTACCTTAGCTACTAGACCACCGTGGCGGCGCCAACGCATTTAGGCGTTGTACACTTAATGAGGTCCCGCTTAATGTGCTAGATGTCAGGAAGCACGACATTTTTGTCTATAGTTTAGGTATAGACAGCGTTTAACGAGGACTTTAGAGTGTACAGAAAGCACGTCGGAATGCTTGCTTCTAACTCGATGCCATGCAATGCTCGCTTGCACTCAAATTGCCAGCAGCAGAACGCCGAAATAAATAAAACCTAATTTGCATTGTGCCTGCATTTCGTTTTGATGAGATTCCGACTTTTATCAAGCGAGGTTGTACTGAAGGAACAAGCCTGTAAAGTCCTTGATTTTCGGCAAACCGTACCTAAAGACCAACAAAAAAAAAGGAGGGCCTATGCACGTCCGCATTCGGACGGCTCTCTGTGCGCTACCCATTTATGGCCGGCATGGCGATGGGGGCGCTGTGGCGGCTTTTTTCGCAGCGCCACCTGGGCAGAGTCTGACGTCCATTAGCAGATTGCTTTGCTTTCCTTGAGTGTGCTTCAAGAAATAAAGTCACAATCGTGATTCCGATGTTGGCGATAATATATACTCCAGCAGCGAGGCAGAACGCGTTAGGGTTGTAAAATAACAATTCTGTAGTCGCGGGGTATATCTTAGCACTGCCATTTGGCCCCACCTATCGGTCCTCGGCAGGTTAAATTGCTTCGATGCGTGCGCAGCATCACACTCTTGGCATCATGGTTACGGCTACGGTGACCCGGCCTTTCAAAAACGCGAAAAAAGTATATATGAACAAACTAGACTTCAGTAGTTTGTGCGTGAAAGTACTACGGCTGATGTTTTGACGGGTCACGGAGCCATTCAAGGCCTCGTGTCAGCATGTTAGAGCATGTGAGCTGTGGCCGACACATGCATGGTGGCATTTCATGTAAATACTAAAACAGGCCAGTCCCTCTTATCCTCCGAACGATTCAAGGAAACTATACAGTAAGTTAATATTTAGGGGTTTTTAGCTTGTGCGTATATCCTTTACGTTAACGTGTTACAGGATATCTGTTTAAGTTTAGCACGTTACGAGAATGCATGTTTTTCAATGTTTTAGCTCCCCCAACGTAAATGCTTACGTTCGTACGTAAGTTTATGCCTTCACATTTTCGGAATCCTTAAATGGCGATGGTAACTTCATTTAAATTATATTTAACTTTTACAGGATTGAGTCACCGCTGTGGCGAAATCACAAGACGTTCTTTTTTTTTTTTTTGTTGTAGTGTACGGTATCCTGGTATGCGCAAAAAGGTGAATACAAGGTTACTGCAACGATGGCTTCGACATCTTATGACACTTCGTGAAACCACACTCATGAACACGGTGGCTTACGCGTAATGTTATTGAGTTGAAAATGATTAAAAAGGTAACTTATTCGAAATAACGCTGCCGCGTGTATTTTTTTTATACCAGACGTATAGTGCAGGATGCTTCTGCAATAAAAATTTCTTGATATCCTGGTGCGTTATGGCACCTCCAGATGGCGTCACCTATCAAACTTGTTGCGGAGGGGGAGGGGGGGTGTTCATTGCTTTACAGCTTCGATGTTCTAGACCAATGTAGATGTGATATTCCGGCTGAAACAATGTTATCGCTATTGTCACTCGCACTTGTGCCTATTTTGATTTGACGGCTTTAGTCTCCGCCCGCCATGCGAATATCGCAGCTTCCTACAAACGAAGAAAGATTTTCGAGATAGCGCCGTGAACGTAAAGCCTACCCGGCGGATAGTTTGCGTTTCGAGTTTTGTAAAGACCCGCACATGTGCAGATTTTGTCCGGTATGCGGCAGAATGGTGACGTAATGAAGTATAAGTATAAGCTGAAAGCCCCATTATCTGACTTGTAATGCGTTACGCCAGCAGTTGAGTAAAAACGTGTAAATCGCCCCACCATGGTGGTATAGTGGCTAAGGTACTCGGATGCTGACCCGCAGGTTGCGGGATCGAATCCCGCGGCTGTGGCGGCTGGAGTTCCGATGGAGGTGGAAATGTTGTAGGTCCAGGTACTCATATTTGGGTGCATGTTGAAAAACACCAGGCGGTCGAAATTTGCGAATCCCTCCACTACGGCGTCTCTCATAATCATATGGTGGTTTTGGGGCGTTAAACCCCACACATCTATCTAAAGGAGTGTAAATGATGGTGAGTGGTTAGGTTCCTCATTATCAGCTGTCGCTGTCAGGATTTTGAAGCAATTCCTATTAGAGAAAATATTTGATGTTGGCGTCCTTTGTATTGGCTGGCTAAACTGAATAATAATAATAATAATAATAATAATAATAATAAAAACTGGAATCACAAGCCCTTCGCGGCACACTGAACTTACATTAGGTCCAGACATTTGAGTGACGGGCTAGTAACTTATCGACGCAACAACCGCCATGAGAATCACCATCGCATCACGCGCGTTACAACTTAACGGGAGGCGTGAAGACTGAAAACTCAATTCTCCATCGGCGAAAAGCTGCAGGGAGCGCTTGGTGACACACATTCTAAGCACAATAAGCCGATGAACAAGTACGCTCGTTCATGGCACAGTATTGCGCAACCAGCGTATCAAATGAACCGAACGCATGCGTACGTCGTACAGAGTGCCGTTTCCTCTACACGTTCTCACGAATATCGGGTGTAAGCCGAAGTGCATACAGCGGCTAGCGAACGTTGCGTGGCGTAATATTTGCGTGGCCCAGCTATGAGCAATAACGAAACGCTATCGCCCACTCTGTTTCGTACATTCATTCAGTGTCCCAAAGAAGCGGAACGAGAGAGGAGAAAACAATGATCGGAAGCGCGCCGATTTATCAACTTGACATTTCGTCGTTCACGCCGGCGAACCGCGACAAAAAGCCATCTACGCAGCGGGGGGAGGGTGGGGGTGCAGACGGCGCAGCGACCGCGCGGATGTTAAAAACTACCGCGTGTCGCACAGAGAAATGCGGGTGGTGCGAAAAGCAGCAGCCGCCTCGTGTCGCCACCGTCGCCCGTGCACGATCACGGAGCGCGCGCCCTCTATAACGCTCTCATGAAGCTGTCGCCCTCTCCCTATCCACAACCGCAGAACCCCCAAAACCCTGCATCTATCTAGAGCAATCGGCCCCGTTTTTCGCTCACTCGTGTCGCGTGGCATTTAACGCGTCTCCCACAAACCCACCCACGTGCAACACTCCTTCCCCCGACTACTACAACTCATTACTTCCCGGGCTCCAAAACAGCCGTGTACGGTGTTCTATACGGTGACGGCAGCGGCACCCCGTGTTTCATTGAATAGGCGCGCATGTGCGTGCGTGTACGAAGTGTCGCCTCTCGGGGCAGTAAAACAGACCCTCCCTTTTATTGGCCGGCACGGTGGAAAGCGTACGAAGAAGGGGGTCACGTGTCGCTATTCACACACGACGCAGGAATATACACGGCCAACAGACACGCTAATGCTTACCACGTAGGCGCAGACATGGAGTGATGCACACGTGCAGACACACGCGCGTACTGACACTCTATGGACGTATCGAAGTGTGTGAACACGGAGCCTGTAGATTGAGATAAGAGTGGATCAGTGGAGGGACCTTGGAAGGGGGGGAGGGGGTAGCGGAATTGATGGCCGGTGCCGAGAGTGTTGAATTCGTGACTTTTGTGGGTTCAACCTCTACGTATATAGTTCTTTGTTTCTCTGTGTGTGTGTATGTCAGCGTGTAAACCTGGGAAAACAGAGAGCCGCAATGGCTGACTCCTTCCTCTTCGGTTGGCTTTGAACCGGAGCCCTCGGGTATTTATTTGCCGGCGTGAGTGTTCACGCGAAAGTCGAGATTACGGTGCCTCGAGAATCAATCTGCTCGGCCGTCGTTCGACATCCTATAGTGCCGCTTTTACTCAACCGCTCCCCCTCTCCCTACCTTCCCACCCAACTACCCTCTATGTCCCTACGCGACGTGTAATCAAGACGCGTCCTCTCTGCCCGTATCGTGTTTCACCGGGACACGTGAACGATTGCGCCGATGTGATCGGGGTGTGTGTGCATGTGAGTATGCGTGAGCAATCGGTTTCATTACGTGATCCTGGGTGTTCCTTTTTCCATTACATTAAAAAAAATATAGTCTGAAGTGTGACTAAAAGGGGACATGTACCCTAAGAACACGGAAAAAAAGGGGGGAATTTCTTTCTTCTTTTCTTTTTTCTGAGTCTTGACTTGGCCCGTACAACACTTTTTATATAGGCTCGCAAACTTTTTAGAGATTCGTGAGACTCAAAAGGGCGTTAATGTGCCTCTTTAAAGAGAGTCATCTTATCATCTACTTGGCAAGTTTGAGACTTAAACAAGTGCACGCCTGTTCATGTTCACACGTGTTCGTAGTTGTTGTCGTGGTTTAAAAAAAAAATGTCTGTGCTGTAGGCACAGCAACTCTTCTAGGAAAAATCTCTTCTAAACTGTGGTCCCTATAGGTAGGAACGACAAGCTTATTGATGCTAGAAGAAGCGTTGTACAAGGTTATCACGGCACCGTAGATGGAGAACAAAATTGAACAATTAAGTTTCAGAACAGGTAGTACAATCATCCAAAAACATTAGTGGAGATAATAACTTCATATTCGTTAGAATGTTTCATGATTATTTTTGATGCTACTTACCAAATGTGCATTTTCTCAATTTAGCTGCTAAATTAACTGAGTAATTAACTAATAACTTGTGTAACCATAACCAGCCAATGTTACTTTAAAAAAGATTAAATGCAGAATAGTATTGAAAAATTGATGTGGACAACTGAGTTCGCAGTGTGCTTTTCTATTTGTAGTTTCACAATGTAAATGTGCACAATTCCCGTAGTGCAGTTCACAGTACTCGTGAGCGCCATTGTTTTTGTGTTTTACCAATTAATCGTCCTTGTGTTACGCTTCCAGCTTTCCCTTTTTGTGTGTCTTTTTCACAAATTCAATACAGTAAGTCAAGTGTTAGCCTCTCTGGTTTCTCTATATTTATCTCATTGTCTGGTGATGTGAGGCTTGATTTCAATATTTCCCGAATAACCGAAATAGCTCCCTAAAAAACCAGCCCTTCTATCATTGGCTCCTCTCCAGAAAAGCGCATTCCTGTTCCTTGCCATTGTCCCAGGAGTATCTAAACTTCCATCTCACCCCCCCCCCCTACTTTTTTTTTATTTCTCATCCCCCGGCCCATTCTTTCCCGCATCTCCCATGCCCATCCCTGGCATCATTCCCTGAAGTCATAAAGTGACCGCAGAACACGTGTTTCCTATCAGGAAGCAGCCACACGGCCTTTCCTGTACACAACGCTGGTCTAGATGCTTCATTCTTAACTCCCTAAGTCCCCTCCGTATCCATATGCTCCCCTTGTAACTTCCGTTTTTTTTTTGTTACCGTACATGTTTTTTATCTCTCTTTCATAAAGAGTGCTGCTTTTTTTCCCTCGACATATTTCATTTACGAGATTTCTCGATACGATCCCCGTCCCCCACTGGCGTAATTTATACGTCTCAATCTCGGCCAGCTGCCGGCTACGCGAGGACATGGCGGAGACGATTGAGTGACGACAATAGCGAGTTTAGGGATGTGCGCTGGTGACTGCTGAACTGTAGCGGAATTTGCGATACTCGAAAGCAATAACTGCATTTATTCTAGTAGCATTTCGTAATAGAAATCATTGTTTTTTAACATTTACTAATTGTACACTTAAGAGAAATTTAATGCTACATTAGAGCCATCTACAGCAATACCCAGAGTAAGGTAGTTGCAGGTACCTATTTCCCTATAGGTTTGCATATATTCCACAAGGAAACGATCCAATACGTCTTTGAAAACGGCTGTTTCCTTTCATTGAAACGAAAAAAAAATACATTTGCTCCAACATAGTAAACGGTAAAGGAGCTTTCTTCGTATTCCTCCACAAAGGTGCGTCTCTTAATTACAACATTGTTCTGGCATGTTAAATCAGAACATTGAAGTAAGATTAGTTTTATTATTCCGAGAACGATTGGTCACTCACATTGTTAGTATTTTTTTTCTGAAAGCCACAAGCGCCAAGTATAAGCTAAATACTCTAAGGGCTAAATATAGACAAGGAGCGAGCACAACGTATCGCCCTTCTTTGTACTTTCCTCGCGTTAAGGTCGGATTATGTATTCGTCGCAAGAAAATACTATCTACTGCGACTGTCTGCACCGTAAACAGAAAAAAAATATGCCCGATCTAAACGCTAAGCGAATCCGTGGCTTGCACGCTGTCGAGCATCGTCAGATGAGCTTTCTATAACAGGGAAAAAAAAGCGCTTTCATCTCCACGCACAATGCAATCTGTTGTCGCTATCTCGAACCTCGCAACACAATGGCTGGCTTTCTCGCTCGTCAGCTTATCGCTGCGGTGTGGTGGCTTGCACGTGTGCTCTACGGCGGTCGTGGCTTGTGCCCAAGGCTCGTGAATGTAACCGTCCAAGCGTGACCCGCGCGCACTCCAGCCATAACACGGCGTTAACGCGAAACACATCGATGCGTTGAGCGTCGCGTATGCTTTGTGGCAGTGCTGCAGCATTCTCTGTATTGTCACTGCTGTCACAGTACGTGGATCTGGTGTGGACACTAACCGGGGCGTGGACGACGATGTTGTTGATAGATGATACAAAAAAGTGATGGTTCAGTTACAGCATGCGGCGATGTACAAAACTTGGATATGCGTTATCTTTGTTTACTTGACTTGTCACGTAATAATAATACGTAATATTATCACGTAAAGATAATAAAGCGTGTAGTGCACCCGAGTCACTTGGCACTCCACAATGTGCTCTTTCGCGATTAGTATTTTCTCAGGTTCCGTAGTGCACTCGAGTCACTGAGGCGCCCGTAACCCACGACGTGCTACTTCGTGGTATATTACCAACTTTCGTGGTGTGCCCGAGTCATCAGGGTGCCGTGGTCGGTATTTTGCCAGCATCTGTAGTGCGCCCAAGTCACTGGGACACTCATAATCCACGATGTTTTACACTTCGCGATCAATATTTTGCCAGCGTCTGTAGTCAGCACGAGTCACCGGGACAAGTTCCACAATGCGCTGCTTCGCTGTCAGTATTTTCCAAGCGTCCGTAGTGCACTCGAGTCACTGAGATGTACCGTAAGCCGCGACGTGCCGCTCTTTGCTGTTCTCAGTAGGCTTACCAACTTCCGTGGAGGTCCCGAGTCATTGGGGTGCCGTGATTGGTAGTTTGCCAGCGTCCGCAGTGCGTCCAAGTCACTGGGGCACCCGTAATTCACGACGTGCTGCTCTGCAGTAAGCATTTTGCCAGCACGTTTGTCGTGCCTGCGTCAGTGAGGCACCCGTATACCCTACCACGTACCACTTCGTGGTTGTCAGTATTTTGCCAAATTCTGTGATGTGCCTGAATCATTCGGTGTGCCGCGGTCAGTATTTTTCGAGCGCCCGCAATGCGGCCAAGTCACTGAGGCACCCGTAATCCCCAACGTGCTGCTTAGTAATCAGTATTTTGCCAGTGTCCGTATAGTCCGCTTGGGTGACAGGGGCGCCTGTAATCCACAACGCGCTGCTTCATGGTCAGTATTTTGCCAGTGTCTGTAGTGCGCGCGATTTATTAGGGCGCTCGTAACCCATGAAGTAACCAAAAATACTGACTGCTTTGCAGTCAGTATTTTTCCAGCATACATGGGGCGCCTGGATCGCTGAGGCCCCTGTAACTAGCCACATGCCACTTAACGACTCTTTCTATTCTGCCAGCTTCTGTGGTGTGCCCGGGTCACTGAAGTGAACATTAAATAATCAACAGACATTATCCTAACCTTCTGAACAAGCAATATGCCTACATTTTTCTGCACATCTAACATCCAGGAAAACGGGAAATCATTTAGCCTACAAAAATGTGCAATGGTCAGAATTCGCGAAATTAGTTGTGGTAATCGATGGTGGCTTCGACAGTCCGGCCCGAAAAATGAATACTTACGGAGCCGAGGCTGCCAACTTACGCAATTATTTTGACAACCATGCCGTAATTAGCTTAATAACCACCTTTCTGATTGATCCTGATGACGCTACGGAACATAGCTGCGATGACATTTTTACAATAAAAGAATATGGTGTGTCACACGCTGTTGACGCCAAAAGTTTAGAAACCACGAGATTCAATAAAACACTGAACATTTCCGCTGCATCGGCACAGCTCCTTTAACCTATATTTACCATGGAAGTACTTGTTGTTGGGCTAGTTGGTTCGTCATACTGAGGGGTAATTCGAGACGCCTAAAGCACCACAGGAAGAAAATAATCACAAAGAAAGAGCGTCATCACAAAGAAATACGATCCTTCTCTGTGATTATTTTCTTCCTGTGGTGCTTTAGGCGTCTAGAATTACCCCTCACTATATTTACCACCTGCTGTCCCCAACTCTTCTCTTTCATTCTGTTACACCCCTTTTTCTCTTCTCAAGCACAGGGTAGCGAACGGGGTCTTCTGGTTAAACTGCCTGTCTTTCCTTCATTTTTTTTTCTCTCTCTTTCCCGCCTCTTCGAAAGCGCGCCCACAGCATTTATAGTGTGTAACCGAATACAGTTGCAAAGTGCTTTCTCCGAATTCAGACGCGGACTCTTTTTTTAATGTAAAAAGTTTCTATACTATATACTTGGCGCAAAGACATAATGTGTCACACATAAAGTAGTCACATAGGGCCAGTTTTTCGGAGGGACGCTTCACTTTTAGCAGACATGTTATGCCAACGCTCTCCAAGCTACGCATGCATCACGCTCGGTTTGGCAAAAGTTCATCGAATAAATGGGAGAGAGAGAGAGACAACGGGGAAAGCACCCCTTGATCGTGGGAAGCGGTGTTCCTTCAACTGGAACAAGTTGCCGATAAGCCGACGTTCTCGAACTCCGCCAAAAGTTATAACCGCATAACACACACCATCGAACCAACCACTTTCACCAGACACCGTTCTCGTTAACACCCCTTCCTCTCACGACCCTTTCTATCAAGTCCGCTCCTCTCAAATCGCTTCGTATGATCCATCCGCCCATCTCGCGGCGAAGTCCCGGGAATGAACCAGCTCTCCTACGCGACTGAATAACAATGCTTCGACCGCGCACATTCTTCACGCGAAAGCGACGTGTCCACCGAAGACAACGGAGCCCTCTTAGCAAAAGGTCGAACCACCCTCTCTACCTCTTCACCCCCGAAACTGGCCCCTTCCTCATTCTAGCGTGATCGTTCGATGAGGGCACGATGAAGTAGCTTCGCCTGGAGTTAATGACTTGACGCCGGTGAAGAGCCTTTCCGGGCGCCGAGCACCGCGAAGTTCCACGCGCTCGCGTCTATTTAGTGTAGAAGGGCGTAGGACTCGGGGCTTTCGACCTGGCCACCTCTTTCCAGGAGATTGGGAGCGGAAGGCGTCCTTCTACAGCAACGGGTGGCTCTGCGACAGCAGAGCCTTTATGAATGAAACGGTCAATAAGGCGGATGTGGCATATCGAAAGTGAGGAATCTCGATAGATCTAATGAGTCTTGGTCACGAGTGGTCGAAGTGGGAGTGGCGTATTGGCTTGTGTTGTAGAGCTCCAGAATACTAAGAAAAAAAGGAAACTTGGGGACAACTTAGTGTGTGTCTCCGTACAGAAGACTATTTATTTTAGTATATAATCGCGATGTTTAAAGAAACTTTTTCGTTTCACGTTCTCAACATGCGGTTACATTATAAGAAAACTAATTAAAAAGTTCGCACATTAGCTTCGCCCTGGTTTCATAATATTAACTTTGGTCTATAATAGAGATCTTTCGTTAGAATGGCAGGTAGCACTTTTTCTGTTTTCTTCTGTTGTTATTGTTCATTCGAGCTCTTTATAATGATCTATGCTAACTCCATATTCATGGCTCGAAACAATGTAGTAATGTATTCAGTAGTCGAGAAAAATA
The DNA here is from genome assembly GCF_013339725.1 of Rhipicephalus microplus. Lineage (NCBI taxonomy): Eukaryota > Metazoa > Arthropoda > Arachnida > Ixodida > Ixodidae > Rhipicephalus > Rhipicephalus microplus. The sequence goes on from NC_051168.1 coordinate 73,808,661, forward strand.
CATTGAGAGAGGCTGTCGAGAACGCTTCGTTAGAATAAGGTGCTTTCCTTATTTAGGAAACTACTGAGCCCATTCAAGTGTTTATCTTTCACCTCTAAAGGAACGACTTCGACATGATCATAAAATATGAAAGAAAAAGAAAGATAAGGAAATGATTAGACCGTGGGTGAAATGCTTCTAAACATCGCATTCAGTTCTACAGGAAAATATTTTTCACCACCAAGCTACTTGTTTGTTCACGTGTATCAAAACATCTCGTATTTTTCTCAATTTAAAGAATGATCGTCAAAATCGGTAACCGAACCAGTGACTCCTGGCTGAGCTGAGTAGCTGTTTTCTGGAAAATTATGTTTCGACAAGGTTTTCCTTGTTTGTATTGCTTCTGCGTTGAATGTATGAATGACACCGGGCTTTTACGTTTTGGTGGGGCCCCACTGCGGTAGTCTAGTGGCTAAGGTACTCGGCTGCTGGCCCGCAGGTCGCAGGATTGAGTCCCAGCTGTGGCGGCTGCATTTCCGATGGAGGTGGAAATACTGTAGGCCCGTGTGCTCAGGTTTGGGTGCACGTTAAAGAACCCCCAGGTGGTCGAAATTTCTGGAGCCCTCCGCTACGGCGTCTCTCATAATCATATGGTGGTTTTGGGACGTCAAACCCCACATATTATTATCATCAAATTATGTTTTGGTGGGACTCTCCAGAGTTATCTTAAACCAGAAATCGTTATACAATCTTGACTGGTTACATGTCAAATCATGTTTTCTGTGTATTGCCACGTTGAACACACCAGGAAGTTAGGAGCGTAGGTAGGCTTCGCCACATAAGCACTCTTTGGAAGACAAAGCACGCTCTACAGGAGCACTGCAAGCGCTGACTCGTCGGAGAAGGATATAAAACGGGCGGTCCCTTTTCGCCCTTGAATAGGACAGTTCATTACCCAAATATTTCATACCAAATTGTTAAAGTGATCAACTATGTGCGCAGTGTAAGCGCGAAAAATCATAAAAAAGACTAGAAGAAGACAACAAAAATTTATTGGAAAGGTCTCTCTCTCTCTTTCTCTCTGAGAGAGAGAGATATAACCACGCACAGGGTGTTAATTGTTCTTTGACAAATGTGTTGTTCTTCAATTTTCTTGCGTGCATACTAAATCAGTTTATAGGCGAAGTGGAAAGGCCTGCTTTCTCCGCCCAGCTGAGCGTCTCTGCTCAGTAGGTACATGTATACATTGAATATTATGGTGTGTTTCAGTTCACTTCTGAAATATGTAACCTTTCTAATCTCATAATCCCGCGCTTAATTAGACCAAGTGTTTATCTTGTACAAGTTTTACGCGTATTCTTTGTTATGTTCTGGTTCACAATGCTTCAGACAATTATTTAAAAAAATTTAAACACTTATTGTTGCTAATGAGTTTCCTCATGCTTTAATAAATACCGACTAACTTCACGTCGGAAATAATTATGTGTCCGCATAGCTTGTTTTCTTTAAGTATTTAAACATAAAAACCTTAATCGTTAGTGGAAGGTAAATTGAATCGTAGTTTTGGTGTCATGAGCTGCCTGGCAACAGTCACCCTGAGGTACAGGCGCACGCAAATTCAAAACTTTCAATGTCTTCGCATTCCGTTTTTCCTACAACAGGTAGCCTTTGTTCATCAACACACTTACAAATGGTGCCATCAATGCCTATTTTGTCGTTTCTTCTACCCGCCCTCATACCACACGAAACCCTTTTTTCATTCCCCTCACATAAGACAAAACAAATCAATCTAACGATAAAATAAAACGCGTAAAGCCGCTCTAGCACGCGAAGTGGCCATCATCTCACGCTTCATAAGCCTCCCGTATTTCGGTTGACAGGGGCACGTCATGACCTCGAACAGCGTTTCATGGCGGGAAAAGAGTGGCGTGGAAACGAAACCTTCGATGATTAGTTTCGCTTCAGTCGGTTTTGATCATTGTTGCTTCCGATCTCGTTACAGGGATGGACCCATTCGCCGACGACCGAGCTTTCACTCGCTTTACTACCCAGCAGAGATGCAAGTGACTTATACTGCCTTCTTCCAGCGTAAGGCCATGGCCGCGAGGATGTTTTCAGGAGTTTCGTCGCATGCGCAGTATATGAGCTGGAAAAAAAAACCCGCACAAACCACAGAGACGGTACATCTACTTATACTCCGTCGTGCTTCGCGGTCGGCCTTTCACTCCACGAGATTGGCGATGGTCGAGGGCACGCGAGCTGCTCATCATTGGAGAGAGCATTTGTGTCTTCCCCCCCTGGAACCAGTTAGGCCTAACTCACTGTTCGTGCCACTCTCTTCGATATGGGTTGGGAGAGGCGCGCTTCCCGTTACGGCGGCCGGTGTTCAGTAGCGGTGAAGTCACGAATCTTCAAACCGGAAGCGGAAGTGGTCAGGGGGAAAAGGAAGTGCGCGAGGACGACAATCACTACGACGTGCACGCGCAGCTTCGGGCTGTGGTCGCGACATCGACGCTTGATTGGGCTAACGTTGTTGAATCGGAAGTACGAGGCCACCGGTGTGGCGCAGCGAGAAGCGTGCTAGCCGTCCCGAGCTCTAGGCGAGAATGGCGTGACCCGAGTGAAAACGGGGTAGCATAACGATGTTTGGAATCCGCTCTGCACATGATTGTTCCTCGTTTCATTACTTTCGGCATCAACATGCTTCACGAGGGAATGTATCGTGCCATTCTAAAAAAGAGAGATTTGATCGTCGAGTCGACTGCAGCTACTTTCATGTGAAATAAAAGAATTCGGCCATCACGCGGCAGTTAGTGTGAGGTCTTGAGCACGGGAACAACGCGAAAAAAGGTAAAATTTTTGTTGTTGTGTCATTCTTACTTCTTTTGTGTTTTTATTTGTTTTACCCTCGCCGCTCGGACCGCGAGTCCGCAGTATTGAACAAAATCTGACAAGGTGGCCCAGAAGCACGAATAACGGACCACACGTAGCGTTGACTAACGATTGACTTAAGGGCGGCAAAATGCCTTGCAATAGGTATCAAGTCATTACTTTCTGTGCCTCGCCTTCTTGTTAGCCATACTTCATTGTGCCATATCGTATTTCCCTGTGTTCTTTTTAATGTTTCACCAACATGCCCAAGCATCAACAATAAGTACATTAGTAATTACGTAAACGCATTTGGTCACAAATTAAATATGAACAAAAAACAGAGAATAAATAAAAAAATAAATCTAGTTTACACTTGCGTTTTCTGCACTTCACACATTTTTGAAGGGCCTTCGAGACTGCCCCACCTTTGAGCAAGTGACTGTGTCATGTGATGGCATATGATGTCATTGGGTGATATCATTTTGTGGTATCAAATGTTGATATACTGTGTGACGTCATGAAGAATTTTTGATGCCATCAGAATTTTGGCTCATCTGACGTCGTTATGACGAAATACGGTGACGTCATAAGGTAATCCTCTCATCATCGTACGGTAATTTTCTAAAAGGCTATGCGCCATCTGTCGATGGCATCAACACGAGTGATGGGAAAAATTTTCCCGATGACGTCACCTGATGACGCCACCGCGTGACATTGCCGCTTTGTCAAAAGTGGAGTGATCACAGAGGCTGTGTAAAAGTAGATGAGATGCAGAAAGCTCGCAATGCCTCGGATCTTGGAGCCAGTGATAAGCCACGTTATGTGCCGAAAGCTTTGGAAAGGGTGCGGGGGAGGGTCAATGCGTTTATGTAAGACAAAAAAGAAGGTTTCCGCCTTCGTGTCGCCTTAGGCGAATGCATGGAAACCTTTGATTTTTTTGTATGACTCAAGTATACAATGTACAGACGTACGATCTGTGTATGATATTATGAATGTCTGTCTGACAAAAAGATCTCTTTTTAGTTATACTGAATTGACCTCCTGGCCAATATTCCTCTTTACATATTTCCGGGTATAGCCTATCGGAAGTTCTTCTCAGGTATTTGCATGCAATGCGTGGTCGTATAGGCCTATGGGTTCAATTGATAAATTCGTGACCTTATATTACTTTCGCGCTGCGTTCATGAAAAGTGAAAAGAACTGTTTCACTCAAACTTTTTTTTTTCAACCCCAAATGAGCTGAGCAGTTCGTAGGTATTGCTCATTTCAAAGGACTGCAGCAATGATAATGAGAGCACAAAGTGGGGCAAGTGAACTTAAAAAAAACAGATGAATAGGAAAGCTCAGAGTATGGTGTGAGAGGAGATGACAGGCAACACCTTCGTGTCGGCACACGTGCCAGCTGTAGCCGAGGCCGTTACAGCTAAGCGCCGAGCACAGCACACACCGACAAGGGCGATCTTACGAAACGGCTGGCGCCATAACGATCCAGTTACCTCAGCGCCAATATAATAATACTAAGACCTCCCGTGAAACGCGAGGAGGAATACAAGGAAGAGAACGTGAAAGGCCGGAAGGTGGGCAGTTTGTTTTAATTTGAGCACCCGGGCTTTTTCTGCGCAAGAACTAGCGTACGTGCCCGCGAGCGACAACGATCATTCCATTCTTGTTCTTAGCTTACGAGTAAAGGGCGGAGAAAATTTACTAGGCTCTTGCTCACCGGCGAAAAAACCGTCTCTCAAGTCTTTTCCTGGCCGAATGTGTTTCTACGGGTACTGAATTCAGAGAGTCTCTGACACACGGTAGGCGTTATTGGTGGGGAGGGGGGTTGGCAATTCGCACCTCTCACGTCCCGACAATTTAAGACCGACAGAAAGAGCCAATCTAGTGCTACCATCGTCTTTTGGCCTATATTCTTTGTAATTTTGTTTCCTTTCGTTTTATAACTAGCCTTATAAGTCTTAATGTTTAAGTTGAACCAAGCACACCAAACACGTTCACACGAGGCACAATTTGGTGGCGTAGCTTAGGTCCTCAACATTCGCCGTAGCGTACCCTTCTAAATCACCTCACTTTTGCTGCTTTATTTAGGGCAAATAAGCAGAAGAACACATTTGGGAAGCCGCAGTTTCAGATATTGAGAGAAAGGACCCAAGGCAACTATGATTTTCTCAAACCTGAGGTTGCTATATGGCGCCATCTTGCCGAAGCCCCTAATGAAGGTATCGGTAATCCTGGCACGTATTATGTATACAAGCTTGTGCGCTCCTTGGCCCGTTTCTGCGCCGCAGTTACAACACAGAGGTCAGAAGCTTACGAAAATGCTTCGTCATGCACCGTTGCGCTTGGCAGTGTCCTGTGACGGAGTCCCAATAAACGGCTCTGTCGGTGAAATGCTACGTGAACAGTATGAGTTAATGATGCTGTGTATAAGCATTCACTGACTTGATATTATGTGGAGAATTTGGTTACTATGGTGCACAATCTGAGGCAAGAGAAAATACTGACTTGGAAGGAAGAACACGAGGACTCGTGTATTGGGACTAGGAGCCCTCTTTGCATTCAATGCCTCGTTCTAGCGTGGCTTCCAAGCGAACAGGCCAGAGATTCGAAGCATGAAGAAGACGTCAGTCGAAAGAGAGGCGAAAGGAAGAACGCTGTTCTGCTCGTGTATTAGAGGGACAACGGCCACAAGGGCAGCAATGTGTATCCGGAAATATCGAGAAGAGGGACGGTTGTATACGACCTTGATATCCGGCTTTTGTCCGGTGCACAAGGCGGAAAGATGAAGTACGCGCATATTCACTGAACTGCTTCTTTCACCGCCGACTCTCTCTCACTGGCATTGTTTTCCTCCGAGAAGTAGCTTTCTTTTCTTTCCCGACCCAACGGTCCCACTTCCGAATCGAGCGCCCTCGTCTGAGCAGTCGGTGTTATAGCTGTATGCGTTACTAGAGTGGCTGTGCTTCAAATTGCACTTTCATGCGTTTATTTTTGTAGAATGTTTAGTAGAGTGTTTGATGAAACCGACAGACAATAATGCAAAGCAAAGTACGGGACGTTTGCAGTCCTCTTAACTTTATTGTAAAAATTACACCTTAATAAAGATAATAAGAATTATTTTGGCTTACCATATAGAAACCGGGATGCGATTATGGATGACTTCGTAGCGAAGAGCTCCGGAAATTTTGGGTTACCTTGGTATTCTTAACGGGCACCTATATGTAAGCACATGGGGCCAACAACATTGTCGCTTTTATCGATGATGCGGGCACCAAGACCAAAATTCTATACCGCGGCCTGCTGGTCAGGAGCCGTGCATCATATAGCCACTGGACCATGCCAGTGGTTTGTTTATAACTTAACTTGAAAGGAACTAAAGTGGGCGAAAATACCCATTATCGTATGTGGAATTTGAATCTTCGAGTTACGGGTCCGCGGCTGTTCTACCCTATGATGGTGGGTGCTCCGTCGTGCCCCCTTTTGTAGGGTATACTTATATGTGGTTATTACGTGGAAGTGTTAGCCAGTGCCGCTCATAGCCTTGGTGGTGATTGTGAAACCTTTATTAGGGGCGAAGCTCCTTAAGCCGTCGGTCATGCGTCCGCGATGTATGTAGTAGCAGTAGAGGCCGTAGTAGTAGGTAGCCACCTCTCGTTTAGTCCTTGGAATGCCCGCTGGATGGCGGTACTTGGAGTGTTCACTCGATGGATGGACGAACGGTCAGACAGACAAGCAGACGAACGGATCTACGGACGCACGAACTGACGGATGAACGGATGGACGCATGAACTGACGGACACGGACGGACGGATGGAAGGATGGACGGACGCACGCAAGGGCGCATGAACGGATGCATGGACAGACGGACGCACAAACAGATGAAAGCGCGGATGGACTGATTGACTTTTCGTTCCACTCATCATAATCGACTTCGTGGATATGATGCGACTTTTTTTTTTTGTCCGAGAATGACAGACAATCACCCTTCTTTCGTATTGTTAGCGTATTTTTTGTTCACTAAGGTGTCCTGGTAGAAAGTATAGAGAGCTCTGGTTTGTAAACACGCGCACCAATTCATAAAATTTGGGATCGCCGCATGGTTGGATCACAACGACATCGCTAGTAACGACACTTTGCTGCGTTTTCAGCAAGAGTGCCAGTTTCATAGCTTTCCATACTATCATTTTTACTCTGGAGGAAGACGACATACTATGTGTGTAATGTCCCAGTCTGAACTTGGGTTGTCTTGAATTTCACATTGCGGAGATTTCGATGGCAGAACAGCTATATCAACACCAGAACAGCTGGTGGGTCAATATAGTCGATGAGTTGGTGGAAAGTTGTGCAGTTTTTTTTTTTGGTAAAGTTGACGACTTCCAGGTTTCAGTTCCTCGATTCAGTTCTTGTTCTTAAATTCTTGAACTTCTATGTTTAAAAACATAAAAATGGTGAACCAAAAATTGTATTCAGGCTTTCATTCTAGAAAAGCTACATTCATACATTCATGTTCCCCGTTCAAGAAAATGCAATAGTTAATAGTTGTTATGTAGGCGTCGGTGCCAGTGTCGATGAAGGCTCCCGGGTCACGTAGCGGAGGCATCACGTATTGCACTGGTGCCTGAGCGGCCGGTACACTGACGTTAGCCACAGCAGCGGAACCGATGTGACGTCAGGTGCGGAGATGCAGCTCCGACATCCGTAGAGACGTACCCAGCACCTCCACCAAAATGATACGCGTGCAGTTACAGTTGAAGCTGCATACGTCCTCACGCAAGTGCGACACAAACTGTTCTGAGCCCGAGACACTTCAACATCTTCTATGGCTAGAAGCGTCGTCTAGTCGACACTGGCACCAGACACCTACGTTACAATATAATATCTGTTTTTTTTTTCGCGCCTGAAGAATGATATGAATATGAGGCACACAGTAGTTCAGCTGCTTCGGAACTTCGACTATGTGATGTTGTTCAACGTTCTCTGATATCGCTGAACCCAGAGCTGTTCAGCTCCATCGAAGCGACCTCCCGGTCAGCAGTGTTCAAAAAAGTCTAAAGATCTGTTGAAAATCCGCCCCCGCCCCCAAAGCAAATATATCAGTTTCCCTAATTGTAATATTGGATAAAACACTGCTGACGAGTACACCGTGATAACAAGTGCGGCGTACGCTCCGTAACAAAGATCAAGCGTGTAAGAATAATGAAAGTTTTTTTTTTTTTCCGCGGCCTCTCGCTGTCTCTCTCTTTGCAGGCAGATATGCTCTGCCAGCCGCTCCATTAGCGAAACGGAACTACACTCAGACTGGCACGCTCTGCTAACCCTCTTATCCGCGTTGTCGTCGAGAACAATAGCGAACCCAATCCGGGAAAATATGGCGTTCTGGGGGGACAGAAAAAGCTGGGCGGACATAAGCGTCGATAAACAGGAAGGAAGAAAAGGAACACGCACTGCCCTCTATACCACTGTTCCCTCTTTCCAGGCCAAACGGAGAGAGGAACGCGTGAATGTCAAAAGCAAACAAGCAATACACCAAGCCGAGGAACGTAAGTTACAGATACTCTCCTCTTCCTCAGCTATTTCTCCCAGCGTAGCCTTATAGTTGCGCGCGGGATCGTGGCTAGAGGGCGCAACCAGAGGGGAAGAGCAGTAGCAGACGACAGTGCCGTGTGCTGTAAGAGAAAGGCATTGGTGCAGCGGCGGAAGAGAGATGTGCTTCTGCGGTTTCGGGGTTTGACCGCAAGGGGCGCCACCGGAGCGTGCGGTGAATGTGCTGGCCCCGGAGCGATATTGTTATTACGCAACCATCAGAAGAAGACCGCAACTCGCTTTCCCTCCTCTTTCTGGCCGGACAACTACCAAGTCGAGCTGACTGAGTTTATTTTCCACCGCGATTTTCTTTTCTTATTTTGGCGCCTGCTCCCTCGATTTTGTTTCTGCTGGTGGCGGTTCCTTTCCTTTCGATTGTATGGAGCAGTTCTGACAGCCGAAGCGACTTCAGCGGAGAAATCCCAAGTTTGTATGTTTTTAGCGCTGAACTTGAATGTGGCATTTAGAATGTCATTTGTTGTTTGACTTCTCAGCGATCAGAGCACCCAATTATCGTATAAGATTGTTTTAGGCCAGGTTTTTCAGTCGTTGATTTTGCACTGATTTACTTCTGCATAAGGGAGACAAAATGCGAAATGTGACGCTAAGAGTGAAAAAATTGGTCAGAAAAAAATCATTGCATGGTAAGAAAGAAAGAGAGAAAAACAGAAAGATAAACACTTAAACGGAAAAAGGAAGAGAGGAAAATAGAGGGTAAGAAAGTAACAGAGAGGAAACAAAACATACTGGAAGGAAATCAGACGGACTTTATAATTAGGATCTAGTGAATTTGAGTCTCGCTAATTAAGACCATGCTGACTAGGACTATGCAAATTAGGATTATGATAAATTAAACCTTCTATAATCTAAGGTGGCCACTAGCTCCGCTCTTAATGCCGGCTTGCACGAATCTAGTTCAAGATGGTCAGATTTTTTGTCTTCCTCCCATGTTATAGTTGAAATTGACATAAACTTTTCTGTTTGACCACGTGAGAATTTGTTGCATCCATCAGATACAAGAGTAGGGAAGTTGACACTACTGGTAAATTTACGTCAGCTTCACCGGTGAACAGCGAGCTCTCTGCTTAGCGAATCACCTTGCATCCCCGAGTGTTACCACAAAAGCAACTAGTTTCCCCAAAATAGTGCACAATATTTTGATGAAACACAATTTTGCCCCTTTGCAGCATGATCTCCTGCAAAAGCGTTCGTCAGGGGGCTGAAGTCGGCGCATACAAGACCATTTCTTTCTCCCCTGCGAAGCTCTGAATGGTGAAAAAATTTTGTAGCTTTACCTGTAAAATCAGGTTGAATGAGCTTTTTATTTCTTTTGCGGATACTTATAACCGGCGGCACTTCCGCAAAGTCAATCTGCCTAATCAGGCATGTTGAAATTACTGACCACGTGGTCACTGGTAAAACCACAATAATTAGAGCATCGCTAAGTCTGCACTACAGCCACTTAAAGAAGAGTTACATAAAAATAACTTAAATAGCCGCAGCATGCTTCCGCGTAGCTAAGCTTATTCATGAACTTGCACAGAGTGGAAATCGTGAGGTAGAAAATAAAAACAAAAAAAAGAAAAGAGAAGTCAAACGAAAAGTCAAGCTGTTTTGCAGCTCATTTTGATTGGCTCAGGTGCGTCTACCGACTCCCGGGGCCGCTGATTCAACAAGCACGTGCCGTTTGCCAAATATGTCGTGCAAACGGGGTCATTCATCCGACTACAGACGCGTCACGCGAAAAGCCTACAGATGTGTTCAAACACGGTGCGCGGGATGCTTTGAGAAAGAATCCAAAAAGCGAGAAAAAAATGACACTGATTTCGCCCTCTTTTTCTGAAAGTTTCATTTTCCTAGGAACAGCTGAAAACAAAAGACTCAGGTGTGTTGGTGCCACTTTGTCAACTCTACACATTCAAAACAAAAAAATACGAAGAAAAAAAGTGTCCTAGCATGGCACGATTTCACGAGGGCATCGGACGCACGTGGATGACCTCGGAGAGCGTGTAAGCCGAGAAAAGTTATTTCTGACGGCAATTTTCAGTAATATGTTGGGAAACATTAGGAGAAGGTCACATCATTTGTCCCGTTTGAATTCTTGATTGTGACAATAGCTTTTTTCGACAATGCGAATGTCTGCCCGCATTTCCTGTCTTCCTCTTCATATAACTCTCTCGGCATCTGTTTCAAATGCTTGCTACAAAACGTAAAATGAACATACTGCATCACAAGATATTATATTGCAGCGAAAACCCATTAGACGTGCTACAAACAAACACACACATACGCGCGCGCATGCACGCACACACAACACACACACACACACACACACACAAACACACACACACACACACACACACACCACACACAAACACAGACACACACACACACACACGCGCCCGCACAACGCGACTCGAGCGCACAGGGTGCAGAGCTGCATTTTTGAAGCGCAGGACTATGTACCATCTGCACCCAAATGAAGTTCCGTTACATCACAAGAGTCAAGAAAACAATGTACAATACATAAGACGATGTTTTTTTCGGCGTCTCAAGAGATGAAGACAGGACAAAGAAATTTGTGCATCTTCTCAAGCGCAGCTGAACAAACACAAAGGAAGATACTGAAAATCTCCCAAATGCACGAATTTACACACGCCAACTCACTCATGTTACTGCGTTGAAGAGGTACAAATGCCGAACACGAAGAACACTGTCAACTAAAAGATCAGTCGCAGAAATAACTATTTCGCCCCCCCCCCCCAAAAAAAAAAACGATCTAGGTAAAATTACATACGGGATGGAGCGCGCGACTTCTGCTGAACATTTACTTGAAGAAAAATATGAATTTGCAAGCTGCACTGTATACCAAAAGCAATTAGGTGCGATCAAACGAAATACGTTTATTTAGGTGATGCCCATGCATATAAGGAGACACCATGACTGAAACGCATGCGCAATTTGCATTTGCACATGATACGCTCGATACGCCTTCCCTTTTTTTAAAGAAAAGTTATGCTGCAGAGGAATGGAACGCAGTTGGCAAAAATCAGCGTCGTAGTGCAGTCGACGCTGTTTACAGGTTGGACGCGCTGGTCGCCGTAGAGCTGGCGCTGGTGTTTGGTTGGGCGTGCCGACTCTCAACGATGGCAGTGTAGAAGCAGGATCGATAATGAATTTATCTGTGGCGTTTTACGTCCCAAAACCACCATATTATTACTGAGAGAAACCGTAGTGGAGGGCTCCAGAAATTTCGACCACCTGGAGTTCTTTAACGTGCACCTAAGTCTGAGCACACCGGGTAGGAGCAGGAGCGGCTTCAGCCTTGTGGCAAGAGCTCGGTTCTCTTGGCTGCGTCCTGGTTGTCCGAGCCATTACGTTCAGTTGTACCATGCAGGAGTGACTCACGTGGTCTGAGCAGATTGTGCTTATTTCGACGCAGCAGGTGGTTGTATTCTGTGGCTACCTGGTGGGACAGTGGTGCTAGCTTGCCGAGGACCTGCGCGCTTTTCGGGTCTACCGGTTGTTGCGAACCCAGGTGACATCTTCCTTCCTTAGCCGTGGCATAGTCTCCTCCTTCAAGCACATAGGGTGGTTTCGCTTGAAAACTGGGAAGCAGGATTGAATTGAATTGAACTTTATTGCAGCCCCGCCGCTGTGGTCTAGTGGCTAAGGTACTCGGCTGCTAACCCGCAGGTCACGAGATCGAATCCCGGCTGCGGTGGCTGCATTTTCGATGGAGGCGAAAATGTTGTGGGCCCGTCTGCTCAGATTTGGGTGCACGTTAAGAACACCAGGTGTTCGAAACTTCCGGCGCCCTCCACTACAGCGTCTCTCATAATCATATGTGGTTTTGGGACGTTAAACCCGACATATGAATCAATTAATTGAATTTTATTGCGCACAAGTTGTTACAGAAAGCTTGCATGCACTCTGTGTACCCATAGCCGTAGGCTAGTTTTGGTACAAAAAGAGATATTTTACAATGGCATTTCGGAAAGCTTACTAAGGAAGTTACATATATCTAATGAAGAATCTCTGAAGAAACAGTACAGTAGGTGGGACAACCACACAAAGAACAAAAAAGAAAACTTTTGCAATACAGCGAAAAAAAGTTGAAAAACCACTTACATACAAAATTAAGACAGCGATCCCACTAAACATGGCCGGCCATAATGAATCAGAAGATTTTTCTAAATAGGTTTTTAGGGGCGTTTTGCATTGAGTCCTTGATTAAAGCACTTTTTAACAAGCGATCATGTCACACGATGGCGTATCGCACGGCGACAAGTGATGTGCTGACGTCACGAACTTTTGTGATATATGACGTTATCATGACGCCATACGACGTCGTCATCAGGAGATAATTTTTCGCATCATTCGTGTTGACCACGCCGATGGTCAATTTTCTCTTTCGAGGAGAAATGCGAGTCTACTGTCCTAAAATTTGATTACTCCTCCCCCCTTTATTCGGCACCTACTAAGCCGGCTTTTTTTTATCTGCCCCCTCTTTGTTACCCCTACTTCCCCGCCCCCAGCGCTGGGTAGCAAACCAGATGCCAATATCTGGTTAACCTCCCGGCCTTTTCTTTCTCTCTCTCTCTCTCTCTCTTGCAGCCAACTAGTGCAAAAGAATCGGTTTGTGTGACCAGAACCCACTGAGCCAGATTTAGCTTTTTTTTTAGCACGTGAGAGAGAGAGAGATAGAATGTTGTGTGCGCAGCATAAAGTGAGCGACCAGGCAATCTACTTACGGTCGTTTAGTCTTCACGTCGCCTTCTGGGCCAAAACTGGTACCCCCACCCCCACCCCCCCACCCCCAAAAAAAAAGAGCTTGGTCTCCTGAATGCGTGGTCGTTGAGGGAACGTCGAAGAATCATGTCTCGTTGAAGCCACGCGTACATTCGTTTTTTCTTATGCCAGAATTTTTGTCACTGTTCAGAGGCACATCAGCGCTACTTACGTTTCTATAATTGCGTGCAGCACCATCGGAGATCATTTTCCACAGCCAAGACTTGTTCGCGCGACATGCGTAACAGAAACTTTGGCTCAGTACTTTATATATGCAACGGTAACATTTTATATACTGTCTCAAAAGTGAATAATAATAGAACGCTAGCTCTGTTTTCAAGCTTACCGCTGGGCGCATTTGAAAAAGAGCCAAAACTGAAGCTAAACGTAGCCAAAGTAGCCATGCGATTTCCTTTTATCGCACAATTAGAGGCGAAGTAGAGGTATTAGTTCTTTGCAATAGACCATAGAAATAAGACAACACTATTCCTTCTGCTTTGGTCCTGAAGACACAGATGAGTTGCAATGAGGGAATAGATTGTTACAATGTCAGCGTGTGTCCATACAGTTTACGTATAATAGGAAGAGTTGTTATGTAGAATGGAATGATTCACCAAGCGATCACACTACACTGAACTTTAAAACTTGCTTTGTGGGGTCAATAGTGGCATCTTCCAAGCTCCCGAGGGCTAGCTACTATTGCGTGCATGAATGAGCTTTATACTAGCATACTAGTGCATGCGCAAAAACAGCAAATGAAAGATCGCCTGCAACGCATACTGCAACATCGTCTAAGCTCACGAGAATGATAATATAATACTTGGCCGTCGTTTTCTAGGAAGGCAACAGTTTCGGAACTACTTTTTCTTCACGGAATCTGAAGCCTCGTTAGAACCTCGTGTAAAGCTTGCGCTGCCTTGCACAGAAGTGGCGGGACGCATTATTTAGCGGAAAACGCATTTCTCTGCCTCGTCTCGACCATTGGTGAGAGAGAGGCAAAGCTGCTGGCCCTCTGACGTCATACGCGGTCCTCTAACTGGAGCCCCAAAGAGGCACCATTTATCTTTGGGCTCTCCTGGCCGGCTCTCTTCACTCGACTCACTTGTTTATGTTTTTACGTATACGTTGTTGAAAAACACACTTCCCGTTCCTCCTCAGGCCGGCAGCGCAAATTTGCATGACACTGCGGGGACGTTGTAACAGCGGAAGTACCGAACGAGACTTCGCGAGAGAGAGCGAGACAGAGAGGGGCCTCTCCTTTTTTGGACAAGATGGAGGACGCGGCAGAGTGGGTAGCAGACGAAAAAAAAATTGCGTTTTGGGGACGACCGGCAGCTCGTGCACGGCTTGTACTGTAGCAGACGACGAGATGCCGCGCCGCTTCCGCTGACCGGAAGTGAGAACGCCGCTTCCGGATGCGACGCGAGCGCCATCTAGCGGGACACTTTGAGGCGAATATAAATGGTGAAGCCACCCAACTGGTTGTGCGACGCCGAAAGTGTGCTCGGCGTGTGCTTGAAAAGCTATGAGATGGCCACGATGCGAACGATGTCATGAAAGACCCTCCGCATGATGTAATAAACGTTGGGTACCATATGGAGCAGACGACGCGCCATTTGTGCGAACGAAAAACCTTTTGAAAATTTCTTGATAATGACGAGGTTTGCCCATATGTTCGCAGACATTCCTCGAAATAATACGCATTTTCCTAGAATTTCGAGTGGTCTTCATTCGGGGTCGGTTCTACCGGCTCACCAGGCTGGTCTGTCTGAGACTGTTAGTTGTCAGACCTAGTTATTTCGTACGTTCAGTATAATTGGATTGAACTGTATTTCATACGGCCGCAGCAAGCACAGCACCGTGTTCAGCAGATAAACATGGAAGAGGCATTTGCCCTGCAGTGGGCATAGTCAGGATGATGACGATGATGATAATAATGATGATGAATGTTTATTATTGCCATTACATCACCGAAAAAGTTATTGTAACGTTCGGCTCCATGAATGCTGGTGTGGCACAAGCGAACTCGTGTTACCCTCACTTTGCATCGACCAAGGAGAGTCGCTTTACGTTAAGCTTGCAGGTGTAATGACACACTCCACGTGGGTGATATGAGAAATGCGGTATTTACGTTTGCGTCCCGATATGGGAATAAAACAGCCAACACTTGGCGTTGCATTGGGAAATGAAATGCTTATGGTCATCGAGGTAGATGTGCTCTGGTTTTCTGGTGCAGCGACATGCATCATGGTAATTGACGTATCCTTCGTACACTGATTTCGTCCATCTGCTGGCGTTCTTCATGGCTCACAAGCTCGTCTTTCAGAACGTTTCGTCTTCGTCCTGCATCAGCTTTCCGCTAGATGGCACTGATTGTGTGGATACACTTGTGTGGATTGTGTGGATGCACACAAATTGCCAAGGAAAGGATCTATGATAATACTCGGGGTAGTTCTCTACTGTTTGAGGCAAGGACGGGAGTACTGCGAACCAAGACATATCGGGCCAAATACGAAGGGGTAGACACAGTATGCAGTGCGTGTGGAGAGGACGAAGAAACTGCCGAACACTTGATAATGTTCGGTAAAGGGCTTCACCCTATAGTTCAGGATGATGGCACAGAGTTTTTCAAAGCACTGGGGTTTAGGGACCGGGAGGGCAAAGTAGACTTTAAGCAAGTAGACTTAACTAGAAGGAGGTTATTTGATTGGTGGCTAAAGTCAAGGCACTAGTGAAAATTGAACTCTTCACTGCAAAGTACGAATCCTCAAACTCACTTTTTAAGGAAAAAAAATATAGTTTCGGGTTCATTAAGTATTACGGCTTGGTGGCGCTAGCCACCGCCCGATCTAAAGGGTACAGCCATATTCATCCATCCATCCATCCACTACGCAAGCGCACTTTGACAAATGGGAGATGTACGCTATACCCATTCAGTGCTTGTGATGCTCCTGGTGTAGTGCTTGCCCAATGTCACTTCTAGTGTCACTCACTCGCTCACTCACTCACTCACTCACTCACTCACTCGCTCACTCACTCACTCACCCATTACGGCTTCTGACACACACAGACACGCCATGAACTCTAAAGGCAATCGGCACCACCGAAATCACAGCCGCCACTACACACTGTGACTCTCTAAGCGATCGACTTCAACTCTAGTACCTGCGTTGCGCCGCTCCAAAGACGCTGCTCCAGCACAGGCCACGTTGCTGTAAGCGCGCGAGAGTGTTTAGCGCCGCTCCATTAACCCCGACACCCATCGCGTAGCGATCACCGCGCATCCTTTGCCTCGGCGTTCTGTAGGCGCGTCTCGTTCTCTCTCTCTCTCTCTCTACACACAAATCGCAACGCCTCGCGAGCATCCAAAGGCGGGCGGAGAGGAGCCCTTCTTTTGATTCGCTTCCTATCTCGCGCGCCGTCGTGTCGACAGCCAAGCCGAGCCAAGCTGGGGCCACGCGACGGGCTCCGAAAGTGATCGTTTTCATGGCGATGGGTTTCAGCTAGAGACCATAAGGGAGTGTTGTATGGAAAGAAAGAAAGAAAGAAAGAAAGAAAAGAAAAGGAAGAAAGAAAAAAAGAAAGAAAGAAAAAAAGAAAGAAAGAAAGAAAGAAAGAAAGAAAGAAAGAAAGAAAGAAAGAAAGAAAGAAAGAAAGAAAGAAAGAAAGAAGCCATGCTGGCGCGTTTTGCGCCTTCCTAGCTGACCGTGTTGCCGCCACAAGCCAAGCTGTTATCGGCATCGCGCGCTTTGCCCTCTTTTGTGTCGCGTAGCAGTATGAATCCCTGTTCCTTATTATGCGTTAGCCTGCGTTCGTGTGCACTGGTGTGTGACACGCTCACTTGATGAAGTTCGCGGTAGCTTGTTTCATCACGTGGTTCTCGTTTGCTCTTATGCGACCACGTATGCTGATTGCCGAGTCGTGTATGATTGCGCTTCCTACGAGAGTTTGGTATCCTTCTACAGGCTTCCGCAACGGCTGAAAGCAGATAATTCCCGCCTGTCTATACGCGTGACAGTGTTTGCAGCGAAAAAAAAAGTATGGTTTGCAGCCTTTCAAAAGCTTCACTGCCCTCTTCAAGTCTTCTTTAACGGACGTCTTCTGTTTCGTAGTCTTCCGAGCAGTTATGAGATCACTTACACAACTTTCAGATTGAAGAGCTGGGAGAATTTCTGACATATCAGGCCAGCTCACGTGTGGCATTCATTCATTATGTCTTGAGTGATAATTTGGAAAAGGTATGTTTGTCAGAAAAAATAAAGAGTGTAGAACAACTCCTCCCGGCTCTACCTCAAGCATGTGGGAGAAGTCCCTCAGGAGCTCACTTCTCGTCGACCAGCAATCCAGCAGGCCCACGAAGCGGCCGCCAGGTATACTCCCTGTCGGTCCCTACGTGGGAGACGCCCGCTACGCGCCAAGAGCGTCCTGCAGGACTGAAATAAAGTTTTTTCATTCCGTTGTTATGGACTTATTTTAACCAGGAAGTTACAAGAAACACTTACACAGGTTAAATCTTTAAGAAGATTTAACCAGATTTGATCTCCGGCAGGTGTCGCTTGTGGTTCTGAATCATGGACCAGGAGCCTGGTCTTCGATTCAAACCCGGACCCGACATCTAATCCCAGGCGGTCACTGTACCGACTGAGTGAGCCTGCAGGCGGTGGAGGAGAATGCTGCAGATTGTATATTGAATATTGCCTTGGAAGATATGCCGGCAATTTCCCGTGAGGTTCCCTGCTTTCAGGTTAGCTTGAAAAGGTCATTACTTTTTAAAAAGTGAAGTGCGGACAGGCTAACAGAGAAGTGCGGAATGTGACGCAACAAAGCACATACATGTGCCAATCAACTAACTGCTACCATAATCAACTGCTACCATAGTGCTTCATAAAGAAAGCAACAGAACACTAATCAAGAAGGGTGTAAGGCAGGGGGACACAATCTCCCCAATGCTATTTACCGCATGCTTACGGGAGGTTTTAAGAAGCCTAGAATTGGAACAGTTAGGGATAAGAGTTAATGGAGAGTACCTTAGTAACCTGCGCTTTGCCGATGACATTGCATTGCGGAGTAACTCGGGGGACGTATTGCAACTCATGATTACGGAGTTAGACAAAGAGAGCAGAAAGGTGGGTCTTAAAATTAATCTGCAGAAAACGAAAGTAATGTACAACAACCTTGGAAAAGAGCAGCGCTTCGAGATAGGTAATAGTACACTTCAAATTGTAAAAGACTATGTCTACTTAGGGCAGGTAAAAACCGCAGAGCCGAACCACGAGATTGAAGTAACTAGAAGAATAAGAATCGGGTGGAGCACATTCGGCAAGCACTCTCAAATTATGACAGGTAGATTGCCACTATCTCTCAAGAGGAAGGTATATAACAGCTGTATCTTGCCGGTCTTAGCTACGGAGCAGAAACCTGGAGACTTACAAAGAGAGTTCAGCTTAAATTGAGGACGACGCCGCGAGCAATGGAAAGAAAAATGGTAGGTGTAACCTTAAGAGACA
This sequence comes from Rhipicephalus microplus, assembly GCF_013339725.1. Lineage (NCBI taxonomy): Eukaryota > Metazoa > Arthropoda > Arachnida > Ixodida > Ixodidae > Rhipicephalus > Rhipicephalus microplus. The sequence continues at coordinate 73,827,395 of NC_051168.1, forward strand.
AAAAGAGAGCAGAGTGGGTTAGGGGACAAAAGAAGTTAAGGATATCATAGTTGAAATAAAGAAGAGGAAATGGACATGGGCCGGGCATGTAGCGCGTAGACGGGATAACCGCTGGTCATTAAGGGTAACTAACTGGATTCCCAGAGAAGGGAAGCGGGTTAGCGGGAGACAGAAGGTTAGGTGGGCCGATGAGATTAAGAAGTTTGCGGGTATAAATTGGCAGCAGCACGTACAGGACCGGGTTAACTGGTGGAACATGGGAGAGGCCTTTGTCCTGCAGTGGACGTAGTCAGGATGATGATGATTATGATGATGATGATGATGGGATTACCACGAGATGTTATAGGCACTTCGCGTCTAGACTGATGTAATCTTCTTATTTGCACAACAATAATGGCTTCAGTCATACTACTGTCACAAGGGCAAATATACTGTCATTTAGAGCGAATGTCATTCGTTTAGTAATGTACTTTGTTGGCTGTCACACGAGGAAAGCAATGTCATTCGATGAAAATGACATTTTCGGCCAAATGAGTTCCCAAGACACATTCACATACGTTTTTGGACCGAATGAGTCGTCTTGACGCCGGGGACTTCTTGGGAGATGGCTAACTTTTTTTATACGTAACTTAAAAACCTGTAGATATCCTATTCCTTACTAGATTGACTTACTACTGGTTTGACGACACAACAGCACGCGCAAAAGTTTCTAACAACAACAGCTGCTTGCAAGTACAGCGGCTGGACGCCGGCCATGTTTCATTTGTACTCTGTTGTCGTTGTTGCCTATCGCATATGTTGATCGTCCGATTGCACATGTTGTGGGGACCAAGGGGGTGACTTCATGAAATCACTGCCGTCGTCTCGCTTCTGCAGCTGGGAAATCAGTTGTGCGCCCAGCTTCAGTTAACTGTACTCATGCCCGGTCTTATCGTCAGCCATTTTGGTTCTCGAGTTTGTTGTGCAGCTATGGCAAGTTGTGTAAACAGCCACGTTTATATTCTAGGACCACCTTTTGACCCACAAGAATTCTACATGCAAGCTTTATTATATTTTTAATTCTGGGCTGTACAGAGGGCTCAAGATGCGATGGTCGGGCTTGGTCTGCTTGTCCCAACGTTGTAGCGACCCATTGCGCGTTGAGTCGTGCACCTCTGGACTTCAAATAATGTTTCGCACTCATCTTAAATCCACGGCTTAGCAGGGCTAAGGTCATGGCCATCATTTCAAAATGACAGTTAGTTTTCTTCGTGTGACAGCGTGTAGAGTGAAATGACATTAGGTTCACTTAATGTCATTCGTTGTAAATGACAATAGATTTGCCGTGTGACAGGGGTTTCACTAACACAGTCATATCCCCTGTTCCGGAACTGGTACTATTACACATTCTCGCGAGTCAGATGATCATTGTGGCAAAATAATGATTTCTGTTTCGTGGAACACTGGATAACATCAGCAGATTTTACAGTGAGCCGCAAAACGAGTGTTTCTTGACGCCTTTATAGATTCGTGGTGTCCCCTAAGCCGGTCATTCGCGCGTGTTTTGGACGGATAAACGTACACTTCACTACACGAAAAATGTATGAAATAAACCGCCCTTTTGCGCGTTTCACTAACTTGTTTCGATGCACCGCGGAGAAAGCTCTCGAATCTGTGCGCATAATACCGCGTGGACCTCGGTGGAATACGCTGACCAAATTTGTGTGCGAAATTCATATGATCGCCCCGTATAATGTGCACTTTTAGGGGTGAAGCTCCTTATAGCGGCGCTTGTTTGTCCTTCGTAGTCGTAGAAGTAGTCGTAGTGTGTAACCAGTCTTACACTTTGACCTCCAAGGTGGTGCCGGTGACATATTTCTTCTGTGCGTTGTTGAACAATAAAAAATTCGCAGCATGCGAGTTAACTAAAAGCCGAATTCTCCTGTCTCTCATTCCCTCTTAGCAGCCATTGGCATGTACATTGAGCACTATCTGACAAGAAATGGTTGCTACGTTATACTTGCTTGGCATAACCTCCTTGGTTTTAGAAAGGTTTAGCGAGCGTTGGGCTGCAGTGCCATGAATACAGTGAACTAGTATATACCATGCAGTCGAGGTGGTGAAAGGTGGGAAGAAGACGCGAAGCGCAAGCCGTAAGAAAGCGTGCGTGTGCCGCCTCTCATTTCGTCTTTGGAATGTCCGCTGGATGGCGGTGCATATGCGGAATATATGACAAAGATATGTCTAAGATAGGTAGAGCCCGGGGCATAAATAGACGTAGCCACGAGTGCCGAGCCCATTCAGACATAGGGTATATTAACATGCAGGGTGGTAGGAACAAGCTGAAGTGGGAAGAGATAGAAGAACAGCTAACGGAAGAGAGGCCGATGGTATACGGTTTTGTAGAAACACATCTCAGGGACATGGAACAACCTCCGAACAATCCGGACTGCGCGTGGGAATGTTGTAATAGGACAGAAGGCAGCAGAAAGGGTGGTGGTATTGGGGCATTCATTCATAAAAGTACAGACTGGCAAAGGGTCAAGCAGGAGTGCAAGGAACATTTATGGCTAAAAGGGAAAGTGGCAGGTCAAATGACACTCCTTGGTTTCGTGTACTTGTGGACGGGAGCGAAGACCAGAGAGGAAAACCAGGCAATGGTAGAGTGTATATTAAAGGACATTCAGAAGTTAGGAAGAGAGTGCGAGATAATTATACTAGGAGACATGAATGCGCACATAGAAGATATAGATGGGTATACCGACCCGACAGGCAAAATGATCATGGATATGTGTGAAAGGCTTGATTTGATCATTTGCAACAGTACCAAGAAGTGTGAAGGGCAAATAACATGGGAGGTAGGAAGGCTGCAGTCGACGATAGATTATGCACTGATGTCACATAGGATGTATGATAAGCTCAGGGGCATGCACATAGATGAAGGTGGCTCCAGAAGTCTGGGTAGTGATCACAAACGTAGCAAGCTAAGTTTTGGAAGAGCAGTGAAAGTGGGAAGGAGACAAGATGAGCAACTACCGGAAAATTTTTACTCAGAAAGGCAAATTGAAATAGCCACTAAACAAATTGAGAAAGTAATCACAGAGGATAATAAGACAGTGTGGACATACACGAATCTAATTAGACTCTTTGATCTAGAGCTTGCTAAGACGCCTAACAAGTCACCCCGGAAAAGAAGACACAAACCCAAAAGTTGGTGGGATGAGGAAGTTAAGAGAGCCAGAGCAAAACGTCAAGAAGCTTCTAGGGAACACAGACATGCTAAGCAGCTGGGTGAACCGACAGATGAAGTTGAAAGAAAATGGGAAACCTTTCTAAGCTGTAGAAGGGCTGCATTCCTTCTGATCAATGAAAAGATTAGAAGAAAAGGAGCTCAGTAGCTGGCAGAAGTACATAAAAAAGATAGAAAGGCAGCTGCGAAATTTTGGAACCATCTAAACTCTCTAAGAAATGAGACGAGCCTAGAGCAGAGTTTTATAACTACAGCCCAAGGTTCCAGGCTAAAAGGGGACGAAGCTATTGAATATATCAGAACAAGGGTGACAGAAAAATTTCAACAAAGAAGTACTTTATGCACCACAATAAACAAGGACGAATCAAGTGGTGCAATGGCTCCATTTTCACAACGAGAGTGGGAAAGGGCTGAGAAAACGGTTCCTAGTAGCACATCAAGAGGCCCAATGGCATTCCAATTAGGATGATAAAGACATTAGGTCCGAAGTCTAAGCAGGCTTTGAGAGAGGAAGTGAGCAAAATAATAATCGATGGTGAAGTTCCCGATGGATGGAAACTTAGCAAGATGAGCAGGATCTATAAAGGAAAGGGGGACAAAGCTGACATAAACAACTACCGTCCTATAACAGTGGCATCAGTGGTCTACAGGCTGGCGATGCAGATTATAAAGGAAAGACTGCAGGCATGGATAGAAGATGAGGGGGTGCTGGGGGAACTGCAGAATGGGCTTCGGGAACACAGGAAGTTGGAAGACAATCTGTTCTCACTGACGCAGTGCATCGAAATAGCAGAAAAGGAACACAGGCCCCTGTGGCTAGCATTCTTGGATATCAAGGGAGCGTACGATAACGTGGTTCAAGAGGAATTCTGGGGAATACTGGACACTCTCGGCGTGGAACATGTAGTCACTAATCTTTTAAAACGTATCTATAAAGGTAACAAGGTAGTTATAAAGTGGGAAAAACAGGTATTCAAGCCTGCAGAAATAAAACGGGGGCTTAGGCAGGGGTGCCCCCAGTCACCCTTATTTTTCATGATGTACCTACAAGGATTAGAGGCAAAATTAGAGGGAAGTGGGCTGGGCTTCAACAACCTGTCTTTAGTTAAACAAGGAAAACTTATTGATCAGGCACTACCAGCATTAATGTATGCAGATGATATAGTGTTAATGGCCAACAACAAGGAAGATTTGCAGAGATTGATGGACATCTGCGGTAATGAGGGAGATAGGTTAGATTTTAGTTTCAGTAAGGAAAAATCAGCAGTCATGATTTTCAATGACAACGAAGGTAGTGAGCTTAGGATACAGGAGGTCACGCTAGAGATAACAGATAAATACAAATATCTGGGCGTATGGATAAGCAATGGGACCGAGTACCTGAGGGAACACGAAATATACGTGACGACAAAAGGTAACAGAAATGCAGCAGTGATGAAAAATAGGGCACTGTGGAATTACAATAGGTATGATGTTGTGAGAGGAATATGGAAAGGGGTCATGGTTCCTGGGCTGACGTTCGGCAATGCGGTCTTGTGCATGAAGTTAGAAGTTCAAGCAAGATTAGAAATTAAGCCACGTGGAATAGGTAGGTTTGCTTTAGGAGCTCACGGGAATACACCAAATCAGGGAGTACAAGGTGATATGGGATGGACATCATTTGAGGGCAGGGAAGCTAGCAGCAAGATAAAATTTGAGAAGCAATTGAGAGAAATGAAGGAGGAGCGTTGGGCTAGGAAGGTTTTCAGCTACTTGTACATGAAGAATGTCGATACAAAATAGAGGAAGCGAACCAGGAAGTTGACTGGTAAATACTTAGAAAACAGCAGGTGGCCAAACCAAAAAGAACTATCGGTTAAGAAGAAAGTGAAGGAAACGGAGACTGACATGTGGAAAATGGGCATGATTAAGAAGTCCGCACTAGAGATTTATCGAAATTTTAAGCAGGAAATTGCCAAGGAAAGGATCTATGATAATACTCGGGGTGGTTCTCTACTGTTTGAGGCAAGGACGGGAGTAGTGCGAACCAAGACATATTGGGCCAAATACGAAGGGGTAGACACAGTATGCAGTGCGTGTGGAGAGGAAGAAGAAACTGCCGAACACTTGATAATGTTCCGTAAAGGGCTTCACTTTATAGTTCAGGGTGATGGCGCAGAGTTTTTCAAAGCACTGGGGTTTAGGGACCGGGAGGGCAAAATAGACTTCAAGCAAGTAGACTTAACTAGAAGGAGGTTATTTGATTGCTGGCTAAAGTCAAGGCACGAGTGAAAATTAAACTCGTCACTGCAAAGTACGAATCCTCAAACTCACTTTAAAAGGAAAAAAATAAATATAGTTTTGGGTTCATTAAGTATTACGGCTTGGTGGCGCTAGCCACCACCCGATCTAAAGGGTACAGCCATATCCATCCATCCATCCATCCATCCATCCATCCATCCATCCATCCATATGATGAAAAGATGCGAGATGGTGGTACTTGGAGCGTTGAATAGATGGACGAACGGACACACAGACAGATGCATGGATAGACTCACGGATGGCTGCACCGACGGATGGACGCATGGACGGACGCAAAGGCGGATGCATGGACAAACGCAGGGACGGACATACAGATGGACGTGCGGATGCACGAACAGACGCCCGCACGGACGGGCGAATGGACGCACGGATGGTCACACAGACAGACGCATGGATGGACGGAAGCAAGAACGAATGAACGGACGGATGCTTCGCCCCACTATCCAACATTCACTCGGTGGATGTGCTGCTATTTTTTTTTTCGATAACACTTGTCACTTTTTTCTCCCGTGAGTGCGGGATCGGCTGAATTTCTACTCGCGAGTAGAGCATAAGATTTGCGGGGCAATGTCATCTATTTGTACTTTATATGAAGCATGACGGCGATGGCCGAAACCCGTCGACAAGGTCGATCGCAACAGAAGTTATGTGGTCTCATATGTACATGCCTAAGATTGCTGGAAGAACGGATGGGCGGATGGACGCATGGACGGTCACACAGACGGACGCGTGGACGGACGGAAGCAAGAACGAATGGACGGACGAATGCTTCACCCCAGTTTCCATCATTCACTCCGCGGATATGCTGCCAATTCTTTCTTCTCGCCTGATTGTGTCAGTGAAACCTCGGTGATAGAAGCCTCACGAAACCACCAAGATATTTGTATAACAGGAAATTCGTATCAACAGAAACATAGAGTAATATAATGCGACAAAAAAAATACTGGCGTACGTTTTCATTTATTTCTTTTCTAGGCGGCAGCAACGTAATGAATGAACGCTGAATGATTGTCAATTGAGTTTTTGATGTCGGCAATCATACCATCACTCCTAACTATACGGCCCATACACATATGTTTATTTAATGAATGACGCGTGTTGTGACCCACGAGAGCAGTAGCCACTTCCAAATTTTAGTACGCTTTTTCGCATGACACCGGAGCCCAAAATAATGGCAGAAGCGCTTGACGCGCTGGATCAAGGCCACACGATTTCAATACCACGTTACATGTTATGACAGTGATACTGCGGAGGTGTTGGGGATGTTTTTTTTTTTGTGTGTGGAAAATTTACGGACATGGCCGCGCAAGAGTGACCTCGAAAGCCCTGCATGTGGAATTTGTAAGGCTTGACACCTTCGCCAATACCGTGCTCGGGTTTCTTTCAGTCCTTATGACCCTTTCACAGGACGTCTGATAACGAGCAATACGGAGGCACATTAACGCCTCAAAAATTCGGGCGCACAATCTCAGGGGCCATACGTCTTTGAATTTTCATTATGCCACGTAGTTGATTTACGTACAGACCTACTGGAAGGCCGAGGAGCACCAGAAGAGCGAGGAACGTCAAAGGCCCAATCGGATGCTTGATTTTTGGGCAAAGGTTTTATGTACAGGGCCTTATGTAACAAAGCGGCAGTCTATACAGATGTTGCGGAATATAAGGACAAAGACGCTTTTGTGATTGTGGTGGTGGACAGGCGGGGGCGCTTGGTCGCCTCTGGATCGGTCAAAACCCGCTCCTCGGAAACTGCAGAGGAAGCGGCAATAGCGCTACTAATTCGCAGTCGGATTTTATTCTCAGTGATTCAAAGACAGCCATCCGAAATCTGGCGAGGGGCAGAATATCGGTGACCGCCGCACGATTTCTGCATGGGGCCACGGCGAAATAGAAGTTGTCTGGGTACCAGCACACTCTGGGAACCCTGGGAACGAGGTGGCTCACCTGAATGCTCGATGTTTCGTCAGCCGGGTAGATGAGCCGCCAGTTCCGGGGAGGTCTGCGAGAAATGGGCTGGTGTCCTTTCATGACATAACGAATCACTATAAACTAGAGCGGAGGTTTTATCCGCCCCCGCATAAGCGGTTGACTAAGGCGCAGGAATGCGTCTGGAGGAAACTGCAGACGCGATCTTTTCCCAACCCTTACGTGTGGAACAAAATGTACCCGGAGGAGATTAAGCCGCAATGCAAATGGTGTCAGGTTGTGGCAACATATGATCACATACTTTGGGAATGTAGCATAGTGCTGCCGCCGGTGGATATTATGCGTGATCCCTCTCTTGAGCACTGGGAGGCCGTGTTGACCAGCCCAGACCCAGTCGTCCAGTTAAGGGTCGTGGAGTGGGCCACACAGGTCGCCGCCAACCTTGGGTTGATGGCCATCTAACACGGAATCATCCTCAGTTGCTTTCTGACGAAATAAAGTTTTTCCATCCATCCATCAACAGGCCGAAAATACAATGATGATGATGATGGACCTTCGGATTTGCTGGAACTCGCCCACAAAGGGGGATCGGCCAAGAACCGGGCGGCAGGATCATCAAGTGTGTTCAGTCAGGCATTCAGGTAGTCTCGTAGCCGTAAATAATAACAATAGGCTAACAGGGTAATCTCTTTGTTGCCCTCATGTACTCGCACACAGCAGAGAAAACCTCCCTGTGGCTATAACGTAATGTAATTCCTCCGAAGGATAAAGTTTGTTCCACGTTTATTTTTAAACCTAGCTTCTTAATTGGCTCGACCGGGTATCTTTTCCTTTGATAAGCATAACGTTTACAGGATAAAAAGAAATGATCTATTGATTCCGATTCCTTGCAAAAGAGACACAACGGAGATGCTGTTAGTCCAGCTTTATGTAGGTAGTAATTCAGATGCGGAATTCTGCATCGTAATCTGGTGATTGTAGTTTCTAACTGCCGAGATACACACCACTGTTTGTTCCAGCAATATCTTAGATGTACTAAGTCTCTGACTTTATACAATGATAATTTTTTTTATTTCTTTGTGCAAACAAGCCTTTCTATATCTGAGTGCTGTTACGTAGGCAAAATCAGGTAAAATAGGTAAAATTGGTCCGCTTAAAGATGCTTTGGCTAACGAGTCTGCCATCTCATTTGGATAAATCCCGCGGTGGCCGGGTATCCATAGCAAGTGAAAATTTTTCAGGTTTTCTGGTAATAAACTGCCAATAATACTCAATAATGTCAAATTTTTTGCTGTAGATAGTGCAGTGCATACTGAGAGAGAATCGGTAAGTATGACCGCTTCTGATTCGCTTGCAGGAAGTTTAATAAGCGCTAGAATTATAGCAAATAATTCAGCAATGAATATAGGTGTGTAATCGGGTAATCGAATTGTGAAAGACCAGTCGAGAGAAGTACAGAAGATGCCTATTCCAGCCTTTTCATTCAATACGGATGCATTCGTCGCAATAATGTTGTTTATGGACAGATGAGTCAAGTAATCTTTTAACCGAATATTTAAATAATGAAGGGGCAGTTGTTTTACATTAGAGGGAAAAATATCATCAAATTTAATTTTAAGTTTTGAATTAGGTGTCTTCGTTATGCAAATCTGATAAATATTTACATTGAGAGGCTCTAGCAATGCTTGGACGAACCTAATCTGAGGGGAGTGTAGTCTAGACCATTGTGTTCCGAAGAATGCGGTTGGTTCTTGAATAAAAACGTATGAAGCTTGTCGCAGAGGCGAATTGTATATTTTTAAGAAAGTTTGAACTGTAAGTATTCTAAACCGAGTTAACAAAGGTGGAAGGCGCGCTTCCACATACAAAACATTATTTGCCACAAATTTCGGGAGTCCAAGACACAAGCGCAAAGCTTCTCTTTCTAATAATATTAATTGTCTCATCTTGTAAGCCGCGCTGCCTGAAAATAATACACACCGAACTCCATAATATGCCTTACATACATCTTGTAAATTATTATCAATGAACTCCTACGCAATCCTGTTTTTCTGTTTCCCAATTTGCGTAACCACCCCAAGGCACGTGACGCTTTACAGCCAACCTCCTCTATGTGGCTTTTCCAATTTAGCGTCCTATTATATACGATGCCTAGGTATTTCAGGAAATCGACCTGGGGAATGAGCTCGGTACGATACATCAGGGAAATGTTGACACGATCCTTAAAAGAGAATGGCAGAAGTGCGCTTTTTCTGACGTTCAACGACATATGGATATTGTCAAGCCATCCTTCCAGCATGTTCATGTAATTCTGTAATGCCTGATACAATGAGTGCAGATCACTGTTTGTTGCAAAGAAAGCAATATCATCTGTATATACGTAAATTTGGATATCCTGATGAGCTGGAATGGAACTTAGTAATATGTTGACTAACACCGGTGATAATACTGAGCCCTGAGGTACACCTCGTGTCTGCTTATATTTTTTAGAAGAGCATCCATCCAAGAAGCAATAAAATTCTCTGTCTTTCACAAACTCTGTAATCCATGCTGTTATATATTTTGGAAAGCGATGGTCTTGCATCTGCTGGATTAGGATAGGATATTCCACTTTGTCGTACGCTTTAGCTAAGTCTAGAGTGACTAGTGCACAGTATTCGCGATGATGCCGAGCCAACTGTATGCGACTTTCCAAATCCACATATGCATACCAAATGGAGTGCCAATTTGTCTGGGGTTTGGTATTGTTTGTTCATTGATGTAGTTCAATATACGGGCATTTAAGACTCTCTCTACAAGCTTGACCAGGTTAGATGTCAATGAAATAGGCCTTATGTTATCCAGAGTAAACTCCATTCCCTGTTTCTTAAGTATCAGAATTATTTTGGAAAGCTTCCAATCGGCCGGAATCCAAGAATTTTTCAGTGAATAATTAACTATATTACGGATTTCATGTGGCGATATTTCGTATAACACTTTAATCATTGTAGAGGTCACCCCATCAGGTCCAGGAGCAGCGGGCGGTAAACTCTTCGTCACATCCGCCAATTCAGCTAAAGATACCTCCTGTAAATCACAATCCACCCTTAATTTCACCATGGACTTTGGCATAATTGTCGTAAACCTGGTTTGCAAGCCTTTAGCAATATTTTCCAAGAATTCAGAGAGTTCACGAGGAGACATAATGGTGGAATGACTGCTTTCTGTCTGTGCAATCATTTTTCTCGCACGTAAAAACCTGAAAATCATTTTCTTATTTTTAGACTTAGATGGATAATTAAATTTATTCATATCATGGTCTTCTTTTGCTTTGCGCACTAGACGCTTAAAATCGGCGGCCATGAATTTATAATCACTCCAAGTTTTGGGGCATTGGTTATTTAGTAGCTTTTTCCAAGCTGCTTTTCGCTTTCTATACCCCCTGACACATTCTTGATTCCACCACGGGCTAAAAGATCCCGCTGTGTTAGAGTTTACAGTAAACGTTGAATTTTTTAGTGATAGTTTCAACACCGCACATAGACTCATAGCCCTAAGGTCTTCCTGCATTTCCTCGCGAGAAGTTCACGTAGATTTTAAGTCTTTTTGTAATTTAGCATAATTTACGAATTAGCCAACTTTCCCTGCCAAACTAAACCTCGGGAACTTTATTTCAAACGTAATGGGAAGCTGGTCGCTGTTTGTAGCCCAATCTAATATATTCCACGAGGATATGCTTAAAGTGGAGCTGGAAAATGTTAAATCAATAGTCGATTTAGAGTTACCTCTTACAAATGTAGCAACGTGTGAGTTCAAGCAGGAAAAGTTATTATCGAGCGTCCATTCCCACAAATGTCTTCCGCATACATCAGATTTGAAGCCCCAAGACACATGGTGTGAATTGAAATCACCACACAGTACTACTTCTTTTCTGCATGAAGCTACCATAATATCGAGGCATCTCGTGTCATAAAAAACAAGCAAAGCTCGGGTCACGCGTGTGAACCAACACTGTGGCTTGCCATTTCTTGCTGCTTCATCGTCGTTTGCATAGTTCCCTACAATTATGACCGTAGGGAAATTATTTTTCTTACGCAGTGATTCTGACCGTTGGGCGGTGCGGCGCGCATGCGCACGCATGAGCGTATTCCCAGACTCGCTCGTATTTGACGCGTCTCCCGCGACAGCGTGGGCAACACCTTTTTGTACCTGGGTGGTAGCGCACGTTCGTTTCAAACGTCACGGGATTAAAATCGCTTCGCAAGAACTAATTTTTTCATTCTTCTCTCAATGCAGCTCCTTACATCTTCCCCCCGACATGCATTTCACACCGCACAAGCAATCCACTTCAAGTGTCCTGTTATCGCAACAGAACTGCCACGTTTTCCGCTTCTTTTTTTCCCCGCGCCGTCAAGGATTGGAACGACCTTCCCTGCTCCATTGCTTCAACCACCTGCCCATCATCTTTCGCGACAAATGTTACAAATCACCTGTGCTGCGAAAACTAACGTGTTCAAATGTTCTCTTTTCCTGTGCATCCACCCCTTATGTAATACGCCAAGTGGGGTCCTTAAGAAAATAAAAATGAATGAATGAATGAACACCCCATTACGTTGCGGGCCAACGGGAATTGGCCGGGACCAAATAAACATTCGTATAACCCCAAAATTTGATTTTAGTTTGATCGTATCACCGAGGTTCCACTGTAATGGGAAGCTTTCAACACCTCACATGCGGGATCGAATCCCGGCTGCGGCGACTGCATTTTCTATGGAGGTGGCAATGATGTAGGCCCGTGTGCTCATATTTGGGTGCACGTTAAAGAACCCCAGGTGGTCGAAATTTCCAAGGCCCTCCACTACGGCTTTTCTCATAATCATGTGGTGGTTTCGGGACGTTAAATCCCACATATCAATGAATCGATCAACACCTCACGTGGCGCATCAGACTCTGTGGCAGAGCTTTGACAAAGTGACAATTCAACTCGAAGGTGTTATTCATTTCTGAAGCCAAGGTAACCTCACAACAATTGACGGTCTTTCGATGTCATAATGACGTCATAAGGTGACTTGATGTCGCAGCGTCTTTTTCACTCTTCGTGTCAACGCCGCCGATGGTCTGTTTTCGTGTTCGACTATAGGTATATAGTAACTAGGTATATAGGCTGGCCCCTGTTACGTCAAAATATGGCATCGAAGCAACTATGGAGGGCTCAGTACTGGCCGGTGCAGAGACACTAACCCTGGCTAGTTTGAAGGGTAAGGCGTTAAACGCACCCATGAATAGACTCACCAGACTTACTCTGGTCTAAATCGAACCGTGACGCAGACTGAGTGTGTAATCTTTTGGTGAGTTTGAGTCCCGAGTATGCTTGGCTGAGAAAAAATACATATAGTGAGTGCGATTGAGTCCGGTTGAGGAAAACTTTGACGACTCCGTTCCGAGTGAGTCCCAAAGGCAAAATGCAGGTATATCGTCAGCGAATCTGAGCATGCTCCAGATTTCATTTTTGCCGATCTATGTTACCTGTTACAGAACGTTGGTACTATTATCAGCCTTCTGTCGGTTCAAGTTTATACTTACGTCTACTGACGCATAATTTGACACCCTAGCATTCAGATGCCACCTGGATGTTTATTTTTTAGATGTGTGAGTCACGTAGGAGATAGGAAAAACAGTGACGACCCCCCCCACCCCCTCTCAAACTTCCTTCCCGGGAAATATTCGATAAAGATATCTCGGGAGAGTCGTCTCTTTCAATAGAAATCACATTACTGTAAAGCATCTGCATCCAGCCTGCACTGTTTCTTCGGCGTGCTTTATTATGACAGCCCTGCTACTACGTATTTTGCCAATAAAAGTGTGTGACAATAAACTTCGCATTTATTATTCCTGTAATTCTGCGTTCCATTAATCCTTAACAGACTTACCTTAACTACGGTGCATGGTGTCAGAAGTGGGACAAGAACCCATGCCCACATATATGGACAAGAAGTATAGTCTGCTCCGATGGTGTTCCAGTACCAGCTAAACCGCACCACGGTCCATCTCCTCCCAGGCGGACAGTGGTCTCAAGAAAAACGGGTTGCACCTATATGCTGCCGCAGCTGCTTCGTTACGATGCAGTCTTTAATGAAATAATCTCAACTTTCATTCTCAGGCCTTATGTGATTCTTAAGGAAAAGAAGAGAAAATTGAGCCCCGTAACTGTCGGCATTAGAGTGCGACACCTCAACAGTAGCTCACGATGGATGAGGGTAAGGAGAGATTCAAAGGTTAGGATTAAAGGTTTAGAGATATAGAGGGGGAAGGAGAGAGCGTGGCGCAGGGACAGCGACACCCAGAAGGAGGGAGAAGACAGGAAAGATGGGCACGGCCGCAGGAGTCCGAGGACGGGGCACCACCCATTGAGAGCTCTTGTCGGCGACAGGAGATGACATAGCTAGAGCCACTAGGCCAGAGCTGCGCTGCCGTCTGAGATCGCGGAGGCACAACTGGTCAGCACGAAATCTAGAGAGCGAGTCTCTCAGGCCTTACTCGCAGAGGATGTATAGGGCAGGCGTTGTTCGCGCTCCCTTTAATATAACTCTCCCTGTTACTTGTCCTGCGCCAAGGCAACGCCTCATAGAAAAAGTATGCCTGGAACGTGGCTGTCTCTTGAATTGAGAGCATGCCGCTGGCACAAAGTCTCGGAGGCCATGCCTCCTACCGCGTGTTGCGATCGTCCGCCGCGTGGGACCGCTCGCCTCCGTACCGCTCTGTCACGTGACATTACGCTCTGTCTCGTGACATAAAAGCTGCTCGGAGGCAACTGCGAGAGCATTGCTGTGTTCGCAGGGGGCGACCGCCACAGGCTTTCGCCTCCGTACCGGAGGGGGAGGGTAAAATCCGAGGGTGGGGTGGCGCGTTCGTGGCTCACGTTTCAGGCATAATTTTTCTAGGAGGCGTTGGCCAAGGTGATTAGAGGAGTTTATTTTCACGAACCGTGAACATCAATTACAATTCAACGGAACATCGTGATGGAACACAACATGTAATTACACACCAAAAAATTTGTACAAAAATATGTTTACTTTTGTACCGTAAATAGTAAACAACAAACACACAACGCAAGCGTACCAATGTATATGTTACGTATTCACATGACATTTCTGCCAGTACTAAACAAAAACATCAGCCTACCACAAGAAGGCAGGCAAGGTGTGTGTGTATGATCATAAAGAGTGGTAAACGACTTAGAGTACTTGGTATAGTCTACTATTGGAGAGCGTAAAGCCGCCTCGTGGGCCTTACACACTCCGCTGCGTATCAACAACACCGCATGTACACCATCGGAGAGATTGAGCAAGCTCCACCTTGTTCTCTGGCCTATGGTTTGAAGACAATGATGTAAACCACACACCAATCCGAAATTTTATCACGCAAGGCAGTTTGTATAAGTTTACATCTGATGAACACCATCAGCAGTAAGAAGAAATAGGAAGGAAAATAGAGGAAAAAGAACGGCAGGGAGGTTAACCAGCCTATAGGCAGCCGGTTTGCTACCCTAAGCATGGAAGAGGGATGGCGGAGATGAAAGATAGAGAGCCGAGAGGGAAGAAAGAAAAACAGCGCATTCGGCAGCACACGCGCGCAGTAACTCGCAAGTAAGGCTCAGTAGTGAAAGCAACTGTAGCGGCGAGAGAAGAGAGACGTGAGACGGCGTCGAAGGCGGGAGACGGGGCCGTGCTGATCTCGCCACTTTATTCCACGCCTGAAGCAGAGCCGCGGTGGCTGTCCACGTCCGACGCGCCAGGTGCGTTAGCTCGTTCTACTCCTCGCGCAGCTCGAGCTAGCACCAGCTGAGTGAGGGGCGCGGCGCGGTGATTGAGAAATGATGATGGTGATGATGACACTACAGGGCTCCCCCCCTAGTGCTTTGCGCGATTTGAAGGCACATGAAAAAAGAAAGAGAGCGACAAATGCTATATACATGAACGGCAATCCATAAAGTGTTCATTTGGCAAGTGCAGGTTGTCAACGTTTATGGGCCATCAGTAGGCAGTGTGTCTCTGGTGGGCGACTCTGGGAGAAGCGCCAAGGACGAAGAAGGAAGTGCCGGGTTGCTGTGTTCATAGACACGTCCATCCCACAATTACGCGGCGGGACCATTCGAATGCGCACCCACCGTTTCGAGTAGACGCGGCTGACAAACGTGTCCACAGCTGGAACTGTGGACAGGCGCTGAAGAGCTCGCGCAGGCAATGTGGGCGAAATAGTGTGAAGGATCGGAACGCACCCATGATGACCGAGCACTGAAGTTTCACAGCCACATCGGGGTCTCGGTCAGCGCACAGGGTGCCGAGCATGCTGTCGACAAGGAGCAGCGTCGCGGTCGTGCTGGTGCGGACGTCTCTGTCGATGAAGCACCGGCCTCCGCGTAGCACTGCGACCGGCATGCCGGGGCGTGTGGCCGAGTCGACGGATGCGGGAACGCCGTGCATTGCGGTTAGTCATGTGCACGGCAAGTGGTTGGCCCTTGCGTCGGGAAAACCTCGTAGGTGTTTGCGCCGTCTTGAAGGCCAAGGCTGCAACACATGACTGTTTAGCAAGAGGCTTGAAAAAGGGCCTCTCTGTACTATGCCGAACGTGACCACTTCGTTGGGATACTATCAAGGGCGGCAGATATGCAGTTAGACCGCACGTCGTCGCTGTTGTTACCAACGAGCCTGTGTGGTGGACTGCATCCGGTTCCAAATGCTCTGGGGAATAGTTGTGAAGCTCAGAAGACGTGAGCTTTGATGGAGGATCGGGTGGCACACCTGAAAGACCATCGGTTCTCCGCGCATGAGGGTTGGTGTGCAGCTCTGCATGATCGATGACAACCTCTACAGCATGTGTGGCTCATGTAGTCTGCTGTGCCATAGGCACGCCAGGTACGTCGTCCTCAGCCGGGTCAGTCATAGCCGCAGCCTCTCGGAAGTTTGGCTGTGGCTGACGGCTTACGACTTCAACTTCGGTGGCGGGAGACTGCGGGGCTGAAGATGGTCGCTGCTGGCAGGACGCAGAGAGCGTCGAGGTGGGTGGGGAGGCGCCTTCGGACATCGTCGACGCTGAAGTCTCCGCGACCAAGAGGCGAATAGTGAGCGTGAGGATATCCGTAGTCTTGGCAGACTCCGGGGCATGCGGCGATGAAGCCGTCGTGGAGTCTGACATGTCTGAGAAATCGTGGTCTGTGTAGGCCGGAGAAGACATGCGGGTGGTGAGAGTGCCCGAGGGACAATCGGCCGAGGACTTCGAAAAAATGCACCTCGTGGCGACCCGGTCGTTGGCTACAGGAACGTATTGAAGAAGCTCGTCGGATTTCGTGGCTGACTGGTCACGTGCAGCACGAATGTTCTGAACCTCGTCGGATGGGCATTCGTACGCAGGACTCGAGTTGATAGTGGCCGGACGAGATGTTGTAGGAGATGTAGTCGGGGAAGTTAGGTCCCGGTCAGTGAAGACTTTCGGGCCGGAGGGTACCGCACGATGCGACGCAGACGAAACCTCTGTGGTAGGTGAGGCCATATCTGGCAAGCACCGTAGAGCAGAGGTCATCAGAAGGCTGCTGGCTGGAGGTTGAAGTGCCAGAGAGATGACGCAACTCTACCGGAAGGGCGTCTTGAAGAATGGCGTGCATCAGCGGCTGGTCCGTGACGCCATTCAGCGCAAGAACGGCATCGAGCTGCATGAACCATACCTTGGGGTAGGTCGATTGGAACGGCGGCACTGGCGGGCAGAGTTGCGGGAACATGGCAGCGGGCCGCTCGGCGAAGGGCGTGTTCTCCGGGTCACCAATGTAGCGGGAGAGAAAGACGGGACGGCAGCCAACGTAGTCGTGTCGTTCTCTCGCCACTTTATTCCACGCCTGAAGCGGAGCCGCGGTGGCTGTCCACGTCCGACGCGCCAGGTGCGTTAGCTCGTTCTACTCTTCGCGCAGCTCGAGCTAGCACCAGCTGCGCGAGGTGCGCGGCGCGGTGATTGAGAACTGATGATGGTGATGATGACACTACACAACAATAAATTTCGAATCCTTACCAAAGAATTAAACACAGACATTTCGTAATTCATGTAGACTCATATCTCGGTGATTGAACTACACACGATGGCATAATTTAACATGTCAGCTCTGCGAAATGCAGACGTCGCGCTTCAGCAGATGACGTAATGAATGTCAGCTAGACGCTGGAAGTTGTCGCTCCCAATGAAGAGCATTATGCCCCATGGATTTGTCTAATTGGTTCATTAGACGCTGAGCTAGAAAACCAGTGTTTTGAAGTGACGCGAAACCATGACGTGGATAGGCGAGCTTGAAAGACCTGCAGCTCGCCCCATGTATAGCTTTCGCAAGCTAATCCCTTCCGTGCCCTCTTTGGTTGGCGATTGGGAGAATAACTCGAAGTATATGCATGAACATGTCATGCGCACAGGAAGCTATAGGAGCTCAGTACGTGCGAAAACCAGACCAAGCCCCCGAGACGTGATGCGGTGTTGTTTCAGCATTCTCTGCGCTTCGTCACAGTTACGCCGAATGTGTCCTGGCTGATCCCCAATTGGCTTTCAAGCTCGTCTCAAATGCTTATCGCAATGACACATGCAACTGTTGGCAATGTAAGAGCACAATCACCTACGCAGAGGAGTTATATCAGAGCACTATGAACTAGTTGTGCCTAGAGCTACTCTATATGCTACCTTTAGCTAAAGGTAGCATATACAGTGGCTCTAGTTGGGCTATTTATTCTGCTCGTAATTTTCAGATTCTTTGGATGCACGCCGACGAGGAACGCTTACTAGCGTTCAGCTGGAAATTTGACACGTTGCTGCGTCGCGCGGCGTTCCATATTTTGGCAAAAGTGATCGGGAACGCCTAGGGAGAGAATCGCACTCGTCATATTAAAATTATCAGGACACGATCGCTGGATTTCGTGCCGACCGGTTGTGCCCCCACGATTTCTGATGACAGCGCAGCTCTGGCCGACTAGACTCCCTCTACGCCATCTCCTGACGCCGACAAGAGCTCTGGCCTAGTGTTACCCCGTCCTCGGACTCTTGCAACCGTGTACATCTTTCCTATCTCCTCTTTACATCCGTCGTTTTCTGTCATTCCCTGTCCCTGCCCCTCGCTCTCTCCGTCTTCTCTCTATCTATTTACCTTTTAATCCTATTCTTTCAATCCCTCCTTACCCCCATCCCTCGTTAGCTTCTGTTGAGGTGTCGCACTCTGAAGCAGACACGTACGGGGCTCATTTTGCTTTTCATTTCCCTTTAAGAATCACATAGGAAGAAAAAGAAGAAGAATTATCAAATCTGATGAGAGAGCTCTTTTGGCGTGGGCCTAAAAAATGGCAGCATATCCACGAAGTGAATGATGCAGAGTGGGGCGAAGCATCCGTCCGTCCATGCGTCCGTCTGTGTGATCGCCCGTGCGTCCATTCGCCCGTCCGTGCCTGCGTCTGTTCATGCGTCCGCACGTACATCTGTGCTTCAATCCCTGCGTTCGTCCATGAATCCGCCCCTACGTCCGTCCATGCGTCCATCCGTCGGTGCAGCCATCAGTGAGTCCATCCATGCATCCGTCTGTGGGTCCGTTCGTCCATCTATTCAACACTCTAAGTACCACCATCTCGCATCTTTTCATCATATATTCCCGATATAGAAGTACCGCCGTCCAGCGGACAATCTAAGGACTAAACAAGAAGTGGCACACGCGCACTTTCTTGCGGCTTGCGCTTCGTGTCTACTTCCCACCTTTAACCACCTCGACTTCACGGTATATACTATAGTTCACTGTATTCATGGCACTGCGACCCAACGCTCGCTACACCTTTCTGAAACGAAGGAGGTTACGCCCTGCGAGTATGACATAGCAAGCTTTTCTTGTCACATGTTTCTTAATGTACATGCCAATGGCTGCTAATGGGGAATGAGAGACAGGAGAATTCGGCTTTTACTTCCTTACGGCTTGCGCTTCGTACCTACTTCCCATCTTTAACCACCATGGCATATACTACTTCACTGTATTCATGGCACTGCGGCTCAACGCTCGCTAAACATTTCTAAAACCAAGGAGGCAACACCCACCGAGTATAACGTCGTGACCATTTCTTGTCAGATAGTGCTCAATGTACATGCCAATGGCTTCTAATGGGGAATGAGAGACATGAGAATTCGGTTTTTAGCTAACGCGCACGCAACGAATTTTTTATTGTTTAACGACGCACAGGAGAAATCTCCCACCGGCACCATTTTGCAGGTCAAAACGTAAGACTGGTTACACATTACGACTACGAGGGACGAATGGGTGCCACTATAAGGAGCTTCGCCCCAAAAGCTTCGCCCGCTCAGACACTGGCTCGCAACTATCTGGGGCCATCCCTACGTGTCTTCTTGCCGGATAGCCAAATAAACCAAGGTCCCCAATCAACTGAATTACCATCTTTGTATCGAGCCCTTCTGGCATTTTACCAACGTTTGGAAGCTACGTGCCCAGAGATAGAGGTGGCCGTTTCTAAAGTGATGGACACAATGGCCGCCCTTCTACGGCCCTTGGTGCCCCAGCATCGTCAATCTGTAATGAACCACGCTTGGGAACCACTCACTGCCGCAGTGTTGCCAGGGCATCTCAGAGACTTTGTCTGGAGGCTGGGCTGGGGCTTGCTCCCCACGAGAGATCGGTTCAGCGATGGCAGGTGGTTCGCACTTCCACTTGCCCCAACTGCGTCATGGTAGAGACCAATCGACATGCGACGTTTGAATGTGTAGTTTCCCGCCGTTTTTGGCGTGCGGTTAATGCTGGTTTTCGGGGACAGGGTGTGCGAACTTTCGTGTCCAATGGCCGGTTTCCGCGTAGCCGCTTCTCTGCTCTGTTAATAGTTGCGGGGCGGTTCAGCCTTTGGAGAAACCAATGTGAGGCCGTAGCTGCCAATTGCCAACGGCGTGCTTTGTGGCCGATACTGGGGAGAATGAGACGAGAGATCCTCGCGTTCCTCTCCGAAGAGCTTTTCTTCTTCGGGGAGCAAGAGTTTCTGCGGCATTGGTCGTGCCCTTTCGTCAAGGTGGAACACGAAAGGATAAAACTCATTTTTCGACCGACTTGGTGCTAAGCAGCGCCTGTTGAGTTGTTTTATATGATTTCATTTGTTACATATCATGTTTCAATGCATCTATTGTATCGTTGTACCATTGTATCATGATATCGCATTGAGTTCTTGTGTACATATATGCCAACATTGTCATGTATATTAGAGCAAATGTCTTCACTGTAACGTAGTGATGTTAGTCGTGAAATATAGATGTACCGAAGTGTATGTGCCCTGTTACTGGAATGGTATGAAGCCTTTGTGATCTGTACATGCTGTAAATAATTTTTTTAAATAAAAGCCTCGAAAGTACAGGGAATACTTTCCTCCTCAGTTAATTCCGTTGTAAATGCTTAATACATTGCATATTCCATTGTAGTGATTTTAGCGTGCTGTGTGCCCCATTGTGTCAAATCCTTCTTACTTTGTGCTTTATGGATAGTATACAGAGTGTGGGGGAGGGGGAGTTAGAAAAAGTGGGTAACAATTTGGAGTACAGGGTACTCTACTATGGGAGAGCTTAAAGCCGTGGGCCTCGATAAAAAAACGGAGCGTTTTTGTAGTGCTTAGGCATTTGGCCACAATCTGAACCTGTGTAAAATAATACCTGCGCCCGAGTTCAACTAAAAGTGATCTTGCGAATATGTGGATACTCACCCAGCTGAATATTGGACTTCCAGTCACAAATAAGACAAAAAAAAAGAACTCAAATAAAGTAACAACGATTGCTGGAGTTTTACTCGTGCCTCATACAGCGTGTGCATAGTCGATTTGTGTCAAAAGCACGATTCGATTACGAGGCACGCTGTAGAAAATTGGGGTTTTCTTGAATAACGTTTACCACCTGGGGGTTCTTCAACACGCACCTAAATTTAGGTACATGGGTTTTCGCCATTTCTCCGCTATTCAAACGCAAAAAGGAATCGAACCCGCGCCCTCGAGCTTGGGAGCATGACATATAAGTGCGAGGCCATTACGAGGAGTTATGCGAAATATAATAAACTAGAGGAGGAAAATAAAATAAAACGAGACGAGTCTGTTGGTTGGAGGCCATAAAAGAGGCCGTAATTACAAGAAAAGTAACAACTTCTAATAAGCGGCTGATGAGTTATCTCCGCATACATTTCACCATGCAGTTCGCTCCTGTGATTCCCAATTTTACGACTTCAAAGTGCCCATGAAACACTTTATCTTACCCGCAATCTTAGAACGAGAACAAGTATATACCTAACAGTTTTCACGACTCAGTACCGCAATTAAAAGGGTGTGCCAGCAGATAAAACAAAATTAAAAGGCGACGCAAGAGAATAACAATTACGGTGAGAAAAAAAGCTATGCCATTGCTCATTAAGGTTCGTCCGTTTTTTATTACAGTAAGAAATGCTTTCGAGCATTACGATGCGGCGAAAAGATTACCAAGAAGGTGATGGTATACGGTAGCATACTACGCGTGGGTGTGCAGTGTTATACGGACATACGCTTTGAAATATGTTTCTTGCTCACCTGAATGTCGGGCTATTAGCGACGTACAGGCAGCCTCGTTACAGCGGTGATAAAGTGGTTCCTAACGGACTCGCAGGCGACTCGAAGTCGACACGGCAGGTGCGCGTAGGCGCCAGTACGTAATGGCCGTAATTAAAAGAGAGAGAGAGATGCCCACAACCCCGGCAATTATGAGAGCCTACATTACAGTAATATTTCATGTACTTTTCATCGTAGATGGGACGTTTTTCATTGACGCATGAGCCGGTTTTTACATCTTTGCTTTTCTATAGCAACGTTTTTTTTGTTACATCACTTTTTAGAAACGTTGGCACTGTTGTAATGCACGGACTACTCCTTTCTTCGGACGTGAAAAGGATGGCAACTAAAAAAAAAAGGCTGAAGAAAAAAAGACAGCTAGGCACAGTTTATATAAGTTCCTTCACATAGCATGAACATCACGACAGAGTACTGTCAGATAATACTATAGTTCTCAAGCGATGTAGTCGCACGTACACTATATACGCTGCAAATTAAACGACACAACATCCACTCAAGGTAAATTTAGAAAGTCCAGTCATGGGGGACGCAGAATGAAATCTCGCATGGAGTGACACAAAGCGCTACACTCTCGGCTGGATTCATATATGCATAAAATGTTTCTAAATAGATTTCCTTAATAGTGGTCATGTTAGTAAGGAATTCCTTAAGTGCTTCTTGAGTGCTTAAGTGGAATCTCTTAATAGGGCTCAACTACAGTTGAGAATTTCTTAAGTAGTGTGCGTTTTTGTAAGGTGCGTGTTGGCCATGGTGATTGAAAGAGCCAGAATGGCTCTATGGTGCGACCCAAGTCAGCCTTAAGTGCGTAAAATATAATTTGAAGTTATACGTGCGTATTTGAAAACGAAATGAGCCCACCATTGCGATGATTTTTTGTGCTGCGAGTTGATTGACAACATCGCTTTTGGATGACCTATATAGCGTTCCCTCTTTGTCGACTTTCAGAGCTAAATTAAAAATTATAATCACCTGTTTATGAGACAAAATCATGCTCGTTGCCACCGATGGGATGAACGGTCTTCTCATTTTTGCCACAATCAGAAAATTTTCACGAGTGATATACAGACAGTGCCTTTAAAGGGAGTCCGGAATTTAAGAGTAGTATTTATAGCGAGATAGTTCAGGAGCTCGTTTCCCAGAAATTTTGATGCTAATACAGAAATAATTTTTACTTATTCTATGTATTTGATACAGTTGAGCCCATGCTTGGGGTCATTACAAAGACGGTGTCACCTAAAAAATAGTATTCACACAATAAGGCAGTATTCAAGAGCACATAGCAATAACAGATGAATAATCATCACTAGGAAAAGAAGAAACAAACAGCAGTGACTATACCGATTAAAAATTGAGAAACAAATGATGGTACCATAAGGTTCCTAAGGCACCAGATCTCTAAGGATGCCGTAGCGCCATTTGGTGTCATATGCTTCTTCCATGTCAAGAAGCACACAGAGACAATACTATTTGTGGATAAACCCATCGCGGATGTATGCTTGAATGCGTACGAGATGGTCCGTAGTAGACCGGCCCTCTCTAAAACCGCACTGAAAAGGGTCAAGCAGTTTGTTGCTTTCTAGAAAATGCACAAGTCTTTTGTATATCATTTTCTCGAACACCTTGCACAAGCAGCTTGTAAGTGCTGTTGGACGGTAACTTGTAACTGCAGAGGGGTCCTTGCCTTCCTTTAAAATGGGCACAGCAATGGCTTCCCTCCACGTGGACGGCAGGTACCCGGCAGCCCAGATAGTGTTATAGAGGGCAAGTAAAGTGATTTCGGTGTCATCGGTAAGGTGTTTGAGCATGTCATTCATTATTCTGTCTGGTCCCAGTGCTGTGCTGTGGCACGCATTCAAGGCCGCCCTAAGTTCGGCAATGTTGACTGGAGTGCTATATTGTTCGCTTGTTTTAGACCTCAACTCAGGTGTTCTGCGTTCTGTCATTTTTCTATATTAAAAAAAAATAGATTTTGTGTAGTGCGCGGAACTAGAGATGCGCTCAAAGTGCTTGCCAAGATTGTCTGCCTGTTGCTCCAGTGTGTCTTGGCTCACCAAAGGCAGGGCATGTGCTTGCTGCCCCTTAAGACTTCTGAGGCTACTCTAGACTTTCTTTTCATGGGTAGAAGAATGAATGCCAGAGAGAAACTTGACCCAACTCTCCTTTCTTGCCTGACGTCGTGTTCGTCTACCCAGTAATTTCACTTTTTTTTTTAATTCGACGAGGTTTCCTGCATTAGGATATCGCCGCAGGATGCCCAGGGTTTATTTTCTTTCAAGATATCCCACCTTACGACATCAACGGGAGCAGAGCTCACAGCTCTTCGTGCCGCATTGCAAAAGCATAAACGACCAACAGCCACAAAAATGGACAATTTTCAGTGACTCAAAGGCGGCACTGCAATCCCTTTTATCACCTTTACGCTACGGCCCGTACGAACAGCTGTGATGTGAGATTGCAGAAAACACTCACCAACTCATTGAGGAAGGACATGAAATAGCCTTTCAATGGCTCCCAAGTCATTGTGGAATAATTGGCAATGAACGGGCCGATCGAGCTGCCCGTTCTGCCCATACTGAAAGCGATGAAATATCAATTCCGCTTTCCAGAACTGACGCTGCACGGAAACTCCGCATGCTTGCTCGCAAGCGCACCTCGCCACAATGGAACGAGTCACATTTCATCCATGCACGGTTAGGTACTTTGGACCCGACTCTTAGTCTTCGAATTCCTCCGGAATTACGCCGACGAGAGGCTACTATGCTATGCAGACTATGGCTGGGCGTCGCATTTACCAATGCGTACGCGTTCCGCATAGGAATGACCGACACTGCTGCATGCGACCATTGTGGCAGTGATGAAACAACTTGGCACATTCTGTGTGAATGCCCACAATACTGCTCGCAGAGACAGTCACTCTGCAATGCACTAGATGAACTGGACAACCAGCCTCTTTCGGAAGAAAGAATCCTGCGCTGCCGACAGGACTTTATGTCGCAGAAGAAGGCTGTAAAGGCGCTCCTGCGCTTCTTGCGTTCAACCGGCCTGTCCAAACGACTGTGATCGGAACTCCCTGAATGTGTGCGCATGCGTTTTTTTTCTAATTTATTTTTATCTCTATTTCTATCCTCTTTCCGACCCTTTTCCCCACCCCCGTACAGGGTAGCAAACCAGTTCATCTAGGTTAACCTCCCTGTCTCTTCCTTTTATTTATTTCTCTCTCTCTCTCTCTTATCCACCAGAAAACACGTAGTTGACATGAGTGACCATTTGTTCGGGGGATACACTTTTCAGCAGCTTCTAGAATAAACGTACTGAAGAACGCTACCGCGCAATCGATGTCAGGATCAGTGATAAAGGAACGAGTTAATAGTGTTGATTCCTTAGACTTCTCCCAGTCAGCGGATGCCATTTTACAATTATGGTATATGAGGAGGAGAGTCAAGTCATCTTGTCCACTTTAACATAGCAGGAAAGTGACCACTGCCGTACGGATTCTTGACCACGTTCCATTCTAACTCGGTGAAGAGAGAGGGAGAACCAAGCGCCAAGTCTATCGATGAATGTGAGTTGTGATGAATGTTGTAATAGGTGGGCTGCTTTTTATTGAAGAGGCATGCTCCGGAACACACGAGGAATCGCTCTATCAGTCGGTCTCTCGCATCGCAGCAGGCGTCCCCTAACAGAGTGTTGTGAGCATTGCAATCACCAACAATGTAGGGTGCCGGCAGCTGATCAATGAGGTGATAGAAGTCTGTGAAGTTAAGTAGGTAGTTTGGTGGTATGTATAGTGAGCGCACAGTGACCAGTTTGTCAAATAGAATGACATGGACTGACACTACTTTGAGCGCCGTCTGGAGATTAAGAGGCTTTGTATTGTATTGTGTATTTATTTTACTCTCAATCGCACATAGCTTTACAGAGGAGAGTGGGGTACACAAAAAAATTATGACCAAGAGCAAACACAGTAACTGCAAAATAATAAATATTACAAGACTTGCAAGTTCGATGTTATGCAATACACTGAATGTACGCGCAAATATCATCGCAAAGGTGGGGGAAGCAGAGTACAAAAATATATATGTACAATATACACTTCACGTTCATTACGTAAGTAATTCTGTATTGTAGATGAAAACAAGTCATGATTTTAGATGGAAACCATGTCCGAGGGAAGGTGGTTTCTGTCGTTGGATATGCGTGGGAGGAGGGAATGATGAGTGTGTTAGTGCGGCAACTAATGACGTCTACCTTGTGTTGATGATTTAAACGGGCTGAGTAATAGGCAAGACACAGATTTTTCTACTATTTAGCTACACCACCGGAAGAAACAGTTGCCTCATCACGCTGCTTGCGGAACATAGCATATTGCCGCAGAAAGTTTGTGATGTCTTCAGATGTTTTTCTTAGACACACAGCCACTTGGGATTGTGTTTGTGTAAATTTCGGTAGCTTCATCGAGATTGTGGAGAGGAACCCTAACATTTCAGTGCATTATTGGTGTAGCAACTTTAAATGAGGTTTTGTGCTCTGAGTCGAAGTGGACAGCTTTAGCTTAGGAGGCTTTTTCAGGCCCCCTAATACGTTTTTTTGGCGGGCTCCTTAGATCCACGCCGATCTTTCGGGGTCTGAGGTGCTGATAGACTTTGCGATGTGTCCATCGTCTCGGCAGAGACGTTGGACGCCCTCTCGTGGTGTCCACGTGTGGGTGTGAGAGACTTAGGGCTCTCTGCCTTGGCAAGATGGCCCGGGAGCTGCAGACCCACAGGTCTGCATGTTCGTTGGTGGTGGAGCAGCATGGTCAGCTTCCGCTGTAGGTGTGGATGATGTTGCGGGGCTAGAGGTTGCTCGCGGACCACTGTGCGTGAACCGCGCAGATGCAAACGGCCGTGGTGGCGCCACCACCGTTAGTGCCGCATTGGCATAAGAAAGTGGGACGAATGAAAGCCTGTATCGTGTTTCTTTGTATAAGATGTTTTCGTTGACCTTTAGTGTTATACTTTCCTTCTCTCTCTTCCACGCAGGGCAAGAGCGAGAGTAAGCAGGGTGATATCCGTTACAGTAGGAACAGTGTGGATCAGAGGTGCACTTCTCCACTTCATGTTCCTGAGACCCACCTTTTGCCTGTGACATGCGGCCACGGCAGCTCCGTGAGCCGTGACCATACTTTTGACACTTGAAGCACTTGCGAGGGTTAGGTATATATGGTCGGACGCGCATCTTTATGTACGCTGCTTGGATACGTTCTGGAAGTGGGGCAGTATCAAAGGTGTGGATTAAGTGCTTTATTGGTACATCCTGGTCATTGCGCATTATTTTTTATTTTTCGCACTTGGATGATATTCTGTCCTTTGAGTCCATCAAGGAGTTCAAATTCTGTGAGGTTTAAGAGGTCACTGTTGGATATCACACAGTGGACTGTGTTCAAGGACCGGTGGGCTGTTATAGATATAAAATTATACTGCCGAAAGACGCCAGAGATTTCCACTTGTCCTATTTGGTCTTGTGCTTAAGTTCTAGAAGAATGTCTCCATTGGCCGTTCTTGCGGCTTTGGAATCAGGTCCGAGGGTGTCTGTAAGACACTTCGAGACTAAGAAAAGTGACAATGATCTTGCTGTTATGTCAGGACATTCGGTGTGGTTGATGTGGAAATGGGGGAAATTTTCAGTGTTCTTTGCAAGAAACTGGAAGCTTACTTCGGTGCACCCTCTTTTATAAAGAAGGCGATTTGGAAGTTGTCAAAAGAGGTTAACCCATGAAAAATGTTTGTTTTCAGTGGTGAGTCCAGTCACCCACCATCGAGCTCAACACGGTGAGGCTGCAGAAACCCGCAGGTATCGCAAATGCCAGCTGTACGAAGCTACTATAACCCAATATAGCATTTCGAGGTTGGCTACTGTACTCTATAGGTTAACCCTTTCCACCAGGAGAATCAGAAGTCCTTGAGGAGTAGAGATGATAAGAAAGATTAAAAGAGAGAGAAAGACGAAGATGTGGGGAGAGAGAGAAACAGGAAAAGGTGAGCGCCGGTGTCCAGTGCCGTCTACGTGAAGCCATGGCCAAAGAGGTGTGTTGCCTCTGCCGGGGGGCCTTAAAGGTCCAATCACTCGGCGTCGGCTCAACCCCCAGGATCCCGTTTTTCCCGGACACGGCTCAGTCACGCATGGCTAGGCATGGGAGAGGTCGAACCCCCCCCCCCCCCCACCCCGTTAGCTCAAGTCCGTGGTGTCGATAAAAAAAGAAACAATTCGTCACACTAATCGGCTCTAATTAACTTCGACAGAGCAGTGGTGAGATATATTCTTTTCGAAGAAAATTATTTTCCGGAAGCAGCAAATGCTTTCACTGGTTTTAAAGTTGGCTTACTCCCATCCATAACTACATCAACAAGTCACAGCAGGATGAAAGCATCAAAGTGATGTTGAGTATTATAGGGGCCCTGTTCAGTGCTTGCCTGCTCTGTAATACCGCGGCACGAAACGCGAAAACGTCGAATAGGCGACCTGCACCGCAAAGAGCTTACAGGAAAATTTATAACAGCGGTAATGTTGTCAAAATTTCACTATGTTGTAACATTGCCTCATACAACATTCTCGCGTAAGAGCACAATTGAGTGATCACTGTTGTCACCGAAAACTTCACCTTACTTAATGGGGCTCGCCCCCCCCCCCCCTTGCCCTCCGGCTGATACGCGTGTGAGTGTTTAGAAAAAGTCATTAATGATTCAGAGTACTAGGTACTCTACCATGGGATACGCGTATTTGTGTGTTTAGAAAAAGTGGGTTACGATTCAGAGTACTAGGTACTCTACTATGGGAGAGTTTAAAGCCGTCGCGTTGATCGTGATTCAAGATAACGATCCACCCTTAACGGAACCAAAAAGTACGTAACCCCTGCCTTCACTGCTTTTTTATTTGAAAACGCAGGCGTAATTAACTGTCATTATTTATAACACCATCGACAACGTGTTCAGCTGGGCAGGTTTGCAAACTGCTTTCCAGACGCATACCTTGCGTTAGACAAGTGTTAATAAACCGAAGGTGACCTAAATGAATCCAGAGCTGTCCACTAATGCGGGTCTCATTATCAGACTGCTGTTCCGGCGCAATAGGACTTAGAACTTCTCGTTAATTTGATGCAGATTGTGACGCGCAGCCACACCAGCGGTCAGTTCCAGTACACCGTATACCCGCGGCTCGGTGGATTCCCGATTCCCGAAGCATGTTGCATCTTCGCGACCTCTGTCGGGCAAACTTTGAACCCCCGAGCAAGAGCGCGGCGCTTTGAGTTGGCGGGCAGTTTAAACAGGAAACAGAGGCGAAATAGCAGGCGAGGCGGTAAAACGAGTGTTGATAAATGAGTGTCATGTTTAGCACACTCTGAGGCATACAGTCTTCAGTAAGCTTTACACGAACCCTCCGCAGCGTGTCCTCAAACAGTGTGATTGACGATAGCGCCGCGTTGCTTTGGGTTCCATTTCCGAGACGATAGCCATGCATGCCGACATACTGTCAATGTCTACCGAGGTATCATCTCGGCAACAGCGCCCAGCGCTTCGCAGCTGGCATCAGTCAAAAATAGTCCTGGTCACGTGTCTGAGCGTTCGTGTTTAGCTTTCTGAGGACTGCACAGTACTCACGCAATGAAACGCGCAATGTTATAGCTAAGTAACACTCGTTTTGTCGCTTCCAGTGTCTCCAGCTCGTGTCATATTGACACGATTCACGCTCGAGCATCGGAGCAAACTGTACTATTAGCTGTTGGATTCGCATCGACAAGACAAGGTTATCGGTAGCAATTGCTAATTGCAGCCATCACATAAAATAAAACGCGCGTCTTCTCGAAGTGAATCATGACGAGTAATCCAAGCTCAGGTATCGTGTGGGACGTGTGTGTGAGTAACCATACATTGCCCGAACGTTGCTCCATTCAATGTAACGTGAGTGACATAAAGTGACGTAAGGTGCCATATTACCTACGTTGAAGTCAACGACTCCTATAAAAGTTTTTTTTTTTTGCTTGTAGGTGTTCTGTATTCAGCCACTTTTATGATTGTTATTCGTCTATTGTAAAGTTTTTATTGTTCACGGATACACATATGTTCCCACTATGGCAACGATTTTTCATATAGTATGACAGCGGACACTGAGAGCCGACGACAAAGCTAGGTCCTAAAGTCCATAGGTGTACGTTTAAGTTTTGTGCTTGTTTGTATTGTTCTGTCATAATTATGATGTATTGTTAAATCTTCCTTTGCGTCTTGCATCCATGAGTCTCCCTGTGACGGACACTACGGACCAACAGCACTCAGCTCTTAAGTGCTTCGCCCCTAACAAAATGTGATGCGTGTCAGTAAATGAGTACTGTAGCACCCCGTACTGTAGTACCGATCAGATGTACTACTGTACCAGTTCGCTCAAAGCTTAGGGATAAAGAAAGACATTTTTTTTTGCAAAATGCGAGTACAAACAGTCAAATTTCATTCACAACAGTGTTTTCAAACACGTGGTTGCTCGAAGATTTGAAATGCTCAGTTCAGCAGCCTTCGACCCCACAGGCGTCAAGATTAGAGACGATCACACCGAGGGCAATATTCAACGTGGCTTTACTGGGACTTCAAAATAATTTATTGTTATCTATTTACAGTATACTGCAGTCAAAAAGGACCATGCAGGTGGGAAATTATGAAGTGGCACGTTTGCAAGCACAGGGGCGTTACTAGCACACTGCAAATGTGGCGTTACTGATTACCGTTACGTTTATCGCACGATCAATATCAGAGTTTTCCCTGCCATCATATGCTCGCCTCTGCTACGCAAATTATATAAGGTGCTCAGTATCCTTAAATTCAGCTCTGCAATACATAGGATTATGTTGTATTATGAGATGCGTACAGAAGAACAGTTAAGTGGTCATGCTTGAAATGCTAGGTAACACTGTTGCTAAATATTGCTGTGCGTCTTGCCGGTCTTTTTTGCAGGTGGAACTGTCGAACGACAGCACTCATTCACGTCGGTTATAGCCCACTCAGATAAGCTTTAGGCTTCCGATGCGCCCATCGTATGAGGCAGGATATTATCGGACGCATGACACGTGTGCGCATATCTTTTATGATAGCCCGGTGCCTAAATACTGGTAGCACGTAAGTTGCAGAAGCCGTGCATGTACTCGCCGCTTCGGTGCGGCTTGTTTCTTCGTATCTTGTCCAAGGCACAAGTTTGCCTAATTAATAATAAAGCTTTCTTCCAGCGCCATCGCCTCCTGTGGATTTTGGTGAAATAGACGCCTCGTGACAATAATAACTCTACGACAATGCTGGTACCAGGCTCTATCCCCCCCCCCCCCCACTTCTCCTTTCAACCCTGAAATTTAGATGTAGGGGAATGGTTTACTGAAAATAAATGTTGAAAATAAGTTTTTTTTTTGTGAAAAAAACATCGAAACTGCCATCGACATTCTCATGTCAGTGCGTAGCACCGAGTGAAGGAACTTTCTGTAATACTGAGGTTGAACACATGAACCAGACCACGACGTCTACCAGTCGAACTATAGCGACCTCCGACTTATCTAAAGAACGCCATAATGAGCGAGTCGTGGTGACGATAAAGCAAAGATGTGCTTGAAACATTCTCTGCCGCATATCACTTGCAGTTTTGCGTCCTCTGTGGGAATGCAGATAATACCGATATTGTGTATCTTGCCGGATGGTCGAGACGAGTTGTGGGAGTCATCAATTAACTCGATCGCAAAACAGTCACGACAGAGAAAAGCTCGCGTTGTCGACAGATAAAGTTGGCCTACGACGTTATAGTGAATGCGGTCACTGCATACGACGGCAAAACTTGGTGCTAACCATTTGCTGCAGTGCAGTGTCGCGAATTACGTCTGGAAAGTATATACGAACAGTCTTGCTGTTGCCTTCTTTTTTTTTTTTTACGCACCAACACAAAGGAAGGGAAGAAATGCGAGGAAGGATAGAATAACGTGTCAGACACTTTCTGTATTCGTAAAGAACATTTCTAAAAGAGAGTAGATGCATGGTGACGTTCACCGATTACAGTTTCTTTACAAGTAATTGCACTGTTGATACAGTTATCGGACGTAATGTGAAGTTTAGCTGCGAATTACAACGCAACCGTTTGATCACGTATGTGGAAGTTTTACGGCATATCATAAAGCACATGCACAAAGAAAGTTAAAATGACTCCATTTGCTAATATGAGTTGCCTAGCAGTGGGATACACAACTTTACAAGCCCCAATAAAAAACTCTTTCGTTTACGTACTGTTCAGTGTGATCTCCTAACTTTAAGAGACGTTTGGAACAAACCTACGCCAACTCTCCTTCATAGCTACCATCATACGAACATTTCATATCAAGAAACACGGTCATTTTTTGGAGCATTTAAAATAACACGAGTTTTTTACAACCCTAACCACCATGCGTGTATACAATAAACTAAGTTGTTTTTGTGACAGTAGACTAACTTTGTGCCTCCGGCAGTGCTGTAATAGCTGCACGTATTTTCCCAACGTGGTGCGCGGAAGGCAGTTTGACTTATTCGAGAAGCAGCAGCTTTGCTCCAGCTTCAAACGGAGACTGCGCACATACCTGAGACTGATGATTGTCGAGTGTGCTCAAGGTACGGGTGTCGAGGTTCGCGGGTGTGTCATGGCCACGTTGAGTCCTCTGAAGTCATCCTCCGCATTCTTTTCATCCTAATCTTGTCCAGGTCATCATCGAACAATCATACTCAGTTACACACAATCACACAAATAGAGGCCTTGTTGCGATGACTCGTTCATCTACCGATAATATTGCGTTTGCCACAAAGAGATCGATCACGATCGGTTACTCTCTAACTCAAGCACACTGCTGGAGCGTTGTCCTCGCGAAACACCCTTTCCTCTTCCGTGGGCACCGCTAAGGACTCGCGTGTTACGCTTGTCGAAAAGTGGTCACGGGCTCTTACTTTCTTCAACCTGTAAGGCTTATCAAATGATTCCTCGTTTCATGTGCCCACCCACTGCGTCAGTTCTTTCGTTCCCAGTGTGCACCGCTCTGTGTGTGAGTGTCGTGTTTAAGAATTCGTTTCAAATCGCGAGATATGAAAGCACACGGCTGCCGATCCAGTTCCACTGTGGGCGAAGTGTCGAAAACACACACTTGTTTTGGTTAGAACTTCAGTCACATCAAATGGATGGATAGATGAGGTTGCACCTTCTGATGGTGTGGCGGCTCACGTCATGGAGTCATAACTGATAATGCAGTACTAAGTCCACGTATACTGAAATAATAAGTGACAATTTTGCTTTTCTTTTGGCTATCAGTTAGATAAGTTCCTATGGGTTATTTCTAAGTTGCTTAAAATCCGTTTCGTCTTTGTCCCGTTAATAGGGAGGCAATCGCCGGGATGATTTCAAGGGCTGACGTATCTGCCCCCCCGAAACACACCACGAAAGCACGGGCACTTTAGTTTTGAATCCACCCATAGAGTAGCAGGGGTTGAACTTTGTACAGTATTCAATAAATAAATAAGTAAATAAATAAATAAATAATGAGTATTACTGCCCGTAACTTTTTTAGCCAGGGCCTCATCAAGTGCATGACACCCACGGGATGGCTTCATGCTCTCCCATAGCAGAATACCCCTAATTAACACCGAATACGTTAACTCTACGTTAATAGGTTAACTAAATAATTAACAACTTTACGTAAACACACCCCTTGGTGGCCAGCAAACGCCGGTTGCAGTCCAAAGGTTTCGTCAAAGCCGAATATTGTTAAAAAAACAAACTATATTCTAAGATAAGGCAATACAAACAACATGCGCACTCGGCAGTCATTAAATACCGCTCAACTGACAAGGTACTCCAATACATTCAAAATAATCGAGCACAAACAACAACTCGCGCAACCATGAATTCTCATGCATTAACTATCCAAGAATACTTTAATACTAGAAAGTTCACAGAACGTATTCAGTCCAAAGTTCTTGGAATTGCACTTGAACACTTTTCTTCCAATAAACCCTCCCAAGAAATCCAGCGCTCGTTTTCGTCTTAATCGTCCGAGGTTCCTCTTCAGTGAAATGCTTTTTAAAACGTGTCAACGCTTCAACACTTCGACTGACAGCACTTTAACGACAAAAATTATTTGCCAGTATCACCATCGGACACTCTCGAGCGGCCACTACTGGACCCTCCTTCGTCCACTGGTGGAAACACACGCCGACTTTGTCACATCTGCTCGCCACGGTATTCTCAAAGCTTCCAGTCTTTTCGTTGGTGAGCCGCAATGCCAAAGCTGGGGAAAGGTATAGACCTTTCTCGTAGCTTGTGCGTTCCGTCACTACACGTTGTGGTGCCACGCTCGTTTGCTTCTACGTCATTCTGGAATTCGCGCGGCGTTACATCCGAGAAGGTTGCCGCTGGTCATTTCGTGGAGGAGAGGAGATGAGCGGGCGCAAATTTCGATGCTCCTTTCTTCGTCGCGCTGGCTTCTGTCACATCTGATCGGCGCCTGGTTTCCACGTATCAGTTAAAAATCGAAGACGCGTGCTTTCTTCAGCGGTCGTTTGTGACAATCATTATGGGCCAATGCCTTGAACTGTACGGATATGCATGGAACTCGGCTGCTGACCCAAAAGTCGTGGGTTCAATTTCGGCCGCAGCGGTCCACGATATCGCTCGTCCACGATATCGCCCGTGCTCAAATTACTTAAGCCCGTGTACTGAGCGATGTCAGTGGGCACCAGATAGACGAAATTTCCGAAGCCCTCCCCTACGTCATCTCTCATTATCGTATCGTGGTTGTGGGAAGTTAAACCCCAGTGATTAGATCAAGACATGCATGAAAGGGCATCGCCCCGCCTTGTTTCAACGCGGCAAAGCACTAAGCGCCACCTTCAGGACTTTGCAGAAATCCACCAGTGACAGATCACCAGTCACACGTGGTCCGTACCACTGATACGCACAGTTCTCGGGACTGCCCACATTCTAAACTTTGCCTCGCACTAGTTTAGTCGCTAACATACGAACGGTTGTGACGCGTACGGCACCAGAAATTCAATATTGGGACGTACGTAATATAAGTATATTGTCTTCAACATTGTTAGACGCAATTTTTCAACGTGTAAAGTGAAACCGACTCGGTTGCTTGAGTGAAGCAGCCAATACGGCTTTTCTGAGAGTTAAGAGGCACATGCGATTGCACCACCATCGACGAGACAGTGTTGTTCCGTTCGAAGAACTGGAGGGACCACACGGTAACGTTGCAAACACGTCGTCGCCACCCAAGGTACCATGGAAGGGAGCGACTCGGATCTTTTCTTGGTCAGCGACCACATTCAGCGACACCACTCTCTTCCCGAAACGTCTTCGGACTCGAGGCTGCGGAGCAGGGGCAACGTGAGCAGCACGCCCAAGCGGGCCGGCAACGGAAGCAGGTGTCGAGTCACAAACACAGACTGCCACACCGACCCGGTGCCCAGAAAGCGTCCACGGACGTCCTTCTACGAAGACCACGGTCCGAACCCTGTCACACCCGCCAGACATCTGCCGACGCCAATTAGACCACGGGCATCGTCTTCCGAAATAGCCACCTGGTTTGCCGGCGAGTCGAAGCACATCAGCCTGATCAGTGGTCATCCGTGGATCAACGGTCCCACATCAGGAGAACATGCTACGGGTCTTGTCCATAGTCTTGCCTACAGCAGCGGACCAATCTGTCGGATTTGCCACGAAGGTACGTAATTTTGGTTTCCCTGTGATGCTTCATTGGTTGCGTTTGCAATGAATTCCATTGAAAGATAGCACGAGCGTCTTCGCATGCATGAAGGAGCAAAGTTGACTTGCATGCTTGTTATCAGACGCAGTGCATGCGCCTCGTGTTTCATTGTGTCAGTCTCGTAATGTGTACGTTGTTTTCCTTACGATGAACAAAAATAAACTATATATGTGTTAATCAAATGTATGCTATGGAGGAGGATTGATTGCTTTTTGAAGGTGAAGCGTTTCAAAAGTATACATTCCGCTTGTTGTATGCGATCCTACTTGCCTCCGCACAAGTCTCGTACAAGGGGCCAGTTCATGAGTGAATCGTAGTCGTCAATCAGATGTGTTTGCTTCAACCAACTAGCATGCTTAAAATTTTACATATTTGATCTTCTAAACACATTTGATGTTCTAAGGCAGGCATCGGCCACCGGCGGCCTGCGGGCCAGCTTTAAGTGCTCCCCCCCCCCCCCCAGGCACGATATAAGAACGACCCCCTCAACCCTCCCGTGTCACTTTTCATCTGAAGACTGATTTGACAGTTTTGACCTCAAGGAAATGTTTTCGCACACTACCTTTGTTTGTAAATCGTTACCACATGATATGGGCGTACGAAATGAATACAATTTTTATTTCACTTTAGGCCTTACTGTCTCTTTCCAAGATTTTTATAGTTGCCTGCAACCCCCCTCTATACTTATCGTGCAATCTTGGCCCTTCGCCTCAAAATATTGGCGGCCCCTGATCTTAGGTATGAGGTTCCTGTGATTCCTGGTCCATATAAAGTACATTTGCCCAAATTTATAACTACTGTGTGCAGCGGTGACTTTTCCTATGCCAGCGCAGTTTGATGAAAAAGCTGCAAAGAAGTTGTCTTTTGGTCATGTGCTTTGTGAGCGGGCACTTGTCCTCATACTCTTTGGAACTTTATTCAGTATTATGGCGAAGAAAACTGCTGCTCTTGAACAATATATAGATTTGGGCGACTGTACAGCATTCGAAAGAGCATTTTTATATAGCGTGACCTTGCTAAAACTGTTTACCAATAAACTCGATCAGATTCACTTCTTCTTACAGGTGACCAGGCCGGACCCCTGTCGTCGTACTGCGCATGCACGGGGACCATGGGAATGCTTCACTCATGCTGCCTGGAGCGCTGGCTCGCGACCAGCAACGCCGTCTCGTGCGAACTGTGCCACGAGCGCTTCCCAACGACGCGGGTGCTACGAACACTGACCGAGTGGTACCGAGAGGCGCCGGACCACCGCCGAGCGCTTGTCGCCGACGTCATTTGCTTCGTCATGCTAAGTCCGATAGCGGGAATGGGACTGGAACTGTGCATCCAGGGGCCACAAGACAGACGACGACCAAACAGATTATACAGGCGGGCAGCCTTATCTTGCTGTCGTTGCTACTGATAACCGCCTTCCTCGTCTGGTCCTACTTCACGGTCAGATACCATTATCGTTGCTTCCGGAAATGGCGGGAAGACAATGCCACGGTCATCCTGGTGCCGCGGGATGACGTCATGATTGACCTAGAGGGGTCCCCACCTCGAAGTTGATTCATTGTGCGATCTCTGTTTTTCCTTTTAGCTTGCATCTTTAACTTTCTTTTTACGAGTTCTTAGGCCTGTGCTGGAGACTCATATGCGCGGAGCGTTGAAAATACATTTTACTTAAGACAGCGCTGGTGAAATAAAGTTTTATAATAGTAATTCAATTTTGTCTGTGTTTTTGTGCGTAAGGGGCGTACACGTTCGAATCACATGTTCTTTTTATTTAGTCTAACAAGGAATGTTTAAAAATTATCTTGTTTGTTTATGTGGTACGTGACGGAAACGATGCGGTTACGGTGCTCGGCTGCTGGCGCTAAGGTAGCGAGTTCGATTCCCGGTGGCATATCGACGTAGCCGAAATGCCATACGCCCGTCTTCGCTACGATGGCACTACACTTTAAGGAACCCCAGATGGTCCAAATTGCCAGATCCCTCAGCTACGGCATCAATCGTACGTGTATCATGATTTTCAAACCTTAATATCACTAGTTAATATGGCTGGCACGATAACTTTCTTGATAAAGTCAAGGCATGTACAACTGGGTACGTGAACTTCGAAGGCGCTTCACACGCCGCATGGTTCTTCAAATGTCCTGAAACTCGGTGTTCACATTCTTGCAGACTTCCCCAGTGGACAACTAGTGGTCATTTAATTTTATTGTGCTGCATATTGCTGCAGAGGATCATTTTGCTTGACACACTGCCATATTCCGCGATCGTTTGGGGTTCCGCGTTGGAGGACCCGCGCGAAAAGTACTAATTTTCTTCGCTTGAAACGAATAAAACCGAAAAACTAACTGCGCATGCATTCTGGGCCCAATAGTTGATTCTCCTTGTGCAAGTACTGACTGAAATAAATAAAAGATCGATACAGGGGTGTTAACCTAGAACTAGTTTCCTACCCATTATAGGGTGGGGAAATGAGGGTTGAATAGAGGATAGAGATAGAGAGATAAAATTATTTAGAAAAAAATACACACGTACACACATGCAGGGAGTTGTTTGGAGAGGCCGGTTGAACATAAGAAGCACAGAAGCACCTTCACAGCCTTCTTCTGTGATATGAAGTCCTGTCGGTAGAGCAGGATTCTTTCTTGCGAAAGAGTCTGGCAGTGCAGTTCGTCTAGTGCTTTGCGGAGTGACTGTCTCTGCGAGCAGTATTGTGGGCTTTCGCGTAGAATATGTCTAGTTATTTTGTGAATGTCACAATGGTCACATACAGCAGCGTCGGCCATTCCTATGCGGAACACGTACGTATTGGTAAATGCGACACCCAACCATAACCTGCACTTCATTGTAGCGTCTCGACAGTGAAGGTCTGGAAGAATTCGAAGACTGAGGGTTGGGTCTAAGGTACATAATCGTGCGTGGGTGTAGTGGCTCGTTTCATTGCGACATTAAGCGCTTGCGAGCAAGCATGCGGAGTTTCCGTGCAGCGTCGGTTCTGGAGAACAGAATTGATATTTGATTGCTTTCAGTATGGGCGGAACGGGCAGCTCGATCGGCTCGTTCATTGCCAATTATTCCACACTGACCTGGAAGCCAATGAAAGGTTATTTCATGTCCCTTCTCGCACTAAATAACACAGTCCTTTATTCTCTTACTTGGAATGTAATACAGAGTACCTTGGAATTATGCCATGAAAGCTGAATGAATTTCCGACAATGCGTCCTAATTTGTGATGAATGGATTGATTGATATGTAGGATTTAACGTGCCTAAACCACCATATGATTATGAGAGACGCCGTAGTGGAGGGCTCCGGAAATTTCGACCACCTGGAGTTCTTTAATGTACACCCAAATCTCGGCACACGGGTTTACAACATTTCCGCCTCCATCGGAAATGCAGCCGCCGCAGCCGGGACTCGATCCCGCGACCTGCGGATTAGCAGCCGAGTACCTCAGCCACTAGACCACCACGGCGGGGCCACCCTAATTTGTGACTGAAGGGGATGTTTTAGTATGGGCTTGCTTTAAACGGAGCAGCGATGGCTGTAAGAACCTAAACATGGAGTGCAAAATAACAAAAAACGCCGACCAAGGTGAAATACACAAAACTTAAAAAGACGTTTCGGCTCCCCACACGGGAGCCTTGTTCAGTGACTCTAGAAAAGGGTCACTGTGAAAAGGGTCACGGACGTAAAACTAACGAACAAGGCTCCCGTGTGGGGAGCCGAAACGTCTTTTTAAGTTTTGTGTATTTCACCTTGGTCGGCGTTTTTTGTTATTTTGCACTACGTTTGTCCCAGACCAGACGGGATTCCGTCGGACTCTTGACTATCTAAACATGAAGACCTTCTATAAATCAACTTTTCGTAAATAAGACAAGCACGGCTGCCAGGACCTCTGTGGCCCTACCTTGAAATGTCTGGCTCAAAAAGAACCGCCTCTTTTCAGGCCAAAAAGTACAAAGAAAAAAAATAAAAAAAAATGGTACGATGGATGTTTGCGTGCTTCGATGCGCCGTGCCGGTGCCAGTGTCCTGTTCATCGCGTTAAGGCGCATGCGCGCGCACTACGTCGCAGTACGAAAGAAATAAAGCGCGAAAGCTAAACGCAGCAGCTGCTTCATTCAGAAGCGTGAGAGATTGCGCCTGCGCAACTTGTCCAGCCGACTGTGACGACCGAACGTCACGCGTGTTTGGATTGACTGGGCGGCGCGCACAATTCAGCGGAGGGGTACGTGAACAAAGAAATAGAAAAATAATACAAGGGGAAGTGAGAGAAAGGGGGGGGGGCGAGAGGAAATCGGAGGGCAGTTTACGTGCTTCGTAGATAAAACGAGGCTTCCGATTCATGGACGAAAAAAAAAAAAAAGTGATGAACAGGGAGAGCTGTCGGATGAGACGGAAAATATCAAACGCAAGAAGTCAAGTTGGTATGACTGGAGCACCACAGCGGTTTTGCGCTACTTCGGGCAGTACTTTAATGGAGCACTCCAGCGTAGTGCTACCATACACTGTCGTTTTTGAATCTTACTAATGAGCTCACACTGTCTGCTACGGTGAATTTCGTGGCTGCACTTCTCGGCTGCTAACCTGAAAGTCGCGGGTTCAATTCCAGCTGCGATGATCACATTTCAGTGGAGTCGAAACGGTACAGGCGCATGTGCAGTGTGACGTCAGCGTGCGCTAAAGAACCCCAGATGCTCAAAAAGTTCCGGAGCCCTCCCCTCAGGTGTCCCTCATAACAATATCGTGGTTTTAGAGCGTAAAACTCCGAGATATTATCATTATTATTAATGTTTTGTGTTTCTTTTCCATTCAATATTTCAAACGGGGCCACTGTTGCCAGGAATCGAAGTTTCGTGCCATGTATAGCGCATATACTACTGCCGCTCCATTAAAAGCACAGCGACGCCACAGGCCGCAGTTTTCTTGCGATCAAGTGACCACGGTGTTGCTCATGATGGAACAAGTGCAATATACTTGAAAACGTAGACCAGGTGTCTCAAGCACGTGACCAGTGGGCCTAATGTGGCACGCAGGGCTTTTGGGTGCGGCCTGCGCGTCTCACAACACTGTGTTCGCCACACTTTTTCGTGACTTTTTCAAGTATGTTCGTAAGCTATACATACCTGACTTGTTTCAGACATTCTTCCGTGAAACATCCTCTGGGTTCAAGTTGTTGTGAAACATAATCGTAAAATAAAGGTTGAATTTCACTATCAGCGAACAGATTTCAGTCATATTCCAATTTCGGGAATCGACATTCTTTTGAAATCCTGGCACCAAACCTCCTGCAGAAATGACCTGTACACGAGATACGCGAAAGTTTTATCTGAAATGGTGGCGTTTGTAGGCAAAAAAGTAATAATTTCCTCTCCCTTTTATAACTCAACCGCTCACTGTCCAGGCCCTTGCGGGACTAAATTTCGTGATGGTGGCTCACTCACTGGGGTGAATTTGAGACCCGTAACCTAAATAAAGCACAGGAAGGAGGACTTTGTAAGTCTTTCTGAGCATTCGTGCATATTTCGCTTGCTTCACCTTGAACTTTTACCAACGTGCCCAACTGGCAGTTATCCTAAACGTGATATTACTATCGCCATCTACCACCGCTACCGACCCGCCATGCAGCGTAAGTAAGCGACTAAGTCACGGTGTCATTTTGGCTGAGTCATTGGCGTCCTGGACACCGAGTGAGAGCGGATGCCCTGAGACCTTGTCTCACAAACCAAACATTAACTGAGGTCTCACTTATTCAGGGTTATCCTGAAAACAAGCTTATCAAGACAATGCAGAATATCTGTTATCGTTAATACAATGGAATCAGCATTTACCACCTAGAAACGTGCCGAAAATGATAAATGCTAACCTTCATAAATAACTGCACTGCTTTAAACATTTTAAATATTGTGTTTCCTCGACTATTCTTAGCGTTTTCTTTCTTCAATTTCTTCGCAACACCGGCATACCAACGACTAAAGGGCAGACATACGTAACTGGAATAGTCCCGCTTCCGATTCACTCTTTTTAATGCACACATAGGCGTCTACGTGAGGTAGGATGGGAACGAACAGCAGACAAGCGTGTCGTCTGACGTTGCCAGCGCTGACCGGAAGCAATACGTCCGTTAGTTCTATAGGCCCGTGTCAGCACTGCGTGCCCGGGCCTTGCTTATAACGTTACGCGACCTCCAAACCGGAAGCGGTCAGCAGCACTTCCGGTCCGCGTCTGGCACACGGCGCTCGCGTTGAGCGTGGGAAACGGATTAAACAACGTAGAAAACGCCAGAGCAGCAAAGAATCGATACAATAAATATAAAGAGACGGTGGAAAGAATACTCGAATAAACAGCAATGACTGAATAAAATGATCAGGAAAACGGCGCCACGCTGCGTTTGAGAGCAATGCCGTGATGCGGCATTTCATATATTCTAGCTGAGGGCAACAGTTTGAGAGAGGGGTGCGTGAAGTCCGTAGCTTTAGAGGCTTGACTCGAAACGAAAAACAACTAAAAAAACAGGGTAGGCTGACGGTGGCCGCTGATCAAACTCTGTCAACGGCTGCGCTGGTCCGCGTTCGCTGGCCTCCGATGACCGCGGTCAGTTGAACGACTTCGTCGCTGGATACCGTTCAGCAGCAGCGTCTACAGTGGCGACGCATGGCGGCAGTATTGCGGGATAGAACGCGAGTGCTGGTGAGTGCATTCTGACGCCTGTATTTCTGCTTAAGGCATTTTAACGCACTTTGTCTTATGGTAAAATAAATAACGCCTAAATTTTGTACTTGCATTCGCATAAATAATAATAATAATAAATGTTTGAAAGCGAACACCAATATATTATTATGAGCGGCTCTATAGATGAGGAATCCAGATATTTTGACCACCTGGGATTCTTTTACGGGCTCCTACAATTAGCATACATGCATCTAGAGTTTTCTAAACCCAAATAGAAAAGCTGAAGTTATAAAAGATGATTTAAAAGTGATCCTTAGAAAAAAAAGCCCTTAGATGTGCTAGAACATTGTCTTTTGAAGATACTTAGTATATTCTGGTGGCAACTCTGCAAACATACGCGTACTCAAAAATATTGTGAAGAAGAAGATTAGTCAGCGGACTTTTGAAAATTGTAAATGACAAAGGTCTCAACCTGAAAACCAATATACATTTCTATAACACCCAGGTCTTTCTCTTGGTAATGTACATCTGCTTGTCATGAACGTTGCTGAAGTATAGAGGGGAAATTCCTTTTAAAGCTGTGTTGGTGACGAAGATGTTTGACAACCTCAACGACTTGCCAACGCACGGCCGTCTAATTTGCCAGGGAGATAAAATTAATCCTTAATTTTCTCTAAAATCAAATATTTTGAAGCTAAATGGTTATTTTGAGGTCGGAATTAGTAGTGTCAATTAGATCAACAAAACATTTAGCGGTAGCTCAAATGAGTGGAAAAGGAAACTAGCTATGCAATAGCTCGTTTTTATTGTTCTTCAAGTGATAAGCAGATTTATATAGTTAAGCTGATAAAACTTGCGTTAATAAGACCTTAATCCGACTCATATACTGGACTTGAAGCCTTTACTAACTAAATGGCACAAACAGTGATACAGCCTGACATGTAGACCAAACGAAAAAAAAAATTATAGCGGAGTTATGTTTCAGCTTGCTGCGTTCTGAACTTCCCGAGTCCCATTTACTGCGTTAATTTGCTGAGGCACATAGCAGTCAGACAAAGAATCTGGAAGGAAGTTCCCCGATATCGCTTTATATTTCGAACTTTCCGCTTCAACAACCCGTCAGGCATACATCAGTAACATAATAGATTTTTCAGTCACAAAGAAGAATCCAAAAGTTGACATCTATTGTCTGCCCTAAGTTTATTTATTACAAGGAAATCCCGTGAAAGACTACTATTTAAAGCAACTGCGTGCTTCCAAGTGCGAGAAATTCAGAGACTGTTTTTATTGTAACACGGTGTAGAAATCACGAAGGTAATACGACACAAATGTAAATATCAGTATGTTTCAATATCTCGGTCGATATGATCTTAATATACTGATCGTAAAGGCTACTCAG
Organism: Rhipicephalus microplus; assembly: GCF_013339725.1. Lineage (NCBI taxonomy): Eukaryota > Metazoa > Arthropoda > Arachnida > Ixodida > Ixodidae > Rhipicephalus > Rhipicephalus microplus. The sequence continues at coordinate 73,871,325 of NC_051168.1, forward strand.
ATAACCGTATAGTAGTATGCTCCACATCAATCGCCTAGAGAACAAGAAAAGCCGAATCAAAATGTTGTAAACTTTTTGTTGAAATATATATAGTCATTAAAGCTTATGACATATACGAAGCTCGGAAATATAGCAATAATCTTCTAGTGGACACTGCTCTTCGTGTCCGTGAAAGACGGAGAGGCAGAGAAGCGTGGACATGATGGCCGTGACACCAGCCGAGTCAGCCGACAAATAAATGTTTGTTTTCAGCCTTCTGTTCCCACAAGTTGGTGACCCGGACTTCTGAGAACAGAAGGCTCGAAACAAACATTTATTTTTCGCGTGACTAAGCTGACGTCCCAGCCATGATGTAGGAGCTTTCTGTCTCTCCGTTTTTTGCGGACGCGATGTTCAGTGTTCACTACAACGTGTTAGGATGTTGGAATTTCTACAATGTTTTCTGTCTTATTCATCCGTTTCAAGTACGGCAGCGCATGCAGTTTACAGGGCGAGAATACGCTTTTTTTATGATGCGGAGTATGGCAAAATTTAAAACTATACCTTGGATTGTCTAAAGTATATAAACTTAAGGCCCATTTAGAAGACACTACGTAGCCCTAAATGCTAGCTTCCTTGTGATAATTAGCCACCGTTGAATTTCTCTCATAAGAAGAACAAATTGCTTTTTTATTAGCTCATTCCTTTTGCACTTATGGCGTTGCTCTGAACGTATCAATGCAGGGACTATGATTATCTTTGCTTTAGGGTATAGAGTATTAAGAATTTTCTTGCTTGCACTGAGCGGTGACAGTAGAACTAATTGGTAACGTAAGAACCGCACTAGTATATTTCACATGATAAAGAAGCGTCTGATAAAATTTTTGAGGCCTGAAGTTACTAGACAAGAAAAAACAGTGCCGGTGCCGAATAACAACTGGCTTATTGAAAATAACATTGCATACCAGATAACTTGCAGGTCATGTGCGAGTCACGCTAATATAGTTACCGCAACTGAATAACAAACGCCATTTCGTTTTGAAGGCTTGTGCAGAACGCGCAATTTTTTGCAATATAAATAAAAAAAGACATGCTAACACACCGGACACCCGTTAATTTATGCAAAAGATATCTATATATTCTCGTACAACCTCGTTTAATAAAATAAAGCGTGTTCATTATGACTGAAGCATCGCTTGGCAATTCGTCGTTTTCAGGAAGTTGTATGCATGTGATTTTACTTTACTTTACTTTACTTATATTGACGACAGAGCCAAAGAGACACGTCTTCAAAAAAATTAAATGTATATGCTTATGAAAACCTTGTTGATTTATTTTTAGTGGCATCCTAAGCTTTGTAGTCCATGGACTCTAAGAAAAAGAAAGTCCTTACCACTACTTTCATAAGAGTACCAATACATTACCATGCCGCAGTGGTCTAGTGGGTAAGGTACTCGGCTGCTGACCCGCTGGTCGCGGGACCAAATCCCGACAGCAGCGGCT